>OY282452.1:28233883-28978914 GCA_958295655.1 Palloptera scutellata | reverse complement strand
GGTTTTTTGAGTTTAGAAAATAGCCAAAAGTCACACGGTGCTAAGTCAAGCGAATAGGGTGGTTGCGGAACGATATCAGTCGAATTTTTGGCAAAATAGTCTCGTAAAACCAATGCAGTGATTTTGGAACCAATCGTGCATTCACTCTTCTTAGGCCCAAATGATGTTTTAAAATGGTTTTCACTGATCCTTCCGATATTCCAACGATGCCAGTAAGGCATCAGTCTCTGACTGTTAATCGTCGATTCTCGAGCACCAATTCCTTGATTTTATTGACCAGACGTGTTGATCATCAGTTGATGTTGATGGCCGTCCTGGACGTGGTTCGTCGTCAACGCGTTCTCGACCTTCTTTGAACAATTTGTACCAATCAAAAACACTTTCTCACGACATACAATTATCACCGAAGGCCTTTTGCATCATTCTGAACGTTTCGGCACCAGAAATTTGATTCCGCACACAAAATTTAATGGAACTTCTTTGTTGAATAATTTCACTCATTGTGAAAATCGCCGAATGCACTTTTTGTACTTCAGAAAGACAAGCGTATACTAAACACTAATGATTATTTTGATGTGACATTTGGCACAGATGTCACCGACAGTCATACCAACCTTAAAAAGATATTATTTTGATGAATGGGTTTCCGCGCGAAATTTAAATTAAAAAGTCTTACTACTTTTTGCCCACAGTAGTATAGTAGATACTACTTAGTCTAGAGCGTAAAAATGCATTTTATTTTCCCATAGACAACTGGCTACAATTTTGAAATAGTTCGATTGTTCTATAAACTATTTAAACTAGTTGAAGTTTGGTCGGTTTACACACTATTCCAAAAACAGTTTATTTAGAAACCAGTTCGTGATGAGGAAAGCCACCAAACATGGGTCTAGTCTTTAGTAAACCAGTTAATCTACTAACTTTAAACCAGTTGGTTTCCCTACAGGGTTGGTTACATTTTAACCCTGTAGAGGTGACTCCTGAGTAACTGAGAGATAATTTGTTGATTTCCCTAACATTTTTTTCTTTTTTCTTAATGTAATCACGATGTAAGGCGTTTTTACCTTACTCAAATTGGAGACTCCAGCATATCTAAAATGAAGGGACGAGCTCAATTTCATAACTACTCTTCAAACAGACAAATCAAAATCTTGATTTATTACTTTCATTAACAAAAAGTTATGCAAAAATAAAAACAATAAGCTTCCAAAAATGTTTATATAATTTTTGGTATGCCATCACTTTACTAGTACGACTTAAATGCTTACTGTTAAAAACTTTTATGCTCAATGTCAAAATACTTCAAGAAAAGCACTGCTAAACTTCTCCATAAATATAAAGCCACAAATAAAGAAGAAAGTGCCTAAATAAAAACGACAACAACGAAAATTTGCATAATTTTCTAGAAATACTTGCTTAATTTGGCGCTATTGTTATGCCACTTCAAGTTTAATACCAGAAAAGAAGAAGAAGGAAAAAAAGTTAACAATAAAATTTATGCATAATTTTTTGTAAGTAATTAAGTGACTTTTTCAAAATAAATACATAAATCCCAACCAGCACCTGACATTTTAGCCACGATGGATGCATTGTGGAAGAGTAGAATAGAAGTATGTAGGTATGTGTGTGTGTGGTTGTGTGCGTGTTACACACAGAGGACCAACGTTTGTGGCACTCGTACATTGACAAATAAAAACCCTTTTGAGTTGGGTCAACGCACGCCAGTTAAGTTAATGGTGAGGCTTTGCAGCAAAACAGCAGCGTAAATATTGCGGAAAATGTGCCAAAAACAGGAACCCAGTGCCAGTGAAACTGTCTAAGATTGTAGAAGAGTGCGCAAGATACACTCAACGGGGCAAACAGTGCCACCCGCTCTAAACTTTCCTCATTGCATGTAATTACTTACTAACTTAGTAATTTTAAAAGTTTGAAGGAGAACACAGTCAAAGAAGTGAAAAAAGGCATTGAGTTAGGAAGAAAAAAGGTCGACACATTAATCCTTCAACATTTGCTGCTGCTGTTGTTGTTGTTGTTGTTGCTGCTAGTAAAAGACAATTTTGTAGCAATATTGCTTGACTGGCTTGCTTTTAATTGAAATTACTTCATTAGGCTGCTACGTAGCATGTTTATATGTGTATGAGTAAAACAGTGGGAGAGAGTGTCGAGCATCATGTGAGCTACTTAAGAAAGAGCACACTCAAGAGTCGAATAGACAGATATGCAGATTCGGTTACAAACACACTCTCACACACACACACACACACATACATGCTTAAACTTGCTAAGAGAAACACACACATTCACTCTAAAACTTTCTCAGAGAGACATAAACTCACACACGAGCTCGCATATATTTCAGCATTTTCGCCGAAGAACTTGTGATTATGGATGACATTTGTAATATTGAAAGACGTGCACTCGACCCTCTATCAACAGGAGCGACACCAGCATTAGCGCCAACAAGTACAAAAACGACAAAAGCAACAACAAAAATGCCAACTGAAAACGAAAGACACCAAAACAAAAAAAATATCAATGAACGCGCAAGAGCTTCACTGCCAATGCTGCCAAAAAGTGTAAGTAACAACAACGGAAACGGATGTTGCAGCCTCGGTGTTTCGCGCTGGCAATGAGCCAACATTCACGGCCTGCTAGGCGCTGCTTATCTGAGTGACTGCCTAGTTGGCTTCCTAGCTGAGTGCCTGCCTTGCTGCCTGCTTCCTTGCTTGCTTGCTGACAAAGATCATTTGAATGGTAAAAGGAAACGAGAGATAGTGAACGAGCAGTGTGAAAAAAAGAAGAACTAGCGGAACACAGCACTGGATGACAAAAAGAAGGAGGATGTTGATGACACTGCGAATGACCTTCAACTAGCGGAAACCGAAGCTGAGAAGTAGCGATTACAGAGAAATAAGCGCAGCTTGACAAAAAAAAATTAAATAAAATTAAAAAACTGTTTGCAATGCACAATAAACGACAACGAAATGTTGATGGGCGTACTTGGCGAGAAGGGGGGGGGGGGGGGGGAGGAAAGGAAGCGAGGAGGAAGATGTTGATACAGTTGAAGCATAAACTAATAAAGTTTTGCTCTACTATGTACTATGCCACAATTTTCTACACCACTGCAAATTTATGTGTTGCACATAAATTATGATTTCTCCTCCTCCTACCCTCCAATCGAACACTCACGCAAACACTCAAACGCCAACACATACACAGAACAGCAATATCTACTGCAAATTAATAATTATTTTTGCTGCTGCTGCGAGGACAATTCCTGTATACTTATACAGATACGCTTAGTGTCCTTCGTCTTCCACAGCTTGTGCTCTGCTGCTGCTGCTGCTTCTTTTTCCTCTTCTAAAATGTTCAACATGAAATAAAACAGCAGCAGCAGCAGCAGTAACATCAGCAAAAGTTGTGTCTGCGTCAGCATATTCCATACACAAGAGTAAAATAAAGTAGAACTACTGCACAGGGATCTCACTCAACCAGTCAACCAGGCAAGGATGGCATGGTGGTCTCTACATATAGCAATGTGGCAAAGTGTTGCTAATTACAGCTCGAATACATCAATTACACGAGCGATTAAATTTTATAAAAATTGTCGAACATACTTTGCCAATTTATAAGAATTTTAGATATTTTTGGTGGGTTGTGGAAGAACTACTATGGGCCACAATTAGTGGAGTGTAGGAAGGAAGCTCCTCGTTTGTAATTTGTGCTGCTGCTGCTGCTATTTTTCTTTTTCGTTTCTTGTGTATTCACTTCTTTGCTGATGTGTCCTGAGAGTTGTGTCATTAATCTCGCAAAGAAGAAAAAAAAAGAAAGTATCTTCCCGAGAAGCTGCACTCGATTCGGTACGACTGGTTAGTGTTCAAGTGTTGATAAGCATCGCCCTGAGCACCACCACCACCAATACATAAATGATGAATGAGCCACCAAAACGATGATGTTCGATGGTGTTATGGTTAAAATCCTTATGTACGTTCAAACTAACATTTGAAGTGGTATTGGGAAATGCAATTGATAATGATACATGGGCAAGGCAAAAGATTTAACGAAAAAATTAACAATTTCAATTAAAAATATAAAAATAATGAGAAATTAATAATAAGTTGGAAATATTTGTTAATTCTTTTAAATTTTGATAGTTCTTTTAATACTTATGAAAAGAAATTATAGTGGAAGTTTAAGGCTCGTTGGTGAAGGGAAACTTATCACGGCCAACTTGTTTATTTTGAAATTTATGTCCAAAAACCGTGCACACTTACGAATACATGAACAACAGATTGACTCAGTATTTTGGGTTACACATATGTAATATAGTATACAAATAGCAAAATCTGATAAGGAAAAAACTTGTGCACACTCACTTTTAGTAAGCTATGGAAAAAATCAAAAATCAGCCCAGCCGTAGCGGTGAGCAAAAACGAAAAACTTGTGCATACTTTTAAGTTTGAATGAAAATAAAATTTGTGTGACTTTCCAGTTTTACTCCCAACGCTAAATAATAAAATAAATAAAAAATAAAAAAATATAAAGGTGATTGTCCAGGAAGAGTCAGAAAACCCACCGTCAATACTCCCAGGAATCGAAAAATTGTTTAAAAGCGGGTGCAGCGTAATTCAAGAGTTTCGACGAGAAAAGTTGCTCACCAAACTGGCATCAATCGTGAATCAGTTCGACTCATAGCAGAAAACGAACTAAGACTCAAAGCTTACAAGCTCCAAAAAGGCGGATAAAAAAAAAGAAACAGAAACTGTTGAACAAGCGCATAACCGTAAAAATGACAGAAGCTGTTCAACAGAAGTTCCTGAGCCTTCATTCGCCAAAATCCGCAATACGTCAAGGTATGGGGTGAAATGAATTTGCGCAAATGGCATGATACCCTTGATTTTTGTGAAACGAGAAGTCAAAATCAACCAAGAAGTGTACCGCCGTGAAATTTTGGAGGTTGTGCTACTCCCCTGGGCCCGTCAGCACTTTGGGCGATAATGATTGGACATTCCAGCAATTCTCTGCGTCAGCTCACAGAGCCAAAACGACACAAGAATGGTGCAGAGCTAATTACCCTGATTTGATCACATCTCAAGAGTGGCCACCATATTAGCCGGATCTCAATCCTATAGATTACAGCGTATTTTTTGTTTTGTTTATTGACACATTCAACAAAAAGGGTGTGTTCCTATGAATGCAGAGCATTGTGTTGAATGGAAGGAAGATTGATAGGTGAGAGGAAGAAGGAGGGAGAATGAGAGAGTGAATGTGATCACACAGGACACAGATAAAGAGATAGGCAGCCATTGTGGTTAGTGTTATGCCTTTACCACAATGAACTTCAGTTTATCAGTATCGATTATGACCGCATGTAGCGCCAAAGGCCAAGCTTTTCGCATCCACTCATGTTCTGCGAGTTATATTTGTGCATGTATGGTCCATTTTAGAGGCCAGAGTCTATGCTAAACATCATCAAAATTTTCAGTCTCTGAAACCGAAGAATGATGGAGGAACTGTGGCCCATAGACAAAAATTTTTCCAAGCGTTTGAAGCTTTTTTATTCGTGCCACTTTGAAACCGGCTGAATATATTTTTACTCTTGCATTACTCTTCAGCCTGCTTTTCGTTTTTTATAACAATAATTTTGTGTGTCCAAAACTGGTGTATACACTTATTAATTATCACCCTGTACACACATACACTGCAAATTTAATACGTATTAACCCATTTAGAACATCTGTATGATTTTTCGTACAGCAACTTTGAAGATTCGGCGAAACTACGTACATGTAAAAACTGTATTCAAAATATGCTGGCTTTAAAACAGATCTTAAAATTATTAGGTATTACCTTGCACAAAGCTCAGGCAAGCGAACAGGTAGTTTTTGGAAGGAAGTTTTTTTATTAACAAAGAAAGTATTTTGCATTCAAAGGGCGAAATTTATCTAGAGCCAAAAGAAAATCAATTTGATGTAAAAATTAACACCTCGCAGGTAATCATATATTTTCAGAGGCTACAGCTGATCAGTATTTATTTATTATTTTCCTGGGCCTACATAAGTATGTCAAAAAGCCTCTGCTTATCACAACTACATAAATAGATAAAGTTTAGGCCACATTGGTCGTCTCGTGAATGAATCCTAGACTAGAGCTCCAGTGGCCTCATGATTAATTCCTAAACAGTGAAAAATTTCTAAAGTTGATAAACTCTGCGATTTCTTGAGGACATCATAACTATTAAAATCTCATTTTGAAAGTATTTCCTCCGACATTAATTCAAAAATAATTGGACTGAATTATTCCATCGATATAAACCCAACTCCTTTGAGTTAGTTACCGGTACATTGAGTAGGCGAAAAGAAGAACTTTTTCTTTATCCGCGATTCGCCGACTTAAACGATTTCAACTTAAAACTAGTTCAGTACGAAAACATACTTTCACTTTTACATTCCACATATAAATTTATAGCTATTAATTAATATTTAATTATTGTATGAATGTGCAGATATTATTTCAGCAATTTATGATTGAAATTTCCCCACAACAATTCACGTAAATACGTACTCATTCAACGTTCACCGCAAAATTACAAATTCCTAAAAGTAAATAGATATTATTAAATTGCTGCTAAGTAAATATTTATTTGCGTTTGTATTATTTATGTGCATATGTATGGCAAACTTGCAACTAAACGTTGCATATGTGTAAGGCGCATAAAGTAATGCGGCAAATGTTATAATGTAATGCCACAAAATATTCACTTAAGTTTTGCTGGCATGAATTTAAATTTTCAACTACTTTACTTTGATGGCTGGTGTAATAATTATTATTGTTGTTGTTGGTGTTTTTATTCGTACTGCTGCTGTTGTTGCTCTCATTGTTGCCATCCACGATGTTATTGTTGTTGCTGTTGCCGTTGTAATGATGATGAACTTCGTTAGGGACAAATTGTTATTAGCATATGAAACGCTATACGCACACACACAAACAACAACAGAAATAACTAAAGCAACAACAGGAAGAAGGGAAGAGAATGACATCAACACAACAACGATGCAATTATTATGCAACCATTGGGGTGTGGCATTTTCTCGTATATTCTCACACACACAGGCAGACACTTACGGGTGGGACGGAGAGAGAGAGAAGAGTGTTGGCGAAACAACATCATTTGCAATTTTGTATATGTATGTGTGTATACATAAATACATATGTACATACGACCTTCATTACACCATTCAGAATAAAGAGAGGGTAAAGTGGAGACCAAGAGTAAGGCATGAAGAAGAGAAGTAGTACTTCAGTGTGTAGGTGATAAACAAAAGAGAAGTAGCGAAGCAAAACATGATCGTAGTAAGCGTCGTCGTCGTCGTCGTCGTCGTCGCCATCGTCGTCGCCATCGTCTTCGGTTCTATGATATCAGTTTGACATTGATGTTGCTGTTTTTCTTGCATATAGTTATACTCGCTGTTGTTGCCTTAATGATGATGCTGCGCTCTTTATGTATGTATGCGTGATTGTTTGTGTAGGGGAGTGACTGCATTTTAAGTACACACACACACACACACACACACACACACACACACACACACACACACACACACACACTACGATGTTCTGCTGCAGTTCTATTAACGTTTTTGTTTTTTCTCAACTGCTTTGAATGCTGTTACGTGAAATGTGTATTTTTCCTCAACGCTCAACAGTTGAGCTGAGATGAGGGTCGGTGAATTAAAATGAAAAAATAGATAAAAAATGAAACAAATTTGTATAGAAATTTTCGTTTTCTATAATAAAATATTAAGTTTTGCAAAGTAAGTAGCAAAACGATTTGTACAGCACCCGACCCAAGCCTAATCAGCAAAATGCAACAGGCTAATATAGCGTGCTATCGTGTGTTAAGTGCCCAAATTGACCAAAAAACACATAGAGACGTAGTGAAAGGGAGAAAAAGGGTGGGAGGTTTTTCTCCCTCAAAGTTAAAAAGTCGGAAAACAAACAACAAAAGAATAAACAAACAATGAATTTAATAAAAAACGCAAACATTAAAGAAAATCACACAAAAAAAAACCTTAACACGCAATTCAAGCAATTGACTGGGAATTTCTACAAGCGATTCACAGCTACTTGTAAATAGCTGTACATGAAATGACTGAGACAGGAATGGAGGTTGATTTGTAGTTGCTTGCAATACGAGAATAGCGATTAAGGCCATGAAATTACACCGAAATCTCATTTGCTATTTACTACTACTCAAATGTATACTTTGCGAAGAAGAAAGAAATAATACACAAAAATGTTAGTTTTGAAATTATTGATCCCGAAAACAAAACACTCCTCTCTTTCTTAACTCCACAAAGATAATTTCACATATTTTTTCTTTAATGGGTTTGCCTTCCCCACTGTTCTCACACATTACCCTACCCCATCCCCTACCTCAGTAATGTAGGCAGCGAGGAGGGAAAAATAATATACATACATCTCCCTTAAGAAAATTTGTTCATATTGATTGAAGTCGAAGTGTCCAAAATGCTATCCATTCCCCTACCCCATTCCCCTACCCAATTCGCCCACCCCATTCTCCAACCGCATTCCTCTAACCCATTCCGTTACACTATTTCCTTTCTTGGTTCCCTACACGCAATTCTCTTTTCCTCATCCCTCATTCTCTATTATTAATTCCTAATTTTCCAATTCTTAATTTTCAATTCCTAATTCCCACTTCCAATTTCCTCTATTCTTTCCATTTTCTTTTTTTTTCTATTTCCAATACTTCTATATTCTCATTTCCCATCTCCCCCATTATACTTCCCCCTTCTCCATTACTTTCTCCACTCTCCTTCTGCACACCTTCCCCCTCATTTCTCCTTCATTTCTATCGATGTTCTCTTTTCTTCACTGCTGATTTTCCCTCCTTTTCTTGCTTGATTTCTGGCTATCGCATTCTTTTCATTCACGGGCGATCTCTTCTTCGTCTAGCTACAGCGGGGGAGGGGGTGGGGAAATGCGACGATCAGCTACTGGCCTTTGATTTTTATGAATGAAAATTGGGCAAATGCAAATGGCTTACTATTGTACTGAACTATAGCTGGCACGGGCACCTATCCATCACCCCATCACAACCTCCCCCTTTACTCAGGCCTGAATGTGACTTCGGCTCGATCTCAACTACATGAATCTGATGGTTGCTCGAACTACGTTCTGGCAGCATTCCGTCTTACAGATGGGTAAATATGAATAAACCCTTGAATTGCAGTGAACAAAAATACCAGCCACATTTAAATGTAGAGTGCAAAGACCACAACATTTTAATATGCAACAAATGTGGTAAACAAAAAAATTTGTTTTGTCATTTGTATATGAATTTAATATGAACGCAAATGCATAGGAAAAAACTCTACTGCAAAAACATCGACAACAGCAACAACTAACCGGAAATGCCAAATAAATACGACAGTAGTGTGTAACAAATAAATATGGCGAATGATGTGAATGTAAATGTGTAGTGGCAACGAAGCAGAACTTAACAACAACAGTAGCACGAAGAAAAAGAAAAGTAGAAGAAGTAAGTGAGAAATCAAGAGAGAAAAATGAAAAACCATATGGCAAGACTCACTCAAGCCAAGCACGGACACACACATACATACATAAGCATACTCCTAAAGCTGTAACTAACTAAAAAAAAGAAAACTTTCTCAAGTAAATTTCCCTCGAGTAGATTATTTTCGCAAGCTTACATATGTGCAAAGTTTTGTATATGGATGATTAGGGCGGTATGGTGATGGGTTACTGAGCTGATTTCTGTGACTCAAGAACACATCACAGACGTGATATGAATAATCACTTGCATAAAAGGAAACAGCAAAAACTAACCGAAAGTTCTAAGTTCGTAGTGGGAAGGAAATTTCTAGCTAATAACTTGAAATAAGATGTTCTGGTTGTTGCCGTTGCTGTTGTGTCCTTCGCACTTGCTTACACAAACACACACACACACACGCACGAATATGTACCTCATAAACTATGGAATTATTATATTGTTCTACAATGTGTACACCGAAATATCGCATACATTTATGTGGTATTTGTGTAAGTTTGTGTGAGTAATGAAATGCAGTAGACCGGAAGAGCTCTATCAAACGGAAGCGACATGACCCTGAATCTTCGTCATTGTCATTGTTGTTATTGCTGTTGTTGTTGGCACAGCGTCATCCCCATCATTGCCATCGCCAACCGACATCACCAGCAACATCATTATCATCTTTAATCTGAGCAACAGCTTCAGCTGAACGATGTAGCTTTGGGTATACTATACTACTCGGCCTTTTGTTTCTACATACGAGTTCACTAACAATAACAACAGCAACAACCACTTTTACTGATACGATACTACAACTGATATAACAACAAATACATGTATTTATATACATATATGTATATCTAATAAATGTTGTTGTCATATTCATATACATATGTATGTATGATTGCAAATATTGTTTCCATACCCATTGAAGAGTTTATTATTGTTTTTATGTGGGCATGTCAAATCATGCATTCACTAACTAGTCACAGTCGAGTCAGAACAAAAATTTATTTCTATCTCTTACTTGTTTACAAATTTTATTCGCTTGATATATTCTCATGTTTTTGCTATTTGTTTATGTGCTCTTTTTTTGCTTTCCTTCGTTTTTTTTTTTTTGGTTTTTTTTTTTGCAGATTTTTACCCAAAGCGTGTACAAATTTCAATTTATTGTTATGTATGTACGAGTATGTATATCGTGTTGACGATTTGTTGTTTCCAGTTGCTATCCAGTTGCTCAGTTGTTGTAGGCATGTCAGTTCTGACATGCCTACATGCAATTAAAATTGCTCCATTCCGATTCTAAAATTGCAGGGGAATTGTTTTCTCGGCATTTTAAACTTAATTAGCTGAGCACTTCATATTCGTGTTAAATTATTTCGTTTAATTGTTTTCATGTTTTAATGTTTTTTGCGTTGTATTTTCTTTGATACAGATTTACTATTTACTTAATTAAGTAAATTGGTTTGATTTTGTTGTGAAGAGTGAAAAGAAACGATATTATATTTCAAGTTCAAATACTTATTTTCTTTCAGAAATGAAAAATTTCTGGGAGAAAAAAGGAGGGAACAAGTTTACTCCCAAAACTTGTAGTTTCATGATCAACTTTTCTTCCCTTATGTTAATAGTTTCTGACTGAAAATAATATTATTATGTTATACATAATTAATATGTATTAATAAATGAAAATATATGCTTTTTGATCCTTCCACGAAAAGAAAATCAGACCTTCCACAACGTCTGACTCTGCAACTGGATTCAACTTTGGCACGTCAAGCACATGATTAGACCTGCTCTCAATCCCCATTCCCTACTTGGTATATGCAAGTTAACATTTATTATAGGACAATTTTAATCCTTGCTTGGTTTTCTTATTTGCGCTCTACAATTTCGTTGAAAATGTTGCGGTGGTTTAAGTGAATTTATTTAATTTTTGATGTACGAGTATTTCTAGCTCCGTATGCAATAATCATTGTTGCTCTTATTGTTCTTTTTGCTGCACAAGTAAAATAAATTTCCTTGTGAATGACGTGCATTCATTCATTCATCCCACTCACACACGTACACATAGAAGTATCCTATAAGCATACATGCATGTGTGTGTGTGTGTGTGTGTGTGTTTAGACTTTCTTCATGTTGCAAATCGCTTAGGCTTCTAATTATTATCCTAAACGATTTATCTTTGTAGTTTCTTTCGTGAAACGATGGAATCAGCAAATAAAAGGAAAGTTAACACTGTGTTGATAAATTTTGACTAGCTACAGTTGTGAAAACAAATTGACAAAAACCTCTTAAATAAGATTTTTATGATCTTTATGAATTACTTTTATTTTAAGTTGCAGTTATTGAAAGGAAAGGAATATAGACATGCAGAAATATAGAGCTCATCGCTTGTGAGTCTTGGAATTTCATTGGTCGACTTGAAAGCTTTAATCACGTGAGCAAGTTGGCATTCCTTATGTAAAGTAGTAAATCTGAAAAACTTCACTTGTTAGTTTTCAATTTCCCTAAGGAACTTCAAAGCTCAAAGCTCGTTAGTATAGAAATCGACATTGCTGGCATTTAAAAGTTGACAAATTTGTTCCTTGTGCGTCTAAAAATTTTGTAGGTAGGCTTAAAAGCTCTAAGCTCTAAGAGCATAGAAATCGACACTACTGATTTAAAACCTTAAAACCTTAATCTCTTCACATATGAGCCTTATGCATATCATTGGTATCGACATTATTGATTTAAGGTATAATAATTCCATTTTAAAGCTTTACCAATTTAAGCTTCTTGCTGTGAGACTTGGAATTTTTTCAGAGGATGAGAAGCTTTCGTGATCATCAAAATTGACGATGACTTATGAGCTTTGGTTGAAAGGCTTAAGCTAATTTCTGTTAAAGTTATTTCGCCATTAAATCTTTATGTTTCAAAACTTTCTTTAATTGAATTTAATTTGAAGGGTTAAAAAGCTTAAAGCTCATAGAAATCGGAATTACTAATTACTAATCTTTCAACGGAAAGGGTAACGTCTCGAAATTTCATTTATAACCCCTTAAAGACTTTAGACTTTATACTCCTGATGATAGAAATGTGCATTACTAATTTCGAGCTTTAAATCTCTTAGCTTTTTCCACGTAAGCCATTTATTCAATAACTTAACAGCTTTAAGCGCGTGAGCTTTAAATTCGACTTTGCCTATGTCATTTTGAAAGCTTTAAGGCTTCATCATTTCACCTGTTAATCCTCAAATTTCATTGCTAGGCACAAAAGCTTTAATTATGAGCATAGAAGTCTACATCACTGACTTAAAGCTATTAAGCTCTAAGGCTTTCGTTTGTTATGAGCTTTGAGCTCATGAGCCCGGTTATCGACAATAAGACTCGTAAGCTTTCGAATCCTATTGAAAGGTTTAGTTTTACAAACATAACTATTTTTATTTCTGATCTATGGCAGTGAAGTTGCGTTAAGAACTCTATTATTTTCATTTGTGAGACATGTAAGCACGACTAGTGCAAAATTTTGTAGCTCTGGATTATAGAAATCAGTTTTAAACTGTTGTTAGACTTGAAGCTTGAATGTTGCGAGCATAGGCATCCGCAGTTTAACAATAATGTGACGCTTCATTTGAATTTCTAACTGAAAATATTGTGAGTATGAGTTAGTTATGCACATTACTTTTAAGTATGGACAATCGATTCAAATTACTCGAAAGACACAAATTTTATTCTTGGAATTCTTCCATAGTTAGTTAAATTTTTATAATTTTTTTTTCTACGTTCCGTTTTAACCTTGTAAACTTTATACCGACTCTTAGCCTAGTGCTACCTTCTATATATGAGCTTCTGTTTCAGGATTCCTCAGTATTTCTAAACATTTAATACACAGTGTCAGTTAAGTTAAGTTAAGTTAAGTTCGCATATTGCAAGCTGCTAGCAAAAAGAAAATAGACGCCATATGGCACGAACAGCACAACTGCATCCGCATACAATTGTAATTTTTGTTATGTGTACATTAGTTTGCGTGTGTGTGTGTGTTTGTGTTCACATTTGTGTGTGTGTGTGTATGTTTGAAATTGTGTTAATTTGCCAAAGTCATGCGTTGTAAAATTGCATGGCTGTTCAGCCATTCAGTTCTCCGTCTGTCCGAGTCTTAGCTCCGGCCTGCCAGCCTGCCTCAAATTTTTTTCCACGAACACGAAGAAGAACTTGTGAACAATTTGTTGTCGTTTTAATTTTTCTGTCAGCTGCGCTTGAACACTTCGTTATAGCAACAAGCAGTGCACGTTCACTCGCACACTTACTTACTTTAGGTTGGTAGCGACCCAGCCTGCTAGCAAGTAAATACGCGTGTGGTATGCAACATGCTATAATCAAGCAGGCAGGCTAGGCTTACAAGCAGCAGCTAAGCAATAGCAACAAAAAACGCTAAAGGTTTCATAAGAAATGCATAAATTAAGGCGTAGTTGCTGCAAGTTGCAACTTGTGACTTTAGCTGCGATTTGCTTGCATTGTACAAATAAATTGCTGCTGCTATTCCTTCAGCAACTACTAGGCATTTACATACATTCATAGTATATGTAGCCGCCTTTTCAAGTAATCATTTTCGTCGCTGTTCTTGTTGTTGTTGTTGTTCTTGTTGTTGTTGTCGCTGTGTATTGTATGTAGCTGTTGTTTTAATTAATGAACACATCTGTGCACATTTGATTAGTTTTGAGGAAATCTATGGTGGCATTGTTAAGTGGATAAACTTTTTGATTCGAATGGAAGAAATGGTTGAGAAAGGAAGACATGTAAGCAGGCAGGCAGGCAGGCAGGCAGGCAGGCAGGCAGGCAGAGAGCAGGTAGCACTTGACCTGAGCTTGTGCATGTTGCTGTTGTTACTTTCAATGCGACTATTAATTAGTATGGCTGCCACCATACGTTTGTGATATATGATTTGCATTTTTAGTACCAGTTTTAGTTCTTACATACTTCAATTGAGCATGACAAGGCAAACTGGTTGAAGTTTACTAGGATTTGGTTTTTTTTTTCTTCTCTTCTCTTTATTGACTTTTAACTTTTAAATTTTATTACTTTTTTCTGTGCTGTAAAATTGCAAATTAATTTTCTTCAATGTGTTTCCTAGCAGTGTCCTTTATGTGTTTGCATTCTCTGTTTGGGTGTGTGTGTGTGTGTGTGTGTGTGTGTGTGTGTGTATGTGTGTGTATGCGTATTTATTTCAGTACTCGTCGCTTACTCGTCTTCCCGCTTGCTATATCGTTTTCTGCTTCATCTATCATCGATAATATATCATTTTTCTTGCTTAATGTTTTGTTTGTTTCTCTGGCTTCTCTGCAGTTTTGTAATCTTCATCTTCTTCCTCTTCTGTCGCAAGACGCATTGTCATTGTTGTAATTTCTGGTTTCATTTTTCCTTCATTTAGCACATGATTTGTATTATTGTTACTATTATTATTAGCGAGGGCTGCCATTTGTTCGAATCTTGCATTTTAATTTTTGAATACTCACATAAGTATGAAGTTTTGTGGTAATCAGCCTATATTATACCTTAAAAGTCCTGGATTAGAAAGTACAGAAATAAGTTCAAAGCTTTTCACTTATGAGCTTTGAAATTTTTAAATTCGTCTAGCTCGTGAGTTTAAACATCAACAGAATCGTTTGTG
Source organism: Palloptera scutellata (assembly GCA_958295655.1). Taxonomy (NCBI): domain Eukaryota; kingdom Metazoa; phylum Arthropoda; class Insecta; order Diptera; family Pallopteridae; genus Palloptera; species Palloptera scutellata. The sequence continues at coordinate 28,963,691 of OY282452.1, read as the reverse complement.
TGCTCATGAGTATGCTTTAAAACTTTAATCTCGCGAGCCTAGACATCTTCTTCTTCTTTTAATGACACAACATCCCATGGAGGGCCTAGGCTGAGCTTTTCGTATCCACTCACGTTGTGCGTGTTATGTTTCTATATGAGTGGTCCCGTTTTATGCTGAATCCGAACGGCGAAGTGAAGCCTAGACATCAGCAATACAATTTTTGAGATTTTATAGATAATCTTGGAAGCTTTAAGCTAGTGACCAAACCTATCAGCGTTACTCTTGAGCAAAACACTAGTGAGTCTGAGAATCCCATTAGTACACTGAAAAGCTTGAGGTTAATGAGCATCGGGAACAGCATTACTGAACAAAAGCAGTGGTGATGCTATTAAAACGCAAATCGACGTAACTCTCCGCGTTGCTTGTGTTTTCTATTTGTAAAGTGACGAATAATAAAACAGAACTAAAGCACCATAGAGCTCATGACCAAAGAAATCAGAAAGAAATGAACAATAGCGACAATGTATTGTATTTATTAATTTAATTTCAAAACCAAAAGATATCAAATTTATCACAAATAAATATTCCGCTGCTACCGTATTCCGATTTTATACGAAAATTTGAGCTATGCGAAGTTTCCAGATGATACATACTATGTTTTATAATATGTCATAAGTTAGAATAACCACGAACAATTTGCATTATTCTAATGCATATCGAAGTCGCTAGATGGCGTACATGTGCAAATAGCATACATACACATAAATATGTGAGATTGTTTTTATGCCTATACATAAATACTACATGCATGCGTGAGAATGCTGTTGCTCTGGAAATATCGTCACAATATTATATACTTAATTATTTATTTGCTACATACTTTACAAATTTATTTATGAAACGAGTGAAAATCTAGTGCCGCCCTCTAGACTATCGAGATCATCTTAAGTGTGTATATAAGGTTTTCTTTAATAAGTTTAAAACTTTCAAGATCACAGCTTTTTACTTGTGCTTCTTGGAATCTGATCAGTACATTAAAAATTTAATTCCAAGATCAGAGAAATCATCATCGCTGATCTATATGTAGTTGTTATACAGCTAAATTTTGTGAGCCATCTCAAAGCTTTAAGTTCGGATTCTTCTTAAATTCCCATTAGTCTTTTAAAGCTTCAAATGCAAAAAAAACAAATATCGAAATTATCAGATTTATAGCAGACATGCCGCTACTAAAGCTTAAAGCTTTTCCTTTGTGAGCTTTGCCAACTCATTGTCGATATTTTATTAACGTTAACAAAAACAATCGCAAATCCTTTTTAAACGAAATAATGATTATTTTACTTCATCAATGATGACAATAGATATGAATTTAAAAGTGTTTGAAATTCTCAGGCACACCGAGCATTGTGTAAATGGCAACTCTGTAACCGGCATTGTCATACACTCTCATGTGAGTGTGTATATGAAAGCATCGACGTTTTTTCTCAACTTCATTTTCTAATGCTGCTCTTGTGTGTAAGTATTTAATTTATCATCTTCTGTGGAAGAAAACATTATTGCTTTTTAGCTGCCTTCGCTGTTGCCTGTCGCTGCTTTTCTTAGCAACTTCATACGTTTTTGACTTTTCTAAACGGAATGAATGTACACAAGTAAGTGTGTGTGCGTGTCTCACTGACTATTTGTTTTTTTTTTCTTTCTTCTTGTTTGCTTTACAATCTTCCTTCTTTATTGTATTTACGTAATTCTTTTTCTTGCGTTCGTTGGGCGCGTGAGAGTCGGGTGTAAAAAGCGAGGGGAGGAGGGAAGCTAAAGAAGAATGGGTGATGTCCGTTATGTGACTCCATTTTTGTAGCTATTACGAGATAAATCATTTTAGACGCCGTCATTAGTTGTTGTTGTTGTTGTTGTTGTTGTTTTAATCATTTTGTTTTGGCTCTTACTCTAGTAACCTCAACACTCACTCACTCACTCACTCACTCACTCACTCACTCACTCACACTCAGAAAGACTGCTTATTGCACACACATACACACGCCCACATTTTGTTGTTAATGTATTCTTTTTCGGTTGTTGTACCTACTTTTTTTCCTCTCTCTCACTCTCTCTCGCTCTCTTTGTAATATGTTCGTTTTTTGCAGTTAAAACGTGTTTTTATAGTGATGTACATTTTTTTTGTTTTTTTTTTTTTTTTGTTGTTGTTTCTTGCTTGAGCTCGTTTGTTCATCTTTTACCAAAGTGCTTTAATCCAAGCCGTGCCAAATCGTAACGCAGACAGGGAGACGGACAAGAGGTGAAAGGGTGGAGGCGGTGGTGGTCGGCTGCAACCCAAGCGGGTGTGGTAAATGGTAAATTTCTTTTTAATTTGAGGCATTTACTCAAAGTCACAGTCATGCTCTCGGATATTAATGTTTTCTGTGAGGATTTTTGTCCTTCTGTTGCTGCTGCTTCAGTCGTCCCCTTTGCTGTTGTTGCTCGTGTTTTTGTTGTTATTCCTTTTGGACCCGTCATGCCAGTGACTTGTAATTTATGACGGCTAGCGTCGTTTTTGTTATGTTGTCCGCTGCCAACAAAAATCTGTTGTCCAGCTCAAGTCAAGGTTAATACAATTTTATGACTTTAATTTCTTTCATTCGTTGTTTGTGTGTATGCAATGGAAAATCTGTGCAAAAAGGTTTTCGCAAAGCAAAGGAAATTTCTTTATATCTCATTAAATTTTATGTTGGCTTAATTGTGCTATTTTTAGGCTGATGTTGTGATAAATTTTCATTTCATTTGAAATAATATCACAGCAACAAAGATTGCGCATAAAATGGTAAAAATGAATAGAAAAAAAGGGGAGCCTAAACATAAAGTAAAATTATTTTAATTAAGAAAAGATTTAATGCTTTTCATTTAGAAAATTGTTGCGGGATTGGAACTCGAAGAGTTATTAATGAAAACTAAATGCACTGGTCAATGGGCACTGGGCATGTTAGCTGAAAAAGGGATCACAGATTAGTGAAGGCAATTAGCTCAATGGTCCCGGGGCCCGACTATAAAAATTCAATTGTAGACTTTGACACTTGGAAAAACTTTTGGCTTTTAGAAATTTTTTGTATTCAGTCAATTTTCGTTATTTCTTTTAATTTCAAAGACGTAATCTTTTGCATGTATTTTTATTAATTGCAGGAAATTTTAAAACCTAAAAGAATTTATGAAATTTTTAAGGATTTGTTTGTAAACTTTATCAGAAAATTATTAATAAAGATTAAGTTTGAGATATTTTAGACAAGTTGTGAGAATTTTCAAAGCTTTTGGAATTTTTGTAGATTCTTAGAAATAAGTATTAAAATCTTCTGTTTTTCGTAAAATTATTAGAAATTTTATATGTTAAAAAATTCTCAGATATTTTTAAAAATGTTTAGAATTTCTTAAAAATTTCTGGTAATTTTCAATATGTGGAGAAATTTTTGAAGAAATATCAATAAATTCCGACTTGTGATGGCCAAATCTTTGCCAGAAACCCTCACACAAATTTTTTTTAGAATAGGTTTTTATTGAATATAATATAATTATGGAGTAAATTTTAATACAACTTAATATTTAGTGGTCACTGTGGCGTAGTGGTAGTGCGTTGGACTGTCAAAAAGTCAAAAATCAAACAGTAGAAAAAAAATGTTTTCTACACAGCACCACCTCTTGGTGCTACAAGAGTAAAAATTACCTATGAATAGATTTTCACTTCGCCGTTCGAATTCGGCATAAAACTGTAGGTCCTTCCATTCATATACAAATATATCACGCACAACATCGGTGGATGCGAAAAGCTCGCCCTAGGCCCTCCATGGGCTGTTATGCCATGGAGGGCTCTCTGTTGCCCTCCATTGTGTTGTGCGCTTGATCAGTTTCGTTGTTCAACCCATTAACGTCTGACGATCTTTATTTCTTCCAACTTTATTTTCACAGATCTGCATAAATCTTCTTTCTTCTTTATTTTCATGATGAGTCTAGGCCGAGGTTTTCGCATCCATCTTTGTTGTGCGTGTTATATTTGCACACAATTGAAATAAATTGCTGCATAGATTGTCGGATTATTTTTGGATCTTCCAACTGCAAATGGACAAAATTTCAGAATTCATTCTACCTTTCCAGTTCCCGCTTCTCCACTAATGGGTTGATTTTTTTTTTTTTTTTATTACAAATTTAAAATTAAATTAAAAGTTTTTGATGAGGTTTCGATCTGAAATAAATTATGGTGCAAGAGCCAACTGTAGATCATAAATAAAACGCCAATGTAATTATTATTTATTTATTTTTTTTTTTTTTTGAAATACATTTTTATTCCAAAAAAGTTTGCCATAGCAAATCTACATAGTATGGTAGTCGTATGTACATGCAAATACGATTATTTTAAATTGGTAAATTTAAAATGCATTACATAAAATGCAATTGGTCGAAAATGTATATACTGTTACTCAATAATTTTTAGTTGTGTGTGCGTTTATGCCACAAGCGCTGCTGCGAAGCATGAACATGTTTTTGCAGCAACACATAAACTGTGGCAACATTGGTCTTCGATGGCCAAATGGTAGATGCCGGTTTGTAATTCTTTTTTTTTTTTTAACGTATCAATGCACCGCTATAACGTAACAGTGGAATGCAACCAAAAAGGGCCAAGGAAAGGTGGCGGGGAACGAGGAGAAGAAGCAGCAGCAAAACGTTTGTGCATTTAAAATGTTGGACGCTCGCTGCACGCATTGCGATTTATTGGCCACACTTTTGCGGGCGCTGCGTCAAATTGTGTGCAAAATTTCAATCGCCAAAATGTACCAATGTGTGTGTGTGTGTTGTCAGTGAGAGAGATATGGAGAGCGGGAGAGAGAGAGAGAGCGTGAGAGGAAGTGGTCCGGGGTATAGGCATATTCATAAATTCAACAAAATAAATTATTAATTTCACATTTCGTGCACCGGCCGACTACCTCACTCACGCACTGACTGGCAACTCGGTAGCACGCTCGCTTGCTAATGCAGCAAGGAGTCATCGGAAGCAGCTGAATATTGTGTGAATTAAATTGAAAGGCAGCTGAAAATCCCAAAAAAAAAAAAGAGTTCGTGGCAGGGATGATGAGAATTGTGTTATTTGAGGAAATGATGGTGAAAAAGAGTAACACTGCGCCCGCACCCACGCGCACTCGCACACACATACACGTATGCATACATATTGCTTCGTACTCCTTGATAAAATTCATCATGGTATTTGCGCACATATGTGGCAGCAACTGCGGTTGGTTGCGTGGTTAGCTCGTTTCTCTTCTCTTGCCTCCTGTTTTTATCATTATTATTATTATTATGATTTCTATATGAGCATGAGCAAAAACATGTGCAGGAAAGAGCCTTCCAGCTACAACAGCAAAAAATATACATCAACAAATTTTAATATTTTCCGGATTAAGTTCACTCGAGTATGTGGCATACATATTTACTCACTCGTATTTGCGCTCTTATACGCGAGCTACGCGAACTTGTTTTTGTATTTGCAGCTATAGCCAAAGCTGGCTGTGGCTGGTATCTGCACACGTTGCTTATGCTTACTTTAAGCTGATGAGCAGCAATTCACAAGAGCGTTTTCATTGTGAATGCGCAAAAGAGCAAAAAAAAAGCACAAGCACACACACAAGCATATAAAAGGCAAATATTACATTTTCTACATTACATTCTTCAGTGTACTTAAAATAGCGCAAAAAAGCGATATAAAAACAACGAATATGAAAAATTTGCCATATTAAAAATTGTAAGGGGGAATGCTTATTGATGCTTTTTTTCGATGCCTAGCCCAAAAAAAAAAGAAGAGAAATCAAGTTTAATTTCTTTTGCTATAATGAATGACATATTTCTTTAACATTTCAAAAGTCAATTCAAAATTTTCCCTTCTTTATATGTACATAAGTACTTACTTATTTACTCATGCCATAAAGGGATGCAGCAGCGTGTGCTTTTAATGCTATTTAATTGACATAATCTCCTTTAACTAAGTATTTGTGTGGGTTTTTTGTTTCTATTATTTTCTTTTATTTTTGCAGAGAAATATTCTAATTATACTTGACATGTGTAAGACATTGTTCTAAAGTATGTGTATTCAGTGGTGGATCTTGGGATCGGCTTTTGTGAGGTCTGAACATGTTAAAGCAAGGGAGAGCATAATGACCTCGATAGTCTAGTGGGAAGAGCAGCAGTGATTCCTCCGTGAGGTTGGGGGTTAGATACTGGTGGTAAATTCTCATAAACTTCATATATTTCTATGCATTTAAAGTGACTGAGAACTATAAGTACACCTCTTGGCAGGCAAAACCACCAAGAGATACAAAATGACCTCCTCGCCATTCGGAACCGGCGTTAAACTTCAGGTCGAATCATGTGTTATCACAATTGGCCGTTCTGGTCTAAGTGTATCCCTGGATAGCCACCAAAAAAAACAAACCGCCAAGAAAAAGAGAGAGCATTAAATCAATGAATATATTTTCAAATACATGTTTTCTAAGATTAATAAAAAAATTTACCCACCCAATGAGCCGATTTACTGTCATAGTGTGTCTCAAGCATGTATGTTTTCAAACGTTTTAGAACTCATAAACTTATTTTTCCAGGAGCGATAATCATCGAAATATTCAGGGCAATAGTTAGACATAAATCAGACTAAAAGCCAGATGGAAACTAAAACGAAAAATCTGCCCAAATGCCAGACCAAAAATACATAAAAAAAATCAGAACAAAAATCAGTGCAGGAAATTCCAGGAGTGGAAAGTCTGATTAAAAATCAGACGAAAAGTCTAATTAAAAGTCAGACGAAAAGTCTAACCAAATGTAGATCAAAAATGCATATAAACTTACTTATTTACTTAACTGGCACTACAACCGATGATCGGTCTTGGCCGCCTCTACAAAGCTTCACCAGTCGCCTCTGGTATGCGCGCACTGGCGCCAGTTGATGAGGCCAAGTGCAGTCAAGTTGGCCTGCACCTGGTCTTTCCGACGGAGATTAGGACGTCCCCTTCTGCGTGTTCCTCCACCGTGGTTCGAATAAAACACCCTTCTAGCCGGAGCGCTTTCTTCCATTCGAAGCGCTTTCTTCCATTCGCTGACCCAGCCAGCGAAGCCGCTGGTGTTTTATACGCTTGACTATGTCAGTCTCGGCGTACAGCTCATACAGCTCATCGTTCCATTTTATTCGATACACGTGGTCCATGCATACTGGACCGTAGATCTTACGGAGTATCTTCTTCTCGAACGCTCCTGACAGCCTCTCATCATTGATGGTCAATGCATATAAAAAGGCAGAACAAAAATCGTGAGCAAAATTCAGTGCAAAATGTAAACCAAAGTCAGACCAGTCAGAAAAGAGCAAACCGATTTTATACATGATGATTTTAGGCATGTCGTATGGAATCAAAAATGCAGTTAAAGTCTGAGTCTGGTTATCGAATCGAGTGCAAAGAGGAAAGGCAAACGAGCGATATATGGAAAATCATACCTTTGAAGTAAAGTTGTCGCTGGTATTGGAAATGACGGGCTACTGATCCAATTGGATCAGGATAGCTAGAACTGCGTTTGGTATATTGAATGACAAGAACTGGAACTACTTCATATCAAGTATTTTATTGGTGCTACTGTGCATGCGGCTGATTGTAAATAGTTGAAAGATAATTCAAACCACAGTTAGGGCCTGCAGGTTTTTGTGAATCGTTGATTTCGAATTTAACTTAGGGTTCTTTGACCAAATATAACAGCCAATGAGAAGTTGCTCTGCAGAGCAAATATAAGCCCCCTAGATACGCTACTGAGAAGACCGAATGGAAAGAGAATTAGTCACACTCTCGTTTAAGATTAAAGCATGACGAAAGCTTCCTGGAACTCAACCTCAAAAATCCATTATATAAAAATTTTTCACTCAAGTGCTTACTCAGGAGAAACAATTTGCTTCGTTCAATATATGCAACATGACACTCTGGAATTCTGGGACAGCCAGAACCTTGCAATCGGTCACACGCTTGACGTTGTGCTGTGCCAGCATTTTTCGTTTGTAAATTTGTTTACTACGTTTTTGCGTTTGTCACCAGCACTGTAGTTATATATAAATAAGCAATTTGTGGAAATAAAATATTATTAGCAAATCAAGTATTGAGCGATCCATTCGTTTCTTTTATTTTGTGGAAAGAAATCATCTAAAAATGTCCTCGAAACCCAAGCATTGGTTCTGCACCAAGGCTTGGAAAAAACTGGCTGATCGGTTCTATACCGAGCAACCAACCGACAACCAAAAGAGGTTGCCGGAATATAAAAACAATATTCAGTACCTAAAGTTTATATATGTAACAGCTACACCTACAAATTTAATTACATATTTATTATTTCTAATTATTAAAATGTAATCTTAAGCATTTAATTTGGTAATATCAAGTTATTTTAAATTTTGTCGTACTACTGTGGGCAAAAGTTAGTAAGACTTTTTAATTTAAATTTCGCGCGGAAACCCATTCATCAAAATATTATTTTTTAAGGTTGGTATGACATCTGTCGGTGACATCTGTGCCAAATGTCACATCAAAATAATCATTAGTGTTTAGTATACGCTTGTCTTTCTGAAGTACAAAAAGTGCATTCGTCGATTTTCACAATGAGTGAAATTATTCAACAAAGAAGTTCCATTAAATTTTGTGTGCGAAATCAAATTTCTGGTGCCGAAACGTTCAGAATGTTGCAAAAGGCCTTCGGTGATAATTGTATGTCGCGAGCAAGTATTTTTGATTGGTACAAATTGTTCAAAGATGGTCGAGAACGCGTTGACGATGAACCACGGCCAGGACGGCCATCAACATCAACTGATGATAAACACGTGAATAAAATCAAGGAATTGGTGCTCGAGAATCGACGATTAACAGTCAGAGACCTTACTGACATCGTTGGAATATCGGAAGGATCAGTGAAAACCATTTTAAAACATCATTTGGGCCTAAGAAGAGTGAATACACGATTGGTTCCAAAATCACTGCATTGGTTTTACGAGACCAATTTGCCAAAAATTCGACTGATATCGTTCCGCAACCACCCTATTCGCCTGACTTAGCACCGTGTGACTTTTGGCTATTTTCTAAACTCAAAAAACCGCTTCGTGGACACCGTTTTGAGTCAATTGAAGACATTAAACATGAATCGCTAAGCGCATTGAAGGCTATTCCGGAAATTGACTTTAACAACTGTTTCAAGAATTTGAAAAAACGTTGGCACAAGTATATTGGGGCCGGGGGGGACTACTATGAAGGGGACGAAATAGATTTGGAAGAATGAATAAAAAAATATGAAATTATGAACAAAGTCTTACTACTTTTTGCCCACAGTAGTATACATAAATGTACTCGTAGTCTCTGGCATTTACTCCAAAATATTTTCTTTTATAAATTAACAAGCAACATACTGCCACCCTCTTCCTACCCCATTGTTGTTGTTGTGTGCTCTACTCATTAATTCGAAAGTATATATATATGCTTGAAAACAAAACAATTGATCTACACTTAGAGAAAAATATTATGAAATTAATAGGAATTCCAACTCAACCCGAAAAGGTTTTGCTACTAAAATTAGAAACTGATAAAGAGAATTCAACTCAATAGAAAACTCATCATTCGTATGGTAAATGAAAGCGTTCAACCAAAACGAAATTCTTATTAATAAACATTGTAGTTATTTACCAGTTAATAACAGCATTTTTCCCTGAGTGTAGGCATCTACTAGACTACTACTGTATGATATTTCTTTTTTACGACTGATTTTTTTGTTTCGAATGTGTATCATAAAATAATCAAAATAATGCGTTTCGTATGACAGGATCAAAACGAAATCTATTCAAAAATTTAGAGCTGCCATGGTGAATGTTCTATGAATGAACCATCTGCCGTTCTTATCACTTTTCTTGTCTTCCCTTGTCTTCCCTTGACTTTTTTTTTGCCGTCAAGATTACACTCGAACGCAATGTTCGTATTTTGAGTATTTTAAGCTGCCTCTGTTAGCAGCAACAAACGTTGACTATACATTGTACATAATATCAACCATTTGCTGTTGACATTTACTACCGGTTGTCTTCATTGAAATTTCAAGAGAATTCTGCGGATTTGTTTTGACTATTTGCTTGCACGAATATGCTATTCTTGCTATCTACCTACTACCATTTTACTACTGCAAACATATTACTGCAACTATGTATGCGCTTGTACTTACCATAACTACTATTACTAACTGTTAAGCACTTACCATGGTTGTATGTATTATATGTATTGAAGTAGTTAGTTTCTGTCCTTAATTGGGTAGATAAGTATTTGAAAGTGCTCTTGATTTTTACTAGAATGACTAGGAATATTATTTAAATGATAGAAATAGTTGGAAAAGTTATGTGATTCCACAAATATGGCGAACTAAAGTTTTCTACCTAAAATTTTAAGTTCAACTAAAGTAAGATAAAGGGGAACAATTAAAAAAAACAACAACTTATAAATATGTTCTATGGAATTAATAGGAATTTCAACACAATCCGAAAAGATTTACCGTTCACACAAAAGAATTATAAAGGGTTGTCCTTCAATTGAATTTTATCGAAATGGGTCAATATACTCTCTGACAACTTTGGGAAATACTAAAAAATTACTGGCAAAATAGAAATCTTCTCCTAACTTAAGAAGAAATTTACGTTCGAAATTCGCTAGAAGAGAAGCGCTTTCCACGCAATTTGTGGATCAATTTGTGAGACGTATGCATGAAACTAGATTTTTATTGGACAAAACAACACGTTCTCGTATTCCTCAGAATGTGCAAGAAGAACCAAACACATCAACTCGCCATCGTTCCTAGGAATTGTTGGACTCCGTTTGACAATTTTTTGTGCGAATGAGTAATTTTAATGAAATAGTGTTCCACGATTACCCGGAAGGGTTGTACTTACTTTCCATGCATGTACAAATATAACACGCACAACATGAGGGGATGCGAAAAGCTCGGCCTAGGCCCTCCATGGGCTGTTGTGCCATTAAAAGTAAGTAAAAGTAAGTTGTACTTACTTTCAATTAATAAAACCCACATTGAAAAAAAAAAAAAAATTTTAATCTTATTTACACCAAAATCAAATTTCAAATTATAAATGGTCCACGTGTAGACTAGATTGATGCGATTTGGTACGATATAAATTTCAAGTAAATACGTAATTCTAGGTTATCTTTTCGAATATGAGTAACTTGTATGGATTATTGAAACACAAAAGATTTACCACTAAGAGCACTAATGACGAACCATGGCTAGTTCCGAAACGATCGTCTGATTAGCCTGTACTATATACATTGTTGTTATTCTCTATATCGCAAACCTAACGTCCATTAAGCCAATATCGTCGAAAAGAATTGATAGTAAAGACTTTTTGATGCATGTGTGTGTGGAATAAAACTCAAATTAAATCGATAATGTCCAAATTACTTAGGAATAGAATAAAATTTTTGATGATATTTTGTTCAGCTTTAACTAAATGGATTTTTACATACTCGATATAATCGACATTTTAAGACTTTATCTTATTAATGTCAGCCTTATTTCCTTATATGTATATCTTCTGTTGCATTAACCATAAATTCTCAACCCTTTTCTTATTGCTACTAATTTCTTAATCTTTTTTGTGTTTCACTCTAAGCTGCTGTCGCTTCCTGACACGGTTGCATTAACGCAGCAGCAGCATCAACGCCATCTGCTGTTGGTAGCCAGCGAGCCAGCAAGCGAGCGCAGAAAGCGAATAGCATTTAATAAAATAAATCTTTTCGGTTACTGTCTGTCTGTGTCTGTCTGTGCCTGTGTGTGTCATCCGATTCGCAGCATGCATCTTGTCTGTTGACCTAACCCCATTTGCTCTCACTGCTGTGGCATCGCATGAACTTGAATGTGCACTGCACGTGATGTGGCAAACGCTGCAACTACAACATTCGCAGTGGTAGCAACAATTTTAGTGGCAACCCGTCACCGTGCTGTGTCAATGGTGCACGTGAATACATGTTGCTTAATCTTTCATACTTTGTTGCGCTGATGTATTTCTAGAGGATTTCGCTGGTGCATGTTTGGATTGTTGGATTGTAAGGTATTCGTGTGTGTCCGTGTTTGAATTAAGAAAATGTAAAATAAAATTAAAATAAAACATGCGGGAAAAAGTCGAAAAATTAAATATTCTTTGATTTAGCAATGTTGTTTTGATTTTCCTTTAAATATATTTTACTTCACAAGTGTTGCACTGAGTCAGGCTCATGTTTTGCTAGAAAACATTTCCATTAATCATTCGAGATAGAATATAGTATTTCAAATTAGAGCAGTTTTAATGAAAAGTGAGTTTGAACTGCTGAATTGTTGAAGCAACATGCCATAATCTCAGTTTCCACAAGAAGTCCTATAGACCTTCAATGCAATTTATTGTTTTACTTTAAATATACTCGTCAATTTATGTATGTATGCACGTTAAAATGTTTTTAACATTTACCAAACCAAAACAAAAAGTTGGTATTACATAAATTAAATTTGCATAAATTTAAATAAATAAATATAAATCTATTTTTACGCCAAACGCCTCACACCTCACGCCAACATTTACAGCAAATACATCATTAACGCTTTCGCACATATAAAATCACAAACTAACACGCAAACACACACGCGCATGTATGAATTTACCATACGTGTGCATGAGTGTGTGTTTGTGTTTGCATGTGTTTGATATCTGCAACAGCACGAAACATTATCTTCTCTTCCAATGCCAATAAATTTTATTTTTATCACAAAAATTTGGCTCGCAGCAATTTTTCGGTTTTTGTAGCAACACCAACAACAACATCAGCAGCAGCGACTGTAGCTATGCGGCATGGCGGCAGCGTGTCATATAATTTTTATCAATTTCATTTTCAATATTTTGTTATTCATTTATTTTTTGTAATAATTTTCACTTCATATGCAACGACATGTGTGTAGACGAGACAGAGAGAAGAGGGAGAGAGTGTAGGTGGGTGAAAGTCTCACCGAGACAAACAGATTCGTTTGCATTGCATACACACACATCCACACCCAGTTTATACCAACACCACACCGCAATATACCGAATATTTATAAGCAAAATGGGAATAAACGATATCCCATAAATTCATGTACAAGTATTCATGTATGTTTTTTTTTTTTTGCTAGCTGGCGCGGTTACTTGCACCGCATCTTGTGTTTGAGATATTCAGATTTATATACAAACATACATAGACACACACACATACACATTAAATGAACTCCCAATATGTGCATATGAGGGGCCCGTGTTTATATGTCTACACATATCATATATGTGTAAGAGAGCGAGAGAGAGAGAGAGAGAGACAGACAAGTCAGGCAAGTCAGGCATTGAGAGCGGTGTCTGAAATGCCTTACTTCCGCGCACACATACTCGTTGTGCATTTGCCGTTCTTGCCCAAGTTCTTGCTCCAATTGTGCCCAACTTCAGGCGTTATTTTTTGTTCAGATTGCTTTTTTCTATTTTGTTTTATTTTTCGGTATTGGGTATTACTTGGTTGTTTGTTGTTGTTGTAATTTATAACAAATTTTTGTTTTTGTTGCAATGTACTGCATTAAAGGGTTAATGTCTTTTTTTATTGGTTTAATAAAGAAAAAAGTTGAGTAGGAAGTTCGGTTTCTTCATTAGAAAAGAGAAATTACTGATTTCTTAGGTTAGAAAATCAACTTCATATATTTCAAGTCCAAACATAAAATTTATATGCATTTGAAGAATACTAGCTGAGGTTCGGTCAAATCAGCTGTCTGCCTCTAATAATATGTATGTATATTACATAAAAAATAGGAATGCAAAAGAAATGCCGTCCTTTTGATTTAAATCCAAGTACTTTGCATTCATATCATTTGCAAGGGTAGTTCCACTCCTAGCCATTTAAAGAATTTCATTTTTTTCCAGCCTAACCATATGGTTTCCACAGAATACCTCCATATTAATTTTGCATATTACATACATACTACTGTGGGCAAAAAGTAGTAAGACTTTTTAATTTAAATTTCGCGCGGAAACCCATTCATCAAAATATTATTTTTTTAAGGTTGGTATGACTGTCGGTGACATCTGTGCCAAATGTCACATCAAAATAATCATTAGTGTTTAGTATACGCTTGTCTTTCTGAAGTACAAAAAGTGCATTCGGCGATTTTCACAATGAGTGAAATTATTCAACAAAGAAGTTCCATTAAATTTTGTGTGCGGAATCAAATCAAATTTCTGGTGCCGAAACGTTCAGAATGTTGCAAAAGCCTTCGGTGATAATTGTATGTCGCGAGCAAGTGTTTTTGATTGGTACAAGTTGTTCAAAGATATTCGAGAACGCGTTGACGACGAACCACGTCCAGGACGGCCATCAACATCAACTGATGATCAACACGTCTGGTCAATAAAATCAAGGAATTGGTGCTCGAGAATCGACGATTAACAGTCAGAGACCTTACTGGCATCGTTGGAATATCGGAAGGATCAGTGAAAACCATTTTAAAACATCATTTGGGCCTAAGAAGAGTAATTCACGATTGGTTCCAAAATCACTAAATCACTAAATTCGACTGATATCGTTCCGCAACCACCCTATTCTCCTGACTTAGCACCGTGTGACTTTTGGCTATTTTCTAAACTCAAAAAACCGCTTCGTGGACACCGTTTTGAGTCAATTGAAGACATTAAACATGAATCGCTAAGCGCATTGAAGGCTATTCCGGAAATTGACTTTAACAACTGTTTCGAGAATTGGAAAAAACGTTGGCACAAGTGTATTGGGGCCGGGGGAATTACTTTGAAGGGGACGAAATAGATTTGGAAGAATGAATAAAAAAATTTTAAATTATGAACAAAGTCTTACTAACTTTTGCCCACAGTAGTATATCATAATTGTTTGCAAAGGTTTCCATTCTAAATATTCAGGTTATAGGGGAAAACTCCCTCATAAATTTTTTTCATAGAATGGCGTACGCTAGGCTTAGGTTAAGAAGATGTATGTGGATCTGTCACATTCTATAGACCCAATGCGAATTCTAGTGCCAGCGATGAATACGAGGAGATCCGATTTTTTGGCTTTCTGCGAAAAATCTGAATGTCATGCACTAGATCATCTGCATTCTTTGACATAAACATATAAGTTGAACTATCCGTTCCTCCTCTTCCTCGTTGGGCAACTTAATCCGCTTGTTGGAATGTACCAGTACTAGAGCATTGGCGAAATCGGTCAGAGGTCCGTGATGGCTTATGTAATGTAAGCACCCGCAATGCAGGAGAGCGCTCTGGTTCTACTTATGTCTAAGGGAAAAGATATTTTTTCAAAGTCTTTCACTTTTTATTTTACTTATTTATACCGAATTTTGAAATTTTCTTCAGAACTAGTTATTTGAATCGTCTTTAAGACTTGTAAGGTCTGTAAGACCTGTAAGGGCGGTAAACACTTCCAGTTCAGAACTCTCGCATTATTTTGCTAACTGCTTCTATTCCTCTCTTTCCAGTTTATGGATATAATGCCACAGTGTAGTGTGCGTAGATTCAACTGTGGCTATCGTTTTGAATAAGCGTAAATTTGTTTAAAAAAAATATATAATATTTACTATTGTAGAAAAAGTGGCAAAATGAATGTGTGTCCGAGGTGCACATCAATATGCCGCATTAGCGTTTTCTGTATCAGTTACTATTGAAAATGTAAATCTCAAACCAATAGAAACAAAAATACTGAATCAGATATGAAATAAAAATTTGTTTTCGGGAGAAAAAACAAAAAGACGTACCGTAACTATCGAGCAGATTTCCGATTTTCATATACTGGGTACTTCAATTTTGTTGCTGTTGATTTTGTTCTGTTTTCCCCAGCATAAACCCAATGACTTGGAAGAGGGTTCAATTCAATTCACTTAAGTTTGCTATGCTGCGATTCACATCGAATCGACTTTTCGTTTTACGTTTTAGATTTCAGAGAGTAGTAGTGAGTGTAGCATGTGTGTACATAATTTAGGATAAGTTCAGCTGATTTGTCTACACACAGCCATAAGCAGAAATTGTTACTACTAATATTTTGCATGTGTTACATTCGCATAGGGAATTCTATGTAATGCCCAAAATAACTACAGCGATAACTTACCACTTGCTAAATAACCCCAACACCCATACGCTCTGCTTGCACGAACCACTTAAGTGTATGTGTGTGTGTGTGTGTGTGTGTGTTCGTGTGTGTGTGTGCGTGTGTGTGTGTGTGTACTTATGTGTAGTTACCAAAGTGTTAATTTACGAAATTGCAAGTGATTTCACTATGTGCTTACTAGATACAATGAATTTAAAAAGAAAGTTCATTTGAATGCTTAAGTGAGTATCGGCGGAGCGTGTTAGTGTGTGTTTATTTACATGTGATTGTACAAGTACGTGTGTGTGTGTGTGTGTGTTTGTGTTTGATATATTCCATAAACACATTTCTATGCGGACATGCGAATGTAGCCCATTGCCGCTTTTCTACTTTTCCCCATGAAGTTTATTAAGCACTTTATACGTAAGTAGGTACATACATACGTATACCTTCTTTACTACTATTTACTGCATACTACATACTACTTACTTTACTACTACATGCATACCTACATACTACGGTATACTGCTAGATTCCTTTTTTTGTTGTTTTCATTTGTTACTTTATTGCGCCTTTCTATATGCTCTTCTCTGGCACCTCTGTACTCTTACTCTCTTTCGGTCTCTTCCATTAGCTTTCTGTTACTCTATCTGTGCTTTGTTTTTATTTTTTTATGGTATCTATGTTGTTCGATCTTGAAAATGAAAATTTACACGTTAACACCTTCGCTGCCTGTGAAGTGATTTCGTTTTAATTCGCTTGAGTAGAGAGCAGAGAAATATACAAGAGTAGAAATCTAGCATAGCAATAGTAGCACAAATGTGTTGTAAGTATGCGTGTATAGGTATATGTGTTCATAATAAACCCTAGCTACTTTTATCGAGAGGGCGTGGTAAAAAGGAGGAAAAAATAACTAGTTCATGCTAATTTTTGTGTCGAGTCTAAATGTTTTTGCATGTTTTTCGGTTTTACTATTTTATGATAAGACAACAACACTAGGTAGCCACACACATGGGTGGTTGATGCAGGTGCACGGGGCAGTGAATAGGTAACCAAACACAGGCAAAAGTAGCTGTAGCTGTAACTGTAACTGAGTTTGCAGTCATAATTTTGCAATTGCATGCATTCATACAAAGTACATACTTACATATATACCTAGTTGAGTAGTAATTTTGTGTGATGTTGTAGTTGTCTATTGCATTGTAGCTTTAAGGGGAGTTTCCAGCTCTTAAGAAATGACAACAACAAAAAACTATACGAAATGTTGTAAAAAAAATGTTCCGAGAAAACTGTTCTTTTCAACTTTATTTTAAAACAGTTTCCCGATTTACTTAATATTGTAATATATTTTTGTGCCTTTTTAAACATTGGATATGCAACCTGGTATTACCGTTCCCACAAAAAAATACTCAATTTCATTTAAGGAAAAAACATTTATTATTTCTTGAAGCTTCTACTCGAGAAATTGCTTTGTCGGTATCGCTTGTCAAGTAATAATTAAGCAATATTAACCAAACTTCGTACAAATGTTCCTTACAGTCAGAAAGAAGTTAAGTTTTGACATTGGAAAAATCATTAAAGTTGGCGTGGTACCTCCCATACAAGTGCAGTTTTCAAATTACGGTAAAATTCTGTACAACTTCATTGAAATAATCAGCTGCGAAAATAATTTTTGTATATATTGCCAACATCAGGCAAAAGTCACGATTGTCTCCAATACAAGTGAACTATTCAAAAGGCAATATACTTAGTACAAAATAGTAAAGTAAATAAACCCAATTATGTACATAATATCAGTGAAGAAAATTACCATCATTGGCGTTGATATGATCCACCCGTCTTATAAAATAAAATTTTCAAAGAACAATATAAAATTAACTATTGGTTCAAATAAAAAAAAAAATTATTTTTAATTTTAGTAAGGCTCAATGTAAAACCATTAAAATCTAACCTACCGTTAAAATACAACGTATTTCATTTCAGAGGGTATATAAACTTCCGCACTTTTCAACGAGTTTCTTTAAGGAACAATAAGTTTTTGATATTAAAAATTTTTGATAAAGCTGGAATCTTTCTTTTAGTTGCAATATTACTACAACATAAGCCAGACTATATTCACAAATAATTTGTAGAACGTTTTGTTTTGCAAAATTGTTAAGCAATTTAAAAACACTAACCAAAGAAGGTAGGCAAAATTACTAAAATAATATGTATACTGCTAGTTTTGCATAAAATATAAGTATAATAATTTACCTTTTACCTTTTAAATTGTTTCTAAAGGGTGCTTTTTTAGAAGTGTGGTTTTCAATCTGGCAATACTTTTTTCAGAGTTGGTCTTTTTGACAGCTGTCACTTGATTTATGCTCAGTTTGGTTTGCCATTTCATAATGAATAGACTTACTGTTCGGTGAATGGGCCCAAAACGGTATGGCCACCGATCCCGATTTTCACAAAATTTTGTTCAGCGATGAAGCTCACTTTTGGTTGAATGGGTACGTTAATAAGCAAAATTATCGCATTTGGAGTGGTCATAATCTACAAGACATTGTTGAGATGCCGTTACATCGTTACTTCCTCAAAAAGTCACTGTTTGGTGTACTCTATGGGCAGAGGGAATTATTGGTCCATATTTCTTCAAAGATGAAGCCGGCCATAATGTTACAGTCAATGGAGAACGCTATAGAGCCATGATTAATGACTTTTTCGTGCCTGAATTGGAGGATGTTGATGTGGACGACCTTTAGTTCAAGTGAGTTACGCTTGCTGTTCGTGTAGTTCTGGTGAACACACGAACTCACGGCAGCAACAAAACATCTACCGTGAAAGTAACGGTAAAACAGAGAGACACAAGTCACGTTTCGTCGATGTACCAAGGAGTCAATAAAGCTGGAAACTACTGTCCCCTACTAGCTTTATCGTCTGATGTCTACGGTCCATGAGCTACAGTTGCGTTTATGAAGCTCAGGTTCATAGGTTCGAATTAAACTCCAATGTAGGCGTAGTGGTGGGCGTAGTGGTAATGCGTTGGACTGCTATGCAGAGTGTCCAGGGTTCAAATCTCGGCACAGGCAAAATCAAACGTATATAGGTGGTGTATATCATGCGGAGATAAGTCGGAGTGAAATATTTTTTACATCGCCTAGGAAAGCCGAGACACTCGGCTGCTTCTTTCGACGCGTCAAAAATGTGTTTATTTGAACGAACATCACATTGGAAGGACATGCCCAGAACATCAAGAGTCGCTGTCTCCGCAATACCTACCCCACTCATATCTAGGTGGTTAACGGGGGGTTGGGAGACTCGTTTGTGAGATAACAGACAACATTGGGTCTTACGCACATTGAACTCAACTCTATTCGTGAGATCCCACTCGCTGATTGACTGGAGATCTTTATTGTGTGAATCATTCATAACATGCCTTTTCCTCTCAATCTCCAAAGAGTTAGGGCGTTTTGAACTGGCATATGAATGAGAAATGGAGCTGTCATCTGCAAACGAGTAAATGAGATTCTTCGTTAATGACAGAAGGTCATTAATGAAGACAAGGAAAAGGGTAGGGGAGAGGAACGAACCCTGCGGCACTCCAGCAGTAATAGCAAGATCTTCTGAAACAATGCCGTCTATCACAACACGGAGAGAACGGCAATTTAGAAAGTTCGTGATCCATCGTGTAAAGTTACTCTCGACCCAATACGCACTCAGTTTTGGCACCAGTGCTGTATGCCATACTCTGTCAAACGCCCTTGAAATATCCAGATCAACCGCCTTGCTCTCACCGAAGCCATGGACACTATGATACCGGTTCTCAGTGAGGACCGCCATGAGTACGCCAATAAAGCGGTTTCTATGTTGCTGGTTCTCAGTGAGGACCGCTATGAGTACGCCAATAAAGCGGTTTCGACCGAAACCGTATTTGACCAAGTGAAAGTTAACTACACTTTCCATGACTTAGGATAGCGTAGAACAGATTACGATGGAGCGATAGTTCGCAGGGTCTGTAGTCTTGCTATTTTTAGGAACTGGTTGGACATTGGCAAACTTGCAACAAGACGGAAATACACCAGTTGTGTATGAAATGTTGAAAAGCACGCAATACATGAGTCCGGAAGCCTTGTGTGGACTTTACTACGCCTGTGTTCATCAAATAGTACAATATTAATCACAAGGATACGAAGTAATGAAAATACATTGAAGAAATGTTTTAATAAACGAATGAACCAACTCGATGAAGACCACTGCGACTTGTAGCATATCGGTCACAATCATTTCAAACACTGATTTGTGTTGTAGTTGCATGACCTTTAATAGACATCCCGTCAAACCAAAACCAATCAGGCACTCCATAGAACCGATAGCCTTACACATACATGGAGTTGATGCCCAATTTATCCCTCCCAAGTTGAGCCACTGACCCTGAATATTTATATTTTTTGTGCCATATCGAGTCTATTGATCGGCGTCGGTATTGGCCCGTATAGGGCAGACTCAATTATGAGATGGGCTACATACATACAACACAAGCAGAAACTTTAATGTCGACCCGCTTAGTTTTATCTCATGATATATTGTAATAATACGAAGTGTTATCGCATTAGGAAAGTGTTTTTATAATTTTCATACTTTTAAGCCAAGCTAGTTTTTATTTAATCGAGTGTAAAGTATTTATAATTCAGTTGATGACCCAACTTATGTTTCAAAATTGCTGTGGATTGTTTTTACAACACAATGTTGTTCGTAAAAATTTTATACATAGTTTTGTATTTATTTAACTAATGAAATTTATTTGATAAAACTAAAAATTCATAACGTTTTTATTAAAATATAAAAACTAGATATGAAACACTAGCACTCATACTCTCACACACACTCACACATACATACATACATTCATAGAATTGAATTAATACACAAATATTATATTATTTTGTTTACCACGAAAGGATGTCATGTTAAAATATGCGTAAATATTTCAACCGGCAACTAGTTAGCAACAAAAACAGCAGCAGCAACAACAACAACAGCAACAACAATACCAACAATATTATTATCTTCGAATCGACAGTAATTCACACTAATTCCAACAATTTTCATCTAATTTTCTAATAATGAAAACAACGACAACACTCAGAACAACAACAGCAGCAGCAGTAGTAGCAACAATAGCAACAACAAGGCAATCAAATATGTATATACTTATAGTAAAGTAAAATCGATATACCATACTCGTACATGTTTCAGTATCTGCTAAGCGCAAATCATAATCACAAATCGCGTCGAGCGTGGAAAAATGCACCGTTGAAACGGGCAGAAGCAGCAGCAACATAGCACCAGCAATTACCCAAACATTGCAGATTAGTTGAGTAAAGTTTGATATCCCAATTGCTGCTGAGCTGCGCAGCACTGCTGGCTGATGTTACTTCAATATATTCGCATATATTTGTTGTATGTAGCGCGGTTTTTGCAGCGAAAACGCTTGAACTGCATGAATATTTCAAATGCAAAAAGTATCTATTTTTTGGTCGCGCCAACAAATTTATGCTGGCGCATGACGATGACGATAAACGCACGCAAGCATACACAGGCACACAGGCACACATTAATGTTGTCGATTTTTTCCCTTGCCGATCATGGTTATGACGATGTTGATGTTGATGATGATGTTGTTGTTGTTGTTGTTGTTGTTGTTGTTGTTGTTGTTGTTGTTGTCTATGATATACTCTGCCATTGCAACATTTTGATTTTCAGCCGTAATTGTAACAGATTCAGTTCAGCAGATAATGGAATTAGTTACTTTCGGTCAGAAATATGTACGCGCTGTTTTGTGTTAGTGTGTGTTGCAAGTGCGGTGCGTGCTTACGTGCGGTGTGTTGGTATGTGCGGGTGTGTGTGTGTCATGTTTAATCTAGGGGCGTTAATTATAAAATTTGTTTGCTCGTTTTAGTTGTAGCTATCATTGTTGTTGTAACTGTGGTATGTCATACATATTCCATTATTACATGCTTACATTTGTATTGTATGTATGTGTGTGTATGTGTATAACACCATACAACATTTATGCACGCCCATATTTTAAATTTTTTCGATTTTTTTATATTTTTTTTTAATTTTCTATATTTGCTTACTACACTGCGTCATATGTGGGCGTGTTTGTGTTGTAAATAGTAATATAGTGATTGATAATGATGTTGTTTTATTTTGGACTTTCGGTATTGCATCAATTAGCATTATTGTTGAATTTTTGGTTTTATCGTTGAGCTAAAGCTACACTTTAACTACACAGCACATTTTTTTTACTTTTAGTCTATGATATACTGTACAAAATTAAAAATGAATATGAAGTCCTCATAACCACCATATGATAGATTGACTCATTGGTCTAGAAGCAACATAATGTGTAAGTTTTAAAAAATTAAGTTGAATTTCTTGAAATATTCACATGTCTTTGAAGGATACCATAGCACTGATAAAGTCTTTTAGTTTGTTTTCTTAATACAACAAACTGTATATAATCTTTCTTCTCGGAAAATTATTAGTTCTCTCAATATTTTGTTGTTTCAAGCTATATGAACAACCATGTACTAAAAGTACATGGTTTGTAAGTATATGATTTTTTAATCAGCTCCGCGCAATAGATTCTAGCGAAATAAGTCCTAATGAAAAAACTCCTAACAACAAATGCAATAATTCAGAATGCTTGTAAATGAATTAACTCCCAACTCCAAATAAAATATTTCCTAAAGCCAAAATAAAATTTTTTTTTGTTTTTTTTGTTTTTTATTATTGATACATTCAACACTCAGGGTGTACCCCTATGAATGCAAAGCATTGTGTTAAATGTAGGAAGATTGAAAGGTGGGAGAAAGAAGGAGGGAGAATCAGAGACGGAATGCAGTCACACAGGACACCGATAAAGGGATAGATAGCCATTGTGGCAAGTGTTATGCCTTTACCACAATGAACTTCAGTTTATCAGTGTCGACTATGACCACATGTAGCGCCAAAGGCCTAGCTTTTCGCATCCATTCATGTTGTGCGGGATATATTCGTACATGAATGAAAGGGACCTACAGTTTTATGCCAAATCCGAAAACGGCGAATTGAAAAGCTTTTCATAGGCAATTTTTATTCTTGTAGGTTTGCCATTGACTGCCGAGAGATGGTATAAATTTTGTTGCTGTTGCTTTTTTTTTTGTTTTTTGTTTTGCCTGTGCCGTGTATCGAACCCCTGACACTCTGCATAGCAGTCCAACGCACTACCGCTACGCTACAGCGACCACTAAAACCTAACTAACATTTAGGAGTTATTCGCAATGAAGTATCTGCTAACATATAAAAATTAAATAAGCCTTAACTAATTTAAGTGTTATTTCACAATGAATTATCTCCATACATTTAGAAACATAATTTTCCTTTTCTACGAGTATCTACCAAGCAATATCAAGTGTACAATTTAATATTGTCAACAACAATTGCTCTGCACACACAGGGCGTCAATTGAGAACGCCCGCGTGCCGGACGCGTCGCACCATAAGCTTGTCAAATGAGTGAATCTGAAAACTAATAAAAATTCTAGAAGAATAGCTAGAGCTATAAGTTAATTATAGTTTTTATGATTAATTGTTGTGGCATTATTATGAAAGAACAAGGTGGTTTACACGCTTTGTGACTAACTTCGATGAAATAACTTCTAACAACAAAAAATGAAACAAAATATAACAATAAAAAATGAGATAACTCATAATAAATAAACTGTTAACATAACTTTCATTCTAACTTTGATTCCAAAAAACTCCAAACTTTGTATGGAAATTTTTAGAGGTTAGTATTTAATTTTTTAGGAGTTATTTCGTTAAGAGCTTTTGAGCGGAGCCTTATTTCCCATCTCTTGATTGAGAGTTATTAATGTTTACGTAATTCCATATCAACATATTTTGTAGATGTTTTATTTCCTTATTCAACTACCGCTCCGAGAGTGAGTAAATGCTTATTTCAGAAAGCGAAAACTAAATATTCAAATCGTCGGACATACTTTACCAAATCCGTTCCTAACCAGCAAATAATTTCAATCCTTTACATCAGAGGTGGCCACTGCTCAGCACGGGTGCGCGAGAACATTTTAGACTTCTCATGCACCAGGCATGTGTGGATGGCCACCACTGCCTTACACTAATATTGGGTTCATATAAGGCAGTGGTATTCTTAAATTCATTTGATGGTGTTGTTCTCGTTTATATACCCTGAGAGAGCCGACGTCGGCACATCTGATTGTATTATATAGGCAAGTATCATACTTATAATCACAAAAAATTACAGTGAAAATGTGAAAGATAGAAATTATTGCCAGTGACATTGCCTTTGTGCATTTTTCTACAGATTTCAATATTTCGTTTATATTTCACAACAACACAAGTTAAACAAAAACGTTATCTCTTTTACTGTTCCTACAGTAATGAGAAAAATGCGTAAGTCCTAACAATAGTATATCACTTTGCAAAAGATGACAACAACTGCTTACTTGTCTACAGTGAACACTTGTCAACAGTGCTGTAGATTCAAAACTTTTTAACGTATTCAAAATTCAACATAGAGTAGTGTTCCGAAATATTTCGTAGAGATATATAATTAAAAAATTTATTTTCTTACCAAACTAATTAACACGGACCAAATCAAAAAATTACTGATTTGTATTTGAACTCGTATATTATGAATCAAAGCACACTGAAAAAATAATTATAATTGTACTATGAAAGTATTTGGAAGTCCTTTTTTGTCGACTAAGAAGCTCCCACATTTAATTGCAAGTATTGATACAAAGTAGCAGAGCTCCATACCAAGTTTTTTTTATGCCGAATCCAAACGTCGAAGTGGCAATCTTTTCATAAGCAATTTTTACTCTTGTTGGTTTGCCATTGCCTGCCAAGAGGTGGTGCCGTGTATAAAAATAATTTTTTCTTCTTTCTGATTTTGCCTGTGCCAAGACTTGAACCCCGGACAGACCAACGAACTACCAACTAAGCAACTCCTCTACACATTTAGTCTTAAGCCCATAACTCTTAAACCGTTCGTAATTTCTCTTTGCTGTTTTTAGAAAAGTAAAATAAACATATATAAAAATTGCCCCAAAGTTTGCGAATCCATAACAGAAATATTTGACGTCTAGGAGCAAAAGGCGCTTGCTCCCTCTAGGAGCCCCAGGACAAAAGAAGGAGCAAACCCTGATATGGGATTTTTCCCTTCTGTATTATTACTTTCAATTTACGTGGACTGTTCTTAATTCGCAAATGGTGTTAACATTGCAAATTTTTAGACTTGAAATCGAAAGTTTTTATATTTTGTCCAATGATCGGTAAGTGTGTGTATTTTGTTTAAAGGGAGTGACGTAGTGTCAGCGCCGGAAATATAGGGAAAAACAACGATTCTAATGAAACGGCAGCCCTGATTGCAGTGGGTGAGAGTACTGCATAGTTCTCGGAGTGGTTTCAGCTGATTGCTACATATATTATTCAATAAAATAAATGGAAACAATAGCAGTATTCACTATTTGCTGCAAACATATATTTTTTGTTGTTCGGCTTTAGCCGAATTTTGCTTTCGGTATTTTATTTATTGCAAATGAGAGAGCAGTAAAACAATATAAAAAACAAGAATAGATTTCCGCACTCGGTCAGTATTCACTCTTATTCAGTCTTAAGTTTAGTTTGGAGAGCGAAAACAAAAACCTCCTGAATGTGGCTCATGAATAAATTTTAAATTACAACAACAATCACTTGCGAAAAATATCTCTCATGACTTACCTCTCTTGAGAAAATGCCTCTTTTTTTGGAGCAAAAACAACAATAAATTATGATGATGATTATCATGTAAATGCAGCTCATAGCAAAATTTACAACTACAACAACCAAATGTACTACTCCTAATTGTTTTAATGGCCCGAGCTTTTCGCATCCACTCGTGTTGTCATATTTGTAAATGAATGGAAGGGACCTACAGTTTTATCCCGAATCCAAACGGCGAAATGAAAAGCATTTCATAGAAAATTTTTACTCTTGTAGGTTTCCCATTGCAAGTGTGGTGCCTTGTGTGTAGAAAAATTGATAATTTTACTTTTTGATTTTACCTGTGCCGAGTTTGTGCAACAAAAACTTAAATTATTGTAAGACTTTCCAATATTCTTTTATTAAACTATTCTCGCGCTTTTATAGAGTCTCATATTTCTTCTGCGTGTGATTTTATAGCATTGTTGTTTTTCTAGTAGTAAACTTGCATGCAGATACAATTGGCCGATTTACAAGGTGTGGTATTCTCTCGATTGCCGTAAATTTTCTAATTTTTCATACATATGTACAAAGTTTCACAACACTATGACAGTATAAACGAATACATCGTGATAAATCCATTTCAATTAGTATTTCTTGTGTATTTTGTTTTCTACGTTTTTTCATTAATACCTTTTATTTCCAAATACGAAAACTTTTGTATATTTTTTTTTTATTATTTAGTGATGTGTTTGGTGCTCTTAGTTTTGCGATACATACCTACGATTCAAAGGAAACCAAAGTGCCGCAGGGAAGCTTAAGTCATTAAGCTGGATTAAGATTTTTCGATTCGCATGCCAGCCACACAAAACTACACACACACAATCAAGCACATTGCGACTCAACTGCAAAATAAAGAAAAGAGTAAAAATGTAAAAGAGAGTGCTCACTGCTGGTGTGTACACCATAGCAGCATCATGCTGAGAGATGTATATATTCTTTTTTTTTGGATGTGAGTGCAGGACGCATTACAAAGAACATCAAGTTGGGATATTGAGATTTGATGCTAACAAAGACTAACGGGACAAAAAAAAGAAGAATGGTGAGCGAAAAAAATAAAAATGATATGACAAAGTAAAATTACAAAAACAAGTAAGAAGAAAAGAGTAAAGTACCGCAAAAGTCTCTTTTGTATATGTGAGGGTATGTGTGCCGGCAGCTATACAAACGTAGGGCAAAGATGTACGTAGGCGGCGGTGAAGGTTAATGCTTAGTTAAACTTCTTACCAGAATGCAATGGCAAACGATTCCGATTCCGATTGCGATATAAAACGCATAAAAAAGGAAACTACACTCAGCAAAAATTGCGGTTTTGAAATCAAGTTCAGTCTGACTTATTTGTAGCACGTTGCCTTCTTACTTCATTTAAGACCGAAAATTCTTCTCCAAATAAGTCAGTTTCAGTCTTAAAATGAGAATTGGCAGTCTAGATTGTAGAGAACACATTAGAGTTAAAACAAAACAATCTTATAATGACATCTTTATATCAGTATTAAAATATGAATTTCGTTCTTATTTTAACAATTTTCAAGTCTGTTAGCCTTCTATCAACGAATGAGTTTGATTTATTACCGATTTTCTTAAATTTAGAACGCTTTTTTTTGCCCTGAGTGTAAGAACAAAAATAAAAATGGAAAAAAGAAAAAGTAATACGCAGCGGAAATGCGCTCGCGCAACAACAACTACAGCAGCAGGAACAAACGACAAAAACATAAAAATGCAGAACGACACAAAATCAAGTTTTTTCATAAAAATCTACGAAGCGGAAATTCAATTTAATTAAAAATGTCCTCTCGAGCAAATGCAACAGTGAAAGGAGGAAGGAGAGCGAGAGGAGAGAGAGGGAGTGGCAGAGCAATCCCACTCTTGTTGTTGTTCTGCTCACTGCCATCATCTCTTATGCAGCAAAGAGAAGAGCATCTCTTGTTGTTGTTGTTGTTGTTGTTGCACTAGTTGCTGTAGATACTGCTGTTGCTGCTGATGATGATGACGACAATGAGTGTGTATCCTGTTGGACTCCCGCCGGACAAAAGCGATGACAACTGCAAACAGCTAAAGGAAAAAACAAACCTAAAAAAGATATTCATCGTTTCAAATGCATTTAAAATATTAAAAAAAAAACAAAAAATGAAGCGAAACGAAACGAAATGAAATGCATTGAAAAAAAAACATAGGAAATGATAAGAATGTCGAGCATAAAAGTAAAAGAATATGACTAATGCAATGCTATTTTCCCTTAAACCCCGACGGACGACAACACAACTACAAAGCCCATCGCCAATATCATTTCCATTCATCAACAACAACTATCGCCATGAGCGAGTGTACGGACGCACGTTGAATATGAAATGAAAACTTGAAAGCTTCCACTTTAAGCCGGCAGTATTAAAATTTAAATGAATTATACTTGAACGGAATTTTTTCAATTATATTTATCCTTATTAAAAAGGAATTTAATTTTCATATTCGTACAATGCCAACAGCAACAGCAGCAGTGGAAGCAGCATTGCAAGCAGCAGTCGTCGCGTAGTTAAGTTCACAGTACTACAGGCTGTGTAACAAAAGAGCAACAGCCGCAGCACAAACAATAATAAAAACAACCACCAGCAAAAGTGGAAAGTAAACAAAGAGAATGCGCTTCTCCATCAACTGAGTAACAGAAAAACTAAATCAAACCGCAATCATGATGTTGGAAAAAATGCATTGTTGTATTTGTGCCTTGGTGGTCGAACCAAAAAGGTTGAGGGTGAATACCAGCAACGTTCATTACTCGCTCGGCTAATGCCTATTACAACAAAACCAACTACAACAATTTGTCAGCTAAGTAAGAAAAGAAAAAATGAGGCAACGGTAAATTAAAAAGTGAAAACGGATTAAAAATGCACAATTATTCAATATTGTTAGAGGTAGATAGTATTAAAATTATAATAGTGATAATTGTGTGTGTGTGTGTGTGTGTGTGTGTGTGTGATAATAAGAAATAAACTGTGGAAGAATTCAATTCAATTGAATAACAATAATGATATGAAAAACTAAAAGAAAGCGCAAAAAGCGTAAAATAGTTTATAGGATTAGCAGCAGGCTCCACTCACGTTCATCATATACCACTTACAGTCATAGCTAAATAGCAATAACAGCAGCAACAACAACAAACTGCAGATAAACGTAAATCAAAAACTAACAATTATGATTTTCTGAGTATGAGCCAATAAAAGTTATTTTAAAAGTGAAGAGGGTAGGGGTGGGGTAATGGAAACTATCCACCATGCATTCTGGAAACAAGTTTCTAGACCTTGGAAACATTCGCTTAGGTACCACACTCCATTCCTTTTTAACACACGATGTCCTTAGCGACAAATATTCATCTTCGTTTTCTGAAGAATGTGCTTTCCATTTGATGTGATAACATCTTTCCTGAGGCTCACAATTTCCAGTCAGTTTATCTTTTACCTATCTCGGTCTTCTTACATGTGTGATTTGAAGTTAGTTTTGCCCAAAAAAATTAAAAATATATATATGGAATTTTCACTTTTATGTGACAATTCACATCAATACCGCCAAAAGCGTTTCCAAAGGAAGCGAAGAGGAATGTTTCCACCTAACTTAGAAAAAGTTTTGTCAATACGAAAAATAAATACAAATTATTAATCATTTAGCGGGGTAACTGCCGATATTAATTTAATTATTATACTGTGCATGGGTAACTTTACTTCCACACATTTAATTTTTAACTTTTATTGCCTCTGATTTATGGTTTGCTAGTTACCTCACTCTAAATAATATGTTTTTGTGGAAGGTGTCATTCCAAGAACGACCAAATTCCAACTATTAACTACTCCCAATACATCCCCTTCTCACAAAAACTTTCATTGCCTATGGTTCGTCAGTTATGTCATTCTAAATATTTACTTTGTATGGGGGGTGCCACGCTCACTTGTTTAATTGAAATAAAATATAGCCGATCTTCTATCTGAGTATGATATGAATCCAATCAGAAAAAAATCATATTTTCGTAAATTACTCGAGTTCTGCGCCACAAATCAAGTACATTTTCTATACAAATATTTCCTTCCATGTAACATTTCTTCTGAATATGAGCCAAAAGATACATATGGTAAATAAAATTTTTCAAAATATCTTAATCCCAGCGCCATCTAACAGTTTCACCAAAGAGTTAAACTTATGGGAGCATCGAAAAACATATATATTGTGAGAATATCGTCGCCTGGATACATTTGGCGACTTTTGGAAAATCAAGATTGAAGTTTGAAACCTGATTTGTCACGGCTCTCCAAAATTAAAGGGATTGCTAGATGTGTTGAGACCAAATGTATTTGATAATTTTAATACATATATACTTATTTCATCGTTATATTGTGAGTGAAAGTAATAAATTTTGTTTTTTCTATCAATGGCACAACAGCACATGGAGAGGCCCTCCATCCACTCATGTTGTGCGTGTTATATTTGTACATGAATGAAAGGGACCTACAGTTTTATGCCGAACACGAACGGTGAGGTGAAAAGCTTTTCGTTGGCAATTTTTACTCTTGTAGATTTGCCATTGTCTACCAAGAGGTGGGGCCGTCTAGAAAAATTGTTTTACTTTTATTTTTGATTTTGCCTGTGCCGAGATTTAAAACCCGGTCACTCTGCGTGGCAGGCCAATACACTACTAACTACGCCACAGCGACCTTGAAAGATACAACTTGTTTTCGTTAATAATATTTTGCCGTATGTTACGTCTTGCAATATATTAAGGAGTGAGATCGAAAAAATCGGATAACTTTAAATTGTCCTAGCATTGACAAATAAAAAAATATAAACAGTTTTGAAAAGAAAATTTAATTTCTGATAAAATGATCAATAAAACTAATTTGTTTGTTGTTTTTTACAGAATTCGGACAGCTTTTCCGGTATGCCTTCCATTAACGCCTTTACTGTCATTTCTGAGACTCTCTTGGCGGCACCATTCCACTTATTTCTAAAATCTTCCATGGATTTAGCTTCTTTGTTTGTTGCCTTTAATTTTCTTTTCACTAGAGCCCATATTTTTCTCGATATGCCGAAGTTCTAGGCAATTTGGTGGGTTGGCGATTTTTGGTAACAATTTGATGTTTTGGTCTTCGAACCATTTAAGGGTTACTTTACAAAGGAAAGTAGATACATTGTGCTTTCTAATGAAGGGCAACAATCTCTTCTGGAGGCACCCCTTCACATAAATTTCGGCGTTAACAGTGCCACTTGTTACGACACTTTTACTCCTTAGCCCACAACTACAAATCGCTTGCCATACCAGAAACTTCTTCGGGAACTTGGACCTTTGTTTTGTCCTAAATCTTTCCTCAATTCCTCCTCGTTCCTTTGCGGTGTAAAACACTTGACCAGACAATTGAGAAAATTTAGATAGACACGTATGTTTCATCGTCCATAACACAGCAATCGAATTTTTGGAAAAAATTTGTCTTCAACTTTTTAGCTCGGCTCTGGGCTACCCAGTTCTTAAGTAGTAGCATTCCTGTCGGGTACTGACTGCACATGGTATGTTTTAAGTCCTGCATCTCTTTTAATTTTACGAACTAAAAACTCACTGCAACTTGCTTTGGCTTTTTCCGCCAATTTTCGATTAGACAACGCTGGATTCTTCTCTAAGAGAGCAACGACTTCCTTCCAGAACCATATTTTCTAGCAACTGTTAAGTCTGTAATAAATTTTTTAAGAATCATCGAGACTGTGTTTTGAGTAACTTTCGCCTTATTGGCAATGGTTTTCTGGCTCCACTGCGGATTTTCTCGAAATAATTCAACAACTAAATCGCGTCTTTCCACTTCCGATGCCATGACTCAACTGAAAGTTCACAAGTCAAAAAACATCTGATTGTATTTCATCAGAATTTCTCCAACGCAAAGCCTACTGTTTGAATTTTTTCATTCAGATGAAGAGTTTCAAAGCAGTGGTCTTTCAAAGTTATCCGAATTTTTCGATCTCACTCCGATTTATAAACATTCGACAAAATTTAAGTGCATAATAAAATACAAAAAAATAGTTTTTAATAAAATACAACTAAAATTATGTGATGGGAAACATATACTTCCATCCGTATTTTAGAAAAATACGGGTTACATGCAAGAGAGCAGAGTATCTGTTGATATGTTGAGGCAGTGCGTTGTCGGCCTGCTTACTTATAATCGCAGTTCTAAAAAGTTTATAAGCGAAAAACTCATGAGATGAGATGAAACTGAGAAATCCGACGTCGTCGCCTGTGCTTGTATTATACGCAACCGATCCACATACGTTTCTATGAAAAAGGCTCTATTCCGATTTCGTCTCTCGGTGTTTAAACTGCCATTATACGACTTGAGATGCATAGCTTCAATAAGTAAAGGCCCATGCCAGAGAGCTTACACACGATGTGGGTGAAGAAATTGCGTTGGCTCTCTCTCGAAACTGTTCTCCACCAACTGTAGTCATACTAGCAGCACTTCGAGGAGTATTATAAAGGGTTTTTAATAGGGGCATAACAATTTTGCATATAAATACAAATCATTCAAGATTTACATTTTTATTGTGGTGAAGTTCTCGAACGAGCAACGTCTGCAAATGATTAAAAATTACTACCGAAATTCTGAGTCGGTGGTTGCAAATTAAATAGCGCTTATCATTTAATCTCATCGAATAATCATCTTCAGCGATGAAACTGGCTTTGTCAATAAGCAGAATATGCGTTATTGGACAGCAGCAACCCACATGTGTTTTAAGAGACTCCATTTCGTCCACAAAAAGTAACAGTGTAGAGTGGAGTCCATGCCGGATGTGTGACTGGACAGTATTTTTTTTGTCGATGAAAATGATCGCCATGTTACGGTCAATGGAGTTTGCTCTCGTGCCATGTTGCAAGCTTATTTTTCGCCAGAATTAGATGGACTGTGGTGGTGTAGTGGTCGCTGTGGCGTAGTGGTAGTGCGTTGGACTGCTGCGCAGAGTGTCCGGGGTTCGAATCTCGGCACAGGCAAAATCAGAAAGTAGAAAAAAGAAATTTTCTACACGGCACCACCTCTTGGCAGGCAATGGCAAACCTACAAGAGTAAAAATTGCTATGACAAGCTTTTCACTTCGCCGTTCGGATTCGGCATTAAACTGCAGGTCCCTTCCATTCATGTACAAATATAACACGCACAACATGAGTGGATGCGAAAAGCTCGGCCTAGGCCCTCCATGGGTTGTTGTGTCATTAAAAGTAAGTAAGTAAGATGGACTTGACATCAGTGCTATGTGGTCCAATAAGGTGGTGCCACATGCCGCACAGCTGGTCAAACAATTTATCTTTAGGAGGGGAAGTTCGGTTAATGTTTAATCTCACGAAATGGTATTCTCAAATGGCATCCTCGGTCATGCGATTTAACGCCGTTAGATTTCTTTTTATGGGAGTTACATTAAGTCAGTCGTAGGTTTATGCCAAAAATTCAACGATGTTAAAGGATCTCAGTAACAATAGCGAAAGCGAGTCGTACCAACGTTCCCGGCCGATATGTGTGGAAGAGAGTTGGAGAATTGGCTCCAAAGAATCGATCGTTGGAAACATGCTCGCGGTGTTCATATGAGCGATATCGAATTCCATACTTAAATGTAACATGTGTACTACTTACTTACTTACTTAGCTGGCGCTACAACCGATGATCGGTCTTGGCCGCCTTCACAAAGCTCCGCCAGTCACTTCTGCTATGCGCGCGCTGGCACCAGTTGATAAGGCCAAGTGCAGTCAGGTTGCCCTGCACCTGGTCTTTCCAACGGAGATTGGGACGTCCCCTTCTGCGTGTTTTCCACCGTGGTTCGAATAAAACACCCTTCTTCCATTCGCTCAACATGACCCAGCCAGCGAAGCCGCTGGAGTTTTATACGCTTGACTATTTCAGTGTCGGCGTACAGTTCATACAGCTCATCGTTCCATCTTATTCGATACACGTTGTCCACGCATACTGGACCGTAGATCTTACGGAGTATCTTCCTCTAGAACGCTCCTAACAGTGTACATGTGTACTACACCTGAAATAAATTTCAGCCCGATATCTCAACTATTCTGTGTTTTATTTAAATACAAAATTTGTTATGTACCTATTGAAAACCCTTTTATAAAGGGTCCTCGAAGTGCTACTAGTATGACTACAGTTGGTTATTGGTTATTTACCTCAGCGGTAAGTTTATATTGGATCGAGCTCCTACACGCAGCATATATCACCCGATAGATGTATTCTAATCTATTGGCCACCTCGGCGGTCTAGTGAATGAGTGCTACACTGTAAAGCATCAGGATCGATTCCCATACAGCGAAAATTGTGTAAAAGCTGATAATCTTTGTAATTGAACTTGTTACCTTTGCGAAAATTTAATATTTTTTTACTAATATCGTATGTAAATTAGCTTATTATGAAAACTTTTAATAAGTTCTATTAAATCGAACAAAATTTAAAAAGAGAATTACTACAAAATTTTTTAATTGTATGTATTGTATAAACTATATATTAAAAAACAACAAGTTTGTGCATAAAGAGAGCAGATTTCTCACTCCCCTCTCATTTGAACTTGACAGAATTATATCGAAATATATTATTAGTCTTTAGAATGATAACACAATAATGGAGATCAATCAGCCTAGGCTCATCATTACTATTATTTTTAATTATTACATTCTACATAATAATAAGTAGTATGTAGTATACAAAAAATGTATGTATGTATATAACTGCTTGGAGTTTGACTTGAATATTTATAATTATAACTAATCTCATGGCATCTCATATATACGAGTACAATAACCCACGGAATGAATATACCACAAATCATTTTTATACTATATTACCCAGTGCGTCTTAGTTACAAATTACTAAGCATCATTTTCATTACAATTCAAGTCATTTGCGCCTCTTTATTACTAAATCTCTGCAAATGCCGTACATAGAAAAAAAAAGCAAAACAAAAACTAAATATCACCGAAAAACAACAATCTCATCAAATCAGCCTAAATCATTCATACAAAACTATTTCAGTTCAATTTCCCCTATCCGCTGCTTAAGCAAACGAAAGAGCTTAGCCACACACTTGTGGAAAAGCCTTTTACAAAAGCAAGCAGCAACCACCAGCAGCTAGGCAACCATTTGCAACGTTTCGAAATTCTCGTTGAGCAACAAAACTTTTCGCCACGAAACTTAAACAATAATCAGAAACATCATCATCAACAACAGGAAGCAGTAGCAGCAATAGTAGGGGATGTGGCTGTAGTAAGAGCAGTGGCTATAGTAAGAGCAATGGCTATAGTAATGGCATCTACAACACAATCATCATCGGTATCAACAACGTTGGCAGGCAGCAGCAGCAATGGCATCATTGGTCGGTCGGGACTGCCTGCGCAAATATAATACAGAGAGACAGTGGCAGATTACTTGAGGATTACTGCATTACGTCCAATTATTTTGCCGCCTTCACATTCAACAAGCAAACATAATACACTCAGAATACACGCAGAAGCAAATAGCGATTGGCCATGCCTACTAAATAGAGGCCAAATCTTTGCCTCACTAAATATGAATGCTTAAATGCTTTTCTTCTTCAAAATCGCATACAATTCATTCAACTTATGCAGCTATAGCGTTGCTCCCTTGAAAAAAACCTCTTGAAGTATATTGAGAAGCTGAAAAAAAAAAAAAACAAAGAATCTAAAAAACAAACCAGAAAGAAAAGTTAAATGGAAAAATTAAAGAAAAAAATAAACAACAAAAAGCTCTCATCTTTCTGCTCATTTATATTAAATGAAGCCATGATTGGATTTTGTGTGTTTGCACGAGTATTATTTGTTCATTTCTTTCAAATAACCCGGAGGATGCCACTTTCTCCTCAGTCTAGATAATGGATAAGGTATGGGAACAGGGCGTAGTGGTAAGCCACAAGCAGAGCATATAACAAACTCAATGATTCAAGTTTTATTCTTATACTCATCATCTTTTAAGCAAATAATAAAAGAAATCCGCAAAATATTTTGTAGTGTTTTTTCTGTTGCTCCGAGTTTTTTTCTAGGATTTTCTTAAATCTGTTTTCTATTATACGGAAAGTTTTCAGGTCTAGAAATTTCCCTTCCCCAATACACTAAATCATTCAAACTAAAATTGCAGCTAAATGGAGATTAGATTATCCAATCAAAATGTTTGCCATAAAAATAAAGTATTTCATGAAAATCTCCTTGAAATAATTTATAATATTTATAATAATTTTCATTTATGACTAATTAAATTTTTATGTAGGGGGAAATTAATGAAGTACAAATTTCATTTGTAGACATTATACATTTCGTGTGGTCAAAACTGGGAATGTGCCTTAAACAGGTGGTAACTACTATAGAGAGCGGGAAGACGAAGAGCTAGTGTGAGAGTTGGTTAATATTACAGAGCATTTGAGCTGAAAATGAGTGAGTGAGCATTTTTCATATGAACGTATAAGGATCGGCTACATACAGTAAAAGCACAGGCGTCGACGTCGTCTCTCTCAGTTGCATATCATGTGCTCCATTGTTAATACGTCCCACTCTTTGTTCTCTTTTAAACTTACTTACTCTCCATCATTGTTGCCAATGCTTGTATTTCAAAATACACCAATGCTTCTAAAAAAAAGGAATTTTGGTAATCCACTGGATTATTATATCAGCTTACCAGGTTTTTATACCAGCTTTTTTTTTAATAATTGGAATTTGGATAAAAAGAAATCGGTTTTATTTTTTAAATACAGATTATTTATTAAAAAGTTGGGCACTTTTACAAGCATATATTCTTATTTCCAAAAAAGAACAATCGGCAAATACGAAAATTAATTAATTAATTAGTGTTGTCACATCGAAAAAATACGCTGCTGCCTTCTAGTAAAAAAAACAGTACTACCAGCAAATAAAAATGTTCGCGCTTTGTTTTAAAAATCCACAAAAGCACCATATGCTCTCCATATACATTCATATGTTACTAAACATATGTACATACTCGTATATAATCGTTAATGTATTAACCAATGGGTGCCTCGCGTGCGTGACAGCATTTTATACTTAACTTGTACCAGGCTCCTTTCCGTAGAAAAAAGAGTCCAGCTGATCTCGCGTGCGAGACAGCATTTTATACTTAACTTGTACCAGGCTCATTTCCGTAGAAAAAAGAGTCCAGCTGATCAGCTGTGCATGAGTGGGTGGTCACCACTGATATAAACATAACAATGCCGACTCCGCTTCCCAATCAGATCACAGCATTGGATCCGGTATAACGAACATGCGCAGTAGATTTCATTTTTATCCTTGAGTTGAAATTTATCTTTTTCCCCCCATATGTTTCATTTTACAAAAGTTTGGTCAACTGTAGTCTCTCAAAAATATATGGGGACCTGCAAAGGTCAAAGTTTTTAACATCAAGTTTGTTAGTCTATCCAAGTTTAGTAGTTTATCCATTTTAAATTCTATTTTGCATTTAAACTAAATTTCAAACTAAATTTTTTTTTCCGAAATTATGTAAATATTTTCCAAACAACAAGTCTATTCATAAAGTTTTTTCTGACGAATTTTCAAAATTGTTGTGCGACAGATGTCCAAAATGAATTAAAATGTATAGCTGAAAACTAACCTTCATGTGAACATTTCATAAATAAGCGATCCATAAATTGAATATCATCTTCCCCTCCCGACTCCGTATTTTTCCCACGACCCTGGTTCTAGCTATCGCCATAGCTTTACACGAATCACATTGACTAATTTGATTAGTCAATTTTAATTTTTATTTTTTTTTTTTACCAACTATTTTTACTACCTTGTCTCTTTTCTGTCAGAGATATTCTCATATCATTTCGATAATATGTCAATCAATCTCCTTTAAATATTTTCTTACGTCCAATATGTCTCGTTCTTTACATCGCCCCTCTCCTCTCCCGAATGTGATTATATTTCTTTTCCAAATATAATACATATATACTATGTATATACTATTTGGATATATGTACGTAGTTTAAGTGTGAAGTCATATTTTTTATTATTGTCTCTTCTTTCCAAGTAGTATAAAGTTTTATCTATTCACATTTTTTCTTTCGCCTGTTTTTTTCATCTTCATAATTGGCGCAATATACAATATTCTTGGGAAATATAACTCGAGTGCTATATTCCAAAAGAAATCATATTTTTTTATGATGATATGAACTCATAAAAACCAATATCCTTTACAGAAGATATGCGCGCATATTTCTGGTATTATTATTTTTACCATTCAACGTATTTGATTTCATCTTATTACTTTCAATGTCCCTCCCAGCTAAATGAAACGATACGACAGCAACGGCACACTGCGGCTTCTCCCCACTCCGCAACACACTCCCCGCATTGACTTGCCTTTTACTTTATTATACATCGTTGATATCCTTGCGATTCGTTACGTTAATCCTGGCGAACATATTTTGTGATTTCTATACTTTTTTCTCCGTTTACTTGTGATGTTTGTTTGTTCGCTTGTCATGTTCCAATCAACACCGCAGTTTGCCAAAGAGTTTCGATTTCATTTCGATTTGATTTTCTCGTTTCGTTTCGTTTCTTTATTTTCATATTGTTTTTTCTTGCTTTTATTCTGACTTCATTCACACACACACACAGTCACAGTATCGCATCAAGATTCACGGCAACATTTGATTAAATTGTGTAATGTTGTTGTGGATGGCAGTGATGTTGCTGCTGTCGGGCGTCATCATGGACGTAGGATATAGAAGGAGTTGGGCTCGTTCGTCCTTTTTCCGATTTGACATCTTATTTATTTGTGTTCGTCAGTGTATGTGTGTAAAAATCAGTGTGTGAATTTGGCTGCCTATTTACAAAGTTCAACTTGTGATTTTCAATCAAAGCGTAAATCCCAACATAAGCTATAAAACGATTTTAATATTATTTTAGTGACTTTGGTTGACTTATGCCTGCCTTCCTGCCAGCCTGTCTACTTGGTTGCAACACACATGCTCCCCCCTCGACTCACAACAAAAACAAAACAAACAAACAAACAATCAGAATATCTGCGCGCTCAGTTGCTGTTCTGTTTTACTTTGGCTTTGTTTGTTTGTTTTCGTTTTCCCTTTCCAATTGTTTATTTGTGTTTTGTCTTTTTATTTCTTGCTTTCTATTTTTTTGATTTTTTTGTGTGGCCTTCAGCATAAGCAGACAATCACTTGAAATCAGATAGCTCTAGGGGTAACCGTCATGACATCCTTCACACAGATCACAGTATCGTTTTCCCCTTCGTTGCAAATATCTATAGCGTTTGTAAATAGGACTAACGATTTGCTGCTAAACCCAGTTGGAAATCAGCTCATTGACCAATATCGGAGCGGAGAGGAAGTAAATGGTATGGTTTCAGATTTCATTCGATTACATTCTAATGCGAATGAAATGAAACATTAATGAATGACTGAAAACTAGCCCGATAAAGCATTTTTTCTATTTTGTTCAATTTCACATACTAAGGAACGATAAAAAATTTCAAAAGAACAGTTTTCCGAACGGAATTTTCCCCTTGGAACAATAGTTTTGGAACGACACAAAGTTACAAAACCAAGGTTATTCATACACAGATGAAATACGATGATGGTTGGAAAACAGAGAATATTATTTGGTGAGTGCACTGTAACTTATAAGATATATTGAGCTCTTATATGAACCTATTAGAGTACTTTCATAAGTCCAACTTCCAACAGAAATTTTAGTATAGAAGTAGTACCACTGCTATGAAGCACCAAATGAAGCAAATGAAATTCTCATTTGGTATTTGATGGTCACACAGGTGCCTTCTACTATCATGCCCTTGGTTTTTGGCAAATTTAACAGCTTTGCTACCTTTGCCCTTCGTGCGTCTTGTAGTTCTTCAGCTTCTTGTTGTTTGAACCGGTCGGTAAGTTTCATTTAATCTATACTCCCCTTGATCGACCAAGGCGCGGTCGATATTAGAACGTGCTACTTTCTTAAAACTATATACTTTTTTGTTTACATTTACTCCACGAGGGTAGGGGAAACAAAAGTCCGTCATAGGGGAGCCCTGGAATACGACTTTTCTAATTGTACGAATTTTATGAATTATGTTAAAAAGAATATGTGAACCAAATATTTGGAAAGTAATTGCCTCATCGACTTGTAAGATCAAAAATGCAAGGAGTAGCCCCTCAGGGGGGGGGGAGGGGGGGGGGTTAAATATGGGGCCGACCTTCATTAATTTTCACTTTTCACCATTTTTGCCCAATATATATTCCCCCAGCCAAAAAATATTTTATGTTTATATGAAATATGAAATTTGTTTCCCATTTCCCGCTTGCAGGTTGGTCCTCGCATCCAAGAAGGGACCAGACCTTAATAATTTTCACCTCTCACATTTCCTCCGAACGTGTTTACCGCCATCTCCAACCCTTAAATTGAAACTAAAGGATCTAAACTAAAGCTCCAAAGTTTACACGAAAACTATTTTTTTTTTCCTACTGGGTCCAATTCAATTCGAGATTTCATTTTCATCTCTACCTACCACTACTGATACCTACTAAATATAAACTAAATCGAGTAAATCGAATTTTGTTGTCATCTGACGACGAGAGCGAAAAAATGTGTCTCTGATTTGCTGCTGCCTGAACCTTATGCTTGGCATTTTTTACTTCATGAAGTCGTCGTTGTTGTTGTTATGTGTTGTGTGAATTTCAGATTAAATCCCTTATGGGGAACCTATGTACATACTAACCACTCGCCCTTCCCCCCTTTCCACTCCTAAACTTAACTCGCTCGCTGCTTTCACTCACTTACAGATAATAATAATATGTAGCTTAGAGTTAGTAAAAGAAGCCACAGGTTATTTCTTTTGTTGTTTTTTTCATTCGAGTTGGGATTTTTTGTTTTTTTGGATCCAAACCAAAAAATTATTTTGCCATTTTAGTGTTTTGTGGCTGCTGGTTTGTTGCTGCTGCCTCTTCTTCTTATTGTTTTCGTTACTACTATTTCAGTGTTTCATTTCGACCAATCAAAAAGGCATTCGCATTCGATAATAACGGTATCTCTCATGGGATTCTTTTCGGGTATTAGAGAGAGTGTTTTTCACTTTTTTGAGTCTGTGACTGTGAACCGCAGCTATGATGTTTAATGGAGTAAGTGTGAGAGGGGAGAGAGAGTGAGAGGAAGCAGAAGTCGAGATAGAACTTGAGCATTGAAGTGCATTTAGTGTATAATTTTGCTACGTTCTGGCTCACAACCACAAATTTACAAAATCGTATTTTATGATAGTTTAGACAAGTTCATATTAGATGCGAGCATAGCATATCTTTCAAAATAGGGGGCAAAGAGGAGAAGAACAAAACTTAGCTGCCTGCCCGTTAGTCAATTTGTATGTATGTATTGTACTTGTATATGTGTGTGTGGATATGTTCTCTTGTATGTTCAGGGCAATTTGGCGCGGCTCCAAACTAATTTTTGGTTATTAAAACCACACAAAAAATTGAGTTTGACATTTGAAATTGGCAATAACAGGAGCAGCGGCATCGGCAGCCACAACAGCAACATCTAGAGTCTCTCAGCAGCAGTAGCAACATTTATGGTCTATTGCAATAGCAGCATAGCATCAGCAGCAGACTTATCCAATTAAAGTGAAATGCTGATGTTAGATATGAAAAAGATATGAGATATTTTACAAGAAGCATCAGCGTTTGGTTTTCGTGTATGTTTTCTCGTAAGGAATTCAATTCATAATTAGCTGAATTTGGCATCAGTTAAAGTATGTGTATGTGTGTGTATGTGTATGTGTGTGTGTGTGTGTGTGTGTGTGTGTGTGTGTGTGTGTGTGTGTGTGTGTGTGTGTGTCTGGTAGAAGAAATTATATGAAATATTTTTTGGCAACCACATGAAAGTTACAATGAAAAATACTCGTATAAATTAAATTAACAAGCAAACAAGAACGTACCTTTGCAAGAATTCTTTTGATATTTGGTGAGGAAAAAGATATTTTGAGTACACAATTAATTAGAGCAGCTCAACATCGGTACAACTTTCTTGTTGAAAAAAGGTAGAAAATCTTAAATTCTCCTCTTTTTTTTTTTTTTTTGCATCAACAAAAATTTAATCTTGTCACTCACCAACA
Source organism: Palloptera scutellata (assembly GCA_958295655.1). Classification (NCBI taxonomy): domain Eukaryota; kingdom Metazoa; phylum Arthropoda; class Insecta; order Diptera; family Pallopteridae; genus Palloptera; species Palloptera scutellata. The sequence goes on along the minus strand of OY282452.1, from coordinate 28,921,565 downwards.
CATGCCAAAGCAGAAACTGAGCTGAGTTGTTGTTGTAGTTGATGTTTGTTACCGCATATGTTGCGTTTTGTGTTTACATGGAAGTTTTACACAACTTCTTCTCACTATATGTACACTAAGACACCAAAAATCGGAAGCAAACAACAGTGTGTTGAACAGATAAAATTTACTAGAGAATTCTTATTGTTTTCGAAAATTTTGAAACGAGACAGAGAGAGTGAGCATATGGGTCCGGATTTAGCAATGGGTTACTCAATCTTTTGCTCTTTATAATTTAATGTGTGTTTGCTCTTTTGTTGTTGTTGTATTTATATTTTTATAGATGCGCGTTATTCCTGGGCAGTACCTTGCACCATATCGTGCGTTCAGAATTACCTTGATCAAAACGCTTTAAATGGACAATCTGTAAATCTAAATGCTTATTGTGATCATTTTAATGAAAATTACTATTTTTTACATGTGGTAGCAAAGTGGTAATGTGTTGGAATGTTACGCAGAGTGGCCCGGGTTCGAATCTCGGCACAAGCCAAATCAAAAAGTAGAAAAAACAACCTCTTGGCAAGCAATGGCAAACCTACAAGAGTAAAAATTTTCTATGAAAAGCTTTTTACTTCTCCGTTTGTATTCGGCATTAAACTGTAGGTCCCTTCCATTCATGTGGATGCGAAAAGCTCGTCCTAGGCCCTCCATGGGCTGTTGTGCCATTAAAAGTAAAGTAAAGACCCATATGGGAAATGTTTCATTCATTCGCAGAACATGGCTGGATGCGAAAATCACGGCCTAGGCCCTCCATGTGCAGTTGTGCCATTAAAAGGAAAAAAAGAAGTTGATCGGTGTGATGTCTTAGAAGCAGTACTTGCAATTTAATCAAATTCCAAAAGTTTCTATGAAATACTTACACACTTTCTTTTCAAAAAAAAAAACCTTAAACTTAACTCATATTTACAACACTTTTTTTCAACTTCCGACAAACAACTAATATCATTTATTACTAAGCATTCTCTTCTTTCTGACCGTCAATCTGTTCTTAAGCTGTACTAAACTTTAATCAATGCGATGGAAAATATTATATCTGAACTATGGAAAACATAACCAAATAACGTTTTTTACTCCATTTGACCACTCCGAAGCATTTGCCTCAGTTGACAACAGTTTTCAACAACAGTAATTAATCTTGTTAAGTCATAACTTTTGGCCCGATACCGACCAGTCTGTGCTTGCAATAGTATATCTAGTTTCCTCTCCGTTACGAGATTTAGGTTATGATTAGGACCAATATTAATTGTCATGTAAGTTTTATGTGTATTAACGATTTACCCAAAATTCTCAATTACATACTATAGATTTAAATTGGAGTGGCTGCGTCTGTATGAAAGCGCACTTTAGAACATTTAATGGCTTATACAAGCACTAATGATCAGCTATTTTTCTATGGAAATGAGGCTGGTGCATGTGAAGTCTAAAATGCTCTCACGTACGTGTCTTCTGAGTGAAACTCTCTACGCTCTTTGGCCATCTCTGAGGTACTTACAGTGTAAATATAGTGTGTTTCCACTGTACTTTTCAAGACAATTTTTTTAATGAAATCCAACTCCTAAGATTGGGCCACTGAAAGCATTACATGGCATGAATACTCTAAGCATTTGAAAAAATGATCAAGGTGCATCTGATTATTCCATTCTGAAAAATTGCTAATACTTTAAAATTAGTGTAAACGACAACTCTCCCGATTTGACATTTTAGATGAAAAATTATATTCCTGTTTTCCACGCACTAGAAACCATATTTGATTTTACCAATGGCTTTTAACATTTCGCTACACCGTACGGCACTGTCCTTTTCTCCCCCAGATTCCTGCATATCATATTGTTGCTACTCCTACCGATGGGTTGTTGTAGGTACCTACATGTTGCTCTTGTTGTTGTTTTCCTGACATGTTTTGTGGAACGAACGAACATACCAGCTTCTGCATACTTGCAACATACCATTCATTGATATTACAAGAACAAAAACAAAACCAAAACAAAACCAAAACAAAAACAAAAACGACAGCAACAAGAAAAACCTCTAATATTGAAACACAAACTGCGGTTGTGTTTGTCAGTATGCAAATGCTTATGTTTGTGTGTCAATAATGGGTTTAAGCAATACAACAACAAAACCAAGGGACGTACTTTCAATCAAACTTAATTAAACCAAAAAGAAAAATTAATAAATAAATTAAAACATACTAAGTATAACAGCAACAATACTTAACAAAGAGAAAGACTTTCGTTTGACTGCACAAGCAATTAAAAGGCTTTATTTTTTCAATACATTCGCGGGAAAAGCATAAATCGAGCAAGGAAACACGGCCACAATAGTGCAGGAAATGTAGCAGTTGCAAAGCAACTGAGTCTGTGTCTGCTTCAGCGTCATACTCATTATTATTACTACTTACAATTATTATTATTATTGTTATTATTATTATTGAGTTCTTTGTCTGGAAGTGAATTTCCGTCATTGCATTTTCTTTTCGCGTTGCCTATCTACCCAATATGGTTGACAATCACCTCTTGTTCCTTTTTCTCTTCTCCCCTCGATACTGTGCTTTGCAATTACAATAATATTATTTTTCTGCATGCATTGTAAATTCATTTAATAACACCCTTGCGATAGTATTATATGCTGTGCTGGAATGCTTGGCACTACCGTGCTTGCGATGCTTACAGCTTCACGTGACTATGTAATTGTCTGCATATACATTCTCGAACATGCATATTGATTGTTAATGAAATAATTTATTTTTCATTAATAAATTTACGCAGCAGCGTCGATTAAATTACCGCGTGAGCACAGGCACTGAAGCATTTGCAAGTGCACACATAGTACACATTTATATTTATTTTAAGCCCAATCGGAAAAAATTCACTTTTGTGGATAATAAAAATATCCTTGCTTCTTAGATCTGGCACACTACACTATTACGTTTTGCACATTGCAAATCGAGCCAGTTGGAGATCTGGATTAGTTGACGCCCTGTGTAAAGATGAAAGGTGAAAAAGGTTTTGCAATCAGAAAGATCAGCTAAACAAAAAATAAAAAAAATTTAGCATTTAACAAGTCGGGGTGAAGTGGAAGTTATCACGGCCAATTGGTTTCACTTCTATGCATCAATCCGTTTATTTACGTTTTCTATGTTTCCTCACGTTTCAATGCAATGAAAAAATGTAAAAGCAACTTCTTGGTAAAATCAACTCAAATGAAAAATACATAGCAATAATTTCAACGCATAATTCTCATACGAAATTCCTTTCTATCATTTTAAATGCGAGAGAGAGTATCATAGAGTACATGAACAGATAGTGAGAGAATTTTATCGAACGTTTTTCATACTAATTAAAATATGAAAAAAATTGCGGTATAGTGATCGGACCATGCAGTACATACACATGCGGTCGACTGCGAACAATCGAGTGATTTTCATACTAGCGAGTGATTGACTTCAGAAGAATTTACTGTTATTGTTACTTAGTCGTCTTATTTTGGCCATAAATTCATTTAGTGTAAATACATAAATAAGAGAGAGAGAAAGAGCTGTTCGTGTTTGTCTTGCAGGAGTAGATTTTGTTTACTCGCTCTTTTGTTTGCGTCATTTTACTCCCTACCGCTCTCTTGTCGTGTCGTCTCCATAAGAAAATGTGTTCCTATAATTTGACAGATGTGGACGTCTGCCGATCCAGATTTCAGTACTCTCGCACAATAAGTTTCACTGCAAAAAAAGAGAGAGAACACACGGGATTAATCGACTTGATGAGTAGTAATAATGTCACACCTTTGCAGAGTGTCTCTCGTTCTTTCCTATTGGGATGATGGCATATGCATACACATTTGCGTGTGTCCTGCGTTTGTGTTATTATTATTATTAAAGTGTCCTGCGGCTGCAAATAACAGCACACACAAAAACAGGCGCATCCTTTTTACAGCAATATCAGCAAATGCAATTCACAGTAGCATATGGAAATACTGCGGCATATTGTAATTGTGTGTGCATATGTTCAAATACGTACATGTATGTGTGTGAGTGTGAATGGTGAGTATAGTCAGTCCATTCCTATCGGAATACAGAAACCGGTTCGTTAAAATAACTAATTGAAAACTAGTATAAGCTATATGACAGCGGCCGTGAATTTGATTTAGAATTTCGGTCTGTAGTTTATTTTCTTGTAATTTCTTTTAGTGAAAAGAAATAATAACACCGCCACAAAGATTTGAACATACTGACTATTCGCTTCATACAATTGACATACTGACGTACCCATGTGTTAGTTATCTGAGTTATTCACTGACTCGTTGAAGCAGCGGCAAACCAACCTTCAAGGACCTTCAGCAGCATTTTTTTTTTTTGTTAGCTTTGTTTGCTCTTTTTACACTACATATTACTTTTAAAGCAATTATATATACAATGCTTATCTAGCTCACCTAGTAAAACCTTTGCACAGTCAGAGGTTCGAAATCTGCAATCTTCACAAAATTTGATCATTTATATGTTTAAAAAAATTAATAAATAAGAAAATATTGTATGTATGTACATAAAAGAAAAGTTGTTTGGTGTACAGGTAACCCTCCCACAATGCGTTGAATAGGTTCCCAAAAAATGCCGCGTTGTAAGAAATCGCGTTGTAGGAGATATGAACTCCATACAAAACTCAGAGTTTGGTTCCAAACTAAAAAATTTTTTAATAAAAAAGTGGATAATAATAAAATTCGACTTCTTTTATTTAAACAAAAACAAAATACCATAAATTAAAATTTCAATTCTACGTAACATATTCAAGTTTAAATAAATTAAATAAATTAAAGCAAAAATAGAACCATAACTTCCAATCCTCCTCATCACTTAGTATGATTTTTATCGATCGTATTGTTCGTACTAGATCAAAATCTGAGCATCCTTTCGACGATTGTTGGTTTGAAAAAATCTGCTAATGAAGTTTGTTTGCTCTTATTTCGTAAATCTTTATTAATTTCTTGATAGGGAGTTAAGCTGTTTTGAAGATTTCGTTTAAATATTTCTGCTATAACCCTTAAAGGATCGTTCTCCAAAATGTATTCTTCCAATTGCTTTGCCATATTTAAAACTTTCTCGATACTTTTTAGTGAGAAGTTTTTATTTTTTACATCGGAAAGATCGTCAGAGCTATCGCCAACCGATTCTTCATTTGCCATTGCCTCTAAATCTGCTTCGTTTATTTCGTCGTCCGCAATTAATTCTTGAATATCATCCATTGTTATTTCATCAAATCCATCGCCTTCTACTGCATGCACCAATCTCACTATGTTCCTATATTCATCTTCTATTGGTGTTTTGTTGTTGCAACAGTTTCCTGAACGTCTATTTCCGATAATAATTAGTGCTTTCCAACAAGCTTTTAGTGTTGAACGACGAATTTCTTTCAATGACGTATCAACAATTTCAACGCAATTTAAAATTGAGAATTGTTTCCAGACTTCTTTGACAGTAATATTTGCTGACTCCATCTTCTCTAATATTAACTCAAAGGATTTTCGTATGTAGTATGCTTTGAACGCTGCTATTATGCCCTGATCTAAAGGCTGTAATAGCGATGTGGTGTTGGGCGGTAAAAATGCGATTTGAAGTACATATGTATGTACATATTGCAAAGAATTTTATTTAGGGAAGAAACCCTCATATAAATATTATATTATTATAATATTAATTAGTAAATTTTTATTTGAAAAAATTGCGTTACATAGAAAGTACCGCGTTGCAGCGAAAACGCGTTATAGAAACTCGCATTGTAGGAGGGTTACCTGTATTTCTTATACCACGAAATGATTCAATATAACTAGTTTGAAAGTAGTGGTCGCTGTGGCGTAGTGGTAGTGCGTTGGACTGCTGCGCAGAGTGTCCGGGGTTCGAATCTCGGCACAGGCAAAATAAAAAAGTAGAAAAAAAAAATTTTTCTACTTGGCACCACCTCTTGGCAGGCAATGGCAAAACTACAAGAGTAAAAGTTATTATGAAAAGCTTTTCACTCACTTCGCCGTTCGGATTCGGCATTAAACTGTAGGTCCCTTCCATTCATGTACAAATATAACACGCACAACATGAGTGGATGCGATAAGCTCGGCCTAGGCCCTCCATGGGTTGTTGTGCCATTAGAAGTAAGAAAGTTTAAAAGTAGTTGAAAATAAACTAAATTTCAACTAATTGAAAACATATGCATTAGGACGGGAAGGATGAGGGACTTATAGAGCGTTATTTTCGTCGGTCGAGAGAGGGCTCTACTTCTCAATTGCCTACTGAGCCCGTAGTAACACCTGTTGGCAAGAGTTAAAAGAAGTAATTTTAAATTTCTTTTAAATTAGTTAATTTCACTATAGGGTTGGGTCAGCATTAGCTGGCTGTGCTTAATTATTTGCGACGCTCTGCTATGTCCTCATTGAACAGCAGCAGGAATCTCTTTACCTATGTACCAATCAACCAATCTATCTTCTAGGAGCATATGCACTTGCTTGCTCTAGCATCTGCATGTGAAACTTACAGTTACAGGACATGGAAATAACTTTTGTATTCACAACCATATGATATATGCATGTATAATATGTGTCTGTGTGTGCTTTCATTGTATGGATGTGTGTGTATGTGTGTGCATTACTCTATATGCAATGACCTTTATTGCATTTGCGTAAGCAGTTGCAATTTGTTGTTCGTTTGTTGGTTCTTTCATTCAGTCGCTGAATGAAGAAAACCCAGAGTGCTTTCCCAGTTTCTCTATTATATAAAGGGTATTTTTTTTAGAAGTGTGGTTTTCAATCTGGCAATACTTTTTTCGGAGTTGGTCTTTTCGACAACTGTTATTGTTGACTTATGCTCAGTTTGGTTTGCCATTTCATAGTGAATAGAACATTCCTGAACAACGTTTGCAAATCGTGCAAATTTATTACCAAAACGAGACAGCCACCGATCCCCATTTTCACAAGAAAATTTTGTTCAGCGATGAAGCTCACTTTTGGTTGAATGGGTACGTTAATAAGCAAAATTGTCGCATTTGGAGTGATCATTATCCACAAGCCATTGTTGAGACGCCGTCACATCGTTACATCCTCAAAAAGTCACTGTTTGGTGTACTCTATGGGCAGATGGAATTGTTGGTCCATATTTCTTCAAAGATGAAGCCGGCCATAATGTTACAGTCAATGGAGAACGCTATAGAGCCATGATTAATGACTCTTTCGTGCTTGAATTGGAGGACGTTGATGTGGACGACCTTTGGTTCCAACAAGATGGCGCTACATGCCATACAGCCAACGAAACAATCACAAGCAATTTATTGAAGGAAACTTTTGGTTAGTGCATTATCTCGCGTCGTGGGGCTGTGGCGTGGCCTCCAAGATCGTGCGATTTAACACCGCTGGACTATGTTTTGTGGGGCTATGTGAATTCGCTTGTCTACGCAGATATAAGCCCGAGAAGATTGACGCCTTGGAAGAGAATATTCGGGTTAAGCGCGTAAAGTGCCTCAATTCAACTGCACATACCATTATATTTTTCAAAATTTATTTAATTATAGATGTGAGCAGAACAGTCAAGGGGCTTCAGTAGCATTCAATCTGTTGAATCATTGTGCTTTTTCCTAATTAGACCTAAGACCGGTTCTGACTGGTGGGGTGGTAATTTATTATGACTTGGTAACTTTACCTACCAAGCGGTTTCCTTGTGCTCTTCCTTATAATTCTCCTTCACTTAAGTAAAAATATAAGATGTTTTGAGTTAAGCCAGCAGAAAAAGATGGGAATCGAACTCACAACCTCCCGTGTGAAAGTCTAGTGCACTACCGACTAGAATATCGAGGTCATTACAGGTGACACATACTTATACATACTAGGTGTTAAACCAAATGTGACCTGACATAAGAGTACTGTGAGTGCTGTCTTCTCCAGGCTCTCTCTTTTAGGCTATCGAAATTGTTTCACTCTCTATCTCCCTTCTTGCCTCTCAAGATCGCTGTAAGAACACCAAGTTCCTTGTTCGTCTTCTAATCACATTAATTACTTGAAAGTTTTCGGTGTAGTTTGATCGATTTTCTTCTTGAATCTCTAAGAAGAATTATCTCCACGTACTTAATTCAAGTAATTATCTCCACCAAATTTTTATTCTTTTAGGTTTGCCATTGCCTGTCAAGAGGTGGTGGCGTGTAGAAACATTGTTTTTCCTACTTTTTGATTTTGCCTCTGCCGAGATTCCAACCCCGAACACTCTGTGTAATAGTTCAATGCACTACCACTACGCCACGGCAACCTTTTTGTTTTCCTTTACATCCCATATACCCTTCTAACAGAAAACTTACCCAAAATTGATATTCTTAATACTGAAGGATTGATTATGCATACTTAGCGCATCGAAATGTAGCGTAACGTATACAATTGAAGGTAGAACTAACTCTACGCTGTGTTACGAGTTCGATAATCACTTTCACGCGCTGCTCATATCAAAGATCAATACGTGACATTTGGCAAGGTTACACTTAATAATTAAGATTCGAAATCTTCTCAGTGAATTACCTATACAATGTTCATTGAAGAAGTGAGAATGTGATGCCAAAACAACATCCTCGCTCTCACTCTTCTTGTCCATCAATTGCTTTTTTTAACATTGATTATTTTCTGTCTACACAAATCAATATATGTACTTTATACAGTACGTACGTACTATGGGTTACAGTGCAAGCAAAAAAATTGAACAGTTAAAAATGTATGCGTACAAAATGAAAACAGAAATAAATGCACGGTACTAAATTCACTGGAGGCTCAAGTTCAGTGTCCTTTTATTGAGCTGAGCTTTCCTCACTGTTGCACTGTTATTACTCTTTTGTAGAACAACACAATTGTTAATTGAGTAAGAGAAATTTCAGGCAGCATTGTTTTTGGAGCATATACTGCGTGTACGCCTAACTGAACTCTCTGCTTTAACATGCTCGTTTTCTCTCCCTCCCTCTCTCTTTCCCTGTGTTTTTGCCGCCATGTATGCAACTCTGATGGATATATGAATGTACCCAACGGGGAAAGAAGGGTTCACGAAGAGCTTCTTTACCTTGTCTGTTGCGGTCCCCTGTAAGTAATAGACGCTCTCTCAATATACTTATACATAGTACAGCTCAAGAATGATAGAATACAAAATTAAGTCACGTCATAGATCTGTTATTCGGTTCTCACGAAATTGAGAGAGGCTGTGACGTAGAAAAGTATTCTTACACAAAATATTGTTACACAAATTAATAAAGAAAACCTTTCTATCCGGGGCGCTTTCTTCCATTCGCTCAACATGACCCTGCCAGCGAAGCCGCTGGATATTTATACGTTTGACTTTGTCAATGTTGGAGTACAGGTCATACAGATCATACAGATATTGAACCGTAGATTTTACGGAGTATTTACCTCGTTCCTGTCCCGTAACATTTCGATATCATTGAATTCGCGTCTTTCTGCATCTCTTTTCTTGCGTTTGAAAACACGTTTTTCCCCTCCTCAACTCTCTGTACCGCTACTTAGCAGCTCGCGTTGTAACTGACTGCTGGAGGCTCTGTAAACAAAGTTTTCCGTTTCAGTAGCATCACGACACTCTTGGTCGCACCACATATTTCCCCGTCGACGGTGGTAGCCTAGCACCTCTTCGGCAGCCGTACGCATAGAGCGGGAAATGTGCGTCCACTGCGTGCATATATCATCAAGTTGAGGGGTGTTTTGCGAAAGGAGGAGTGCAAGTTGGTTGGCAAAGACTTTGGCTGTTTGTTGTGATTGCAGCTTTTCGACATCCAGCTTTCTCTTTGTACCTATCCGTACGCGATTTGCTACACATATACGTGTGCAGACCTTGGCTGCAACCAAGTAGTGGTCTGAGTCGATGCTTACGCCACGTATTGTGCGTACATCTAGTACATTGGAAGCGATCACAACGTGATCAACCTGGTTTCGTGTGTATTGATCAGGGGACCGCCAAGTGGCCTTATGGATATCTTCGTGTTTGAATCTAACTGTGCTACTAACTGCCATGTTTCGTGCGGCGGTGAAGTCGATCATTCTCATACCGTTGACGGCAGTTTCGTCGTGGAGACTGAATTTTCCGATCGTCGGACCAAAGAGACTCTTCTTGCCCACCTTAGCATTAAAGTCGCCTAACACGATCACCTAGTCTCGAGGTTCACGACCGTGAACGAACGCCTAGCCACTATTCACATCAAGGCAAAATTCCTCAACATCAGTCTAATTTGTGTCCATGCCCCTACGGATGAGACGGTGATGAAACGACCAAAGATGACTTCTACGAGCTTCTAGACAAAATTTATGAGCATTGCCCACGCCACGATATTAAAATCTTTACCTTGCGTCCTACGCGCCCAGGCCCACCATAGGAAGGGGCGCTGATATTAAAATTCCCCGAAGCACTGAGAGGGTGCTCCTAAAGAAGAGCAAGAAGAGCTCTGCTGAAAGAGGCATAGAAAGAAAATTCTCAAATGACTCATAGTACTTATAATAAAAAACGTTATACATTTGTTCGCTGAGTAAATTTTGGTAACAAACTTTTCTCAGTCTCTGGAAATTATTACGGCTGTCTACACGAAAACATTTGCGTATGTAGCATATCTGTTTGCATCAGGTTTCTGCTTGGTATAAACTATTGCACACACGTTTCTCCCTCTAGCGTAGGTCGGCTTTTACATGATAAGACTAGTTTTATGAAATATGCCATACACATTACCGACGGCAGCAACACGAATGCATGACTACGAATTGCCGTCGGCTTCAAAAGTCGCGGTTTTGTCATCTACTTCATCACAATGAATCCGACAGCAATATTACAAACGAAAGCAGTTCTCTTCACTCTCTCTCTCTCTTCTTCTTTCTCTTCTTGATTTAAATTGGCGACAGCCGCAATAGTGTTTGGTGGTCACGTGGTCGTGTCGTCGCCAGAATAATCGCCTCCATAAGAACTTGTGTTTTTATAATTTGACAGATGTGGTCGTGTAGCTACCGTCGTCAATGTGTATGGAGCAAAACTCGGATAAATATAGGGAAGAGATGAAAATCATCAGGGGTATACATAAAATCCCTCCGGCAACATTTCGATGAGTAAACTAATAATTAGGGTGTTCACAAGGTGTCTTATTTTGCCGTATTATTATAAAGTCGTAAAATTTTACATTAGAAATTAGAGAATTTAAGACAATTTAAAGGATCCGACACTATATAAGACAACCTGTGACCACCCCAAATATATTGAATTTGAAGAACAAAATAGAAAACTTGGTTTATTTTAATTAAAAAATAAAAACTTATAATCAAATTTCTTTAAACTTACATAAGCTACACGATACATCAAAAGGAAATGTGAAAAAGTTTCATAAGACTATTCTCATTGTGTAAAAGCTGGCTTAGTCAAGAGAAAGGAAACGTATGTACAATATTTTATGCCAGGCAGAGACCTGGTGCAAAGATACTAAAACTTGAAGAAAGTCAGCGCTCCCAAAGTACTTCGTTGGGAAGCTCTCCAAATTTTACCGTTGGGTATGTAGGAATACGTATGTATGTGTGTCTACTTTTGTGTACGTATGCGGTTTACTTGTTCATTAAAACAAATTAAATTACACAAAATTTATTCATTAATAATTATTTATAAATGCAACTTTATGGCATTATTGATTCATTGAGTGCACTTTTCAATGCTGCATACAAAAAATAACAACAACAACAACCACAAAACAATACAAAAGCGATACTACTACTACAAACAGCAAAATGCTTACAAACTTAAATCAACAACAATTTACAACCAAATTTAAAATATACGAGTACGAAAACACATACATACATAAAAAAGTAGGAAAAGTAGTAAGTGACGGCAGGGAGGCAAATAGATGCCACTCACGTACACAAACACACAACACATGTGAATTTAATTTGGTTGCAGCTCTAGTGTTGTTTTTGTAGTTGCTGCTGTTGTTGTTAATGTGAGTTTTTGTTGTTGTTGTTGTTATTATTATTATTATTATTATTATATTCTGAATTGGATTTTGTTGCATTGGCCGCTTGCTGCCTCTCTGATACTACAATACGAAGAGAATGAATCGTTGAGGGTATCGCGGGCGTATACGTTACATTTTTCATTTATTTAATTCTTTTTATGATTATTTATTCATATGTAGTACAATTTTCCACAACATTTTTCTCGCTTTCTTTTGCAATGTCATCGATTGAATCAGATTAATTTATTACGATTTTTGTTTATTTTTCGTATATTTCTGCTATGAGTTAAACAAAACAAATTACAATTTATGAATGTAGCGTGAATTTGTGAAAAATACTTAACTTAAACTGGAAAACTTCTTAAAGCATATAAGAATAATGAATAAAGAATAAAAAGCAATCAAATTAAATTTATAATAAGCTTCGAGTGGGTAGTGGAAGAAAAGTAATAGGCACTCATGTTTCCACTGAATTTTTGTTATTAATATTGACTTGCAAGCGTAAGTAGAAATCAAATAAAATTTTCCACCTAAATTAGAAATAAATGATTTTTTGGTCTTGCACAAAATATAAAAACGTTTTTCTTGTTTTGCTCAAACTGTTTTGTATGTTGTGCTGATAGCCTTACTCTCCATACTCGTGCAATTCGTCTTGTCGTATGTCTTCTGCAGCAGATTGCACCAACCATTATTGCTATCTCTTTAATAAAAAATCTATACTTGCATTTACTATTGGTAGAAAATGATAAAAATACACATAGTCAACAAAAGAAAAGAATAGTAAACCTTAAGAAATCCAATAAATTTCTCATCATCTTGGAAAATTTCAGACGAAAAGTTAAGTAAAAATAAAATTACCAACAACAAGCCAAAGAGTATAAAAAATGAAGTTGAACGAAATACAATTTTGAAGTCTAACAGCCATGTATAAGAGCTACCTGTAGCAGACAGGCAGCAAATAATAGCTAAAACTATATATAGACAGAGTGACTGCCACCCAAGACGATAACGATGCATGCAAATTTAAAGGTTGATAAATTGAAAAATCGAAAAATGTATGCAACATTTCACCGCAATTGAAAATCCGAACACACTGGATTGGATTGCGACAAAAAATTATGGAAGCGAAGATACATTAAGTTCCTGGGAGGTAACTTCAGTTGACTTAAACAAAAACAAGAAATTGGCAACGTAAACGACCTCAGTAAATGATAGAAATCCTAGGGTACGTCAGGCGTGAAGAGGCCTGGTTGCTGACATACTTAGGCCACAACGGTCCATTTTGATGCCGCATGGTTCCAAATGGCCGGATGGCAATTTGTTATCACTTGGTGGTTTTGCCATTGCCCCTCCAAGGTTATTGTATACACCGGTAGTTACCGGTAGAATTGTAAGAACGTTATTATGAGTGAGAATAAGCCATTAGACCAAGGCGGCAATCGAAGTTACAACTGTACGAAGGAGAGTCTATTATCCATTAGATTAATTATTATTTAGTAAATTTTCTCCAGGAGTCAGGAGAATGCTATCTTTTTTGAAGTCATGGCAACGACTTCAAAATCATGACTGCTTTGAAGTAACTAAGACTAATGTGAAGTCACTTCGAATCGCTTGAATATACTTGAAGTCACTTAAATATACTTACTTGGAGTCACATAAAGTCGTTTGGAATTTGAAGTAATTTGAAGTCAATTGGAGTCACTGGGAGTAAATTTGATTTGTTTGCGCAAGGTGTTTATACTTTTTAATAGCAATATACAACTCATAACCTATCAAAAACGTATATTTTAATGCTAAGTGATTCCATTTGACTTCAAATTACTTTAAATGCCAATTGACCAAGTAACTTCCAATAATTTCATATCTCAGTTGGCTTAAATTGACTTCAAGTGATTTCAAACGACTTGTAATTTCAATTGACTCCAGGTAACTTCAAATTGCATTTGACTTCAATAGACGTCAAATCACAATTTACTTTAAGTGATTCCAACTGACTCCAAGTGGCCCTAAGTTACTTCAAGTAACTTTAAAGAAGTGATGATATTGCAATTATAAGACTAGAGACTACTGTCGCTAAAAAATGCTTCACTAAATTAATAATCAAAAGGTAACTCTATCTTTTTTGGCTTCTATTGGTTCATATATTAATACTTTACAGGGCTGTTAAGGATTCTGCAGTAATTTTCAGGCTTGAAAAAAATGTAGCTTGGTTTCTCTGTTGCAAAAGTTAATGAAACATGGTTATCTGAGTCATGAAAAGTCGATAACTACTGTGGAAAAATTTCAGTATAAGTATTCCAGACCTCGATACGGACGAACTTTTATCTTTCCAATAGATTTCTTCCATAAGATTTTCTAAATTTAAAGCTAAATCACGCACTCACTACCAAAGCTCAGCAGCTTCCTGTTGCAACTGCTTTTGCTCCTTACAATTTTCTAAACATTTTTATTTTTTACGTAAAAATGTATAAAAAAAAAGCATCCATAGATGGAATATTCTCAAAGCAATAAGGTCCATTAGCATGTCCTGAGAGAGATGATGATGTTGCAGCAAGCAGCCGCCATAACAGAACAGTTGCAAGTAACAGCCGTAATATATGTACAGATGTAACAGGAACAACAACGACAGCAGCAGAAAGACGAGTCAGCAACAAAGTGCAATGCATCCATCTAAGCTGCACAGACACAAACTTATGTAGAACATTTTTAAGTTTGTTTGTCTTCGTGCACACAAATACGAATACAATCATGTATGCATGTTTATGTGTGTACTAAGTATGTGTGTGTGTATATATTATTTTTTAATATTAAATGAAACGGAAATGCAGAGCGCTTTGCTTTTCTCTGTTTTTGCTACTTTCAAATGCGACGAATTCACATTTGCCAGCATATAAAATTGAAGAAATGCAATGCACTATGTTGAAGAGTAGCAAATGTAAAGGAAAACCAGCAAGCAGCAAACTGCAGCAGCAACATCAGCAACAACAACAGCATGTAGTACAAATACAAAACAATTGAATTTCGTAAGATGTATAATGCATGTGATGCATGACTGTGTCTGTTTGTCAGATTGTATGTCTGTCCGTCTATGCTAGTCCGTCCGTCTGTGAGCCCGTACATTTCCATGCTTTTTACATGGAATCCTGTGTGCTATTTGCCGTGTATGTGTTACGGTTAAGTGAAAATGATAAATAAAATTAAATTTTAATAACGACATTTGAAATGCTTTGGCACACATATAAAGAAAGAGAGAGACACATAGCGGCACACACACACACACACACACACACACATGTGAGAACGGAAGCATATGTGACCTCAAGAGAACACGCATTAACATTAAAACTAAATTAAGAAATATCTTAAAATATTTTTATACTCTAATAGACACTCTCTCCCCTCTCTCTTCAATCCCAACTACTACCTTAGTTGTTTTTTATAGAGCAAAAATTATTGCCCAAAGGAATAAAACAGAAATTAAAATTAAAACACTTTAATTTAATTGAAAATGTTCCAATTGTGAGCATATAAAATGAAAATCAGCAACAACAAATCTTTTAATAACAAAAGCGGTAGCAGTATCAGCACTATTCAAAAGAGTGCTCTCTTCAGCAGAGCAGAGCTCGTCAATAGTCGGTAACAAAAACAAAAGCCAAAAGTTGAAGAGCAGCAGTGGCATTTCCAGATTGACAGGCTACGAAAGCTTTTCAATTAAATCGATTTTAATCCAAGGGAAGTGTTAAGAGCCAGAACAAAGGTAGAACACACACACATATAGTTCATACATATGCATGAATGTATGCTTAACATGCACATATGAAAGTGGCTTCTGTGTGCATACTTCTCTCTGTCTCCCGCTCCCTTTCTCTTTTGCTGTACAGAAAAGATAAAAACATTGTAAAGTAAAGAGAGAGAATTTCTAGGTTTATAATAAAAACCTAAAAACAAACGTAAAACGATCTTGTTTTTATTTGAAAATGCTTTGTTTTGTCCTTTTTGTTTTAATTAATCACATTCAGAATATTCAATTGGGATCACTTGACTCAAACTCAACTCAACGTGCACACACATACGCGTACATCCACAATAGTTTGTGTAAGGGGTATACACAAACTATGTATGTATGTGCATTTTTGTACCTATATACTTATATGCATTTTTGTGCATGTCGGTATGTATTTGTGTGTATTTGTTTGTATTTGTGTGTATTGGCATGCATATATTCACTTGAGTTGTATTCTAAGTGCATTTAAAAATATTTTTAATACTGCATGCATGCAATTTCAAGTGCAATTCTCCTGCATATTCACTTTGTGCCCTTATATGAAACTTTGTATATATCGTTACCTTAATCTATAAAGGCCCTAACTAACATTTTACATTTAAAAGATTCTGATGACTTTGGCAACGGTCAAATTTGCAAAAAATTTTATTTTGAAAAAAAATTATATTACATTATGCGTATCTATCGTATGTATTTTTATGTACGTGTAAACGCAATTATATACGAAGATGTACTTATATGAATGTGTTGCATACAGAGGTTTAGTTTGGATATTCCTCTCGTGATTTGGTGACAGTTTATCCACTTTGAGAATATTTATATGTTGCAGTAACTTTTGTGTTTAATATACAGGGTGCTTTTTCAGAAGTGTTTCAAGAAGAAATAAAACGCATATAATTTAATGTTATGGCATAGAATTTAGCTTTATTATAAAGATAAGGATTTGCCATTATGTTTTAAAAACGATTTCGGACAAGTGGCCGCCGCGGCTAGTTCGAATAAATTCCAGCCGAGAGGCCCAATTTTCGACCACTTTTTGCAGCACTATTCTGGCGTTTACGACCAACTCGACATTTGAGTCAAATCGACCGCGTAATTTTAGAGTGCAAATGCACTCTATGGGTTCCCAAACTGGAGGCCTGAAGTCCCAAGCAAGCGATTCCGCAATAATCGACTAAGCTTCTGTCAGTAATAACGCGCCGAATATTCTCTTCCAAGGCGTCAATCGTCTCGGGCTTATCTGCGTAGACACGCGACTTCACATAACCCCACAAAAAATAGTCCCGCTGTGTTAAGTCGCACGACCTTGGAGGTCACGCCACAGGCCCACGACGCGAGATAATGCGCTCACCAAAAGTTTCCTTCAATAAATTGATTGTTTCGTTCGCTATATGGCTGCATGGCATGTAGCGCCATCTTGTTGGAACCAAAGGTCGTCCAAATCAACATCCTCCAATTCAGGCATGAAAAAGTCATTAATCATGGCTCTATAGCGTTCCCCATTGACTGTAACATTATGGCCGGCTTCATCTTTGAAGAAATATGGACCAATAATTCCCTCTGCCCATAGAGCACACCAAACAGTGACTTTGTGAGGATGTAACGGCGTCTCAATAATGGCTTGTGGATAATGTGGATCACACAATGATCAAGCAACAATTTTGCTTATTACCGTACCTATTCAACCAAAAGTGAGCTTCATGGCTGAACAAAATTTTCTTGTGAAAATCGGGATCGGTGGCCATCTCGTTTTGGGCCCATTCACCGAACAGTAAGTCTATTCATTATGAAATGGCAAACCAAACTGAGCATAAATCAAGTGACAGCTGTCAAACAGAGTTTAGTAGTTTTGAAAAGAAAAGAAAAGAAAAGAAAAGAAAAGAAAAAAGTCAGTCAGCAGGAGTCATATCAGGTGAATACGGTGGTTGTTGGACAATATTTATTGAGTTTTTGGCCAGAAATTCGTTCACAATGTGAGATAGTGCGTTGTCATCTTTCGGAACTAGTGGAGCGACAATGCGTATAATGCCCGAAAATCTTGTACAATGGTACGAATTGATTTATGAGAGAAACTTAAATGACGATTTTCCGTCAGCATTTTCTTCACTTTATTGATGTTAACTTCAGGCAAATCTTCCTCCACATGTCGAACGCTTTTGAATACACTGTACCACTCAATTGCACGTGTCGATTCGCTTCACGAAATTCCATTTGCAATACAAAATTTGAGACAAATTGTGTTTTTTATTAAACAAATTTGTTCATTGTAAAAATTGAAAAATACACTTGAGATGAGCTGACAGAATAAACAAAATAAATGACAGATCGCGCTCAAATTTTTTGTCCGAATGTAAATTTAAAAATATTTTAATTTAGTAATGCTCTTTGATTTATCTTCTAGATGTTCACTTAAGTACTCAATACTTTTCCCTTCTTCGTCGTTTTCTCTATTCGATAATTCTGTTTTCTTCATTCTTCATTCTTCATTTTCCATTCTTTATTCTTAATTTTTCATTCTTCATTCTCGTTCTTCATTCGCCCTTCTTCATTGTCCATTTTTCATTCTTCTTTCTAGATTTGGGATTCATGATTTTGATTCTTGGTTCTTGATCTTGAATCTGAAATCGTTGAGTACGCCAATTCTTTAAACTTTCTATATTTTAATATGTATTTCTTTGAATCTCGAAATTACAGACCCTTGGAATGCACCCACTGAATCTGCGATACAACTTTGTCTCTTAAATATAAAATATGATTATTGAAACTTTGAATGTGAATCTTAAATTTTGCATACTAAATTTGTGTTCTAAATCTGGTCTGATTTAAGTTTTGATCAGGCCTAAATTTCATTTGGCACTCGTGCCCATTTTGGCAACAATAAATCTCGTAACACATTTATTTATGTAGGTGCAACACATGGCGTAAGTAGCTATGGTAACAAAACATTGTGCTCCTTTAGCATTCGTCGGTTAGGCAAAGTAATAAAAATATGCACTTAAAATGCACCTTGAGTTGGTTTCAACAAAGAAATACATGTCAACATTTCGCATTCTGCAAGAAACCATTATAAAGCCAAACCATTTCAAATACTTACAGAGAAGCCATTGAAATTATTCATTTCGATATTGTACATTTACATCTACCTCCATAGGTTCCTAAAATATTTTTCATGAGCTTACTCCTTTTTTTTTTGCTATGCTTCTTACAAAATTTGCATTTTTTTTATGCGCAATCGACCGCAAGCTAAACCTAGAAGTTGGGAAATAAAAATAAGATGACGACAACGCCAATATAATAGCAAACGAATACTCACATTGAATTGCCACAAGCGCAGAAGTAAAGTAAGCACCTTGCCACAACATTCAATACCACGCCACCACCGCCAGCGATAGCAAAGGCATTTGCATCTGCTATGAATTAAACCAAAGAAAAAACCTGATGTAAAATCAAAAAATACCAAACATGTACAATGCAATTTGGTAATGCTATGCACAGGGCCAAGTTATGAAGCGGCAAGCGGCAGACAGCAGGCCGCAGAGCAGAGAGTATACGCGATAGTAGCAGTAACTTTTACACATAAAAACATTTGTGCTGAAAATGCTATCGACATCGATTTGCAAACGAAACCGGAAACGCTGTTGCTGTTGCAGCAATAGAAATAGCAGTACATTCATAGCTGCAGCAGAAATAGCAGCATTGAAAAAGTAGCAGCATCAAAGAGAAAATAAAAACTAAAATGAAAAACTCTGAACACATAACCAAATATAAAAAATACAAAAATATGTACAACGAGAAAAAAGTTTGCCATAACATAACAGGAAGTACACAACAGCGCCATTATGAGCCGCCACCACTCGTACGCTCAGCTCAGCACAGCTAGCTCCTGGCAGCGCAGCAGTGCCTAAGTGCTCCAAGCAGTGCAATGCAGCAACTTCCGCTACTAAAGGATTTTTGCACTTCTAGCTGCCGATGTTGTTATTGCTTCTGCTGCTACTATCACTGCCTCTGCTGTTGGCTACTGGCTGTGGCTGCTGCTGCGCAACATCAATACATTGGCAACGATACTTCCGGCTTACTTACTTAGTTCTTTTACTTGCGCACTAGCTAAATTGGCTGCTTGGTTCTTGGTTTGGTTTCGTTGGGCTTGTCCTTGGTTGCTGCTGCTGCACCACTTTTTTCAGCTACAGACCAGTGCCACCAGTAAAAGCACGGTGCTGGGGTTGTGTGTTTGTGTGATTGAGTTTGTCCTTGTATTGCTCCGTGCATCTTGCATGCTGTTAATAATAAAAGCAGACGAGGTGCCTGATGATGATGACGATGCTATAGTATAAAGAAAGAACATCGTAGCAATGTTGCTTGCTCCGCTGGCTGCTTGCCTCCAACCATCAGCATATACTGTGAATCTTATATTGGAATTTGTTATTCATTGCAGTCGGCGTGTCTTGCATGAAGAAATACCAATATTGCTTTGCTATGCCTTGCCATGTCTCGGTTTGCCGACATTTAGAGAGCAATGCTTTTATATTCATAATAATGTATTTCACAGATAAAGCGCTGGTGGTTTCTTCATAAATACGCTGAATATTACAGCTGCACAAGAAATCGCTCTCTCTCTCTTGTAATTTATTAGCATTTTCTTCTGAATTTTAATAGAAAACTAAAGAGTCCAGTAGAATATTTAGAAACAGGTGTAAGTAATTGCATTAAAATTAATTTGGTAACAATTAAGAATTTTCGCAACATAAATTTTAGTTATTATTAGCTGATTTTTGGTTAAGAACGCTTCTACCCTATACTTATAAAAGAAGCTAACAAAGAACTGTTTAACGACTGTAAATGCTTACTGTCATTTCTTTTCTAGGTTAGTGTCATGTTTTGGTCAATATGTACCTCTTCAGAAAGAAACAGACGAAAAATCAGGCTTTTCCATGGTGCAAAAATGACACCGTGTTAAAATAGTCGATTCTAAGTATAACCATTAACAACATTCTATTTTACATACTTTCATTCTATTGGAACTCAACAGCTTCTATGTCACTTTAGGTCTCGTCTAAAACATTTCCAGTTAAGATTTGTATTGAAACCAGCAGCCTAAAAATAATAGAAAACAGATAGAGCATTTGCATGGTCGAAAATGAAATGTACTCCGCATACGTCACACCAGACTCTATGCTGTGATCTGATTGGCTACAGAACTTTTTCACTATATGGAGCGAAATATGAACAAGATGTTTCGTTAAGCTAAATGTAAGCAAAGGCACAAATTTTCAATTTAAAGCAAACATCCAAATGTTCTCTGTTGCTATCTCATGAATCCCACCTCTCTGTGGATTCAATGGTGTATTGGAATTAAAGGGAATGAAATTGCTGATAAATTAGCGAAGAAAGAAGCATCACCATTTTCGTGTGTCCAAAGCCATTGGACAGGTTGAAAAAGGAACATTTTAACTTAACATCAAGAAAACAGATCCCTACCAGCAAAGGTAGCGAAAATCTACCAGGGCTATAACACACGACAGTTCTTATAGGAACATATAAGACATGTATGAATAGGACAAAAAATAAATTAACAGAAATTTTAGAAATTCCAACAGTACATTTTAGGCAAAGAATCTTGTGCTTATGCATACTCATAGATGGCATCGCAGTCCACTTCGGAGGCTGGACTTATGGAAAGACAGTTGCGCTTCTCTCACTAACAATAATAATAATGAGTGCATAACTTTAAATTTTGTACAAATACCCACGATTGTAGCAAAATCATTGAGTATAGGAAAATTTTTTCGAGATCTTACTCTCTCCCCCTTCTTTTTCTTCTCACATTATTTTTATTGCTATTATCAAATGATCTGCGTTCGTTGAAGCAGGAATTTTTTTTTTTTTTCGTATACAATGAATATTTTGTACATACATCACTTCGCCGTTCGGATTCGGCATTAAACTGTAGGTCCCTTCCATTCATGTACAAATATAACACGCACAATATGAGTGCATGCGAAAAGCTCGGCCTAGGCCCTCCATGGGCTGTTGTGCCATTTAAAGTAAGTAAGTAAAGTACATATGTATGTACATAAAAAGTAAAGAAAAAAATTCCGTTCAAGCAATCTTTTACGAAAACAATAATTTGTTCTTTCCTTTAATTGTATGAAAATATTTTTCTTACTCTAAACCAAAAGAAAAGAGGAGTGTTAACAAACTGGCAAACCAAAAGAAGAATCTCACAATTATTAATTACTGAAACGTAAAATGTTTGAGCCACCACCATCGAAACGCCGAAAATGAGTAACATTCCAACCTACGCACACTCACACAGCAGGTTCACATTTAGTACGACGACGACTATTGTAAAATTCTAATCGTGCGCTAAACCCAATCTAAGTGAATCCCTCTAGCTATGACTACAGAGAATCGATGTTTGCCTGTGTCTGTGTTTGCTGTTTGCTGTTTGCTTAGCAATAAAGAGTAATGCTTCGATGTACCTCTTCGACGTGCTCATCCTCAGCGTCAGCGCGAGAGAGTGGGAGAGAAAAATACAAAAGGCGAAATGGTTTTTCCGGATGGTTTGGCGAATGGTAATAGCGATGCTGGTGATGGTGTGTGCGTATGTGGTGGCATGGTTGCATAGCGCCAAAAGTGGCAGACAGCATTCAATGAGCTGCATGCATACACATGACGTGCACACTTCATACACCTACACTATTATATTGCATACACACCGCAGCACCACTACCATAGAACGCCCTCAAACACAAACACAATCACACACACACACACACACACACACAAACACACATGTACACTGAATCGATTTGTCACTGTTGTTGATTTCGGTCAATTTTCTGGTCATGCAAATGTGGTTCTCTAACAAATTTTTGCGTTTTTGGCGCGTTTTGCGCTAACAAACGTAAAAACGACTTGGGATTTTCGGTTGTTTTTTGTCATAGCTGTTGTTGTTGTTGTTTATTTTCTCATTGTCGTTTGTAGAGCTGCTTCTGCTTCTACTGCTCCTTCTTCTATTGCTGTAGCGCATAGAGTGTTTAAAAGTTTTTTTCGTTTTGTTTTGTTGTGCTTGTTATGACTACCATGAACTTTTCGATCATTAAGTATGCTGCACATTTGCCGTCTGATGCGCTCCCTCTTCCTTTCCCAGTCAACCATTCATGTAACATGATTGCGAAAATGTGCATCAGAAAATCAATGCAAACAAAAGAGTCAACGCGCCGAATGAACCAACGAAAATTGACCGTGAGCAAAAAGTGCCCATTGCAGCAATTAACGGTAATCCTAGAAAATAGCTTTAATTGCGCGTATGTATGCGAACGGAAGCGCAGAAATTCCAAAAATGCTCAGACCGGAAATGTGCAGCGATTTCATACACATTCAGTTAGGAATATATTTGTGGCGCAAGTACTATACTTCTATATGTATGTAAGTATATGTGTGTGTCTATGTATGTATAAGTGAAAAAGTTCAACGGTCAACGGTTTTTTATTCCATTGAGTCTTTCTCAGCATTGCAGTCTGTAGACTCAATTCCGTAATTCTTAAAGAAAGGTACAATAAAATAATAGTTTTTTATGTTTTAGAAAAAGCAAAGAGATTATCAAACCAATATAATGTATAACACCCAACACACACATACATATTCAAATTAAAAAATAGCTTATAGTTATGGTTGAGGAAGCAGCTGCTGTTTACAAAAGAAAATTGCGACTGCTGCTTCCTGTTTAGTTGTCGTAAGTAGTTGGCAAAGTTCTATTAAATAATACATTCTGTACATCTTGATTTTTTTCTATACTGGAGAAAAAAGTTTGACTCGAGGTGTATGTGTTCCACTATACTCAAAATAAGAAGAAGACATAGAGAGAAAAATTTAATCCAATAATGCGCCGCCGAACTTTATCTACCATACATACACTATGAAATGAAATATCGTTCTTCATTTAACGGTGGGTCGAATTTAATGTTTTCTGCAAAAAATACTTATTTTATCAGCTTAACTCTTACTTTACTTTACTTTTGATGGCACAACAGCCCATGGAGGGCCTAGGCCGAGCTTTTCGCATCCACTCATGTTGTGCGTGTTATATTTGTACATGAATGGAAGGGACCTACAGTTTAAAGCCGAATCCGAACGGCGAAGGAAAAGCTTTTCATAGCAATTTTTACTCTTGTAGGTTTGCCATTGCCTGACAAGAGGTGGTGCCGTGTAGAAAAATTATTTTTTCTACTTTTTTTTTGATTTTGCCTGTGCCGAGATTCGAACCCCGGACACTCTGCGTAGCAGTCAAACGCACTACCACTACGCCACAGCGACCACTACTCCAAATTTTATTGTATTTGTAACAATACAAATCATGTAAGGATAGAAGTTGTATAGGAAGTAGGCGTGATTATTACCCTATGAATATAAATTTTCAATCAATTATTCCCGAACATGTCAAGATGAACGAGACATGCACGCTAATCATTTACATATTTATCTGTGGCCTTTTGACGAAACAAATCTTCATACGAGATTGCATCTTTTCCTTTTCATTTCATGCGCTTTTTGCTTTTATCTGAAAAATTCAATAAGTTTTAGATTAAAATATAACTCTCGAAATAAAAAGAGTAGACAAGCAAAAGTGCTTACAATTTAAAAGAGAAGATGTAGAGAAAAGTAGTTTTGTCAAAATTACTATCAATTATCAATTTACCCTGTACACAGAGTTTGTATGGTATAAAAAGATGGCCGTGCATTCAGGTACACAGTAAATATTATGCTTAAAACTATATAAGCGAAAAGATGAGAGAGAGAGAATGAACCAAGTAACTGTATTCTTCGTTGTGTTGTTGTTGTAGTTGTATAAAAAATCAGTTATGGTATGATGATATAATTTGCAAATTTGCGCTTAAATTTTATCTGTCAATGTCAAAACGTCACTGAAGGATTACACTTTTATCATGGTGAAGTTAAAGAGCGAACAACTTTTGAAAATTACTAAAAATTACTACCGAAATTAGGAAAAGGTGATCGCAACTTTAAGAGAGCTTACTCCAATTTTCGGTCGTAATAATCACTCCACCAGATAGGCTGGTACGTACATATATCACGTGGTGGATACATTCTAGTCAACATATTCACTATTGAATATTATTGTACCAGTGAGACAACGCACCTGCCGAAGTATTGAAAATATAGCAGCCTTAAGTACTTCAGTTCAAAATGAGCGAAATCGGTCGGTTCCAAACACTCAGACCACATTGTAATGAATTTTGCGTAAAGATCTTGACCTACACCTTTACAAGTTCAAATTCCATTAACACAAGAAATGAAGCCACATGTCCAAACGTCTCCGATTAGACTTTGCTGAAGTCTGAAGAAAATTCTGAATCTCATCGAAAAACCAATTTCAGCGATGAAACAAATTTTTGGCTTAATGGCTTTATCAATAAGCAAAATATGCGTTATTGGACAGCAACAAACCCACTTGTGCTTCAAGAGACTTCACTGTATCCACAAAAAGTGACTGTGTGGTGTGAATTTCATGATTGAACCGTATTTTTACGTCGATGAAAATTATCAGAACTTTTGGATAGGATATGGATTTACATCAGTGATATGTGGTTTCAACAAGGTGGTTCCAGATGACACTATGAAGGGGAAGTTCGATAATCATATTATCTTGAGAAATAGTCCGGTCGAATAGCCACCTCGCTAATTCGATTTAACGCCGTTGAATCTTTTTTTTTTATGGGGACTTGCCTTAAGTCATTGGTTTATGCTAACAAGCCAACAACTTTAAGGAAGCTCAGGAACAATATCGAACGTGAAAATGCAAAAGTTCCCGGCTGATATGTGTGGAAGAGTGACGGAAAATTGGCTCCAATGAATTGATCGTTGCAAACATGGTAGTCATATGAGCGATATCGAATTACATACTTAAATGTAATATGTGTACTACTCTTGGAATAAATTTCAGCTTGATATCTCAGTTATTCTGTGCTTTATTTAAATACAAAATTCTATTGTCCCTATTGAAAACCCCATTACATTTGAAGGTCGAAATTACAAAGGTACAACAATCGGCCATTCCGTTAAACGTATCAAAAACTTTCGACTTTTGACCTCACCTTTTCAGATTTCACTCAAACGTGGCTCTTGGTTTTGTTTCGGGCAAGTCTCAATAAAAATGGAAACGAAAAAATTTCGACGCGGAAATCGACAATATCGATTTACAAAATCATCTATATCTCAGTCGTTATCGTCGAAAGTCAACGTCAAACAGGGTATCGTGGGAAGTAGTGACTCTAATGGTTCAGAAGATAGAAGATAAATATTTTAACACAACAATTAGAAATAAATAACGATTTTATATAACAAAGTATAAGCCTTCTATATCTTTTTGTACTCTATACATTCAGTAAAATATACATGATAGCGCCCTTAGTTTCCATCCGGTTAAAGATATTTTCAAAAATATCAAATATTTTTAATTAAAAAAATTCTACTTTTCATTTCTGGTAAGTTTTGGCTAAGCAGATAAATTTCAAGGCTAGTGTTCTTTCGAATGAGGGTCTAATAATATGCTGTGTAATCTCCAATAATTATATTAGTGGAAGGTGGATCTTCGTTTCCCCTTTTCTATTTCACTTTTCCGTCTTTCTTCCTTTCTCCTTCCTTCTACCTTTCTTCTCCCCTATTTTCTTCCATTCTCTTTTCTTTGACCCAGACAGCGAAATTGCTTGATTCTCATTCCGTTTGACGATGACAGCGTCATTTAGATAAACTTAGCCCTTGATCTTGGTAAGTATCTTTCTTTGAAATAAAGGTACTATTATGGAATGGAAATAATGGCTGTTGTAACAGACTTGCATTTAATTTTCGTTGAGTATACCACTGGAACTGATTATTTGTGAGCTGCAAGTCACCGCCACACACCTTGTGCATATTCTTGATGTTGAAGAGCTCACCCTAGACGCGCGTCGTTCTGTGTGTATGGTGCTGCTGAATATGTTTCGTCTTCTTTGTATCAGCAGAGACGACGAAGTAGAAAAGAAAGTTAGGGTTGATACTATTACTTACTCACCCCAACTGTCCGTTTCTTTCCCAGGCTATTTTTCCTCCCACCAACCTATTCTTCTTCGCACCAACCCTACCGCCTGTTTCCATGATACCCTCCCGCTTCGCTAGTAGGTCGCTTCA
Source organism: Palloptera scutellata (assembly GCA_958295655.1). Taxonomy (NCBI): domain Eukaryota; kingdom Metazoa; phylum Arthropoda; class Insecta; order Diptera; family Pallopteridae; genus Palloptera; species Palloptera scutellata. Next base: position 28,894,568 of record OY282452.1, on the reverse strand, counting down.
TGTGCCGGAACAAACATTTTCGTAATAAATCTCCAAATTTATGAGGCGGAACACTTACTTGAAACATAGAGACAGACAGACGAATGTAACTGAAGAAAAACTAGTAGTAGCTGCTAAAAATAAGAAGAAGAAGAAGAAGAAGAAGTCATAGCAGAAGCAGCAGTAATAGAAGTAGCAGAAGGGTTAAGAAACAGATTGCTAAGATTTATGTGTGAATGGTAATATTTTTGAGCATGTTTAATTTCAACAAAAGAAATGGAAAGTTTCATCTTTTATTATTTATTTTTATTTTTATTACTTTCTCATTACTCTGCTACTATGAAAATTAACAGCGCTGACATTTGAAAAATGCAATATGGCTGCATTTTCATTTCCTGCTTTATGTTTGGGTGTTAATGGATTCCGCTTTTTCGCACACACTTTCGCTATTGCTGCGTTTTACTTCTCTTTTTCTCTCTTTCTCTCTTTCTCTCTTCCTCTTGCGTTGTATTAACACAACATGGCAAATATCAAACTTTTCGATGGATATTAAAAAAAACTTTTACTTTTCATGGTTTTATTGCCAATTTTTTGCTGTACCATATATAATATGTTTCAGTATCCTCGCGGGCACTCCCCATTCCGTCCGCAGTCTAAACCGTCAAGCCAATACCATCACCACAAGCTCAGTTTATAAAAATCTATTCTCTTCCTTTGGCTGTGGTTTTTTTTTGTATGTTTACACTTTCTGTTGTTCTATTTGCTCCTTTTTGTTCCTTTGTTTCCTACTCGCCACCAAGAGTTAGCCAGCGCGCTTTTAATATGTACTACGTTGGTAAAGCAACAAATTCATTGTTAGTTAGGCACTAACAAAAAGTACAAATTGCCGCAATTTTCACTGCCAAACTCAAAGCCTTTTTGCAACTCTGCACACACATCCTAACTAACTATAGTTAGCAGCATTAGTTGGTGAGTTAGTAAGAGAGTGAGTGAGAGAGAGAAAGAGAGATTGTTAAGTAACTAAACAGCGGCCAGCAGGTGTTCTGCTTCTGCGGCATTGAGAAGAAAACTTTGAATCCTCGCCGTCATGTCGCAATTTTCCCATTGCAGCCAACTTAATTATTTCGGAAAACCGAAATTGGAATTGCTTGAATTTGCATTGCGGACTTTTTTCTTCACAGTATTTCTCTCTCTTTCTCTGTCTACTTCCACACTCTTACTCAAACTCTTTCTTTCTTGTATGTACTCTGACCAATTTGGTACATTTGCAGTTGGTTTTTTTTTCAGAAGTTTCGTTTGGAATTTCATTTACTTTTTTCTTCCTTTGTTGCGCTTCAAACATTTTGAATTTTAAGCTTTGTGGCTTTTGGTAAGAGTTGTGTTTCGGTTGGTAGCACTTTTAAAGTTTCAATTCAACTTCTCTTACATTGAAATAAAGAACAAAAAATTAAATTACGTAACTATGAACAAGTGGCATACATATGCAGCATGCTGCGGTATTTTGTTATTTAATTGGAAATTTCACAGTAACATTGCCATGTAGTTCAATCACTGCTCCAGCCACTATGCAATGCAATTGCTCTACACTTCTTGTCCTTCTCCTCCTCCTCCTCATCCTCATCCTCCTCCTCCTTCTGTTCCCATGCTAATCTTAATTTTTCTGATGTCTAAACTCGCATTTATCTGTATGTGAATAATGCTAACCACTGTCCTCTAATCAATTAAGCTGCACTTTATCAAAAGTTTTCTTATTCATGCTTACTTGCAGCTTCATCAGCAAAATAGTTTAATTTTTCTGCATATCCCTTTACTTTTGTTTGTGAATATAACCAACGATTGATTTCAAATTAAAAAAGTTTACTGAAAGAACGATAAAGTATGTACCTGTGTCACAAGATACTTACCACATCTCCGAGAATGTGTATAGTATGTATGTGTATACAAAAAAAAGTTAAATAATTAAGTTCATGAGAGCCAGAAAGATTTCAATTACAAGGAAAGAGATGAGAATTTGCATGCAAAATCCTAATTTGTTATAAGAGTAAATACTCCTCTCTTCAAAAATTATTTGATTATTTTTGTTTTGATTTTGTGCGCCCATAGCTAAGAGAGGCTCATTCCAGCATTACACATACAAAAATGAATGCGACGGTGTCGAGGTTAGACGCTCCGATGCTCCTATGAAATTCTGTGATATTACATCATGTTGTGGTCTGTGATCAAACCTATTAGGAAGGCCAGATCTTTAAGCCCCAGAAGAAGAAGAAAGTCAGAAAGCTTTTGAAGTTTTGCAGGAATTGACTGCACTTTACTTCGGGGGACAATTACAGAGTCCCTCCTTTCATTACTGGTAACTGCAGCCCTTCCTTATTGTATTTCTGAGGGCACTAAAGTGTTTTCTTCGGTTTTACAGAGAGACCCTGCCCATTACAACATTAGTCGATTTTGTAAATCGCACACTTTTCATCCGCTTAAACTTGGATGTCAATGACAAAATGATTTGCTTCACCAACTCCGTATTAGAGAAGAAACACTATACAAAAGAAAGAACACCGCTTTATAACGCTTTTGACTACTTCAACACTTTGCTTTCTCGAAAAGTACATTGTCGAAAAAGTACCTCCAAAATGTACGATTTTTCTTCCAGCCCCTGATATGCAAGCACAATCATGATAAAGCGCTTATTTACATTGCGGTCCACATGTGTGTTGTTGACTGTTAAGAGCGTTTCAGACCCAGACCTTGAAGTTATGTACTTTTCGATTATGAGCTCTAGACTTTTTAATAAAAACGATCTTAGACTTAGATATAAACTTTTCGACAGGGTATAATTATCCTTCCCCGGCCTGGGAATAACTTCTCGCCAAGGATTTACAATACATCAACCTCAATGAAATAGATTCTATAAAGGTATAGTTTTGATCATTTTAGCTTCTGCTTATATATTTTCTGACTACCTTAATAGAATGATCTGGTTTAATTAAATAGTCTAATTTTTTTAAAATAATTTTCTGCATTGAATAGTTTTCTAAAGCTTCATATTTATTCAGACATTATGCTGAATGTTTGTAATTGACCTATTTTCCTAATGTATTTCACATCATCTTCACAGCCAGTTTTATTTTTACATCTGCCGTTTGGGCTTCAGACCAAAGAATAGTTTGACTCAGAGAAACAAGCAAGTTGATTAAGTCAGATGGCAACTCTCTTTTGGTACTACTTAATTTTTTATGTATATGAAACTAAAGCACTGTGACACTTTTCTTTTAAAAGTACATAATTTCCACACCCCCCGTTAATGAACTGAATAATAACATTTTTGAAATATCATCTCTCAGTGGAATCGAACAACTGGAGTAAGAATTAAAGTCAATCAATCTTTATTTGATCGAAAATTAATGACCTACATCGTTAAAATGAAATATTTTCAAATATGAAAAAATGAATTTCTAATTTCCCCAAATTAAACTAATTTCACAAACTCACACAGGTCAGATTTAGATGCAACTTATCAATAAAACAGGAAATGCACATGCCACAACAGCCACATCGAAATTCGCACTTCAAAGTAAATGCATGAATGCGATCTATATAATATGTACTTATGTATATAAAAAAGAATGCCAAATTTTAATTCTTGTTTTCTATTGAAATTAAAGTTAAAGCACACATAATTGCTGGCATTACATAATGTGAAATTATTACAAAGATTATTTCATTGGATAATTACTGATTTTAAATTACCTCGAATGCATGCATATTTCCAATTAAAGTTAAATTATTAAGTTAAAATATTGGTCTGTTTGTGAAAATGCTTTTCTGGCAAATAACAACAACACCACACCAACAACATTTTGTATATAATTATTTCAAAGTATCTCAATATGGCATAAAATTCCAATGCATACTTTAAGCTAAATTTAATGATATGTCTCTAATCTGATAGATATTTTCCAAAAATTGCCTTGTATGTGTATAATTTCATGCTTAATATTCCTTTATTTTTTATTTAAGCTATTCAATCAACACACACACACAAGTTGCATAATACTTATTACGTTTATTTTCTGGATTTCTGTAGAGTACTTGAAAAATGTTGAAAACTGAAAATAGAATAAAAAATTTATTGTCGAAAAGTGTAAATATGGAAAGATAAGAGTCAAAGTATTTGAAACACACACACACACACTCAAAATCTATACCCATACTTTGCTACTTTTCCATAGCAGCCATCCACAGACATTGAGCTTTGCAACTTTTCTAATATTAAAGTTATGGAATTGCGTTCAATATTGCTATAGCAATTGTTGTTGCTCATCTTGTTGGTTGCTACTACTGTTGCTGCTACACTTGATAAAGTCAACGAATCTGTCATTATGGATTTTCTCAGTCGTCTCTCGTCTCTCTCTCTCTCTCTCTGTCTGTCTGTCTATCGAATATGTGATATGTGTGCTGCTACTGCTGCTTGATACGACGACGCATGAAAGTGGTTAAACTATAGCCAACAAAAGTAACAGCAACAAAAACCTTAACAGCATTATTCAGTCTAAAATTCATACATCAACATTGACGACGAGCAACGCATCAATGGCACATGAAACAACAACAACAACAACAACCACAACACTTTATGTTGCTGTAGAAGTTTGTGGACAGTCAGCAACAAACGAATAATCTATTTCAAGTTTTTAAAATTTTTCAGCTTGATTGATAGATTGATTGATGGTTGTAGTATGCCTGCCGAGAGAGAGAGAGAGAGAGGGAGAGAGAGGGAGAGAGGGAGTCATAGAGACAGAGAGAGCTAACAATAATGCTGCACACACATCACATCCCTTCACATACGATTACAAGTGGAACCATCATTTGTTGTTGTTGCTTGCTTTTTATTGTTGCTGCTTTGTAAAATTTTTGTTATTGCTACGTTTGCTATTTTTGACAATTTCTAGAAAATGTTCAGATATAATTTTACATTCAAAATTCAGTTTGAATTTTTTGACCATAATTTCGATTTAAAATTTCTTTCGCCTTGTTTGTCTATTGGAATTTCTATAACTATAATATTATATTAGCATATGGAAGGTAGGCAGGATTTACTCGTAGTTTTGCTTCTTTTCTCTTTCTTTTAGCAATTTAAACGTTATCGTTTTTGTTTAGATTTTTTGTTGTGTTTTTTGTTTTTATTTTAAGCTTAAGCTTGGCTCAAAAATTCGATATGGCAATATTGCTTTAGATTCTAATTGGGTCAATTTATGATTAAAAGGGTAACAGCAAGTAGCAACAACAACAAAATCTGACAATATGCAATAGCAACAACACAAGTGAAGAACAACTGCACAGAAATTGTTGCAAAAGAAAAACTAACTAGGTACATTCATATAAACCTCAAAAGTCCCAAAACGAAGTAAGTAAGTACATAAAGAGTACGCATATGAATGTACCCAGTAGTAGTATTCACAAGGTCTCATCAACTCTGGCAACTCAGAGCTGAAATCAATAAAATATTTATTATTTTTGCCCTCGCGATTGTTATATTTGCTTATTGGGAGTCTAGCGCCATATATTGTTTTTTCGATGCGATCACTCGTGATATGGATTTAAAATTTTACTTTTAAAGGAAAGTAAGAGAAAATAAAATCTATCATTGCCGCTAAATAAATCAAGTACCTACATTTTTATAGATCATTCAGCTGATGAGGAGTGATCGCAATCGAAAAACTATTTATTGCGCTACTCTCAATTACGCAATGTATCAATTCCATCTGAACCATTTTTAACTTCGTTTCCCTAATTCATTCACATTTACATTGTTTTCAATGTGTCTGGAACCATAGAACAAGTGTTCACCCCATGACTCTAGAATCATTAAATAGCTGTGTGCATGTGAAAATAACTATTTTCCCTATTTAAAGTTTAGTTCAATAAGTATGTGTAAACTTCTCTGATATCCAGAATTTCAGTTTGGAAAGCAATGCCTCATTCCAAATGTATTGAGTTGTTCTCGCTCTATAGTGAGAATTCCACACGCAGGACCGTGGAGAGAAAGTACGGCCCCGGGGGGAAGCTGAAGTTTATTATTGCACTGAAGTCTTACGGGCACGAGCCCTACTGAAAACTGCAGGCCCTTGAAAATCCCCCATCCCCCTCTCTGCAGGCCTGCCCACTCGAAAAATACAACATCTGCAACTCCAAATCTACCAGTTAATTTAATATTAAAAGCTGTCGAAAAAACCACATCGAAGTCGATCAAAAGTCAAGGTAATGTTGACTGTTTTCTTTGAATATCGAGGTCTTGTGCACTAGAAAATCTTGCCAGAAGCTCAAACGATAAATAAAGAATATTATCAAGGCATTATGCGACTTTTGAAATTCGCGCAAAAAGGCCAAGTTTATGGAAAGAAAACTCATGAATTTGCACCCAAAAACTCAGCATATATCAGCGAACAACTACCATATGCAACTGATATAACTTCGGCTGGCTTTTTTCTCTTCCCAAAACTCAAATTACCACTTCGAGACATAAGTTTCCAGTCGATAGAAGACATAAAAGAGAATTCGCGGCGAAAACTGAAGTCGATTCCAAAACTTATTCTTTGGCATAAGTGTATTATTTCGGAAGGGGCCTACTTTGAAGGCGATACAATAAATGTGAATGAATAATAAATATCTCGTCTTTTATTGACCCGATACTTTTTTGACAGTATATATAGTAGCCCTAGTTGCACCTACAGTACTCGTACTTCCATAAGTCCAAACACTGATAGAAATTTTAGTATTGGGCCTACTTCTACATATTTTTAATGTCGTTTCGCTTGCTCCCAGTAGCCCCACCAGTATCCTTAATTTTGGTGCAATTTTAAGAGCTTTGCTACCTTTCTCTCCACGTGCCTTGTAGTATTTCTAATCTGATTTAATTAGAATTGGGTTTAATGACTTTTATTTTATATTGATTTTCTAAACTTGTGAAAAATATTAATTTTTTCGAACCTGAACTTCCATCAGTTTTTCCACTGGGTGGAGATATGGCATAAATGCAAGTAAGTGTCCTTTTAATTTTTTTCTCTCCATGTGAGTGTCTGTATTCGTCCGTTACCCTCACCAAAAATCCAAAATGTACACAACAGCATTGTAAGTATAATGCCGATGTACCGCACATACTCGTACACATATACTCACACATTTGTAAGTATATGTATTTTCAGCAACATACCTGCAGATGTACTCGAAAGCCAAGGTGTATTTATATGTTGTATGCATAGATATGTATGGATATAAATATGTGTGTGTGAGCATGTATAAGTATAAAAAGCCAAAAAGATGCCAGTAGTTAAAATTGCAATTTATGCTGATGTTGTTGTTACCACACTACTGCTATTATTATCACTGCCACTGCTGCTGCTTGTTGCTAGCTTTTTGCTCCATCAACAACAATAACTGAATTAAAAAAAAAAAAACAAATAAAAATTATACATAGAACTGCAGGCAATACCCCACTTTTGCCTTTACTTCCCGTCTACTTCTTAATCTCACCCCACACATGCACACACACGCACACACATACACACAGTTACTAACGAGCAAACATTCGAAACTTGTATGAGACGCTTATCTGTTGCGCTTTGTATTGCGGGTACCCAAAACAACAACAAAAAGTTACTCATACTCACTGTAGTAGTTGCTCCACACACATGCAAACAGTGAAATTGTTAGGTGGATAGCAGCTACAGCAAAATAAAGCTGACATATAAAAGTATATTTTTGGTTTTGCTGGCCTTCGGTTTTCCACAAAGGTATGCGGTAGGGAGGAGGAGAGAGGGATGCAGTGAGAGGATTTGAAGTTGAGTTCGTAATCTTTTTGTTAAAACATGAAACCCGTTAATCATGCTGCTGCTATGGCTGCTACTGTTCTGTGTCGCTTGCTTGCTTGGTTGCATACTGCACAACAACTGCAACAACAACATTTCCTTTCAGCAACTTTTCGCTCTATTTTCTTTCAGTCAGTTTCTGTTAGTTTTTGGTTGCTTCTTTAGTGCCATCAACTAAGTGCCCCGCTTTCCTTATACTAGATCCACAAACTCAGTGTTGAACAAATCATACAAAGAGTGAAAAAAGGCAGCAGTAGCAATATGAGCTGCTTGCTTCACCTGTAGCGGTGTTGTTGGTGATGCTTTCAGTGATGCTCTTACCACTGCTGCTTCTACTACTAAATTTTGCCCCTACTGGTGCTGCTTCCTCTTCTACCGCTGTATTCTGCTGTTATAATCCAAACATTCCGTTGAAATTGGATAGTAGGTGCAACGAAGTAAAAATGAAAAATTACCTTTTTGATTAAAATGTTTCTGCTTGTCCTCCTTGTGCTGCTCTAGCTGCTGCTCATCTTTGCTTGCTTCTTTACTGCACTCTACCCTCCTTCTTCCTACCCTTCATACTCTATGTATATATATCTGCTACACATTTAATTTTCGTTTGCTATGTGGGTTTCTTGTATTGCGGCAGCTGTTGCTGACCATGTGACTCAACTACGACAATTACGGCGACAACGATGGCAACGCCAACATTTAGTTAGGTGACTTTGAACAGTCGTCCAGAACGAGCGCCAGTACATCACTGGCACTATTGCAGCAGCAGCAGCAGCAGCAACACCAGCATCAACAGCTTCTTCTATACCGTCTTCTTCTGTCTCTTTTCTCATCTCGACCATTAGGTGTTATTAATGCACTTGCAAATCAGCTTCAATTTAATTCATGTTATGTGGGTTTTTGTGTGTGCAAGGTGTAGACTTGCCAAAAAGATCAGCAGATGTTCAGTGTGTGTGTCTGTGTGTGTATGTGTGTGTGTGAGCTTACAAAAGACCACCAAGTATTTTAAATTGCTAATTTTATTACTTGCATAAGTCAATACCTGGAACTTTTTGCATTTTTCATTTTGTATTTATTAAAAATTCTTTTGTTTTGCACATACATTTCCACTTTTTGTTTTTTTTGTTTATTTCGTGTAGTTCTGTGTATTTATTTTATAATTTCCTTTCACGTTGTTGTCTGTTTCTCTTTTTTTGTTTTTTGCGGTACAACCACAGCACATAAATAAAATATATATCAAAATGTGTGTTTGCATACTAAAATAAAAACAACAACAACAAAATATTATTATTATTAAACAAAAATGAAAGCAAAAATAAAGGACCGCATCAGAAACAAAAAATGGCAAACAAAATCATCCGCGCTTAAAACCATGAATTACAACAGTCGAGTGAAGTAATCTGACCACACATAAATTTTGCAAGATTGTATTCACACATATTTTTTTTATCTGCCTGTTCAGTCAGCCGCCAATCGCCGCACCTCACGCTCCGTCGCAGAAGCAGCAGAAACAGGAACATCAGCAAGTCAAACGCATGCCGCCACGGCGCAGCAACAACGCAGCAACGGTGCCAAAAAAAATAACAAATGTGCAAACATTTTGTTTGATTTATTATGCTACTTTTATAATATTTAAATGAATTGCTGAAACAATATATGAGCATACATACACGCACACACTCAAACAAAATATATAACAATTTAACACACACACACACACACGCCCGCCTAGATACCTGTCTATGCCTTATAATTTTTCTTTTTTTAATTAAATTGTGATATTGTGATAACAATTTTTACTTATTTAAAAAAGTTGTAGCCATTGGTGATTTGTGTGGCAATATTGACCATCAATGTTTGGTTCCACTGTGTCTGTCTCTATGAATTAGTCATAGTTTATTATTGATTTTCTAGATTTTAAGCTTACAAGATAAATATGCTGTTGTTTTGCTAAGCAAGAGATTATGTTTTCTGGGCTTTATAAATTAATAATTAAATTTGGTTTTTTTTTTCTCCGGAAATAATTGAAAAATCCATAACTAAATCTAGGTAAATACAATTTTGTAAAAATTATTTATCATTTTTTTAAATAATCGTAAATGTAAAGTGATGTCTAAATGATATTTGGAGAGTAACGAATGTGTCACTGATACTGGAGATAGAACTCAGAGTCACTGCAAAGAAATTCAAGTATGTATTTGAACTATGACAAGTGCTAAAATATGAAATTGTCCTGGAGATTATTGAGTACGAGTAATAAAGTGAATATTTTCTAAGAGTAATAAAGTGATAAGTTATTATTCTTAAAAACCGTCGTAGTCACGGACCAAAATAACAATTTTATCTTGTATATAATTTTTTTATGCGTAATTTTAACCATTAAATATTTGGAGCGAAAATAGAGTTAAATTAAAAATCCGGCATTTATAATATATAACATAATCCTCTCTCTGTAGAAGAGTGCGTGTGTCGGACGGCTGCTAGTACCCAATTCCCTGGGGTGACTTCATTCTAATCAATACGCCTTCGTGCAGCTAAAATATATGTGGCCACAAGCTAAACTAGAGTTATTATAAATAACAAAATATTGAAAATTTCTTAAATAATTATTGGAGTTTAATTAATAAATATGTAATTATGAGAATTGCTAAATTGGAAATATTTTTCAAGAACTCTCAACATTTTGGGATTTATAATTCAAAATGTGAAATAAGTTTTTTTTTCCTAAAAGTCGACATTAGCTATTATTCCTCGTGACCACAGATATGTAAAAATAAATGCGCCATGGGGAAAGAGACCGCTCCAGAAGCGGCAGTGCTCCCCTGACAACAGTAAGCGCTCCCGCTTTACAGTCCAACTCATATACTATTTACATTTCATAACATTGGATGGGAGCGCTAACATCAAGCTTCCCGGAAGCGATGAAAAAGCGCACCTAAAAATCACAAGAAGTGTACTTATAAGATGCACAAGAAGAGCATGGTAGTGAGGAGCACAGAAAAAAAAAATTATCAATTGACTTAAGGCTTCATTATGTATAACGTAGCGTAACGTAACGTAGCGTGACGTAAACAATCTATTGAAGATAGAACTCTACTCTGCGTTTTCGGAATTCACTTGACGTGACAGTTTGCAACGTTACGATGCGCTACGTTACGTATGCTTAATCAAGCCTTAAGAGGTAAATAAAAACTGGTTATCATTTGTTCTCTGAATCATTTCTGGAAACAAATATTTTTCGGGCTCTGCAAATTTTCAAGAACTTCCAGAAAAACACAAAGTCTACGCTCCCAAAATGCATCTTTGGAAATCAGTGCAAATTTTCCCAAATTTTGTGTGTGTATAGAATGCCGAGAAGCGCGCGTAGCGGCTATACGTTGTAGTTTTGATTTGATCAGTCCAAAATCCAGACCATAACTAAGATCAAAAGAATGTGGAACATAATTCTTACCAAAAACCAAAGCCAAAAAGAAACCCAAACTAGAACTAAAATGAAAAATAAATGTAAAAACAAACTATGAATCTAAGACCTCGCCTTTTCTACTTGATGAATATCTCATACATTTTAATAGAGCGAAAAAACGTTTCCCTGCCCTTCTACAGATTACTCTATATCTCTGAATCCACTAGTGCCTACATATGGCTCTCTTAAAATTGAAGCAAATCGAGACAAAATTGATCGAATAAGAAACATTCGAAGGATCAATTGAAATGTTTTAGTATGGCTTTTGCTTAGCAGCTCGAAAGCTTTGAAGACACTGCACTTGACGTCCTATAAAACGGAAGCTGTCTACCTTTTCATCAGTTTTACACAAAGCAATAGCTAACACCTAACACGCTCTACAAGGTGAAATGAAAATTAGCAATAAGGCCAAATCGAATCTGTGCCTAGGTGATGAGTTCTGATGAAAGATGCTAAAGTTTTATCTTGGCAAAACTTCTGTGTGCGCGTAAAAGACATTGATTGAATCTCGCGGCTTCAGAAAACTTATTCCAGGTGCTGACGTTGGGCTTGATAACCTCCGTTAGAAGATTAACTTTCTGATAAAGAAACTCTTTTCTGGCTACATGATATCTACAGACTTTTAGGTTACAATAACATAATAGTGAGAAAGAGATGGTATGGTGGAAGATTGTTACAAATGTCAAATAAATTTTAAAATTTCATGAGCAACTCTTGTTATTTCCATATGTAAATGGAAAAGGGAGAGATGTCAGTCAGTAGTCTGAAATTTACACTTTCCTCTTGTAATATGGCCGATTTAATGCTTTATCGCTTTAGAAATTTCATTCATTCAAGAGACAAATATCTGTAAGCATAAGATTATTCAGCGCGTGCAGCAAAAGCGACTAACTGCACATTCTCAATTTTTTTTTTTTTTTTAATTGTTATGTATTTCTACTTATTATTTAAGATATGTATTATTTATATCCAACCGACCTAATCGGCAATCGGTAATAAATACATCAGCGCAAAAGTTCGCAAGTTTTCAATTTTGAGTTCAAGTCAAAGGTTTCAATAAATTTTCGTAACCTTTGACATGGGAAAACAATAAATTCTGATGTTTGAAATCAGAGCGAGACAAACCGCTCAAATGAAATAGATGCGTAAAATGCGGTGAGGAAGTGGGCGGTAGTGGAGGTGGTTAGTGATGATGTTGGTATTCGTGTTGGTTGGAGGAAGCATCACAGAAAACAGCGTATATCAAGAACGGAAATGACAGCAGCTACAACAACGACAAGCGAAACGGAAACAACACCGCGAACAAATACAATAATATTTTATAAATAAAATTTTACCGCAAATTAAGTGAATAAATAAACCACGACGATACCGGCGAACACGACAGTCACATGCGCTGCCACATGCGCTCAACAATCGCACCTTGGATTGTGGCCGCTTCACGTAGTTTCTGAGTGTGCCATTCTCCTCACCCCAAATAAATCTGTACGCCAATTGCCGCCATTCAATGCCACAAAAGGCGATTTTCCCCATTTCCGGTACTTCACCAACAACAACAACTTCGTTTAGGGTACTGCTACAAGAACATGATCCCATGCCAAACCGTGCCAGGCTGTAAAGGTCGTAGCTGGCATCGTATTCGTTCATCGTTCGCCACCACCGCCGCCACCACCGCCGCCACCACCGGCGCCGCCACTATCGTCGTCGTTATAGTTCAGGGGTTCATCATCATCGTGGCATTCGTTTTCCTCGTTTTCCTCGTTTTTCATTTCTCGTTATTAATTTATTATGAAAATCTAAGCGACTTAAGTGGAATAATATGGGATAAATTATTAAAATTTATGTGTTTTCGAACGAACGTAACGCATCTGTGCCTGTGAATACCAACAGCGGATGAAGAAGGTTTTTGGCGAGAGATAAGAAAATATAAATATAAAGAGAATGAGGGGGCAGAGTTTTGAACTTTTGTACACACTCACACACATACATTTTTGTGTATGAGCTTGTCAGTTACAACACATTGTGTTTAACATTTGAAGTAGCAAAGTTTTGTTAAATATTTTCTTCTCTTTTTCGGAGATTTAAAGTAATTTTATCAAATTCTTGTTTTCATATTTTTATTAACAGCCAAAAATAAAAACGTCAAGTTAAGGTAATAAAATGAAATACGTACTTATGTTAACTTTGTTCGAATTTGTTATTTTTGAATTTAGATTAAGCTCTTGCAGTTCAAATGTTTACAAACTCGTTCGTTTTAAGTTTTAAAGAGAAGTGAGGTGAAATGATATTACTTACAAAAAGTTTTTTCTTTTTATTGGGATTGACGTTAGAAATATGAAATACAAATAAGCTTTTGAAACGCTTTTTAACTGGCATTTAAATTTTACACAACGCAGAAAGCAACTAGACTTTATATCCATCGATCGACTATACCTGCAATTAACATTTAAAAATTTCAAAATAAACATTATTTCATGTATAAAAATAAAGCACTCCGAAGGAAAATTACTTACCTAAGTAGGTGACACTGCAACCTTTGATCGGCCTCGCCCGCCTGAATAGAGCTTTGCTTTTGCCTCAGCTATGCGCCCTATTTCTAGCTAGTAACGCCGAGTGCAGTCGGTTTTTTCTATACCTGGTGTTTGTATTTATATTTGTACTTTGGGCTAAAGACCACTGTTGTTAGGGCCTAGTTCTAAGTTCAGTTATAAATTAATTTTCTAAATAATAAATAAATCAACAGGGAATCTGTCGTCATCTTTTGCGTGTTCCGCCACCGTGGTTCGAATAGAACACCTTTTTAGCCAAAGCGTTTTCTATTCGCCCAACAAGATTTAGCCAGCGAAGTCACTGTATTTTTACTTGCTTGACTATGCCAGTGTCGGTGTAAGGCTCATAGTACACGTTATCCACGCATATTGGACTATAGATCTTGCAAAGTATCTTTCCCTCGAATGCTTACAATAGCCCTTCATCAATGTTCACGTCTCAGCGACATCCATTAAGACGGGAAGGATGAGTGACTTATAGAGCGTTATTAGTATTCGTCGAGAGAGGGCTCTTCTTTTCAAGTGCTTACTGAACCCGTAGTAATACCTATTGGCAAGATTTATTATTTATTTGACATGAAATAAATTGCATTATTGTTGGTGTAAATTGCTGGATACTAACTAAATTAAATCCTTGACAACTTGACGAAAACCCTTTTACAAAAGTCGAAGAATGACTGCTCACGTGATAAAGCTATTAACGTCTATATGGTCAGTGTATGCCAGCGGCATGACGCTTTTGTAAATGATAGTGGCAAAGATGTCAAAGTTTGCAGCACAAAATTAAGGACGTCACATAATAAGGAATCGCCTTGTCTGAATTCCCGATTCGTATTAAATGGTACGGAGATGTCAAACCAATGTTCACTGCGCTGATGGTGTCCGGCAGTGTTATTATACAAAGGAATACCAAAACCAGTGAGCCAGTACAAATGATTCCTAATGAAGTTTTATAATCAACGAATAGATGGTGTAGATGGTGGGTGTCGATCTGGTTTTCTCGGATCTTTTCAAGGATTTACTGCGAATATCTAGTCAATAAGTATATTAACGATGGGATTCAATCCTGCATACATTACCTTCGATAGTACCTTAAATGTGACATTAAGAATGGTGTAACAACAGCACAAAAAAAATTAAAGCCCTATTTCAAAACACAGGGGCGCATACACCGTTTTAAACTTGTTTGTTTTTTTTCATTTCTTTCAAAACTGAACGATTAAGAACCGCTATCCTTATATTCCATTCAGCTCCATTCTCTTTTGCTATACCAAGTCTAACTTCAAATATCATTTACATTCACTCAAACATTGAATGCTCTTAAAATAAACATAACAAAAATTATCTACCAATTTTAATTAATTACTTAGAGAAAATCCACATTGCTCTTTTACTACTATAAAAAAAAATCGTATACCCAACGAGGTGAAACCGCCCACGTACTGCAGCCAACTTCAAATAAGAAATGATCTCTTCTTCAATATGGGCAATGTCATCATCAACATATAAAAAGCGAATAATGAGTAAGAAATTGAAGACAGAGAGGCAGGGAATGGGAGTATTAGGAGAACAACACGAACGACAATATTCAATTTACTTTATTGAATTGACTAACAACAAAAACAGCAGCAACGACGCAGAAAAATCGTCGAAGAAAAACGCATTAAATAAACGTAAAATTACATGAAAATGTGACAATGCCAAAGTAAATGAAATGAAACGCATTGTTTTAAGGCATTTTATGTTTTAAAGGCCTTCGCCGGTTTGTTTGTTATTGCTCGATGCTGCTTTTGTTGTTGTACCAACATATTTTTACTGTTACTCGTTAATAAAATCGTATACTAAATATTTTTACAACACCTGCATTATGCAGGAAGTGGGCGGGTGATAAAGTTAGAGATTGTAAAAGTGTATGAATAGAGTATGGAGTTCGTGGCAGTTCGTGGGGGATTGCTTGCAACTGATACGAGAGGAGCAATGAGTACAGTTAGGGGAGAGTAAATAAGTACATATACACTTGATGTTTGAGAGAACAGAATGTAGGGGGGGAAGGGGGCAAATAAATTAATAAAGTTAAGTGTCGAAGACAATAAAAATAAAATTGTGGCAATAGAATTGCAAGAAAAAAAGAGCAAATGAAAAAACACATTGCTACACTTAAATAAATAGAACAAATGCTATGCAACTCCACTTAACAATATTAATTCTTTAGTTAGTATTGAACTATCATTACACAGGCAAGATACCAATATTGCTATTGCTAGAACTGCTGAAAGCAATTATAAATACAACCAGTTATCAACTACTAGCAAACAATGGGCAATAACAAAATCATGTATAAAGTATTTTACAAGAAAAACTTAGCTATGTACCATATGTACTAGTATAGCAGCATTGAAATAAATTATTACACGAAAAATTAAGTAAATTTTACACTTGAATGAACTACGAATGTTGTGATGCTGCTCCTTCACTCACTCCTGGTGCCGCGATAAAGTTTTCGTTTTCTACATTGTCTTTTACATTATTACTTTGTGTTACACATTTGTACGAAGGGCGTTGATGAAGAAAAGGGCAGCAGTAGGAGAAGAGGAAAGGGTATTGAAAACTGTCGGAATTGAGCATTGCATGATATCCATCGAAAGTAACTCACGTTCTTTGCAATTTTGTATTTGTTTTTGTCTTCTCTTTTCAACGGATACTCATGACAAAAATTTCAAAAATCTTTTCCTTTTGCTTTACACTGGCTCCAACACGTGAATAGAATTAGGATACACATGTATGTATAAGAAATAGGCAGGATGGTGAATTTTGCGAGGAATTTTTATTGCAATATTATTCTAAAATAGTGGATACAGCTTTTTGTGAAAAATATATTTGAAAATAAAATTCGTAATTTTTGATCAAATAATAAAAGAAACCTGTTATAATAGAACTAATTCAAATATCATGAAAGTTCGGAACTGGAATATTGTTTTAGTTGATATATGCTCCCCTAGAGATTTGAATTTTTTAGTTAATTCAACTGTTTTGTTATAAATTTAATTTAATGGTATTTCTAATAAAATTAATAGTAAAAAAACTATTAATGTAAATATTATTCTCCAATATTTATTTTAAATAGCAAAAACTATTTGATTGATTGGTATTCTTTTACTTTCATAATGGTTTTCTTTAAGAACAAATTGCAATGTAAAAATCAGTATAAATCAGTTACGTGAAGAGTTAAAAATAGGTCTCTTGTTTCAAAACATATGTGAGAGACTTTATTTCTTTACTAGCCCTTGATAGTTTTCTACTTTCTCTAAAAATTTCTAACAAAAAACCATTAAAATTGCTGAAAATTTAAAAATACCTCAATAATAGGGATAATAGTAAAATTTGTTTGAGTTTCTTCGTTATAATGATGTCAGGGTTTTATAATTCTACTACTCTTGTACCGTGCAAGGGCATATGCTAGATTTAGAGAATCTCCCTAATATGTGAAAAAAGGTGCACTATAAATCTTCAATGTATAATAAAAGTTGAATGGCGGTTTGTTGCCACGTGATGCAGTCACATTTTGCGAAAATTGTCATCTGAGTTTACACGTAGTACAATCATATACTCGTAGGTATTTCTTTTATTCTCTCTTCATTTCTTTTATTATTGCAATAAAATACTGAAAACTGAAGTTTGAAATGAAATAAAAATCAAATGCGTGAAAGTCAACTTTAGTCAGAAAAATTCGTAAAAATTTGAGAAATGTATATGTAGTTGTACCCATTAAAAAGCGAATAAATGATAAGAATTTTATATGGAAATGGAACTATGTCCTTAGTTATATAAAAAGTTAGCAATGAAATTACAACAAATTAAGCAGTAATGCATTACATTTATCACGAAGCATTTGCTCTGGCAATAAAATATTTTACTCTTTTTTAATTTTCTTCTTTTTTAAGTTTTTCTACAAGGGACTTTATTGTTATTGTACTTATATATGAACATATAAACTTTTGCCCTTTGTCTTTATATGTTTCCTTCTTTTGCTTCTCGAATTTCCTCCACTTCTGTTGGTACAACACTCGTTTACATACGATAGTTGATTCAGTGGTTGGAAAGAGAGACCGGGGCAAAGGTCTTAGGTATTTTCTTTACTTCAAAAAATCATTTAATTCAGGAGCATATAACAGCTGAGATATATGTACGTATGTATATTTATAGGAAAGTGTTTTTTTTATCCCCCTGGTGGTACTCTGGTTGCTTCTCCTTGGTGCTACCAGAGTGTATTCAAGTATATCTATACTTATGAATGTGTGTGCTTGCATGTGTGTATGCTGTGAGTAACGTTTGCGACATTAATCCCACTCTCACTCTCTTCTGCTCTTTCACTTCTACCATACCGATATTTCGCGCCCATACATAAATCACAAAATAAAACCCATAAATCTTGAATGTGGCGAAGCAAAAAATACAACAACAACAAAAGCACCTATGTATAAAAAAGGTTTAAATGTAAATACATATCCAAAAAACTTTTGTGGAGCGCGCAAAAATCAACGCATCAATGTAACTGTGCAATCCAACAAGAGCAACCATTAAAAGGCGGGAGAGAGAATGAGAAAGAAAGAGAGAGAGAGAGTGAATGTGAGTATGAGGTCAGTTGAAATGCATTACGCTCTTATGGATCTCTCGTGTAAGCGCTGAGCCAATGTAAAAACAAATAACATGCAATCAAAACAACAACAATAATAAAAATAAAAATTTTCCTTTCAATTTTTCGTGTCGTCATTGTTCGATTTGCAACAGCGCGTTGCAACAAATGATGCAATGATACATACGAGCTATACAATAACTTTGCAACGGCTACTGGTTACTGCGGGCTGCTGCTGCCACTGCTCTTACCATCATTGCAACTATTGTTCATATGTATGAATTTTAGTCTGTCTGTCTGTCTGTCTGGCTGTGCAGCATAAAGTTTTATTGTTTGTAAGAAACATTAAGCTGCACATAAAAAATTCCAACATTTATGAAGAGGAAAATAAAATTTTTGTTTAATTTTAACAGCAATTGTACTTGTCTCAACTTGCATGCAACATTCACCTCACCTCGCCCACCACCACAACAATCGCGCTTCCATAACATGAGCTATAAAATAAAAACAACGGATATGTTTGTGCCTGTCTGTCTATTTGTTTGGGCAGACGACGCCATTAACGCCCGGCACTGCAGCCATCATTGCCCTTGTCATGCTGCTGATTTTAAGGCATCAGCAGCGACAAAGCATGTGAGAAATTTTTGGGTGTATGACAATGATGATGATGATGCTGGCTGGCACTGCTTTAGTCTCTCCGCATTGTTTTTCAAGAAAAATAGTCTGAAGAAAATGCAAATTTAAAAACCAAAATGAACATAACTGTGCACTCAGATAGCTACGCATTAACACAAACACATACACACACAAAACTAACATACAAACACGCACATTCTAAAAAAAAATACCACTTTCCTGCAATGCCATCTCACTGAACTCGAATATTGCAAACACCAGTAGTAGCTAAGGCAAAGATAAACAGGGGCGTTTGGAAGACTGAAATGCCTGATCCCATCCATAATTGCAAGGTAATCACGGTCATTGAAGTACTGAGGGTATGTACGGATTACTAACATAGTGATCAAAGGGAATCCCTCGCACCCACCGATGCAAGGCGAGCAGTGGTAAACTAGGGCTTTGGTTCCACAACTCTCGTGATGTAAAAGTTCAGCATCTAGGAGCTTACTCTACATAAAGGCGACCTCGAGATTAATTCTGTTGCAGGGAAAGATTGCTAGCGAATCTCAAATATATATTTTTTCCAATAAAGATGTGTGCACAGTTAAAAATCGACCGAAAATTTAGAATGCATGACAATAAAAAAAACCGCAATCAAAGCACTAAAAAGGAGAAAAGGTTGGTAGGACGGCTGGGTTCAGGTGCCTAAACTCAAACAGTCAAGGCAGCTAATTGGTGGCTTTAACTCAAAGAGAGCTGCTCTATGTCTCAAGCTAAGCTAAACCAAACTCCGAATCATCATGGGGTTCGTTTCTGAGCACTGAAAACTGGGGAAACACATGAAAAATCATGACATGGGACAAGATCGCACCTGTGGTTTTGTCGTAAAAGGAATGAGACACCAGAGTACATGTGAACTTTCACAAATTTCTTATTTGGGATACAACATCCTTGACTAACTTAACCCCATTAGTATCTATCGCGATCTATTGATTCTATAGAATGTCGGTTAATGATGTCCAACCAAGCATCATGGATTCCGCAGTGTAGAGTTCGTGAAAGATGAAGGCTGCCTAAACTGTAATGGGACGTAATGGGCATAGTAAGTCATAAGTTTATGGTAGTGCGAGCTACCAACGCCCTACACCTCTCATGCGCTCCTGGGCTTAAATTCAATGGTAGTTGTACTTGGCGCGTGTCGTTTCGCATAAGACTTACATATACTCGTTCGTAATACTTATTTTTTTCCATGCACATTCCACACTTTCTTCTATGTACTACTACTTCAGCTCGACACGAAGGAAGTGTTGCTCCTCTTCATATTTCCTTGTTTGTTTTTTGTTTGTGCATTTGGCAAGCACACACATACATATTTCCACACATTAAATGAGTATTTTTTTCATTGTTTGGTTTTTCTTTCGACTGTTTGTTTCTGAAGGAATATTATCGCATTTGAATTCCACAATTCACACTATTTTATCTGTTGGTTGCTGATGCTGGAGCTGCCCCTTTTTCATTCGACTTTTTGGCTTGCTGCATTTGAAGGTTCTTCTTATTGTTCTGGTGCGGCTTGCATGCTATTTCTTCATTTCTTCATTGTTACTTCAGTCAACATATATTTCTGCTTTTTTTATCACTATTTTTGTAGTCTGCGTTGCCGCCGCTTTATGCAAATTTTCATATGTGCAACATCATCACAAGCAATTGTAATTTTATTTAAATTATTTTCCCCCTTGCTGCTTGCTTCTGCTCACTCTACTGCTTGCTGCAGCAGCTGGCGCTACTTTGGCACAAGCTACAAAAGGCCAAAGCGTTGTTATCTTCAATGAGCATCGTCAAGTCAGGCTGCTGACTACTGTTGCTGTTGTTGTTGTTGGTTATGTTGCTTCTTTTTTTTGCTTTTATTTTTTTTGTTTTTTGTTCGCTGCTGTTTCAATAAAAACCACAAAATCGCATATTTTTAAATGGTTGGCAACACTTGTTCGTATTTTTATATGCATCCACACAAACACTCATAAGTACGAGTACGTATGTTTGAATGTACGTGTTGCTCTGTAGCTTTATGCATTTCATAATGATGCTCTTATTAAAAATTAAATTATTATTTTTGTGTGGTATTTTATTCACATGCAATACAAAAAGAAATAAAATTTAATTATTTAAAATCGCCAATCATTTGCCACTGTAAATGCATGCAAAATTAAGCTCTTTTTGTTCATATATGTACCCATAAAAATAAGTAATAATATTCAATTTATGTTTATTACGCTATTTAATTGCATGCTTTTTATTTTCTTTTTTAACACAATAATTGATTGATTGATTGGTTGATATCAAGTAATACAAATAATTAGGTGCAAGTGGACTCGGGCCTGTCGCTGACAAAATGCAAAAGAAATGAGTAATGAGTACAAATGAAGAGAGAGTAGTCTCACACTAACTTTTTTCTCACCTTTTTTGCATATTGATGTTACTGCATAGAATAACTGACAAATAAAAAATTTTGTTTTTTTTCTCTCTCTCTAAAGAGAAATACTCTTTAGGGGTAACAAAACGGAAGAGTTTAAGTTTCGACATCGACTTAAGAGGCTTTTCGATCCGAAAGTAACGAAGAAAGCAATTTGCCATCAAATGCATGATCCAGTCAAATTTAATGTTATGAAACAGGGGCAGTTGTTGGCTGGGTAGCAAAAACAAATAAATTTTTTATCAAAATATGTGTTGTACTTAAGTGACAAGCATCCAACAGCTTCTGCTAATTTCCTAAAACTTTTGCCCATAAAAGCGAATTAGATTCTAAGTCTCTCTCACTAAGATCCGCTATTATGTACTTTAGACATTTAGCAATAACTATTTCTTGGCAATCTTTCTCAGAGTTTCTTTTTCATATTTTCGCTTGTAGCACTGTTCTATCGTCGGTACCATTTAGGCACGGCCATTTTGACTGAAGGTGTTTGAGTATTAATATTTAATATTTTTGATTTTATATCGATAGTCCCTCATAACTCCACTCAGAAGAACAAAAAATACAAGAAATATAAATTTTAAAAAATACTACATAGTTATAAAAAGAAATAAATTTGTTCTTGACCAGTCGAAAAGAGATTTCCAGCGCATATGACACAGATATCGATGCCGTCTTTTGTGAAGATATTGAAAAACGATATCGTTCCGATATCCGCCCAAACAGAAATATGTAACGCTATTGAAACTCGACCGAAATCGTTTAGCAATGAACGTTTTTATTGTATTTTCTTAAATTGTAATAAACCAAATCAATTTTACATATTTGCTGCAGCTGCCTTTATTTTCCCCAAATCTTTATTGTTCACGTTATGTTTTTCGTGTTTCCTTCAATTCTTATCTTTGCTTCTGGTTAATTTTTTATTAAATTTTGACATAAATATTTCCCACTTTTTTTTTGACATGATTTTTACGTACTCGTATGATATTGATTTCGGCAATGTTTTTCCGAAATATTGGGTCCATGGCCCACTGTCGTACAAGTCAACATAAATCTCTCTCTATAACACAAGTGCTGTGCATGCATTTACTAATTTTGGTCCTCTGAGCTCTTTGTTGAAACTCGTGCCACTCAAAAGCAATGCATATTTATACATATATAAAAATATATGAATAAAAAACAAATATTAGGTAAATATTTAAATAAATACTTTAAAGAATATGTCTAAAAAGTTTCGTTATTTCTATTTCGAGTACATATTTGAATATTTGATCATTTTTTATTAATAATCAACAACGTTATTCAAGAGCATAGACAAAATCAAGCTAAACAAATCAATCCTTTGCATTTTTATACTATCTACCTGCAGCAGTAACCTGTGCCAATTCCAGCTCCAGTTTCATTTGAAACGCTTACCAAAATGTCGTATGAATTCATTCAATCAATTCATGTAAATTTATATCCTAAATGAATGCGTATTGCGTTAAACATTTGTCACTTGCAGCATGCATACAAGCCAGCAAGCGCAGGATGCATGCTACTAGCACATTCTCAGCAACAAAACATTTGCCAATTTATACACGCACACACTCGCATCCAGACATTGAAATACGACACATTTTGTCTGGCAATTGGCACTAAACACATTGTCCAAACAAATCTCCGCCCATAAACATTCATTCATACATATGTTCAGTGTGTATGTGTCTACATGTGTATTGTGTTTGTGTGTGTATGTGTTCGTTTGTTTGTTAGGAATGTGAAATAATCAAATAGTATGCGATTGCGAATGTGAATTGACAGAAATTACCAACACGAAGAAGAATGCTCGAAACTGATTTATCTTTCCATGGCATGCATATGTATGCACGAATAAGTATGTATGTATTTATTTATATGTGAGTGTATATTAAATAATGCCAATATTGTTGTTGTCTTTATTATTGCAGCATTACATTGGCATTACCATCTCTCTCCACCTGCAACACTTTTGCCTGCCACACCGCCATCTCTGCCACTGTAAACACTAAACGTAATTGTAATTAATTATTAAGTTCAAAGGGCATTTGCACTTAAAATACCAATTTAAATATTGCCGTATTGACGTAAAGTGCATTTAGGGATTAAAGATTCATTTCCGCGTATGACTAAGAAAATATTTGTTCATTAATAACTATTCTCTAGTGTGTCTTATTCTACTTCTCCTTCTGATTACTTTGGCTGTGTTGTAGATGCATCACATTTTCATAGAGTGTAAGAGAGCATGTGCTTGTTACCATTATTTTATTATTTTTTTCACTTACTTTACTTTACTTTTAATGGCACAACAGCCCATGGAGGGCCTAGGCCGAACTTTTCGCATCCACTCATGTTGTGCGTGTTATATTTGTACATGAATGGAAGGGACCTACAGTTTAATGCCGAATCCGAACGGCGAAGTGAAAAGCTTTTCATAGCAATTTTTACTCTTGTAGGTTTGCCATTGCCTGCCAAGAGGTGGTGCCGTATAGAAAAATTATTTTTTCTACTTTTTGATTTTGCCTGTGCCGAGATTCGAACCCCGGACACTCGGCGTAGCAGTCCAACGCACTACCACTACACCACAGCGACCACAATTCAGTTTTTTTCACAGTGTATACAAATATGTACATACGGAAAACGTGTGTGTATGGCATGCTAAAAATATTTACCATGAAATAATGCCATGCATTCGTACAATAATATAGAAAACACTTAAAATATGAAATATTGTAAAAGCATTCCGGTGATTCATTTCCGTTTTCTCTTCAATAAATTTCAATGCGTGATGCTTTGCTCTCTCTGCTCCTCTCACACAGACGCTCTTTCTAACTCATTTCTCCTTATGTTGCTATTGGGAAAAGTATGTATACAAAAATTCATACATACAACTAACAAAATAAAAAGCAGCTATAAAATTGCATTGTTCACTTGACATTTTCACAATATTTCAAAATTTTTCATGTATAAACTATATCTATTTTTTGTAATTTTTCCCAGCGCTCCTCTTCTCTCTTTCTTCCTCCATAGCATTTACATATGAATATTTTATGGAAAGCTTAGAACAATTTTTAGATTTTCAATTAAAATGTAATAAAAACAAAAAAATAATAAATACCTACCTACATACCTACACAGAAAATAATAAAACTGATACTTAGAACATCGATGAGATGTTTCTCGATCGGAGTAAATCGGCTTATTTATGCCCTATAAAAAAAAGGTGGTTATGGTCACACAGTTCTGCTATACATATGTAGTATGTCTGTACTCTCAGAGATGAAGTATAGTGCGTTATTCGGCTCTCACAAAATTGAGATAGGCTGTGACGTAAGAAACAGTATTCTTTTACTTGCATAAGTATAAGTATTAATTGACATATGGTATAAAAGACTTTAAAAAAAAAACAAAAATTGCTCATAACAATTAAAATTACACATAAAAAAATGCAATAAAGAAAAAACAGAAAATATATGCAATACGTGTTTTTACTATTTCATTAGTTTTGAAGCAATGACTGCATTTGTGGCACAAATTATAAATGAGAAGTACAATATTTTAATATTTATAATGAGTACCAATAACTAACAACATTCAATTTTATTTTTATATTTCAAAGTATCACTATTTTAAGCATTTATATAAATGTTTAAATTTTCAGGTACAAAATATATGCAACCTCACACTCTCTCTAATTTAAAAATAATGTTTGAGACGACATGCGCAAATAGAAGCAATTTGGGTCAAGTTAGGCAACACAGGGCAACACAAGCATCGTTTTCTAGAACCGACTTT
The DNA here is from genome assembly GCA_958295655.1 of Palloptera scutellata. NCBI lineage: Eukaryota > Metazoa > Arthropoda > Insecta > Diptera > Pallopteridae > Palloptera > Palloptera scutellata. The sequence continues at coordinate 28,869,193 of OY282452.1, read as the reverse complement.
TATGGATGTTTAACCTAGAATAAAATTCGGCAAAAAAAGGAATATTCCCTAATCGTCGCGTGAATGAAAAATATGATTGATGAAAGTTTTTCTACACAAATAGTTTCTTAAGCTAATCTTTATTTTAACTATGGGAACATTTTTATGGTAACATTGCCAACTAAGAGAGGTGGTGTTTATTTTTCGATTTGTAGTATACGAATGGGTCGAGTGTCGAGAAACCAAACACTCAGCGCGGCAGTCCAGCATGTTCACGATAGTAACACAGCGGTATATGCTGTAAAAACATTAACTGGATTCATTTGACATTGAAACCGCTTTCCACTTTGCCATAAATCTTTCAGACATTATGTATACTAATTTTAGAGATAAATTTATATTTTAGCAATCGAATTAGTGCACACTTTATTCGGGTCCGGTTAACAGTTTTGTGTCCCACATTAAATTCGCCAATAAATATGGTTTAAAATATTATAATTAGAATCGCTGAAGCCATCCCGAGACGGCTTCGGTGGACGTTTTGTTTTAAACATTTTTAACGAAGATGAAGCTGCTAAAACAAGCATGTTAGGAAGTTATAGATGATGTATAGATGATTCCAGATTTCCGTACTTTAATATTTCTTTCCCCTTTTCTGTACTTACGTTCTGTCCTCTCTTTAACGTTTTTATTTATCTTTTAGTTAGTGTGCACAATCTCCCTCCCTCTTTTTATGCAGCGTAATTTTATATACCATATGGTATGGTAATTTTATCGTCTGCCTCTTACCTCTAAATCTGATATGAAATATGTCAAAATGTGTTCCAGATATTCATATTCACATCGTTTAATATGTCTTAGAGATCTCGAGAGAGTATTTTCACTTATTTCTTCCAAATTTCTATAATTGAGATCAGAACCAGCTAATTACGTATAAAAGAACTTTAAGCTTTATTTTTCACATTAAGCTTTAGACTCTCAGTCAGTCCACGTACCAAACCAAAATGTGTAGAGTGCCCCAAAAAGATGGCAAAATAGTTTAAAATATTTCAATCATTAAATAAAATTAAAAAAATTAAATCATTGGTAAAAAAAATTATTTTTATTGATACTTTTGTTTTTTCTTCAATTTTCAACGTATACTAATCTAAAAGCTTTTTTATTTTATTGCACATTTTTAATTAGTTTGATTTGAGTTTTTATGCAACGTCTATTCACTCTGCTCTATTCGTACGATTACAGTCACACAAAGTCATCATATTATTCGCAAAAAAAAAACAAAACAAAAAAGAAAACAAAAAAGTGAGCATGTGTGTCTATAAAAAATTGTAAAAAATTTGCTACAATTTTCTATGCTTATGTTGCGTGATGGAGGATGAATAGAGGTGAAATAGTTTGCTTTTGCTGAAACAGCAAATACAATTTTCAACCAACAATCAATTTTGGTTTTGATGAATTTTTTTCCGATGATAGACACTACCACCATACCAACATAGTGTAGCATCACCGCCATTTACTTTTTTGTCTTTATATACGTAGAAAAAAAAAACGTTTAAACTCGAAGAGATTTGATGCCACAATTCGATTATTTAACCGTAAAGCTCAGCACACTTATGCATATGGAGAGAGAAAAGAGTAAAGGAGGGGCAGGAAATGCTACCGATTTGTGTGAATTTTAAATAAACGTTTCCGGGAATTTATAGACTGGCATCAATTATTAATGAATTTTTTCTAAAGCATTTTTACGTTTCGCAACAACCGAAGGCATGCATCAAATCTTTTTTTATCTAGGAAATTGATTAAAAAATATGCTGGCGAAGCAAAAAAAGAACCGAACATGTACCTATTCCCCATAGTAGGATTTCAACGCATGCATAATTTTTTGGCTATGCTAAACAAAACAAAAAAAGAAAAAAAAGAGACAAAAAAAAAGGCATTCCATATAAGCATACATACATATAAGCGCTCTCTGTTCTGTACTTATGAATGGATTTAAATTTCACAGCGCATTTTTTGTCGCTTAAGTACTCCTTAGAGAAATTTAGATGAAATTTTCACATTTTCAATTTTAAATTTACTTCCGTGTACGCTTTCATGCACTACTACATATGTATGTAGCTACTCGTATATCAGACCCGAGCATGGAAATAATGGGCAATGGCACAAAAGAAGCTTCGGCACCTATGTATGTAAATACTATGTACATTTTGGCTTCCATATGAAAATGTGTTTATTACAACTCCATTATTATTGTTAGAGAGACAAAGAATTCCCGGAACCTTTATATTTCCGGTACTGTTTAATAGCTATGGAATTTGGTTTTTTTTAATTTGTTATGTTATTATCACAATGATGTGTGTATTTATACATGAATTGAAATTAAATACATAAGTAATGAGCAAAAGAAAGTTGTGGTGTTAAATTTGTATTAATAGAAATATAGATGGAATTAAATGAAATTGAAGTAAATATTTGAGGACGCTAAATTCTCATAAGTGCTCTCCACAAATTTTTCAACTAATTCACAAAATTTAATAATTAATATTTAATGAAATGCAAAATAATTAAGTGGAATTTCCATGGTGCTGTGCAACAGCAACAACTACAACACAATCGAAAATGCATTAAGCACCAACCGACTCTACCACTCAGCGATGGTGACGTTAATTAATTGCGGCTCATCATTAAAATGGTCAGTGTGTGTGAGAGAGAGAAAGAGAGAGAGAGAGAGAGAATGAAGTGAAGAGATATTGATACACACAGAGGCAATCAAAGAGACAGTCAAAGGGATGCATAAAAGAGGGAGTACAGGAAGAATTATTATATTTATGTATGTACTATTACATATAGTACATATATGCACATAGTGGAACACGCACACGCACACGCACACAATCAAAAGACAATCTCAGGAGGATTACAATTAATTGCCAGTGCAATAGTATATAATGGTGCATAAGTGAAAATAGCAATGGCAACCCAGATACATATGTACTCGTATGGAAACAAGTAACGCAAATAATTGCAACAGCAACAAATGTGCAACATTTTTGCTATAATTATAATTATTTAAAGCGCCATCATCATCAACAACATCAGCAATGTGAATATAAATATTAACTTCAGGGAATTCTAGTAATTATACAATGTCCATTTTTTTTTTTAAATTTTTTTACAAATTATATTGTAAGTATTTATAAAAAATTATTTATGCAAGTGCACACATTTTTGTGAATAAATTAAATAATAGCATGTCACATGTCTTTGCTATATTCAACAAACTATGTACACTCCACATCTAATCTGTATGCAGCCAATGAAATGCAACATCAACAACTAAAGAACATCAACTAAAGAACCAAAGCTAAATCAATTAAATATCAATGTGCAGAATATGCACAAAATTCACAGATGTCAACGAAGCTAAAAAAGGACGACGCATTTTTAATGAATTTTACTAACTTTGTTGCTGGTACATACTCGTACATATGTACCTATACAAATTACATAAATTTATATTTGTATAATACTCGTACGCTGAAATACATGCACAGAATTTCAGACTCTCACTTCAAATTATATCATAAAAGTTGAGTGCACGTCTGTCGCGTTGAACTTTTATGACAGTCCACGTCTTTGGGAGCAACAGCAGCAAAGCAGAAACAGTAAAAATTGCAACAACAACAAAATACCAGTAACATCAGTATTAATATCAGTCCAATGTAAATTAAACTAAACCAAAAAAAAAAAAGCCGGGAATAAACATGCACACACACATTGCACAGTAAAGCAAGAAACAGTGTTCAATGGATATTAATAAACCTTAGTAGAACGAACACAATACGCTCTGGAAATTAAGAAATGTTGCACAGCAGCGTTTCTCAACATCTCCCAAGCTTTCGATAGAGTATGGCCCGAAGGCCTTCTACATAAAATTTAGAAAATGCTCCCAATAAACTTTTATTTGTTTAATAAGGCGTGCCCAAGCGATCGAAATTTCTTCGAAAAACACGGCGAAGAGGTTAGCGACCTTTACAATATTCAAACTGGTGTACCACAAGGAAGTGAAATGGGCCCATATCTCTACCTCCTGTTGACATCAGACCTTCCTTTAACTGAGAGAGTCATGATTGGAACTTTCGCCGATGACACTGCTGCTTTGGCAGTTAGTGAAAGGCCCGTAGCAGCTTCCAATCTACTTCAGAGAAGCTTCCAATCTACTTCAGAATGACTGAAATGTTGGCAAATAACTGCCAATGAAGCGAAGTCAACTCAAGTTACTTTCACAACAAGAAGAGATACATGCCCTTCAATTACAATGAATGGGAAACAAATTCCACAATCAGATGATGCCAAGCACTTGGGTATTATTATCGATCGACGCCTTACTTGGAGAAAACATATATTCACCAAAGCGTTAGGTCTCCAGATGCACAAACTTTACTGGGTAATATCTCAAAACTCGCAACTTACACTGCACAACAAACTCCTAATTTATAAAGCTATTTCAAAACATGTGTGGACTCATGGGGCACAGCAGCAAAGAGCAATATTGAAATCTTGCAAAGATTCCAAAACAAGGTCTTATGAATGGTTGCAAATGCACCATGGTACGTCACAAACCAACAACTGCACCGGGACTTAAAAATTCCAACAGTTAAAGAAGAGATCAAATTTCAAGTCATCTGCTACAGAAAACGAATACACAACCATTCCAACAATCTGTGCAAAACTCTGATGACCTCAAAAACACCATTTAAACGTCTTAAACGTAAAGCCACGCAAAATCTCGTTGACTAATTTTGTTTTTAATGTTGCTACAAATTTCAGAAAACGTACATAAATGTAAATTTTCTTGTTTGTTCATTTGGTTGCATGACTGGATGTATGCCATGCAAGTTATTAGATTTATAACATCAAATATTAGACATAAGTATTGCCTATTGTTAGCATGAATAACAGATTGCATATATCGAATTTTAATAAAATAAAAAATAAAAATAAAATAAACCTTGAAAAGATTACATCTATACATACTTCCATTAAAACATTTTTCAACTGCATATTCTTATTAGTTATCTTAACAGCGGGCTAATATTATTTTACTCTGTGGCATTCTAAATTCATTAAAAAATTTCTACATTGAAGGCAAGAAATCATAATAATTTGCATTAAACTTTGACGAAATTCCATTGAATTTTCTGGTGATTTTTTTTTTTCAAATATAGGTACACTATTGTTCAGATCGATATACAGAGGATTTTCAAGCATCTAGAATAATATAACAGTATATCGACAAGTTTATATATACAATGCTGCATTTGGCAACACATTGTTAGTGCCTTTTCATTTACGTAGTGGAAACTTTCCCAAACAAAATGCCACTTATCTAGTTTTAAACGTACGTAAAAAAATGCATTAACTTTTCAACCTCTTTCTATACCGAATCCAGTATTAAAGCGCTCCAAAGGAATTTTAGAATGCCGCGTGCAAAGCAACGTAAACTTAAACTTAACAATTATTCTCGATTACATATTTTACACTGCACATCAGAAGGAGCATGAGAGAACTAATGAGAAAATTTATAATCCAGAAATCGCGGGATCTGAAATATTTAATCCCAGAATTTACTGAACTCCACGGACTTTACGCGCCTGCTCTCATTTATTAATATTTTATCATATAAAATTTTAATTGCCAAATCATATCACCCCTATTGAGCAACCCTGTACTTCTTATTATAAATAATATATTTGCTTCAGTAGAAATTCATAAATATTGAATAATACATAAGTAATAACAATAAAATAACATGCATGCTCATTACTTTAATGCCACTGTGCATGCCAGAGTGCTAGAATGCGCAGTACTTAGTAAAAAAAACAAACAAAATGGGAGTGGTGAAGTAACAACTTATCTGCATACTTCCATCTAAAAACAAAAAGAAAAACTGCCACTTTTGCATTTCTGTGCTAGAATTAAAAATTATAGTAAAGTCTTTTTCTTCTTTTCTCGAGCACACATACCGGCACAAATTGTCACACACACAGACACATCAGCTTTTAATTTGAATAACGCAACAATTCACAGTGCAACGCACAACGTCTCGCATGCATACGCAGCAGCCATCAACCATCAACGCCACCAGCCAAGAGCTGAAGCCAAATAAGGCAGCAACGCGCAACAACGGAAATGTTGCACACAAAAATCAGCCGGAAATCACGTTTCATATTGCCTACGTGCGCAAGTGTGAAAAACTTAAGACAAAAATAAGAAGAAGAAGAAGAGAAAAAGAAAATCAGATACAGTTCTTTCCAACTACTACTTGATTTTTTATATTCATCAACGAAGAGAGAGAGAGAGAGAGAGAGAGAACTAGAGAGAGAGAGAGAGAGGGAAAGAGAGGGTATGTGTTTGTGTACATTTACTTTTCTGCTTGCATTTCTTTAATAAACTTTTGAAGTTTTTCGTTTTTGTGAAATAAATATGTTATATGGTATTTAACAGCAAAACTAAAAAAAAAAATATGAAAATAATATTACGCATACGCCCCGCAGTCTGTAAACTATACATATATAATTAACTTTTTGTTGTTTCTTCAAGTAAGAAGAAAAACTCATAACTTTCATGCTGCATGGTGAGTGAGTGTGCTCGAAAGCATAAAAACTGACGAAATTAAAAATCCCACCACACAGTTGCGCCACATGCATGAATATTTATGAAATATTTTTATGTTAGTATGTATACATGCAAAAACAACGAAACGCGGATACGGATACGGATACTGCTTACACTTAAAGCTCTAAAAAAACCCAAAACCGTAAACAAAATGAAACTCGTAAGCAGCAGCAACGGCAGCATCAGTATTATTGCAGCGTGTAGTGGAGTGTACAAGTGAAGTGGAATGGTGAATGTTATACAAGTTGAAGTGTCCACAGCTGCGATGATACCCAACAATTCATGCTGCCAGCATCTACCCCAAAAGCGTAAAGGATGTTGCTGATTAATGTTGCCAACTCTCATATGTATACTTTGTCTACCACAACACACTTGTAGGACATTGTATGTATGTTACAGCCTTAAGGTTTCCTTCCGCCAGACGCTGAGGCCTGACCGCATTTTTTGTTTTGTTTTATAATAACAATAATTACTAAGTAAAAGTCAATTCGGCTGGACAGATTTTATTTGGTCTTATTTTCTTTCTCTCGACGCTCTATGACTACAGCATCACATAAGTACATATTCTTTAAATTACACTCACCTCTCCTCTCCTCTGCTCAGCTCGCACATACATACCTACTCTTATATAAGTATACATATGTATATTAGAACATGTAGAGAAAAATACTAACAAATTAACATGGTACGAGTTAATTCAAACCGTGAAAAGAATATTGAATCAATTGTAAAATTACTATTTAACGAATTGCAATTAACGAATTTAAAATTAATTAGAAAACTAAAGTATTAATTCGAAATTTGTATTAATATTTATGTATCTTCAAAATTATGTGATTTAATGTCATGTAATGTAAATTAACAATTTTCTCCGAGTGTAGAAATACTTGCAAATTCATACGCACACATAGTGTGCAAAACTTTTGTAATTTGTGGAATGCAAACAGACTGCAATTTTTGTTGTTGATAATTTAATCTTGTTGTTGTTGTTACCGCTAAGCTTAAAAATTGAAAAACTCTTTACATTTCCGTTGAGCAAAAATTAAATTTAATAAGCTTTAGTGGTTTAAAATATTTTCGACAAATAAATATTTTTACTGATATGTAGACTAATTATAAACTTATGTACACAACCCTATGCTATATTATAAATCAATATTATAATATTTTGTATCGTTTTTGATACTAATTTTCATATACTTAATTATATTCACAAGCATAAAGTACCACATAAAAATGCCAATCAATATCAATTGTAAGAAATACTTAACGCTTCCACCTAGGTAGCTTTAATACCTGTTGTTCAGTTGAAATAGGTTTTCTAATATTATGTTGTGTAGACTTGTGCATTAGATATAAAATTCATTCATATCCTCTTTCCGCCACCAGAATATATGAAAATATGGAACCCAAAACCGAACAAAATGGGGAAAATAATTTCGAAGATTGCTAAAACTGGATGGGTCAAAAACCGTGATGGAATATTTTACGATACGTTAAAGATCCTGTATGGTACAAACATTGAAATTGCACAAAAAGTAACGCCAAATAACTATTCCTAAGTAAAATAATATGGAGCGCTTTACTAACTTCGCCCCCAATGTTTTGCAAAATTCCTGCTTCTTGTTGTTAGACCCTGACATTCAGAATCGTTCTGCCTATGTTCCTCTTAAGATGCAGTATAAGAACCTGCCTGTTTGTTACTATGATATAATCTTTATCTCTTAAATCAAAATAACTGCACTATTATCACAGTTAGCATACATACTGGAATGACTTCGGTGAGATATACGGGCTTGAAAGCATTTCTTTTGTTTCTGACTACAAACAAGTTCGATGGACAAGGACTATTTCCGATTAGAGAGGGTTGAGTGGGTTTTTAACTCTTTTACTTACTTACTTTTAATGGCACAACAGCCCATGGAGGGCCTAGGCCGAGCTTATCGCATCCACTCATGTTGTGCGTGTTATATTTGTACATGAATGGAAGGGACCTACAGCTTAATGCCGAATCCAAACGGCGAAGTGAAAAGCTTTTCAGAGCAAACCTATCTTGAAGGTTTGCCATTGCCTGCCAAGAGGTAGTGACGTGTAGAAAAATTATTTTTTCTACTTTTTGATTTTGCCTGTGCCGAGATTCGAACCCCGGACACTCTAGCAGTCCAACGCACTACCACTACGCCACAGCGACCGCAGTCAAAAATTCGTCAAAATTCGTAGTGTTGCAAGAGTAAGGTCACCTCGCACAGACTATAACTCCTCACCACTCATACGTGAGGCTAAAGCTCCTAAAATTCTGTTTGAAGGCTAAACATAATTGATGTAAAAAGTTGAGAGAAAACTATAAAAGACATAAAGACTATTTACTTCATTATTTTGTAGCGGCATTGCGTTTTAGTTGTTCTCTTTACTATTGCATACTCAGTACCACCTACCACCGCAGCTTGCTGGGACGAAAATCAGAAAATTATTAAAAGAACACATCGAAGGCACATATGAAATACTATGTCATAATTTTTGCTTACAGAAACTTCAAGATCGTTCAAGATGATGGAGTATTGATGAATAAAATTTGTATTGCAAAGCCTTACATCTTTGATGGCTAAGACAAAGTTCCTCCCTATAAAGAGATAAACTTTTTTGTTTTCACACCAACACCTCTACAAAAAACCACAGTACCTCTTTTTTTGGGGATTTCGACTTTTGGTTTTTTAACTTTTTCACATCTTTCTGTGAATTTTGGATATTTTCGTTTGAAATCGGATTATTTGTAATACATCCATAACCTTAAGAGAATTAGCTGCTTGCATATATTCAATATAATGAAAATTAATAAAAATTAATAAAACCAGAGAATGTAAGTAAAATTTGTACATTGTGCACGTACCACGCAAACACTTTAACAAGTTATACAAACAGACGACATCACCTCTTTCGATTCAATGTGACTCGATTTTTATTTATGTTTGCCGTTCATATTCGTTTGGTCACTTTTACATACTTTTATGGAATGCGCCGTCGTAGTTGTAGGGTAAATGTATTTGCTGGCATGTGTATGTATGTGCAGATCATTGATTGAGTATGCATGTATGTGAATAAGTGTTTGTATGTGTGGTGCCCCCGAAATGATATGTTATGCCGCCTCTTGCATTCGATGTTCAATTTTATGCCTGTTAAACTCGTTTATTGCCACACAGATTGAAGGATGTACGACGATGTACATACATATGTATCATACATACACACTCTCACAGACAAGTACAAGGAAACAACATACACGGAAAATTGTATTTTGGGCGGGATAGTTTCATTTGGGATTGCATGTTGTTTCTCTCTCTTTTTGATAATTTTTTTTATGTCATTTGTGGTTGCAATAGCTGAAGCACGATAAAGAAGAATGCAATTAAAATATTTTATGACTCTATTGCATACATTCATTCGTACATTCTTGTATGCACATATATTTGATGGGGAAAAATAAATTGTATATTTTATATTTCTGCAATTTCAATATTTTAAACATTTCTCCCACCCATCGTTGCAGCATTTGACATTTCTTAATTTTATTCCAAAAAAATTATTCAAAATTTGTGACATTCCAGTGCAAATTCGATGGCTATTTACAACAATAAATTTTAACTACATTCATGAGAGTTAAAAGTTTCTCATAGACTCACTCGTATGCATATAAACTAACAGACATCAGCATCAATTCGAACGATGCGATACGCTATGCTGCCGATCCTTTGACTTGTGTCCTCCTGTGCGTTTGTATGTGCATTATGTGCATACCATATACTGCATACATGCATATGTATATAGTACATAGCTACTCATTCTATGCTTTGTGTATGCCGTAATGTCATTGAATGTGAGAAATAGTCCCTTGAAAGCCTCTTTGTTCGCTTTGAAACGTTGCGCCTCAATACATTTTGCACACAATCAAATGCTGTAATTTATAACGACATCAAGTGTGTAGAAGTGTGTACACACCCGCACTCACACTCACACTCAAACTCATACTCATTTCGCAAACACTCTTACACTCGGGCATTAATTTCATGTTTGATTCGTTGTTGGTAAGGTCGTTGATTGGATGTGGCATGGCATGGCACGGTGTAGTGTGGCAATTGCATGCCAGCAAGTGTTTGTTTATGTATATTGATGGGTGGGGGTGTTTTTGGGTGATGATTGTGTATCCTGCTGTTGCTTTTCTATTTCCAGCAGCTAAATTCCCATGTTGCCAGTTTAAATTGTCAAATATACTTAAAGCGATAAGTGTACGAGTATGTACGTCACATTTTATTCAAATGCCCTCGCACCATTCACACTCCACACTCACTCACTCACTCTTGTCTCTCCTCTGCATTTCAGCCCCTCATCTTCGTTTTACTATTCGAATGAGATTTATTGCTTCTGTCTAGAGTTTACTGCAATTCAAAACAACTAACTATCATTGTGTTGCGCCTTCTCTCTATTGGAATTTGAGATTCCGATATTGCTGCGATTGGAATGTATATAAGTATGTATGTATGTTTATTCGTATATGTATTATATGTGTGTATTTGTAAGTATGCATGGATTTCTTGTTATCGATTGTGATCAAGTGTGAGGAGCCAAGCAGCAGTACGAGCTGGCAACTGAAGTATCAATGAAACCGAAATAAATTTATATTATTTACACGCTGTACGTTCAACGTTCATTGCAGTAATTTAGTTAATTTAATTGAATAATGCGTATTGTTAAAAACATAACACTCATACGATATGATGCCCCGCTGTGTTGTTTGTTTTGTTAATCGAAGACGTTGCTGAGCTGTTCAAATAAATTCCAATTGATTTAAATTCAATAGAAATAGTAAAATCTCTGGGTAACTAATGCCTAAGCCTCTGGATTGTGCAAAGCCTTGGGAATAAAACTCTTCACTCTTTCCCTCTATAATAAATATGTATGCATAATAGTCAGTATGATCGTTACTTCCGCATATAAAAGCAATTCAGAAGTTTTTGAATTAAAGTTATTAGTACTTGGAAGCACTCTAGTAAAAAATGATAAAAAAAAAATTTGCTGGCAAATCTTAAAGAATAAAAATTGCCTACGAAAGGATTTTCAACATATTTTAAACAAAGAAAAATCCGGAAAAATGCATCGTGTTTTATTCAATTCACTTTAGAATTTCGTTCAATATCACTCGTTCAACATTTTAGTTATATGGGAGTATATTTTGCCAACTTCAGAACTTAACCTCTAGCTGACAATAACTAATGTTTGTTTGTTGTTCTACTGAATCACCTTTTCATGACATAGAATTGACTAAAATATAAGAGTAGTAATTTCTGTGAATTTTATTATCATACAAAAGTAATATCATATATTATTTGAATGTGCCATAATTTTTGCAAATGACGTCATACGTCATATAGTATACACATTTACGAGTATGTTGTAGACAGATAGAGGAATAGTTGAAAGCTATGAAGCGTTACACAGCTGGGGCAACGATGGAGATTTTGTGACACCAATTTCCGGGCCATGTGATCTCCCATTTTGATGATTTGAACTGACCGGCCAGATCGCCAAACTCAGACGGCGCCAGATTTCTTCCTGTGGAGCTTTTTAAATCTCGTGTTTACCACAAGCCTTGCAAGTCCTAAAAGTTAGCATTGAAGAAGAAATCAGATTTTTCGAGCAACAATTCAAAATTCCATAAAACAAGCACAAATGTGCATCAACTCAGGAGGTGGTCATTTGACCGATTTCATTTTTTCAACCAATTTTACACCTTAAAAATAAACTTTCCGTAAAAACAGAGCCCAATTTCATATCTAACGAAGTGGAAGTCAATTCACATTATGATATTACTTTTGCCCCAACTTGTACAACGACAAGGGTGAATGTATAAATTTTACCAATCATATAAGGAAAGTGCCGAAAACACTTCGCGTGAGCTGATTCTGTTTTCGTTAATTGCATTTCGAAACCAACATGGAATGATTTAAATACTGACATACCATAATATAATATATTTCGAGAAGATAATCGGCACTCTTTATGCATTTAATTTATAATCTATAAATATATAATTTAATTTATTAATGAATTAACTTATAACTTGTAGTTGAATATTTTCCACACTTTGAACATTAGTTATTATTTTTATCACGAAACAAATTAATGAAAGGTTTTTCTCCTTTTTTTATTTGCTATACTTATATATAGAAATCACAACCACCAGAAATACTTAAATACCTTGTTAATCGCCTTAAATGTTATTACCATAATCTGAGATACTAAAACTGGTTTGGTCCCGATTTAGTTTTTGTTTCCCAGTTACTTCTCTCTTTTTAAATGCGAAAACAATGCAATATACAATATTTAGCAGAACGAGCAGAGTATACATATTTCTAACAATTATGCCAAGCGCAGCACCAAGATTAGCGTGAACGAGTGCAAAACAAGGCAAAGTAGCTTAGAAAACAAACGAAAGGATTGTGCTTATGAATGAATAGCAAAGGATATCGTGTATCTAGCAATGCAGTAATGCAAACTAAACAGCAGCAGCAATGAAATGAAGCAGCCAGCAATGTTTGTCGCAAAATTTCTTCTAACACAGTGGGCAAGTATCAGACACTTACACCGAAGAATGATAAATAAGATAACAATTTAGTAAATATTTTCGATATGAACAGAAAATAATATCAAAAAAAAGTAAAAACAACAAAGTTTAAATGTTTTAACAAGTCTGCCTTAAATTATAAAATTTTTATTTGTAATAATTTACATATGTACATTGTATATTTTGTCCATTGTACAGCTTCTGATATTTTCGTTTCAAATGCATATTCCATTGTTCATTGTTTCAATGCGGTTTAGTTATTTTGTTATTGCACTAGTATGCAGTCCACGGTTTCCAACTCACACACATCATCTCTCTCCTTCTCTCTTGGGTGCATTTCAATGCACTAAAAATATGACAAATATTATGTAAAAATATAAGAATAAAGCAAATATTGTTCTGCTACATTTAGAAGCTTTAGCCATAACGTAAAAGCAATTGCTGTCGGCAGTGATGTTGTTGTTTTCGTTTAGTTGTTGCTGTTGCTACCGCTGCTTGTTGTTCGCGTAATTTATGATTGCAGCTTGATTGCGGCATAACACAAAAAAAAAGCACCTCGCACAAACCACATAGCATATAAATCTTATATTTCACTGCATTAATAATATTTTCACATTTAAGTGGAATACTGAAATTTATATAAATAAAAATTAAATTCACACATTGACTACAAACTGGATCATAATGTGTTACTTAACCACACACACACACACATATAAATCTTGATGAGCAACGGTCCTAGTTCATCAATTTATACTTGTACATTAATATCTGCATCTATAAGCTTATATACTAAATATTTAAGTACACCCGATTCTCGTTTTACAAGGTTTTTGAAGTGAAACTTCGTATGGGAGGGTATTGAAAAATAACATTTAAATGTTACCCTGTAACAAATACATATGTAGAGTGGTGGGGAGTGAAACGGCAGAAACAAAATACCGAGTAAACTAAACCCACTCTCTTTATCTCTTATTTATGGATTTGCACTAACAGTAAATTCCTCTGAAGTCAATTACTCTCTAATATGAAAATTACTCGATTGTTCGCAGTCGACCGCGTTGCATATGTAAACATGAGACGACATTGAGAAAGCCGAAGTCTCTGCTTGTACTGCATCGGTCCGATCCCTATACAACAAACTTTTCCAAACAAGGTCGTGGTTATGTTGGTGTTCGCTGTTCGGCAAGCACATGACATTTTTATTGTGCTCGTTGCAGAATTGCTTTTGGTCGCTTTTTAATGCTATTTTGTTCGCAATGGCAACACTAACTTTAAACACTTTTATTAAGATGAAGAGTCAAGTTAATAATTTGCAATGATGCAAATATCGCTAATATGATGTAAAGGGTGATTTTTATAAGAGTTTAGTTTTTGAAAATGAAAAAAAACACAGAAATTTTACAAAAGTGAAGAAATTTTTATTTGGATCGATAAATCAATTCCTGCCATTTACTTTTTAAAGATATATTCACTTAAATGTTGCCCGCGGCCACGCTTCAAGTGGTCCAACCTGAAGGTCCACTTTTTGCACACTTTTTCACACATTTCGGCCGGAATCTCACCAATGACGCGTTCAATATTGGCTTCCAAAGCAGTAATCGTGTTTGACTGGTCCGTATAGACAAGAGACTTAATATAGCTCGACAAAAAATAGTGTAACGGGGTCAAATCACACGATCTTGGTGGCCAATTGACTACACCAAAACGTGAGATTAACTGCTCACCAAATTCGCCTTCAATTGATGCATATGCATAGTTTCGCGTGCAGTGTGGCATGTGGCATCGTCCTGTTGGAACCACATGTCGGCCGAGTCCAATTCTAGCATTTTCGGTTATAATCGAACGGTACCTTTCTCCATTGACCATAACGTTGCGGCCTTCATCGTCTTTGAAGAAGTACGGCCCAATGATGCCGCCTGCGTATAAACCGCACCAAACAGTGCATTTTTCGGGATTCATTGGTAGCTGCTGAATTGTCTCTGGCTGGTCTTCACTCCAAATACTTTTTTCACAGCGCATGAATTTTGATAATAAATTTCAATAATTTGCAAACATTATTCAGGCGTAAGTCTGTTCATTATGAAATGGCAAACCAAACTGAGCATAAATCAAGTGACAGCTTTCAAAAAGACCAATTTCGAAAAAAGTATTGCTAGATTGAAAACCACACTTCTAGAAAAAACACCCTTTATAAATACATATACATAAATGAGTTGATTTTTTCAACAAGTTGCTTTTACATTCTTTCATTGCATTGAGTCAAATAGAAAGAAACTCGAAATAAGAGGACTTGAGGAAACTTACTTACTTACTTTTAATGGCACCACAACCCATGGAGGGCCTAGGCCGAGCTTTTCGCATCCACTCATGTTGTGCTTGTTATATTTGTACATGAATGGAAGAGACCTACAGTTTAATGCCGAATCCGAACGGCGAAGTGAAAAGCTTTTCATAGCAATTTTTACTCTTGTAGGTTTGCCATTGCCTGCCAAGAGGTGGTGCCGTGTAAGAAAACCATTTTTTTTTACTTTTTGATTTTGCCTGTGCCGAGATTCGAACCCCGGACACTCTGCGTAGCAGTCCAACGCACTACCACTACACCACAGCGACCACAGTGAGGAAACATAGAAAACGTAAAAAACAGATTGATGTGCGGAAGTGACACAAGGTGGTCGTGATAAGTTTCACTTCACCCGTGAGTTCTTAAACTCTCACAATTTTTTATAAAGATAAGGTAACATACTAAGAAACCCGATTAGTTCCGACACAAAAATTTAAAATCTAGATTGCCTTGCATCAAACGAACGACTCATATCTTTTTCAAAAAGCTTTGCATTGCTTTGAGGTTTGATATTGTTATTTTATGTTATGTTTAGTGGCTAAAAAAACCAAATTCATATCCATATTATAAAAAAAAAAATAAGAGATACAAAAAGTATAACTTTTCCTTACCTGGAAAAGATACATCACAGGTTTTTATGTAAAATCCATGTCTTTTTATACGCCGTTTCCATTTGCACGGATTTTCAGGAACCGTGTTTTTTCTACCGTATACAAAGAGGCTCAAGTGTAAATATGTATTTATGCAAATATTACTTTTATAATATTATTAATATGTAAATTTACTTTACTTACCTTTAATGGCACAACAGCCCATGGAGGGCCTAGGCCGAGCTTTTCGCATCCACTCATGTTGTGCATGTTATATTTGTACATGAATGGAATGGAAGAGACCTACAGTTTAATGCCGAATCCGAACGGCGAAGTGAAAAGCTTTTCATAGCAATTTTTACTCTTGGTTGTTTACCATTGCCTGCCAAGAGGTGGTGCCGTGTAGAAAAATTATTTTTTCTACTTTTTGATTTTGCCTGTGACGAGATTCGAACCCCGGTCACTCTGCGTATCAGTCCAATGCACTACCACTACGCCACAGCGACCACTATGGCGTACCACCATTAATAATGTAAATACATTAACTTTAAAAATAAGTATGCAAGTATTTATAAATAAAAATAAAATGATAATCAAACATAAAATAAGTTATTAAAACGTTTTTACAAGTAGCCAGACCCTCAAACTCAGATATTTATAGATGTTTTTCCCAACTAATCATTTTCGTGTTTACAGCAACACGATTTAACTTTTCCATTTCCAATTTTAAATTAGACAAAATTAATTTTAAACATATTTATGCTTTTTTAAAATGCTGCTTGATTGCGTTAAGTGGTGGTTATAGCGATGAAAATGTGAACTAATTCATGTGAAACTAATTAGTTTTGCCGATACTGACCCAGTCTGCGTCATAATAGTGGCATGGAGAAATAATGACCAAGTCTAACATAATGCAACCTACTTCTGTCATTAGCCCAAAAATTTTGGCCATCATCAACTGATCGACATTTTCTGATTTTAAATGATATGTATGTATGTGGTATTCTCTAAGTTTGTGTTATGAGCATTCTTTTCGTAGCTCGTTTAAAAGAATCGGCATATATTCATTGCTCATTCGGGGCAGTGGCGTAGCCAGTTCGGGTGACACCCGGGGCGGACCTAAATGGTGTCACCCTATAATACCCCCCCCTCTCTTCTTTTGAAAGAATTATACTATGTGTAGGTATGTACGATTATTTTTTATTTAAAAGTAAGTAGATAATATAGGAATTCATAAAGATGAGTGAACTTAAATTAATACGTACTTAATTTAAGTCACAAAATAGTTAAACCCTTTACGAGTATGAGACCAATAAGGGAAATTTTTATTTACAGCATGTTCTTCTTAAAGATCTTGGATGATTTGAAGATATGAAGATATGATATGAAGACATGATATGTTAAGAACAATTGAAGAACAGACTCTATAAAGTCCCATTCTACATTGAAAGTTAGCATATCAAGCGTAGTCCATTTACCTGCGACTTTAAATCCAATGTTTGCTGCCTTAATTTGTATACGCAGTCTTTGTACTTCTACTTTAAGTTCTTCTTCTACAACTTCATCGTAGTGCGACACCAACTTTCAGTTCTTCATCCGTGCGAAACAGTAAGTCATTTGTTTTCACAATTTGAAAGATATCGGCTATATCATTGAATGCCATGGTTCGAGATTTAATTTTGTCGAGAAACGATCGATGCATTCAAGCATCGTCCTCTTGTTTTCTTCTTTAGCAGTTAAACCAATATCTCGTTCCGTTTCACCCGGCATTCTTTTCGTGTACCTTATGCGCCGGCTGATATTTATTCCGAGCTTTGAGCAAATAATAAGGAGTGAGATTGAAAATTGATTTTTAGGTAAAACACACGTTTTACCTAATAATTTTTTTTGGGTGTAAAATTTAAAAATTTCTCTGATCTAGTTATATTTGAAAAATATGTCAGTTATTATTTTTAATGACAAACATGTTGATTTATTGTGAGTTTGATCAAAATGAGTGAAGAAAAAGAAGTACGTCTTAAAATTATTAAAAATTTTCAAAAAAAATCCAAATTGGTCCTACAAAAAATTGGCCAAAGAATTGAAGGTCTGCCGTCAAACTGTTTCCAATGTTATTAAACAGTTTCAGGAGAATTTGACCATAGATAGGAAACCTGGTTCGGGAAGAAAACAAGGACCATATGATATTGTGAAAGCCAAGAAAATATAAAGCATATTGAAAAGATCTCCAAACACATCTGCTAGAAAAGCTGCTGTAGGTTTGAAATCATTCAAAGTCCAAAAAGTTCCAGACAGGAATGCTGCAAGAAATTTAGACCCCAAAAGTAGGGCTCGGAAATTAAAAGCGATTTCATGCAAAAATATTCAAGTTGCATAATGGACGACGAAACGTATGTACTGGTAGATTTTACGCAGTTTCCGGGTCAAAATTTTTATGTTGCTGATGCTCGAGGAAATGTCGAAGAACAATTTAGAATCCAAATATAGACAAAATTTTTCTAAAACATTCCTGGTATGGCAAGCTAAGTATACGCAGTTACGGCAAAAGAAGCAAGTCATTTGTTACAGTGGGCTCTATAAATACCGAAATATACATCAAAGAATGTTTGAAAAAAAGGCGTCTTCCTTTCAGAAGAGAGCATAATGTGTCCACATAATTTTGGCCCGATTTGGCATCATGTCACTACGGCAAGAAAGCTCTGGAGTGGTACGAAAGTAATAACATAGTTTTTGTACCAAGAGAGGCCAATCCCCCAAATTGTCCGTAGCTAAGACCAGTGGAGAGATATTGGGATCTTGCGAAAAGAAACTTAAAGAGCAAAAAATGGTGTCCCAAAATATAGAAGATTTTAAAAGGAGATGGGCAAACTGCTCCAAAAAGGTGTCTGAAACAACTATCAAATCTCTAATGGAAGGCTTACCAAAAAAGGTCCACGAGTTCAGAAATAGTGGTTAGAACTATAAAAGTTATATTTTTCTGTAATTAGTCAAATATTATCAATTAAATAAAAAAAAAGATCAACCGTTTAAAAATTATTGAGTTTTATATATGTTAAGATTTTTTCGATCTCACTCCTTACTAGCCTTCTCCAATGCACCTTCCACTCAACATTCCCGCTTTTCTTGTAAAAACAGAAATAGGGCATTCTATTTCGCTATTCCTTTATCGACAGTTAGTCCTGGAGTTTGCAAATATTGTTGTGTAGCATACACTTCCTCCAATACATCGTGCAAAAAAGCAAATAAGTGGCTACGCCACTGATTCGGAGTTCTTTAAAAATAAGTTAAATGTGCAAACAATATGATATCATTAATACCGTCCGTTTTACTTAAGCATTTTCAGAAGAAAGTTATGTTTCCTGATTGCGGATGCTGTCCAAAAATGCATTAGTCTTTTAGTTTTCCAATATCCACAGATGGCGCTTAGCACAGTTATGTTAATCTAGCATTATCTACATATATGCGGGCAATCATCGAAACTCAACTTCCAAGTCATGTTGCTAAATTCTCGCACTTTATCGTGATTTCGTTATTCGACATAGTGCAATTTAGTCATTGATACTTGGCAATAGATGGCGCTACGCAATGTTATTTGTGGTCGTTGTCACACAAACGCATTGAATGTCTGAATCTCGAATCTTCTCATGTGTTACTTTTTTTTCAAAAATGACAGATTGCATCAGCTGTTGCAGAAAACATTACAGGGTGGCCACATACTAACAACTTCACCACTATAAAATTTAATATGCATGTTGTTGTTGCTCAATGAAAACACTGCTTTGCGTCACAATACAAACTTCTTCAATGCCACATATTAACACTAGATGGAGATATTACTTTACTTACTTACTTTTAATGGCACAACAGCCCATGGAGGGCCTAGGCCGAGCTTTTCGCATCCACTACTCATGTTGTGCGTGTTAGATTTGTACATGAATGGAATGATGGAGATATCCCTTGTTATATTTAGTAGGGAAAAGCACCATAATTTTTATTGAACACCTGGCCGAAAAAAATTTAAGGTTAATGGTCACCACTTGTGGTGGCTGTGGCGTAGTTGGTGGTGTGTTGGCCTGCTAAGCAGAGTGTCTGGGGCTCAAATCTCCGCTCAGGCAAACAAACTCAAAAAGTAAAAAAAAACATTTTTTTACACGGTACCACCTTTTGGCAGGCAATGACAAGAGTACCTACAAGAGTAAAAATTTCCTATGAAAAGCTCTTCACTTCGCCGTTCGAATTTGACACACAATTGTAGGTCCTTTCCCCTCATATCAAAATATAACACGCACAACTTGAGTGGACGTGAGAAGCTCAGTCTAGGCCCTCCATTGGTGGCTGTTGTGCCATTAAAAGAAAGTTACGCATCGCTCATTGACTGTCAGCCTGTCACAATCAATAATAACAATTTTACGTTTGAAGTATTTAATATTGGATCATATGGTATTCATTTAGAAATCATTGCGAAACCTATAGCGTTTTTATAGCAATAAAGCGCTTCACATGTAGTTCATGAGCATGTATAATATAATTACAACGTTAAAATATCATAACTTATAATTATTGTACGGTATTGCATATGCATACATAAATGCAGATAGATAAATGCAGCGTTTGTAGCTCAACTACCAATAACAGTTTATCAATAAACGATTTTTTTAGCTTTACTTTTATATCTGTGCATTACATTTTAATTTACATCACATTTAAGTCCTGATTTAAACCCAGTATATAATTAGTTCACCTATCTAGGGCTAGATGTCACTAAAAAAAATTCTTGTCTATCTGCCACATGATGTCACTACAGATTACTAATTACTTGTTTCGCCGTTAGATGTCACACAACACTTTCGGCATATGATAATTCCAATTGCCGAACGATGTCGCTGCAAGCATATTTCATATTATGTAGCTAAATGTCAGTTTCGCGAACAGTCCGTGTTCAATTTTTTGGTTTGAGTATCACCTTCAAAATTTTATGTTCTACTTGTATTTGATTTCTATACGAACCACGAGATAATATAGTTTTCCACCTGTTCTGTTGGATTTTTAAAAATAAAACACGAAACATTTCGCATTTTGTAGAAGCGCTTTTTTTTAGTGCTTTATTCCAATTAAAGCCACTGTTTCATTTGGTAGCACAACTTTTTACTCAACTTATTACATAGCTCAATAATATTTTTCTTGTGTGATGCATGACCATTTTCTCGTTTGCTCAGTATTCATTTCTGAAATGTCAATTTCATTTGACTGTCGGAATTTCAGCGTCTATAAGTGCTTACGCAATTCATTAATTTTGGAATATCTAACTTTTTAATAAATGATATTATGTATATCTTTTAAACACGTTTTTTTTACATTGTATATACAAAGCAGTGAGAGAAATCTCGTATTTTTTACTTCTGGTGGATTTAGAAATTCAAAATTTGGCAACTCTGACATGTTTATAAACCACAAATGCTGTCAGTTAGGAATTTATTTCACCACTTATATGGTTTGTGAACTCAATCGTGGAAATTTCCCTTTTCCGTTAATTTAAACACCAATGGAAAGAAAAAGCTGTGCTATTTGAAGAATATTTGTATTTATACGATGCTCTGTGTATGAGATAGGGATATTTTGAATATTCAAGCTTTTGAAAAATTTGTGTGCTTTTATGTTCCATGAAAGCTTTCACGGACATAAATATATGCCTAAAAGTATGGAACGATAATGACAGAGAAGTCGAAGAAAAATTGCACTGATCGTTGGCAATTACGAATGATTTTGGCCAGGAGTAAGAGGGGGACAGACACAGTTAATTGAGTAATTCCTTTCACATTTTTTTGTAAATTTAATACAATAATTATTTGGCTAGTTAATTTTTTATGCCCAGTCTTTCAGAGTTAATTCTTAAATTATGTGTTTGAAATATTTCTCTTGTGTTTGCATTACATAGTCGATTCTTATGTTAAACTGAATTGTTAGTTGAAGCCCATTTCGATAACTTATAGCTTTAAAATTTTACAAGAGAGATAAAAAACTTTCCAAATTGTTTTATTGTAAACGTTTCATATAGTTCAAATGACCAGTGCGCATAGCATAGTCGATTTAACCATGTGCGTCACGATATCTCCAGAAAAACTCAAACAATCTGAAATAAACTTGCTTCGTGCATTCTTTACACTCAGAAATAGATTAGGTTCTGAAATGGGTAAAATTTGTGAAATAGGCGTGGTGAAATCCACGCCTACTTCCCATACAAGTGAAATATTCAAAGGGCAAAAGCTAAGGACATAGTGGAACAAATAGAAATTGAAATTCGGTAAGAACGGTTAAAATAGCTTCAAAAACGACTGATGAGAAAATGATCAACATTGGGGAATATGAATGCATCTAATGAGCTACTGATACAAACAGAGCAAGTGGGTGTATAGTTAACTTGAAAACATCTTTCATGTTTTAGCTACGCCATGTAACTTTTGTTTCGAGTATGTACATATTAATTTGCCAAAGTGTAAACAACACAACCTTGTTGCGCTACAATCATGTCAGCATACGTGCCAAATATACAGCATTTGCAGGAAGTTTTCCTTTTCTTCTTTGATTCGAAAAAAGTGCTGTTGAAAGTGATCGATTGCTGTTGGATTGCTGTTGGAAGTACTGCATCGATTAAATTATGCGAATTCTGATTTCGACGCTTTAAAACTGGAGATTTTAGCGCCAAGGTAGTTCTCTATATTTGGTGGGATCAGATGGGTGGAATCTTTTAAAAGCTGCTACAGCCTGGTGAAACTATTACCGTAGAGCTATGTCGAACCTGAATACGCGATCAGGCACCAAGTTGCTTCTTCTTCTTTTCATGTTGCTAGACCAATTCAAAATAAATCGGAAAATAGTGGATGAGAAGCTTTGGCTCACCCGTCCTATTCACCAGGCCTTGCTCCGGATGACTATCACTTATTTCGATCGATGCAGACTGCTCTTAGTGGAATACGCTTCACTTCAGTCGAAAATATCACTAATTATATTGATTCGTTCATAGCCCCAGAAGATGTTTTTTGGCAACGAATCCATAAATTGCCTGATAGGTGGCAAAATGTCATAGCTTCCGATGGATACTACTTTGAATAATGTATTCATTCAATTTGTTATTAAAATGCAAAATCGTTCTTTATTTCAGAGAGTGTGTAGGGTATATAAAGTCAGGGCGAGCCGGAATTAGCTTTCCGAGTTGTTAATAGTTAAATTTTTTTTTTTTAAAAAGCTAATAGTTAGAAAATATCCCACAGTTTCCCCACAGTAAATTTAGCTAAAAAAAGCCTTTTTACCATTTTTCTTAAAGTTACACCGACACGTGCTGTGCCAGACAATTCGAATTCGTTTTCAGCGCCAAAATAAATACAAGCTTCTTTGTCGGGCTGTATCAAATTTCCCAGGTTCCCATTGATTCGATACAATACAACGACTTGACAAAATTTAAATGAGTTCGCAGATCACTACAAAAATTCCACACCGAAATAAGTGAAATGTTGCTGATTTCAAATAAAGTGTGGTTGTTTGCTACTTGATTTTTGACGTCTATATTTCTGACAGTTCACTCGTGATCCTTAACATGTGTCAAAGTAAAAAATGATCAGTTTGGTTTGCCATTTCATCATGAATAGACTTACGCCTGAACAACGTTTCCAAATTATTGAAATTTATTATCAAAATTCGTGCTCTGTGAAAAATGTGTTTCCCAAGCAAAATTGTCTTCAGCGACGAAGACAATTTTCGGCTCAATGGATACGTGAATAAGCAGAATTGCCGTATTTGGAGTGAAGACCAGTCAGAGGCAATTCAGCAGCTACCAATACATCCCGAAAAATACACTATTGGGTACGGTTTATGAGCAGGCGGCATCTTTAGGCTGTACTTCTTCAAAGACGATGAAGGCCGCAACGTTACGGTCAACAGAGAAATGGAGACAACAAGCGATGACAACACGCTTTTTTTTGCCGAAAATCCAAGAATTGGACTTGGTCGACATGTGGTTCCAACAGGACGGTGCCACATGCTACACTACACGCGAAACCATGCATATGCATCAATTGAGAGGCGAATTTGGTGAGCAGTTAATCTCACGTTTTGGGGCAGTCAATTAGACACCAAGATCGTGTGATTTGACCCCGTCAGACTATTTTTTGTGGGACCATGTTAAGTCTGTTGTCTATAGGGATAAGCCAAACACGATTGCTGCTTTGGAAGCCAACATTGGACACGTCATTGCTGGGATTCCGGCCGAAATGTGTGAAAAAGTGTGCCAAAATTGGACCTTCAGAATGGATCACTTGAAGCGTAGCCGCGGGTAACATTTAAGTGAAATTATCTTTAAAAAGTAAATGGAAGGAATTGATTTATCGATCCACATAAAAAATCCTGTGTTTTTTTTTTATTTTCAAAATCCAAGCTCTTAAAAAATCACCCTTTATAATATTGATTTTATTGTAGGCTGTATGGTTTCGCTGTTTTTAGTAATTTTTAAATGAACTCCTGAAGAGGCTTTAAAAAAATACGTTTACTAAATGAAGCTGACATTCCTTATTCGTAAAAATGTTAAAAAAAAGATAAATCAATTCACTTATAAATAAATTCTTACTCCCAGAATTATTGCGAGATCCAGAGAACCAAACAAAACGCAATTACCTTATATCTTTCCATAATATTTTAATTTATTTCTCATATTTAGTATTTCTTTTTTACAATAATAATCATAATCATAATATGTTGATATTAGTTTATATTGAAATTGTTATTAATAAAATGTATTTGTTTCTTTATTTTGCTAACAGTGTGTGAGTGTGTGTTTGTGGCTTATTATGAAATTTCCTATTGTTCGCTATAAATATTTTGTGAGTTTTTTGCCCAAAATTAAGAAAGAATAAATAAGTAACATTATTTAATTTGTTGTCTGTTTTTTTTTTAATTTCATTTGTTGGAGAATTCTTTCATTGGTATTTATTAAAATTTGTTTCTGTGAATACAAAGATTTTTGAAATGCAGTAAATACATAAAATATTTGCATTGGGGTGTGCAAACAAAATGTTAGCTCTTATAAAAGATAAGTAACAAAGAAATCTGTTCATATTTAGTAGTAATATTTTTCGTTTTTGTGTTTATTTTTATTTTTTGAATTTGCTAATATTTAATTTGCTACTTTGCTCAACGACATTTCATTATCATTTATATAATTTTTTTAAATTTTTAAATAACTGTTCGCACTTTTTTTTGTTGAGAGATAAAAAGAAATCTCCATTTTTTCTACTTTACTACGTTTTTATTTTTTTATTTTTACTACTCCCTCCTTTTCCTCTTCCAGTGTCCCAGTGTTGTTGCTTTTGTTTAAGTTTTCTTTTTTTTGGAATTCTATTTACTTTACTTCTTTAGCTTCACAAAATCTGCTAATAATAAATTTGTATGCTTAAAAATTAAAACTACATAATAATTAAGGTAATTAAATTTTTCAATTTCATAATACCAGTTTTCTCATTTCTTTTACATAATTGTAATGCTTTAAATTTTGATATTCTTTATTTGTAATCAAATAATTATATTTAATTTTTTTTTGTTTTTTAAACTAGATTTAAATGATTGCTTTCTGTTCATGTATGCGTTGCTAATCCTCGCTTTTTTTAGTAGTATTTTGCTAAATTTGCTAAAATATTTGCCACTAAGCTTAAATTTTCTACTTTTTTCTCTTATGGATTTTTCAATTTATTTTATTTTTTATATATATATTTTTTTTAATTTGCTCAATAATTTTCCAACAAAGATTGCAACAATATTTTTGGTTTATTATACTTATACTTGTTGTTTGTAAATGTAATGCATAATTTCTTCTGTTTTTAATTTTCTACATTGGTATTTCATTGTGCTCAAAGAAAATCATCTTTATCAGAGTTTTGTTAGTTTGGTTTAGGGCTGATTTTTTAAGTTCTTTAAAATAGTTAAAATAGCTATGTATTTAAATTTATTTGTTGCTCGTTTTTGTTTTAATTTTGTTTATTTCGTCTTGTAATAAATTAGTTTAAATGTAGTTAACTCAACATAGTTTGAGAGGCACTGGCTGCAGTTAAGCGGAAGTCAAAGTTATAAATATGTAGTTACTAAGGAAAATTTGGTTTTGAAACATACGAGTAAAGGGGAAATTGAACGACAATTGGATAAATTAATATTTTAAATACGAGTATCTTTGAGCATGGTCAAGTAATTGTTATACATGATTTGAAGTACTTGAAATATTTAATTCTATTCTGTATTACTTTCTAGTAATGTATGAGTGTGTGTGTATGTAAATAAGTATTTATGTGCGTGGGGCTTGTCAACTTCTAAACGGCTATATTATTATTATTATTATTATATTTAAGTTTTTTAGCTTATAAATATTTCGCATTAATTTATTTCCCATTTCTCACTTTTCTCGTGTGTATTGAAGTATTGTGTTTTTTTAAATATTTGTATATATTAATTTATATAAATATTTTCCCATTATTATTTATAGTTAGCATTATTATTTACTACCTTAATAAAGCTATGATCCCAATTTCAGCTGATATTATGGTACCCTTACTGCTAAGCTAATTTACCATTGCTCTCTCTCTCTCTCTCTCTCTCTCTCTCTCTCTCTCTCTCTCTCTCTCTCTCTCTCTCTCTCTCTCTCTCTCTCTCTCTCTCTCTCTCTCTCTCTCTCTCTCTCTCTCTCTCTCTCTCTCTCTCTCTCTCTCTCTCTCTCTCTCTCTCTCTCTTTCTATCTCTTTCTCTCTCTCTCTCTCTCTTTCTCTCTCTCTCTCTCATTCATTGTCTAACGCTCGTTCATTTGCACTGTTGCTTGTCGGTTCGGCTATGGTACTCATTTTATACCTGGCATTTGTATTTAGTACATGAGCAAGGAAACAAAATTTTAAGGTGTATGCATCAGTGTTGCCAGAGACTTGCCCGGTTCAAAAGTCCAATTATCTTCTACAAAAAGTCCTCTTATTTAAAAATAATAAGTCCCGGGAAAAATCCCATTAAGTTTTGACTAAGAAAATATATTGTGCAAATTTAACCATTAAAAATGGAATAATAAATAAAAATATTTAATACCTTGGAAGCTAAAAGAAAGTATTCCATGCCAGTGATTTATCATTTTGAAACGCTTATCACCAAATCTTTAAAAAAATGTTAAATTCTACTTAAGTAAGAAAGTGTTTTTCGATAAGACCGGGCAAATTTTGGAGCTTTGTTTTACTCCATTTAAAAGAATATGTTTTCCTTATAATTTTCTCAATTTGTACTTAGCACGATGATTTAGGTTGCTTCGGTTTTCATCCAATTCAAGAGTTATTCAACAAAATCTTATTTATCTCAGATATTAATCTGAATCGTTTTAAGTCCCGGCATTGCCCCCGAATTTAACTCGATAAACTTAACAGGATCGTACCTCTAACATGTTCCTAGTTCTTTGTGACGTAGACGTGCGTCATACTTCAACTTGTCTTTAAAATGAGATCGAACTTTTATAGAGTTTGAGTGTATTTATCCATTTATTTAAGGATTTAAAATATCCCAGTCACATTATTTATTTGGTTTATTAACGAAATATTTAATTTTTAATTCATTTTGTTTTATTATTTGAAATTTATATAATAAGTATTATGAAAATAAGCTTTTTAGAAATCAAGTCATAAATTTTATCACTTTCTACTAATGTGAATGTTTGTAATAACTCAAAACATTATTATTGCTATTATTAGTACAGCATATGAAAAAAAAACCACGAGGAGAGTTGGTCTAAGCACGCTATTGCAGCCTTATGGTTGTTGTAAATAGCCAAAGTTTTGGTATTGTTGCTTTTTTATATATCGACATCATCATCTAGAAAGGCTCTAATTGACATTTTAACAAGTTAACAATTAATAAGAGTTAAAAAGAGTCACATAAATATTCTCACACCAGCTAGGCGTAACAGATGCTCTCGGCGATACGTGTTATTTTTTTTAGTGTACTAACATAACTATAATTTTGTAAGTTGATGAAGAACTTAACATTTTTTTTAAAGATTTGGTGATAAGCTTTTCAAAATGGTAAATCACTGGCATGGAATACTTTCAGCTTCCACGGTAATTAATATTTTTATTTATTATTATTTTTAAATTTTTAATGATTTAATTTGCACAATTTTGGACAAAATATTGGCAGCTAAAGCTGATAGAAAGAAAATTAACTGCTGAGTTGAAAAATACTAACCGAAAAATATATTTTCTTAGTCAAAATTTGACAACCATTACAATCGGAATTTTGTGAATAACAAATTTAATTTTCATCCCTAAATTATATTTTAGTAATTATATCTTAAACTTGATTAAAACTGGAGGAATTAAAATTACCGTTGTGCTAGAATCGCAAAATATTGGGTTATATAAAAAGAATCCGCGGTTTTTCGTTACAGGATGATGTTGTTACCCACAAATCTGTCAAGTGATTGATGTTTAGTGCCTCCGCCATCTCCTAACAGCTTGCGTGTCGATTTTGCTTCAACACAGACTGGCCGACCAGAGCGAGCTACTATACATCTCTGATATCAAAATTTCCGGAACGGAATCGAGCAAACCAATTTTGGGCACAGCGTTCACTCACAGCATCCTCACCGTAAACTTCACAAATTTATCGACTTGTCTTCGCAACGGTTTTACCTTTTCAATAGTAATAAATCATCACATGGCGTATTTCTTCAGATATTACACTCATTTTCCAATCAATGTACCTTTTTACTTTTTTTTTATCGACGAATTACACAACCGTCTACACACAAAATGTAGACTGAAATGCCACCTTTCAGACATGTGTTCGTTTTACATAATCGGATTAGTGTTGTCGATTTTGTTGCGAGAACTGTTTATAGGACCCAATACATAAGGAAATTTTGTTTTCTTCGATAAAGCCAAATCAGTGTACATGGTGTAACAATTCATAAAAAGAAAAATGTTTTTCAATAAATTAAAGCACATTAAATATTAGGTAATTCGTAATTCACAATAACGTTGAATACTATTAAAATATTTAAAGTTCTTAGGTTTTTTTTATATGTTTTAAAATCACTTGATATGTCTTTCAAAGAAAGCCGAAAAGCAATGCATCATGAAATTACAATGAGAAATAAAATAAACAAAAAAAATATATAGCTTTTCCTCAATATCGTTAAAATAAATCGCAAACTATAGGCGAAATAACGGGTTCTCTGGCAACACGGGTGTGTAATTAAAGTTCGTTTCAATAGAGTTGATATTTACTAAGTAGTAAAGTAGTTTCCAGATCTTGTATTGAAAACTTAAGGAGATTGTAACAACAATTGCAGACTCTGTGATTGAATAGTAAGCATTCTCTCTCTTTAATTCTGTATTGTTAACTTCAAAATAGAAAGTGTTTTAATATTTTTAATTGTTTCAGGAGCAACAAAATTTTACCTAGATATTATGGACATAATATTCTATAGATCTTTCAGTAGTAACCATTAAGTCTGTTTGTTTTGATCTAGGTAAGGCCAAATTAGAGTTCTCCATCTACTTTATATCAATGAGGTTCATTGATACCCACTTGGGCCATTCTATGGTAATTTCTAAATGGTAACTGTTACTGCTAGTAACAAGTATCCACACTTTTGAAACGTGCTTCACTTTTATTTAAATTTAATAAAGTAAGTATTGTATTTTATTATACATATTTAAATGTAAACTAAAGTATCAAAAACAAAAGATTTTTTCTCTTTTTATTAAAATAATAAATAACACCATTGAGTTTACTTTTCGTTAAATTTCGTCCTGCGAAATTGTAAATAAGTTTATTTAATCAAAAAAAAAATTCTTTTTTATTAGTTGTACTTTTAAAGTTTTATATTTCCTTATATGAATTTTATACGAGCGGGCTTCTATGAACATTTTCGCTATAGAGAGTTATTTCCTCAACAACTTTTATACCAAATTAAAGCAAACAGTTAAACTATATATTTTTTTATACGTAGGTATGTAAAGAACAGAGCAATGGTAAACCTTAAAAGATGGTCCCGCTATCAGACATTTTGAAAACTTTTATATGTTTTGTTTTTCATTGTTTATGGAAAAACCAACAAAAAATAATAAATACATAAAATATATTGTATATTAAACTCAAGCTTCACGTATAAAAATAATTTATATTCTTGTACATATTTCATATACATACATATATATATTATAATATATAGTATATATACATTTTTTTATTACAATAATAAGTAATGTATTTGCATATATAATTTTTAATTTAATATTTATATGTACGAGTATTTATTTCGCTAGTTCTTGAGTATTTAGTAAGTAAGTAGTTTTATTAGTAGAGCTACAGTTACAGTTGCAGTATGCAGTAGAAAATCAAAACGACAGTACAGTTTTGTAGTTTAGTAATTTTGTTTTATTTGCTTCTTAATAGTAAGTAGATACGTAGCAATCAATAGCATTTATTTTTTATTTTTTGCTGAAAATGATTCTTATGTAAGTTTAGTTGTAGCAAAAGTTATAGAGAGGAAGTAAAAAAGTGATTTTTTCTTATAGGTCGGATTAAAAAACTCCGCTTTGCTTTCAATTTTGCACGGTTTTGCTTATACATAGGAAATTTATGTCATCATGGGCCACCAAAAAAGTTCAATGTCTCACCACCTAATTTCAAAGATAACCCCAGGAGTATTTCAAGGCAAAACCAAAATTTTCCCTGCAGGTCTTCAAATATTTGTTTTTGCCATAACTTTGTTGTTGGCATCTGCGATTTTTTGTGCGTTTGGCAATTTATACAATAATAGAATTTTAATAATACATTTACCTCGAATGTATAACCCATTAGCAACCCCTTATGAGTATTTTTGCCCTATTTGAAATCAAAGAAATAAAATTATTGACCCTTTACGAGGGTGGATAGAGAATTAATAAGTTCTAGAAATATGTTTCTCGTAAAGTTTTACAGTAACTCACTGAACAACAAAAACCTGAAAGCTTGGTTTTAGCAAAAATATTGATTCAAAATTATTTTTATGGCTTATTATAATTAAATTATTATAATTATTCCATTAATTTACAAATATAACACGCACAACATGAGTGGATGCGAAAAAAGCTCGGCCTAGGCCCTCCTCCATGGGCTGTTGTGCCATTAAAAGTAAAGTAAGTAAGTTATAATTAAACAATTTTTTAGAAATGTTTGGCCCTTGTTAAACAAAAATTTAATGTAGAATAATTTTTTTCCTCGAGAAAAAAACCTTGATATTTTTGAAAATTTTGTTTTTGTTGAACAGTGTAATCAGTCATTTACACATAGTTTGTACTGAAAATATGTACTGCTGTAATTTTTTCGTTTATGCTTAACACAGAACAGAAAAAAAAGAAATACTTTCTTATCAAAAGTTTAACAATTTTATAACAATAATATTATTTAAAAAAACTGAGGTTCCGCTATATCTTGCCCAGAAAATATAAAAATTAGATTAACTAGTCAAAGTTGACGTCGGAGGTCAATAACACATGAAGACAAAAGGTCGTACACGTGGAGAGCTTTCCAACGATATATTTATGTATATATAAAGTTCTCAAATAAAAAAACAACGGGTTTTAAGACCCCCTATGTGTTTATTTTTATTTTACCCTGATCTTAGAAATTAGGTGGTGAGATACTCACGTTTTTCCACCTGTGACTAGACGGTGATCCGGTCTAATGAGCACACTTGAGAGAGAGTATGAATTATCGTAGTATAAAACACAGAGCACATAAGATAAAAGTGTGAGAGTCGAATTCTCTGCTTGTATTGTACTTGTATGTAGCCGATTCTTATATGGTCAAACGTTGGCCCAGAATACTTTGTGTAAGTGAGAGCGAAGTATACGAAGTGGATGAAGAAGAGAGACGAACCAATCATACATTGTAGACAAATATTTTTGTAAGTAAAGCTAGCACTCAAGACACACATGTGTATTAGAATGATATATGGTACACCTGAAAACTTCCAAATATTCTGAACTTTGTTCGTCAACAACGCCGCACACGAGAAAATGCCTTCCAACACACACCCATCTAACATACATGTGTGTAGTTAGAGGCTAGCTTAAATTAATCAGCTGATCTGTCAACACAGAGCAAATGTTGACAGTAGCCACACTTTGTGGTACATATGGTCCACACTTCCTACTTTTACATTTATAACATCTTGTTTGTCAGTTGCGCATATAGTTCGGTCTTATTTAAAAAACGGATTCTATGTACCAGAACCTTTAGTTTCATCTTATGTGCTCATTTCTATAAGACGTTCTTTAAAATGGTTTACGAATAATCTAAAATATTATATCGCTTTATAATTTCATCGCTTTTTCCTTCAATTATGGCAGCACTATTCAAAAGAGAGCGCTTTGATTTTCGTGTTTTTATTTAGTTGGTATATTCTCTTTTCTCTCTCCCTCTCTCTCTCTCTCTCTCTCTCTCTTTCTCTCTCTCTCTCTCTCTCTTTCTCTATCTTTCTCTCTCTCTCTCTATCATGTCCACATATTTATAACAGAACAAATTAGAAAATAATAGAGGGAAATGTTTAAGTGCAGTTAAATAAAACAAAGCGAGCAGACAAGTTCTGAAATCTACGTTGAATAGTGATCAAAATTCAAACAAATTCGCTTTGTTAAATTGGAACAAATTCGGGTTGTTCCAATTTAAGTTTTGAATGCAACTTTTTTACTTGAAAGAACACATTTGGAAGGCAAAAACGTAAGAAGTTGTAGGAAAAAGAGGAAGATGCTTGCGAATTGTTTGTAATTATAAATTCTTTAAATATAAGTCGATCATGATAGTTCTTACATTATCTTATTTCATAAAATTAAGAAATTTAATTCAATAAAATTAACAAATTTCAATATTTCTTAGGTTTCAATACATACAGATGTATAAACAATGGAAACAAATCAACGAATTCCGGTTGCAGCATCAACTTATCACTCTAATATCCAGTAAATTGAATCTAAAGTACAAATCTAAAATCTGGGCTGAAAATGATTACAACAGTTTCTTATTTAGCAACAGAATACCAAAGGCAATTAATTCAAGAAAAGTTTTAATAAAATGTGTAAAGATGCTAAGCTCCAGTTATCCAAAATTTTTGAATATTGTTAAGTAAAGAATAGTGTGGACAAATTTATTTGAATGATTCATTTAATAAATAAATAATATGATGTAATTAATGATATAATTATTTGCTTCGGTATATATTTTTCTTTTTTTGAGTCATAATCGATTTTTGATTATTTGTAGCATGAGGACAATGTAAATTGTAAGTTTCAGAAATCAACAGAAATAGCTTTGGCTCTTCTATTTTTTATTACATAAGGAGGATTAAAAATGAACAAACAAAATTGCGTTATTGTCAAGAGCTAAGACGTACGTACTTACATATGTATGTAAATAGTCATGTGGAATGCTCTCATTATCTTTGCTCCGAAGGCAGGTAGTCTCTTATATACACACAACGCCTTGTTCTTTAGTCCCCATTTAATTCTTTTAAGTCATGAACGGCAAGTTCTTCTTTGCACTTGCCGCCGAAAACCCTTTTGGCTAGTCTTTTATTAAAAAAAATTCCAAAAATTTACTTTCATGTCTTCAAGTGAAAGGTGTAAAGGGGCACATATTTACATATAAGTAAGTATTTTTAAAAAGAGAGTGAGCTAAGAAGAAAGCAAACACTTCACATTTATGTACATGCATACATACTTACAGTCAGTCATATCCAAATTGGAGCATCGCGTCGCGTCGCATATATGTCAAAACTGACTATTTTTGTATGGACCTAAGAGCAATTGAAATTAAAGTATCAGGCGCACATAAAAGTAGCTGTTGCTTATTACATTTCTTTTACAGAGAGAGAATAAATAAATAAATTAAAGCTTTATATTTTCGTACATTTTCTCAGAGAGCTTCTTCTGCTATGTACGATTGGTATTTTGAGACTGCGAGGATTTATGTGAGCGTACTTTCATAACAATGTATGCTACTCCCAGTATGGGAAGAAGTCGGAGCGCCTGGTATTTTCTGGACGGGAGAAACTAATGCAAGTGAGAGTGCGTGGCAATACGCTTATAAGTAATTACTGTTATACTTTCATGACTCTTATATTTTAATAAGCACGGACACAAACCAGCAAAAGTATCTTGCTGTTGATTTCTGGGCGCCTGGTATTTTGTGGCTGTGAAAATTTTGTATAAATATTATTTTTCAGCTGGGAGAACGAAGTGAAGGAGAGCATCATAATGCGGGAGAGTTATGTTAAATAATAAACAATAAGATATATTTTTAACCATAAAATACAATCTGTAGGGAATTTTCAACTAATTTTTTAAGTTTTAATAATGAAAAAAATGAGATTTCAAGTGGTTATTAAATTTTTTGAAATCATATGAATATTACTATTTAAACTTAGAAAATATAATTTTTGTAAGAACTATCAATGATTTATATCGAAAAGAAAGTTTTCTAGAAAAAAAAAATAATAAAACAAAATAAAATAAAAAAAAAAAACACAAATTTATAATTTATTTATAATTTTCATTAAAATATTTTTATGTTTTTATTTAACAATTAATGCGCGCAAATCCAAATACAATCAATAATAATAAAAAATGTACAATTGTTCATTATGTCTGAAAATAACCACACATTACATACTTATGTATTATATGCATTCATTTTAAATGCTTTTTGTAGTTAAAAATTAACAAGGCTTCATCATATATAATATAACTAATTTTATAATAATTCACACAACTACTTGTAGGTATAGTATGAATGTATACAATAACAATAATAATAATTTTAATTTTTTGAATTTATTTTGTGGTTTTGTTCCTTTTGCCTAGGTTAAATGAACTGTTTCTTTTTCAATTAAAATTAATGGCACAAACTTAAACTTAAAGCAACAAAATTAAATTTCCATAATGTATAAAGTATGTACACACAACTTTTTAATTATTGCCAATCGACTTTGTTTTCTTTTTCATGATTTTCACATATTTTTCCTGGTATTTTTGTTATTGTTTTTAATTTAGTAAATATGTATTTATGTAGAATGTATGTATTGTAGTTTCATTTTATGTATTTATTATGTACAAGTAAGTACTTATTTATTTAATACTTTGCTTTAATTGTACATTTAAATATAACAATTCAATTAATTAATAATATATTTACATTAACATTTTGCTCTCTTGTAAAGAATAATTATAATAGTAATAATAAAAGGGTGTAAATGTATAAATGTGGTGTCAGTTTGTTTGTCATGATGAAATGTTCTTTCTTTTAGTATTTTTTATTTTTGTTGTTTCCTTTTAAGTAATTTGTTTTCTTATAATACTTTAACAATATTTTTCTTTTTCTTAATTTATTGTTAAATTATTTTTGTTGTTGTTGCTTAACAATTTGTATAATAATTAATAATATATTTTATTTTTTTTTAGTTTATAAGAAACATTTTTGTAATTTTGTAAATGTATTCGGTTTTCTGATTCATTCAGAAGAAAAATAAAAGAAGAAAAAATAAACATAGTCACTTTTCGGTTGTTCCGTTGATGATGTCACTATTCCTCTTTTTATGTTTTGTTTGTATGTTTGTTAACCCTCCATCTTCAAATACTGCCTTCTTGCATTCTATACTCTTGTGTATGTGTGAAAATCTCTACTCAGTTCCGGTGGATTTAGTGGTGTTTTACTTGTTTTTCTGATCGCCTGCAGTCTATCTTCCTTTATTCTGCCGTTGCGGTTGCTTCTTCCACTGCCGTCTCGCCCTCCCCTTCATTGAGTGCAGTTGAACGTCTTGCATTAGCATCTTGAAATTCGGAAATAAGGAAAAACATTTAACAAAAAATTTAACACTGAGAAAAACATAGACAAATAAAATTAAATAGCAAGTCTACCTAAATTTAGTCTACCTTTCGCTGCGCCCATGGCAGCGTCCAAGTAATGCTGGAAGATCAATCGTAACTGCCATGTATCACACGGCAGACAATTCCCCTCCAACCACTCCCTACTTGACTATTGTAACAAATGATAACTTAAAAAAAGTTATTGCCATACTGTGAACGCCATTCATGAATTTTTCCATTAAAATGTTTTTTAAAAGTATCGAGTTTGCGATACTGACTCTTTTACCGTGACCAAGTGTAATACTTTTGGTGTGGTATGGAATAAAAACTTACTTGAATATTTTCTTGTATCGAATCATCACTAGTAGTAGGTACTCGAATGTGTTAATCGTTGTATGGAATATAGAAGGATTTTTATTATTGTAAAAACATTGCAGGTTTTCTACCAGGCTACCATACTCAGGTTTGAAATTTGGCAATGTCAAAACATCACTCAAGGTTTACATTTTATGATGGTGAAGCTCACGAACGAGCAACGTTCGAAATTATTAAAAATTTCTATCGAACTTCTGAACTTCGGTGGTCGCAACTTTAAGAGCGCTTACTCTAATTTTCGGTCATAATAATCGCCCCACCAGACAAGCTGTGCGTTCTATAATGAATAAATTCGAGCCAACATATTCACTATTGACTGTTTTTGTGCCAGTGACACTACGCACTGGCCGAAGTTTGGAAAATATCGCCGTAAGTGCTTCAAAATCAGTTGATTCCACGCCGTTTACAGATTTTGACCTAAGCCTTTACAAGATTAAATTGACATAAGAAGTGAGCCTTGTGATCATTTGAAGCGCCAAAACTTCTCCGATTATCTCTGCAAAAGGTTGAAGAAAATCCTGAATTTCGTCGAAAAATCGTCTTCAGCGATGAAGCAAATTTTTGGCGAATTAACGGCGTTTTATTTATTTTTAAGGAATCGCGTTGGTTGGTTTCTGCAATCAACCAACAACATTAGAGGAGCTCAGAAACAATATCGAACGCGAAATTGCGTTCCGGCCGATATGTGTAGAAGAGTGGTGGATAAGTTTGAAATACGGACCAAACATCAGACTTAAAATCAGAAAATTGTTCAGACAAATAAACAAAAAGAAATTCGGATCACACACATAGCATAACTCAGATCAGAACTTTGACCAAAATTCAAAACAGAATTGAAACTCCATTGAACTGATTTTAGACGGTGTCTGCCTATAGCCACAGTTTACTCAATTCACAATAATTTCTATATCAATGTATATTTTCAGCTTCAAACTTTTACACATGGAAACTTACTGCACTTGAAGCCCTTCTGACTCGTGTGCTTATACTGCATTTCTTTCATTTATTTTACGGATGCAAAGTAAAAAGAAAAAACTGTTTTTCTGCCAACCTGTGTTTTTTCTAGGTTTAAACGGATAAAAACTGGTTTTCACGGATTTCAGTTGAAAGCGGATTTCTGAATCCCTATTTCTTTAAATTGGGTAGGCATGGGGACGTCGAATACAAGAGAAAGTTCGTGACAGTCGCAGGTGAGTCCATATTCGATCCTTGCGCTTCTATGTCTCAAGTCGACACGCAGTGTCCTCGTGGCGTCCCTTGCATAGCGAGAAAAGTCTCTTCAGACGCAAGAAAAGAGATGCAGAAAGACGAGAGTTCAATTATATCGATATGTTACGGGACAGGAACGAGGTCTTTGGAAGAATAAGACGCCTGACTGATGGTTTGAAGTCCGGGGCCTCTTCCATGTGGAATCATGTACAAGGTATACAAATATTAATCAAAGAATTAATCTAAGGACTAAAATACCAACGCAAACAAATCTCTATGGGTTTTAACGTTAAAATATTTTGTCTCATAATAATCTCCAAAAAAATTACCTCAATCATAATGATAATCCTAAAAAATAACAATAACGATAATATTCAAAAATGATTTTTTATAAGTAAGAAACGAACTTGACACTGATTCAGTTATCATTGCTAGTAGGAGGTGGCATAAACAAAAATGTTCACCAATGCCAGCCAACTAATGAAGTGGAGAGAGAAGAGAGAATTGCAAATTTTCCAGGTACTTTCACTTCATATTCACAGCTCCCGACAGACTTTATTATTATTGAAAAAAAAAATCTAAAAAAATGTATACTTCTATTATTGAAAATGTTTTTGTGATTAAATTTTAGATGGTATTTGCCAGCATATCTTTTTTCTCTCCCCCAACGAATCCCTCACTATTTTATAAGTACTTTACCTAAAATAATCCCTCGACATTTAATTTTTTTCTGAGCATGCACACCAAACGATGGCAACGAGGCACAACACACGGCTTATTCCTAATTTGGCAATTGGTGGTGCTTCTCCTTCTGTGCAGCACCGTGTGTGTGTCACAAAGAAAATTATGTATTTATTTTTTTCTTAGTATATTTTTGCCAATTAGGCAAATTTATATTGAATTGTTATGTAAATTAGTAAATTGGTTTTCATATTTTTATAGGGGGAAAAAATGTTTAGGTATGCATGTAAAAAGTTGGTAATAAAAAATTTAATAAAAATGCGTATAAAAAATGTAAAAGATTTTTTGATTGCTTTGAAGTCGTGTGTGAGATAGCTCATAACATGAAATAGAGAAATGGTTTGTGTGAAAGAAAGTATGTACCCAAATAAAGTTTTTGTTCTAATAAAAAAGGTCAATTTGATGATTGCTTCAATTTAGCTAAAAAAGAAAACGTAAAGACGGAATCGTTACAAAATTACAAAGAGAACTTTCATCAACCTTCAATGCAAACAAAACCAACAATTAGGCTGCTGAGTAAAAATAAACGTGTAAAATTCTTTTTCACGCTAAATTTTAAACTTGAAACACCAGCGGAACGAATTTCACGAGCCTAATTAATTAACGAACAACAACAACAAAAACAATGAAAGTATTACATAAACAAGAACGAGTTGTAGATCAAAGCTCAATTGAATTTCAATTCATGCAAATTTTTGAAAAACTTACACCCAAAATCAAATGCCGCAAAGCAAAAAAGAAAAGAAAATTTAAGTAAGAGGAGTGCAGGTTTTTCTGAACATCAAACGCCATGTTGAAGCAGATTAATAAAGTTTTAACGCAGATTTCTTCCGCTTTAATAACAAAATAAATAATAAAAGAAAAGGCGCATCAAGACAAAGACGTCGGGCAAAGAAGTATCTGGAGCTCTCTGCACCATCCAGAATGTAAAGGTAATTTCAAGTAAAT
Source organism: Palloptera scutellata (assembly GCA_958295655.1). Classification (NCBI taxonomy): domain Eukaryota; kingdom Metazoa; phylum Arthropoda; class Insecta; order Diptera; family Pallopteridae; genus Palloptera; species Palloptera scutellata. Next base: position 28,829,800 of record OY282452.1, on the reverse strand, counting down.
TACGTAAAGAACACTCACCCTTAATCGCTTGCTCCTTCCATATCTTTTTGTTCTCCATCAGACATGTCACCCACGGTTTGCGAATGCTGAATTTTGGTCTCTGTACTAATGGGGAACCGGCCAGTGTCATCGATCTGGCAATATTATTCGGTGATGTTTGCGTTGGCGAAGTACCCTTTGAAGAACCACCTTCATTGCCTTCGGCAATTGGCAAACATGGTGCAGTTGCTTTAGCCGTTGCTAATTTGCCCTCGGCATCCGATGTCTCGTCTATACTTTGATTATTTTTATTACACATTGGCGCTATCGGTGCCAGGACATATTCCAGCATATCTGACATCACAGACATACTAGGATCAACAATGAAGTCAATGAAGCCGATTTGTGATTCAGCAACGAGCGTATTATTACGATCGCACAACGGACTAAACGGCAGTCCTAGTTCACGTTCCAGATCACCCTGTCGGAAAAATTCCTCCAGCAATAACATCGTCCAGCGATGATGGAGATTCCAGCGTTTGGCAGGATGTGAGATATCACAACAGTGCAATACCAATGACAGTGCTTTCGATTTATCCACAGTGGCCTCGTTGAGTGTAAGCAGATTACGCATATTCTTTAATTGTTGAAAATGGAAGGACATATCTGTTGATAGTACCATATCGATGATAAGCGTTCGCAGCTCACGAAATTCTTCGCGCGACAAATGCTGCAGCACATTACAATCATCATCTTTCAGTACACGAAATGCAGCGCTAACATGATGATTCTCTAGGACGGCACGGTCATTGTATAGGAGTGCCGTTTCAGAGCCAGACATTACATGGAAATTATTGGTTGTGCCTGTATGCTCGTAGTCGTGTATTATGGCGGCCAAGAGCGTGGCAAATATCTCCAAATCAGTCATCCAATTCATAAGGCCCGTCTGACAGAGCATATGATGCACCGTTTGTGTTACATCGGCCGCGTGTATATTGTTGTGATATGGATTGTGGAAGCGACAGTAACCCTCCTCGATGCGATTCAAAAATGTCTCCAATGTGGCAGGTGCTATTTTAAATTTATGTATGATTCCGTAACGATTGAGCAAGTCATAGCCGATGAACTTAACGGGTTGACCGTTGGCAGCTTCCGCGAGTGCAAATACGTCGAATGACCAGTCGTCGAGTGTCTGGCAAATGGGAAGAAGGAAGAAAGTATGATGAAGTAGATGAATGCATAATTATAATTCTAAAGAAAACAAAATGAGAAATACATAACACAATAGTCGGATACATATAAACTCGTAAATGCCTTTTAAACCTTTTAAACTACATAAACATGTCAACTAACTGTAAAATCACGTATAAACTTACTAGGCTGTTACGAGTCCGACTACTATTAACTTTTATTGTTAACGCATGAGTAAAAACAGTAAAATATATTTACAGATAATTTTCTTACTGCCACTCTCTTTACGAAATGTCGAAACAGAGAATAAATTACGTTAATGTAAGTTCGCTTCATACAAAATATACTAACATAAGCTAATTTGACAAATTTGTCGCACTGCGTTTTATTCTGAGCTAAGAAGGAAGGTGACAGTCTTTCTCCGCCCTGCTGCGCAACATCTATATCTTGTCTTAAACTTGTATACTAGGTGCCGCAAAGGTCAACGTCATCCGTTTTAGGGCTCTAATTTAGATATTCCGATCAGTGATAAGTTTTCAGCACTTTAAGGGATGACGTTGACCTTTGGACACCCTGCTTATTTATTCTACATATTGTTTTCATCTGCCTAAATCTTGCGTACAAATATCAGTTCATACGAATTTATTGTTTCTTACAGGCAAGATGCTGCTTCTATTTTATATTTCATCTAAGTATGTACATCTTTTCAATAACTCGTCTACATCTTGTCCCAGTGGCGTAGGTAGGGGAGGAGGTCTATGGGGTAAATAAAAGGGAATATATCCCCGCCTTAGGAAAATTGGTCTAAATTTAAGAAAAGCAGTAATAAATCAAGTCCATTCGTTGATAAAAGTCTGTTAAGCATAAAAATTAAAAAAAAAAAAACAAAAATTCTTTTTTAATATTGGTAATAAAGATGTGTAATATGTAAATATCGTTTTTTTTCTATCTTTAACAATATGCGTCCTCTAGAATCAAGACCATCCATTCTTATTTTAAGACTAAAACGCACTTATTTTGAGATAGTTTTCTAATTAATTTAAAAACCCGTTCTTGTTTCAGATTGTTCAGGTTTAATTTGAAGAAATAAACTTTTATTTACGGCTGAAAATTTGTAAATAATATTTAAAAAAAAAAAACAGTTTTGATTTAGGACAGTCGCTACTCATTTAAGATTTTTCGGTTTTGAACGAAATAAGAAGAAAATTTTCTGTCATTTTAGATCGAAAATGTTTTTCTCAGTGTAGGGTCTGATGTCGAAAAATTTTAGGAAATCACGAAAAACAATCCCCTTCTACCCAGTCCAAAATCCTAACTACGCTGTCTTGCCCAGCTTTTGGTGTATCTATTACTTGTCTGTAGGCGTATTCTTTCTACATAAATTGTTTTTAAATTTCGTCCACATTTATTACATGTACTGCATTGTACAATCTCTGCATTTTTCTGCATCTTTCCACCACAATCTTTTCTACATCTTTCATCTTTTCATTAATTTTTTTATATGTCTTAGCATACATATTTTATCAATTACATCTTTCTTTTCATTCTTAGTAAACCCCGTCTACATCTCGTCTATTCTAATTTCTCTTATTCTAATTTATACTTTTTCTTAATCTCGCCTGCGTCTTTTCTACATATTTTCCCACCTTGTCTTTATGTTTCCCACTTCTTATATGCCAAATACCGATTTACATATTCTTGGATTTTATAGGAGATGTTTTATTTCTACTTTTTCCACATATTATATAATATAATATTTTATATTTTGCCTGCAACTTTTCTACATGATTTCTGCTTTCTTCTACTTAATTTTCTCCTAGTCTGCTCATGTACTTGTTTTCAATTCTCCTACACTCCAAAGTTTTCCATCTTAAATAGGCACATTCTATTAACATTACCGCTCAACTAGTTGCGAGCACTCATAAATCGCTTAATCACTGAAAACTAATTGTGCAATATTTAAAAAATATTAATGTCTGAGTTTAGAATACAAAATTCTTAAAAGTAGTAGTTCTTAGACCACATTGTCGACAGTCAAGACAGGCAAATACAAAAATGCATAATTACAGTAATTCCTAGAAGAAGTAAAATAGAAGGAGATTGCAGTCGTTTGCACTTACCTTAAGTACTGTAACAACTTCCGACGGAAATTGCATTAGTGCCGTACGCGAGACACTACGATATATTCGATCCACAAATATACCAGCACGTATTGCATGTGCCACAGTACGAAATTTAGGCTTTTCATCGCTTCTTCGTCGTGTTGTGGCCGATTGTCGTGTAAAGGTGGAAGCCAGCCACTCACGAACCTCAGGCGGAACGGCATCCGGTTGCACTTCAGAGAGCTCATCATCCTCGTCGGCCAATCGCCTATTGTTTTGTTGTTTGGTTGTTTTGGTTGCAAATTATTCATGGTTGGTAGGTGATTTCACAATTTATCATAATCATCATGATGTTGGTGGAATAGGCATATCAAGGAATTTTTTAAGGTTAATTGAGGAAAGGGTGTGAGGAAAAAAAAGAAAATAACAATTATTAGTATTTGCTTATTATCTTCATAAATATTTATTATAAATTAAAGCAAAATTTATATTTGAAAATCAAAAGGCAACATAAAAAATTTTGCAGTTTTAATAAACGGAAGGAAAAACATTTTAAAATTAAATTTAAATTTAATAGATTAAATTGTAAAAATCATAAAATTACACCACAACAAAAAAAAAACAAAGAAGTCTGTTTTTCCTTGTACATTTTTTGGTTTTTGTGTTGAGTGGTTGGTGGTTGGTGGGTTTGTTTTTTTTATTTTTGTTCAATGCAGTAACAAGAAATCAGGAAATGGAAGTTAAAGCAAGGTTTAAGTGAGAAAATGTTGGTTCTTTTAAATTGTAAATTTAATAATTTAAGATAAGAAAACGAAGAAAATAATTAAAAATTATTCAAAAACGAAAGAAAAAGTATGTAGTGTTAAAAAATACAAAATATTAAAAAATAAAAATTGTGGAAAAAGTGTTATTAAGTAGCAGTTAAACAGTAGCATAAATACAATAGATTGGAAAGAGGGGGTAGAAAGAAAAGTAGCTTTTAAAAGTGCATTGTTTTTTTCATGTTTCTTTGCATTTACAAAAGTGTTATGCGTATTTCAATTTTATTTACAATGTATTGTAAGTATGTATGTATGTATGTATGGGGTTTGCGTGACGGTGTTTGTTTCAGTGTGTACGTGTGTTTTGAGAATGGTGCGTTTTATACTTAATACTTTTTTGCACTAACATTCACATTTAATTGCGTGCCTTTTTGCTATTTTAATTTTAACAATATGCAATTTAATTTTTGTTGGCTTTCACTTCGAGCTAAATTGAAATAACTACAATCAAAAATAACACATAACAATGCAATTACTTATGTATATGCACTAAAACTAATAATTCACTAGTATTAGAAATGATGGCATTTCTCCAATATTAAGAAACAGAGGAATAAGAAAAAAGTGAGAAAAAAGAACAGAAAACAAAATTGAAAAGTGAAAATTAAATTATTATTTACACATTTAAATTAACAATCGTGCCACAATCATAATTACAATTTCAATTTTATAATATTTTTGTTGGTGCTCTGAAATTTCAAATTTCATAAAAATTATTTATCTTATTTTATTTATGTACGCATGAATTTGTCATTTTAATTAAATTTTGCAGCTGAAGAAAGTCAATTGACACAAAAAGAGAGATTGTAGTTGATAGAAAATCTATGTAGACAAAAGATTTCCATCAGCTTGACAATCAGCTTTAACAATAATGAAAAATTGTCGATATTACCAGTGGCACTATCCTTCCAATGCATTTTTAGTTTTTGATGGAGCTAAAAATTTCAACATAAACCAGTTTCAGATTTTACTGGTCTAATTCGAAATAAAATATAGAAAAAAATTATTGAATAGATATAATTTAGGACCTGAAAATGAATGCCTAAGACGAATTGGCTTAAATTCATATACAGGATTTGGGTCAAGACAAACATTCAAGCAATAATTTTTGCATACTTTTTATATATAATAGGTATTTTATTTATTTACAGTAGAATCCCGATAATTCGGAATCGAATTACAGTGGTTTTTGTTTTAACGAGTTTTCTATTTAACATTTAAAGTTAAAATAAGAAAAGTACTAATTTTTTTATTGACATTTATTTAATGGAAAGAAAAACACAACACTGATAACGTAAGCTTGTTTGCCATTTTCACGTCACACTCTCTTTCTTCACACACAATGCTTTGCACTACGAATTATAAGAGGTTGTTGTAAACAACCAATAACGATTTAAAAAAGGTTAAGCAGATCTTGTATTGAAAAAAAACACGAATTAGAGATTTTTTCGAATTATCGCGATTTTACTTTATTTACAAAAGTAAATTGCTATGTCCATTCATGTACAAATATAACACGCACAACATGAGTGGATGCGAAAAGCTCGGCCTAGGCCCTCCATTAAAAGTAAGTAAAGTAATATAATATAGTAATATAGTATATTGTGCCATTAAAAGTAAGTAAAGTAATATAATATAGTAATATAGTATATTACTTACTTTACTTTTAATGGCAGAACAACCCATGGAGGGCCTAGGCCGAGCTTCTCGCTTTTCGCATCCACTCATGTTGTGCGCGTTATATTTGTACATGAATGGAAGGGACCTACAGTTTAATGCCAAATCCGAACGGCGAAATGAAAAGCTTTTCATAGCAATTTTTACTCTTGTAGGTTTGCCATTGCCTGCCAAGAGGTGGTGCCGGAAAGAAAAATTATCTTTTCTACTTTTTGATTTTGCATGTGCCGAGATTCGAAACCCGGACACTCTGCGTAGCAGTCCAACGCACTACCACTACACCACAGCGACCACAGCAATATAGTATATAAATGTGAATATTACATAACACAGCACTATCAAGGAGGCCTTCCGCTTCTTCTTTATAAATATGCTATATCGCCGTAGATTAGTTGGTAGTGCGTTAGCCTGCTAAGCAGAGTGTCCGGGGTTCAAACCTTGGCACAGGCAAAATTAAAAAGTACCACCTCTCACGTATTTAATACGCTCAACATGAATTAATGCGAAAAGCTCGTCCTCGTCATTAAAAGAAGAAGAAGATATGTTTGCCAGCTAAGAGGTATAGTAAAATTATTTATTTGTTATATTTCGACTGTACTGGAAATTAACACCGTGCATCCTGCATGGCAGTTTAACACATAACACCTATACTACGGTAAAATATGCATCCACATTAAAATGTGTCAATTCGTATCCAAATTATATGTAAAGTGGATGGAAAATGCTCAGCTTAATGGTAGTAGTAGTGCAAATTATTGTATCTATTAAGTATAATAGTTGGATTGAATATCATCAGAAACGTATACATGATAGTATTAAGTTGTATTCATAATAGTAGATAATCTAATAAGGAAAAGTTTCAAACCACGAATAAAAAGCAATATTATTAAAAAGAAAATAAAGTCGATTTTAAATTCAATTGTTGTCTTTTGATACATAAATATATATAGAACAAAATTAAAAAAGTCGACTAATCGACTACGAAATTTAAAATCGACTTTATTTTGTTTATCAGTAAGGTTTTAATACATATTTATCCAATAAGACACGAATCATCAAAATATGCATAAGTTGGTAAAGATAAGTTATATGTCCTAGAAATCTGTTACATATTACAGAGTATCTGCAAATTCCATTCCATATCGAATTGGAGCGACATTTCGTAGGAAACAGTAAAATCAAATACACAAATTTGGAGGACATGTAGACAACAGTGAATAAAAGTAAACGCCTCCTAGAATCAAAAAAAAAAATGGCTGTTTAACTATCTTCTGCAATACACATCAAGGTCATTTTACACATTTCATCTATGTATGTGTATGCAAATAAATAAAAAATAAAAAAAAGGTCATTGAACATAAAATTACCTAATCACACGTTTTAATGTTTATAGCTTGCACAAAACACAACAGAACCAAATTCGATTTTGAAAAGATATTCTTAAATAATTTGTTGTATAAATTCTTGGAATGCAGAGCCATTATAAGCTCAGAATTCCTATAACTTATTTGTATTTTATTTGTTTTAATGTGAAGAATTACGTAGATAAAAGTAATTTAATGTGAAAATACTTATGAGAAATTCGCATATTTAACTCGTCGCTTTTGTGCTGCTACAATTTTTTAGACTGATATGGTTTCAACACATACAAATTCGAACAACACATAAACACACATAGGTGTACATAACACTCATAATTATAATTAAATAATTAAACAAAATACTTCGTTACATTTCTGAAAGTCGTCAAAATAATTGAAATTTTGTTTAAATTTCATCGATATTAACAATACTCATTTCATTTTCAGCACAAAGTAGGTACTAACAATAAAATAAGAGAGCGTAAAAATATTTTTATAATCACAAAAGTCACACTTGTTTGTTCATTAATTCAACTTAATACTAAAATAATGAAATAATTAATTGCCAAATTATTTGCAATTATTAAGATGAACATTTATATTGAAAACACAGATAACTACAATAACTGGGTAAAAATTAATAAGAATTTCTACTTATAATGAGCAAAATTTATTTATAAATAGATAGTTTACCAACTTTCAAAAAAAAAAAGTTATCACCACCCAGGAGAAAGACTTTCACCAAAATATCCTTGAAATTTTCATATCGTACGAGTAAATGATAACGATCACAAATTAATATGTCCTTCATAGATTGTCATAAAATTTGGAGAGATAAAAATTTAAGGTAAATGTAAGTAACAGAAAAATCCTGTGAAAAATATAAAAATCATCTTAAGTAAAATCGTGTATACTGACGTCGAATTCTCTCTCCCACGAACCTATGTACTAATTATTTTTTAGGTAATTCCCATAGAAATACATACGAGTACAAAATATAAACTTTCAAGTTAGAGACGATTCAGAAATTGATGTGGACCGAAAAGGGATTATGATCTCTATGAAAAAATGACTAAAAAGGAACATCTGTATCCGGAAATATTTTCTTATTATATTGTTAAATAAGAAAGTTTTTAAGGACATTTTACTGAATTGCTTATGTGGCCTGAAAAAATGGAAACTGGAATACAAGATTCATGAAAAATGCTTAAAAAAATTTCCATATGTATCTGATAATAATTGCCGAGATTCGAACCCCGGACACTCTGCGTAGCAGTCCAACACACCACCACTAAGCCACAGCGACCCTTTTTCACAGGGTTCCAGTGTATTCACCTCTTAATTCACTTTTCACAAATTTTAAAATAAATAGACGAGAATACCGAATAAATAAATCAGTACATCACTTTATTTATATATTGATTTATAATTTATATATTTTTGTCGAGTATCAAATTTTTATGAAGCAAATAATTTGTGGTATTAAATTTGAAGAATAGCATTGCTAAATTATACATTTTAATTTTCATTCAAAATTTAAGCATGTATTTTATTTTTACTAATAGAAATAAGAACATGAAAGTTCTTTGACACGAAAATGTCATAAAAATACTTTAATCGTGATGCTCTCATATTTATGTAAAGTGGTAATTTTTAAATTTTTGCTACCAACGAACAACCAACCAATAGCTACATACAACCTAACTATAATTTTCATTGGCAATATTAAATGTTGGTGGTAAACAAAATGAATAATGGCAACGCCAGCCATCACAAGAAAACAAAAAAACCAATTTGTGGCTTTATTGCATTCACATTTATAACGATTTTGGTTTATGGTTTTTATTACTTTTCTCTTTCTTTTTTTGTTTGTAATAATAATAATAATAAAAAATTTTCTAAAAATTTAAATTTTCCGACAATCAATAGAACTTAGTACTAATGCTTTATATTGCTCATGACAGTTTCTTTTTTTTTTTTTTTTTGTTCTGAGCACGTGCTTGACTTTTGACTTTTTGTTATTATGATATTATTGACCCCTTCGTTATTTATTATGCTTGAATACACAACGATTTTTACTTAGGAGTAAATTTCCAAAGAAATAAATAGTATGTTTAAATTAGTAATGGAAAATTAAAAGTTTTAAAGAATATAATCCTGCCCTTTATATTTTCTTATTACCTCTCTGCTTTTAATATAGTTTCAATTTTTATTATTTTCATAAGATAATATGACCTTTTTGATTCTCGTAATATTGGGTTTTTGGCATAATTTTGGATAAGATGAATTCCAAGTCAACATTAACTTTAGTTTCTAATTATTTCGCATATATTCTTGAATATGTGAGTTGCTGAGGTTGAAGACTTTCCGCTGTATATAAAATTAAATTGTAGAAAAAGCAAGGGTTGACATTAAGACCCTTGAACATTTCTGAAAAATCTTAGTGGACTTAGTACTTAGATATATGAGTAGCATGAGAGGATATAATACTGTAATATATTTTCGAACCCAAAAATAAATTTTTGGTGAAATTCAAACCTACAAAATCTAATATTACTATCAAATACGAGTACAACATACTCGTAAATGCAAAAGGTAAATAAATCTTAATAACTAAAAGGAACTAATTACAAATATTCGGTCTATATTTTACTCCTCTAAGAAACCCTTGGAACCTTCATAAAAAATGTTACTTTGTATGGGAGCTTCTTAGAGGTTAATGATGAGGGGTAAGATTAAGGTCGGTCTTACATTCTAACCCTCTAGCAGCGACACCTGGACCAGCTGTCCAAGTTGTACAAATGTGACTGGTGTATATTAATAAAAATGTCATCTTTGTATGGGAGCCCCTTTAAGGGATGAGAAGCACGGGGTTCCTCAGTTCGTAAAAAAGTAAATTTTGTATGGAGCCCAATAAAGAGTTGAAGATGGAGGGTAAGTATGTATGTTGGGTAAAAATGTTGGCAATTGAAAATTAATGACGGTCGGTCTAATATTTTAACTCTCTAGGAGCATTTGTCGCATTTTTATGAACTTTGACCTCAACCACCCCTCCAATTTTATGTTTCACGTATTTTTTCATCAAACCTCACAAGGGTTCCAACGTATCTAAATCGATACATGTACATTTTTTAATCAGTCAAAAAATCATACATTCATAAATAAAATTGTAACATTGCGGCTCCATTTTTTCTTGTGGTCGCCGAATCATTGTTTTCTCCCCCTTATATAAACATACACACGCATTCAAAAAGTTAAGTGCATAGTTTATGTAAAAGTAAATTTGTAAAGTAACAATAAATAAAAATAAATAAAACCTGAAATTGCAACAAATTGTATTTATGTATAGGGTGGACCATTTATAATTTGGAATATGATTTCGGTGTAAATAAGAAACGAATAATTGTTTTTCAATGTTGTTCTTATTACTTGAAAGTACAATGCTTCCGGTTAATTGGCCGTCCTTGCAGTAGCCCATACGATAAACCCAATTTTTATGGAGGTGTACTTGTCCGATGGCTGTACAAATTTCGTCCTTAAGAGCATCAATCGTTGGTGGATGGTTGGCGTAACACTTATCTTTAACGGATCCCCACAAATAACAGTCCAACGGAGTCAAATCGTAATTGCGTCGTACCCAATGCTCATCACCAAAACGACTAATAACGCGATGTTTAAACATACCACGCAAAATATCGATTGTTGCACGACTTATGCTATGCTATATATATATTATGCTATATTACGCTATCGTGTTGGAACCAAATGTTGTTTAAGTCCATATCTTCAAAAATAAGCCACAAATAATCAATTATCATTGTGCGGCGCAAACCATTCACTGTAATGCATCTTCCTTCCTTATTTTCAACACACCAATCAATTACTCATTGAGGGTGCATTGGCTTTCCAGTAATCGCGCATTAATTTTGTAAGCGTTAGATGGGACAATTTAGCTTATAATCGTAACCACCGAGTTCAAAGTGAGCTTCCTCAGAAAAGATGATTTTTCGGTGAAAATGCTTGTCTTCTTCCAAGCGTTCCAGAGCCCAATTAACGAACCGAAACGTCATGTGGCTTCAGCTGCTGTACCAATTGAACTTTGTACGACTCCATGCCGGGGTCTTTATGCAAAATTCGCAACAAAGAAGTGCGTGAAATGTTCAATTCCTGAGAACGATGGCGAGTTGTTTTCTTCTATTTTGGTTGTGCGTACTGAAGAAGCACGTGAAAGTACTGTTTAATCCGAAAACGATTTAATCTCAAGCACACGTTTCACATATTGATCCACAAATTGCGTGGAAGGCGTTTTTCTTCTACCGAATGTTCAACGTAATATTCTTACACTTTCTGTAGAAGATTCACTATTTTGCAAGTAATTTTTAGTATTTCCCAATATTGTTCAAGCGTATATGAACTCATTTCGTTAACTAAGTAGTAGCTCAAATTCTAAATGTTAGATGGACCGCCCTGTGCATTTTCGCACACTTACTTTCTACTTGCACGAATATTTACTTTTATGCTTGGTTGAATGAAAACTTTTTCACCAGCCAAAATCAAAAAAATAAAAATAGATGTATAGAATTTCATCTAAAAAACTTCAAACTGGCATGAACTAACTCCTTTTTTCTTTTTTTTTTGTTAAGTTTGGTTTAAGTTAAGAAAAGTTTATTAGAAAGTGCAAAGTGTTCGTACGTCAAACTTTTGTTTGCAGCTGAAACACAAACTTCTGTTTTGTTGCCCTCAAAATGTTAGCTTAACTTGCTGCTAATGGGTTTGGCTTTCTTCTTCTACACATACTCGTACATACATTCACTACATAACTACTTGTAAATGTTTGTGTGCTTTTGTTTAATGTGTTCGCCATTTCGGAAAATTATTGCAAATAAATGTAGGTATAAACATACTTAGTATGTGTTTATGTGTGTATGTATATAAATTGTAAGTTTATTTATGATTTTTTCGATTATTTGCTTTAATTTTTTTAGAAGAATTTATTATGTTTTTATATGAACAATGAATACAAATTTTGCAGTTAAAGAAAGTGGACAGAATTGCATCAGAATTTTAAGAAAGTAAAAAAATCTCAGCTACTAAAATTTTAGACCTAATAAAATTGAAAAATTTATAGTCGAAAGTTCCAATTTATGCTTGGCATAACTGGCAACTTTTTTATTGAAAATATTTTTTTATAAAAGTGAATATAAATAACTTGTGCGCACAAAAATACATATATCACCTGCAATTAAGTAAGCGAAGAGAGCTCAACTTGTATACACCTATTCCAGAATTCATCGTAACAGTCATGAATTCATAATTCCACTTATAAAATTGGGAAACACTAATATGTTCAATGAGGCAACACTAAATTAGATTCCAATTGGGTTCCAGAAACAAATCATTTATCTACGCAGGCTAATCCGAGACTGTTGCGGTGAATTCTGCAATAGGGGTGGATACTTATTTGCTTGTGGATCCTATGTGAATTTCTTAATCATAAGTAGACTACGTCCTTTGTTGAAGATTACGCCCTTTATCAAAGGTTATTTTTGGGATTTTTCTAAAATGTTCATGTACTTACTTTCAAAGCTCTGTATACAATTTGTATAAAGTAGAGCTCAACAAAAAGAATCATTCAAAGACGCTAGTATTTTTGAAAGCTGAGTAGAGATAAACTTACACACAAAATACATATATTCTGGGAAATTATTTTTTAAAACGACGGCTTAAAAACATTGGCGCTAAGTTGGCACTGCTGTCCTCTATCCTGACTTGAAGTTTGAGTGCGACCTGTCATTTAGTTTGTTTAGAGTACTCTATTTTGTCAGTTCATCTCAAGTGTATTTTGCGATTTTTGAAATTAATAAAAATATCGAACAAAAAATTTGTTTCTAATTTTGTATTGCAATTGGAATTTCTTGTGCCGAATCGCTGAAAAAGTTAAAGAAGGCTTACAGTGAATTTATGCGGCATTTGAGAGAGCAAATATTTCGTTTGTGGAAAGAAAATTCATGGATTTTGCAACCACGATAATGCAACATTTCACAAGGCCATCATTGTTAACGAATTTCTGGCCATAAACTTAACAAATATCATCGAATAACCACCGAATTCAAATTATATGGCTTCGGCTGGCTTTTTTCTCTTCTCGAAACTTAAATTAACAATTCGAGGCATCCGTTTTCAGTCGATAGAAGACATCGCGGTGAGAACTTAAGTCGATTTCGGAAAATGCGTTTTAAAAATGTTTTGATGATCGGATTATTCGTTGGCACAAGTGTGTTATTTCGGAAGGGGCCTTCTTTGAATTTGAATGAATAATAAATACTGTGTGTTTTATTGACCAATTCCCGGTACTTCATTGAATGAATGTTATAAAAATTAACCACCATACTAAGAGGGAATGAGTGATGGCAAATGGATTCATTATTACTCTCGTTGTTGTAGTTTAATACATAGGAACTGTAGTTAACCACTCAGATAACAGGCTCTTTTGCAGTCGCCATATCATCCTTTCTACCAAGTCATTGTAATTTGCCAATCTTCTGTTTGTGTTAACACTTAAAACATTTAATGGAAAAGTCGAAACGATAGTTGCCTATAAATTATACATTCATATGTAGAAAATACTTAATTTTCAGTAGAATGTGAGATATTCCCTATGAATATAGGTACACAGTAACAACTAAAGTACTGATATGCAAAAAAAAAGAAAAGAAAAATATATATAAAAAAGCTTATATTACACTAAATAATGTTTCACAATTTTATTTTATTTTTATTTTCACAAATTATTACAAAAATAAATATTATCTGCCGTGAAATTATTTAGTACCTTTCAAATAGATCAAAATCAAACATTTAAGCTTAAAAATTATTTAATTGTTGAGATTTCTTCAAACTTGTACTATGTATGTACTTAGTTACAGTTAATTTGTAGTTAATTTACAATCACAATTTATGTTAAAATATGACTGCGTTAGTATCGAGAGTAAAACTACATATGTGTATGTAGAATAGATAGAAATATTAGTATTATACAAAATGTAGTTATGTGAGAAAGCGCACCTTTTCCTCTTTTCCAGTTGCTCCTTGGCACGATACTGAATTATAAATTGTATTAGTTCAACAGTAATAACACTTTGTCGACTGTCTTCACGCCTTAAGCGACTCATACCAATTAATGCTAAAATGACGTCGACGATTGTAAGTGACAATGTTACTGTCACCACAACTTCCACTGCCACTACAACTGTTTACTACCTACAGGTGCTGTCACAACAGCAATCACCAATACGATTACCGTTGCCGCTACCACTTTCAAAGTGAAAAATTACGCAAAACATAAAATTTATTGGTATACAAGGAGTAAAAAGATGATGCTATCGCAGTAGATGAGAAACTTTAACTTAAAGCAGCATGCTAATTTTTTTTTTTTGACCAATTTTCTTTTTCTTCACTGCAGCATTTTTTTAAAGTTGTGGTAAATTCTGTTATTCAATATTAAGTATGTAGTTTAGTGTGACAACGTGGCATGTACATATGAATGAAAGAAAGAATATGTATCTCCCCTTTCAAGGTGATCGAAGATTACTTGTTTCTGTGCGTTGACACATTTAAGGAATATATTAATCTCTCACTGGGACATCTTAATTTCAAAAGGATTTATTTTGAAATTTTTTTGCAACATTTCACACACTTAATTTGTATTCACAATCATGCGTAAAAATTGGGATTAAATTGTTTGTTTGTTTTCTTTTGGCATAAATTACTTTAATTTGAATTTTACTTGTGTATAGTTTGCACGTTAAATTTAAACTAAGCAATGAGAAAAACGCGAAAATCTAACCACTCGGCTAAAGCCAAGAAACAATGGCCAACGACATAATAAGACGAAAAAAAGGAGCAGAGAAGAAAAAAAGAAAATAAAAACGCTCCTAACAATTAATTTTGTGTAACTTGTGGAAATTTTTATTATTTCTTTTACTATTTTTTGCTCACTGCTATACGATCACGCTAGTTTTGTGTTGCTTTACTGGCAACTGTTCTATAGTAGGCAGACCAAGGCAGGGTAGACTAACGGGTAGACAGTCAAGAGTAGTAAACTTAGGATAACAATTATGTTAGGTAAAAGGGAGAAGAAAGCATGATAGAATGGAAGAGAAACAAGGACAAACGGCGTGCTTTTAAATAGTTATAAGGAGTTATAAATTAGTGGCAAGAAAGTTAAGAGGCAAGACAGGTACTACCACAAAAGTACATAGTAGCAAAATTGTATGTATTTACAAACACAGTAAATGTACAATTGTAGTAAAAATGCCATCAAATCATGAAATGCCAACATTTTTCGCAAGCTCGAAAATTACTCTACAACTACATATTAGTACAGTAAATTTTAGGTTTTGCACGAAATTCGCTGATAAACACGACATCACGAACGCTTTTTTTTTTATTTTTTTTTTGGCTTCACTTTATTTAAATGTTGGTAAACGGGGCAGACAGAGAGATTGGGAAATAAAAGGCACATCCATTAGCCTTCGGCTAAAATGCGTTAAAAAAGGAAATAAAAAATTAAAACACTTAAGCATCGGCTACTTAAATGGAGTATTTTCGTGAGTGTCTAACACGAACACACACAAACACATGTATACATGTGTATATATGTATTAAAGAAAATTCATTGCATTATGCGAAAGTTTACATATCGTAAATGATGAGTTACATATACAGTGAAACTATTTGATCGTGTTAACTGGGTTTTCTTTACACATGACTTGCAACGACAATAACATATGTTGTTCAAAATTGTTTACTCCACTTTTCAATACGTAGAGGGGCTAGTAAGAAAAACTGTTTCTTTATAGAATCATATCAGCAGTCATAAATGCAGAAAAACTTGATTTAATTGTTTATATACAATCATTATAAAGAAATGTCTGAAACTTGTCACAATACTTAGTAGCCTGAATTACTTTCGTCTTTGCAGCCATTCTTAGTTTAGGCTTCTGATTCATTTATTTCATGATTCAAATATTTGCTGAAATATATTTATCATATTTCCTACTGTATAGAAACTAATAAATACAAAAATATATATGAATTTATTTTAGTAATGTGTTTTAGTAAAAAAGTTGTTGTTAGTTCGGCAATGGCATGTCGACTAATTGCCCTTCCAACACTTGCACACTTTTACGTGATGTCGTGCTTTACGCTACCTAATGGATCTACTCTAACCAACCAAACTAAAGGTATTTAAACGAATATTAGTTTTGTTTCTTATCTAATATGAAAACAGATGAATAAAAAAGTTACGGGTATTTATTAAAAAAGCATTAGCATAAACCACCTACTCTATTTCCGTGCGCACAAGTTCAACTAAAGCATATAAATAAAATACATGGATACATAAAGTAGAACAATCACGCGAAATCATTTGTATTTCCAAAATTGAGTGCGGCACCTAAAAGTATGCAGCAACAGGTGAGCATGACTAGAATACAATGTGTAAAAGTACCAGTAGGTACTTATGCATGTATAGGGTGGCCCAAGTGGCAGCTCTGAAATAAAACAGCTGTCGTCTATGATTGTTCCGATTTGTAAAAATGGAGCTCTACTCAAATGAACAACGCGTTATCATTATGAAAATGAGAAACATGAACATGATAACAGATTTCTTGTGGCCTCTTCTAGGCGGTATGGATCTGGACGACATGTGGTTTCTGCAGGACGGCGCCACCTGCCACACGTGTACTCTTATTGGGACACCCATTATATAGTTTGCTTTTATTTTAAAATAAATTGTTCTGTGAGTACATACTAAAAATAGTTTTATGTGATATAATTAAACGCTTTGTGTACGAGTATGTGTAGAAATTTCATAGCGTAAAATTTTATAAGGGGATACTTTATATGGCATGTGTGCGTTTTAGATAGTTGCTTGTTTTAAGATAGTTACGCCTAAATATCACAAGAAACAAAAAGTAGTCACACATAACCACTCCAGTCTGCCTTAACAGTTCAACAAATATATACATATATTTGGAAGATACATAAATATATATTCGTAGCTGCGAATAAGGTGAAAAGTGGAAAAGTTTTTTTTTTGGGTAAGCTGTTGAAACTTGAAGTTTTGACAACATCAAAAAATCTTTAGAAAGATTTGAAATCTCCAATGCAAAATATACACACATTCTTTTCTGAAATTCTTAATCGAATTTATAATGCATGACGTAGATTATGTATGTCAGACGGCTACTCTTAATTTCCTTTTTATAGTGTGCTACCAAATTATGTAACTACTAAACACATAAGTGCAATTAAAATGGAGCATAAGAGCTAATGGAAGAAGGAAGGTACGAGAGAAGTGTATGTGCATATACTTGTATTTATTTCCATTTCGTAGCATTAAAAATAAAAGTAGCCATTAGAGCATCAGGCTTCATTAAGAAACGGAATGAAAAAATTACAATACCAACATTTTATTAAGGTTTGTAATCTATTCTTAAAAGCGTAATAAAAATAAGATTTTGTTACGCCTAAAAGAATGCTATTGACAGTCGTTAATGCTGGGATATACATAAACCGCAGAAATATTTAGATATTGTAAATATCAATGTTAAATACAAATTTTTTCAAGTCTATTAAACTTCTACATATTTATGGATATTTTGTATTAACTCTCCCTGTTGTAAGACTTATATTTCTGGAAAGCAAGAAATAATAAACAAATGTTGACGTATATTTATTTTTATAGGTGTTATTAAATATTTTTCCCTTTCACACTCGTAAGAACAATGTAGCAAAACTTAATAATATTTTTCCAGAATTTGGTGGCCGGGTCATGGATGTTGAAGCCGATAGTACCTGAACCGGCAGATATGATGACCTAGTCTCATTCTTTTGAATTTAAAATTTTTTGTATTAAATATTGATACAATGTAAAGTATGTGGCTGTTTTATTATGTGATGTAGTACAACACATCAAACTGGCTCGAATCATTTCAAATAGGAAGACTTCGGAGAACAATAAATCGATGCTTTCTAAGTTTAACTGTTCGGCACTTCGAATTAGCTATTGACAATAACCATTTTTCAATGGTCGCCGTGGCATCGTTGGTACTGAGCTGGGCTGGTACTCAAAGTGTTCGTGACTTCGGCACCACCTCTTGTCTGGCAATGATAAACCTGAGTAACTTCGCATTTCATATTATTTCATAACAGCAGTAGTAGTAGGCCAAAGATGTTCCATTGTGATACCACGCGGCAGTTTTATCCACCGCTATCAAGATTACATCATTACTCAAACAATTTTAACTTTGGCATATATTTCTGTAGGTCCTCGAACCCATTCTAGGCATAAGGGCTTGGTAAACCATCGACAACTATCGATTTATGTCGATAAGTCGTGCACATCAGTAAGTATCGATAGTTTCTAGTGATACCGATGTTATTAATGATGTTACAGTGAATTCACTGTTAGTGTCAAGCAAGGAGCACATGAGCCGTCAATTACGTCTCTGCTCAATTGACGTCATCGGCGTCGACGACTCTGGTCAGTGGAACGGGAAATTACCGATGTTTCTGGATAGTTTTACAAAAAAAAAAAAATTAGGTAAGTATCGATATTTTTTTTACCGATTTTTCCCAGCACTACTAAGGCAGTGGTCATAGTAACTGTATTAGAGGGATATTTTTGTGCGCCTTATGGTGCAGTTAGATGTATGTATACCCTACTATATTACTCACAATAGTAGCTATTTTTCGAAACTCTGATAAAGAACATTTTATTTTTGACCTACCTTGAAAATTTATATCTAACTGCATACAGAGTGGGTAGGGTGTAAAAAGAAGAGGGTGAAACAAAAAATAACACAATTACCATTGCATGTTTTTTGCGATATTCTTCATAAAGGGGACGCTTAACACATTGACGGGGTGGTGTGGAAAGTAGTTGTTTTAGTTGTACAAAGTATTAAAACAACAATGGATAGATCGAGGAAGCTCCTCAAGCTCCAATTATAGCGGAATGTCAACCATCAGCTAAATACATAGAAAGGAGAATAGAAAATAGCAAATTTTGTTTAGGTGGTTTGGTTGTCTTGTTGTTGTTACTGTTTTCCGCATGATTAACGCGTTTAGTTGCGCAAAAGAAAATTGAATATTTCTACGATATTTTGTTTTCCATTCTTCAATATCATTTGCAATTAAATTAGCCTAATGGAGTATATGTACCTATCTTGCTATCTGTGTTGATGGTGTTGGTGCGAGCAAAGGACAAACTGTCATTTTAATTGTATTGTAGATATAAAGTAATATCATTTTTTTTATTTGTTGTATGCTTGTGAAGCACAATTTAGTTGGCAACAAAATTTTTGTCTACCGATATATATTCCTTGTTTCAGGTTTTTTTTTTTTTTTTACTTTAAAATTAATGACTATTTTTAGCATCGTCTTTAATTCGATTTCAAAGTTGATTGATTATTGTTTTATACAGGACAAAGAGGCACACAGAGTACGATGTTATTTAGTATGTATAGAGAAATTAAAGAATTATTATTAACTTTCAATTTTGCAACTGGGACTGCTTTAATTTTTTTCTAACTTGATACTCGAACATAAATATTTAATAGCTGAGCAGCTGAAATATCAGAAAATTGTGTTTTAATGGATTTTGACCTAATTTTGCGCTGACAGATATGAGTAAGCAAGCAATTGACAATATTTAAAAGTATGTATTTTTATCTATAAATAACAAAAAGAAAATCTAATAGCTTCTCAATAGCTATGTCCGAGCTTTGGCAGCTTATTGTTCTGACGGTGGCAGCACTGTCATTCTTCGACGTTTGTAATAGTCACCACTTTACCATTGAGCGCTACACAATTCTACAACGCGTCGAAATTGTTAAAATCCATTATACAAATTCGTGTTCTGTTACGTGCTACGAACTATTTACGACCGAAATGACAGTCCAACCGATTTAACGAATTATCGTGAAATTCGAGCCAAGCGGTTTGGTTGGCGCTCGAGCAGTTCCTGTACAATGACGAAACGTTAGGTCAAGCGAAAAGAACCATACTTCTCAAATCCTCGTCATGAACAAGTAGTTGGCCTTTCTGTGATCTCAACTGTTGCCTCATTTGGATGAAATGAACTTGGATAACCTGTGATTCCAACAAAATGGCGCAACGTGTCACACGGCGGATGTTACATTAGAGTTGTTGCAAGAAAAGTTCCCAGAAAGTGTTAGTCCGCGAAGAGGCGATTTGAAATGGCCGCTAAGATCGTGCGATTTAACGCCCTTAGAATTTTTTCTCCGGTGCCAGCGTTTTACGTTTGTTTATGCCAACAACCTAACAACAATTAACCAACTAGAGAACAACATCATTAAACAGCATTGGTGAGATCCAACCTGGCTTGTGCAACAGAGTCATACAAAATTGGACCTCTCGGATGGAGTACTTTAAACAAAGCCGCGAAGGCCAATTGAATGATATTAATTTAAAACATAATGGTATTGAATTTAATCGTACTTTAATCCAAAATAATTTATAAAATTTTAAAGTTCAGATACGCTTAATGAAAAACCTTTTATTTATAAATGTTTACATTTGACGCATATTGAGAAAGTTTTAGTCAAACATAGTTTTGTTTATTTTATTGTATTTATTATTACTTGATATTTTCATTTTCAGAGCGAGCTCTTTTTGTTGCTGCTATCTACATACATATAAATGTGATTGTATACATATGGTATATGCACGAGTATATATTTATGTCTGTTTACAAGTAGTCCGATTTAAGTGTTTTTTTTTTTGCTTTGCTCTTTGCGAAAACTTTTCTATGCTTATTATCGCATCAAAGTAAAGGAGTGAAAGAGAAAAAGAATAAAGCATACGCTGCTTTTAGGGTAATCTTTTTGTTTGTTTTTTATACGTAGCTGAATTGTCAATATTAATTTTGCTTATGGGCACACACTAACACCAATCCACGCATAGACAGACACACTGTCATATATTTAGTATCCTAGTATCTAAATATTGAATGCTAAATAAATAATTGCTCACATTACCATAAATGCATTATTTTTATAGTTCAAGTATGGTGTGCTATGTAAAGTTCATAGTTCATCAATATTAAATCATTTTGAAATGAGCAAAATAAGTAGAATCAGAGTCTATAAATTCTTCAGGAACAATTTTCGGGAGGTTTAAATGATTACATACGCCGGACGAATGATAAAATCTTAGTTCGGGATGATCCGACTGAGTTAGATTTTTTTGACGCATCTAGTGTTTCTATCGTTGTGTAATAGTGGAAATTAAGTAAAAAAAGGAATAAAAACTGGAAAAGAAGTAAAAGCGGTGTTAAAGTATAGTACAATGCAATACTGACAACAAATTCTGTACAAATTTTCTGTATATTCTACTAACAAATTTAAAGTGATGTTTGGGAACATTATTATTTGCTATCTACACCGAGCAAGCGAACAAAATGACTTCTGGTGTTTGTTCGGAGCTTATATCGCAAAATAATCTTTTTTAAGATTTATTTTTGACACATAGTCAAGTAGCTTTTGGCATAAAGGATTAACAAAAAATTATTGCAAATTAAATTGATTCAATTTAGAATTAAGCGCAAAGAAAAGTTGGACACATACATATGTAATTATGTAATGCAATGTTTTTTTTTTTTTTTTTTTAATTTAATAAACTGTGACGTGCATATGTGAACTGCCTCATGGAATCATTTTTTGGCTTCAATGGCATTACTACAAGAGTAAAAGTAGTCACAGAAATGCTTTCGACTTCACAGTTAGCGAAAAGCCCGAAAATGAATTTAAGAATTTCTGATGTCAAAAATATTAATAAGAACTACTTCAGATAAAATCTGGTCACTTTCTCTGAAGCGAATTCTAGCTAATAATAGCTACAAATTCTAATAATAACTTCGTAAATTCGAAAAATTGGATAACAAAAAAAAAACATTATTTAGTATGCAGAAATTTGAGCGAATTTTTAATTAAAAAAATTGTTAAATATATTCTGGATCAAGAATCAGATCTCTCTGCTTCTCTGAGACCTCTGCTTCTTATTCAAATACGATTAACGCCGACTGTTCAATGAGATTAAGGTTTAAGAAGCTTGAAAGTTATTTGTTCTTTTCAGACATCTCATTTATTCTCTCAATTAGATAGTTTTCACTATCACTAAATCTTTAGTAAATAAATAAACACAACTACCACGAACTAGTGGAGATAAAATTCCATTACCAGTTGGTAGATGGATTTGATGTCCACCAAACATTTTTTCTACACCACTAAACGTTTTGTGGTACTAAAGTCTTACTCACATTGACGCGAAAACTAATCACTATTTAATCACGAGATCCCCGGTCTGGTTTTTTGAGACTAGTTCTCATGAGGCTTAACACATTTTTAGTTCTGCTTAACAAGGTTAAAAGTTCAATTCATTACAGTTGTCATTATTGCAAATTTTTACAAAACTTAATATTAATAAAAATATTTGTAAAAAATATAGAATTCAAGAGATTAATCATTCATTACCACAATCGAAAAAAAGCAACTACGATTTTATGATTAAGATAATTATAAAAATTTTTTAATTTGGATTACTTGGATAAATTATATTGGGTCATGTAAAAAGTATACGCGGTTTTTCGTTACAAGATGATGAGCACTAAAACTAAATCTGGCAACACTATTTAGTCCGATTATGTCAACGAAAGCTTGCTCTAACAATTGCGAAATTTTATCGGCTTTTTCAGTGACTGGCCGACCAGAGCGAGGTGTATTTTTGATATCGAAATTTTGGGAATGGAATCGAGTAAACCACTCCTGGGGCCGGGGTTCACTCACAGCATGCTCACCTTAAACTGCTCAAATTTTTCGGCAGGTTTTTGCAGTAATAAATATTAATTTAATTAATTTTTAATTTAATTTTTTTAATTAATATTAATTTTCTATAGTAATAAAGCATCACATAACGTATTTCTTCACATATTTCACTAATTTTCAAACCAATGCAACTTTTTACACTAGCGACGAATTACACAACTGTCTTCACACAAAATATAGTCGGAAATGCCACCTTATAATATACACATATACACGATATTTACAAGATGGGGTAAAAGTAATGTCATAATGTGAATGTACCATAATTTGTGCAAACGACGTCATATTTCATTTTATTTTGACATTTATATTGCAGAGAATTAGTTGGCAAAAAACAGAGGAGCGATACACACCTCCAAATCACAAGTGCTTTATTTTTTGTGTTTGTTTTTGGTACAGTCAACACACAGGGTGTACCCAGTGATTAAAAGGAAGATTGATAGGTGGAAGAAAGAAGGAGGGAGAACGAGAGACAAAATGCCGTGCAAAAATGTGCATAATCTCAGGATCATTTGACCAATATCATTTTTATGCTTTCAAGTAAACTTTCCGTGAAAACAGAGCTCAATCTTTTCATTTCTAAGAATTTGCAGCCAATCCGTATTATGCCCCGCCTTGTATAATGAATACAGATTAATTTATAACTGCAAGATTTTAGTTTTTTTTTTGGCAGATTTCATTCGAATTCGTCATACTCTTTGCCAACATCAATGAAGTGAAAATAAATATTTTTTCGAAGAAATTACCATCAGCAGCAACGTAATTATTATCGTCATCATATTGACATTCATAATTGTTGCTATTATTATTATTATTAACTATTATTGGAAATTATTAATATTTTTTGTTTATTGCGAAAATAATAAGCGTAATAAAGTTGACTTCCAACACTTCCTGTCGTTAATGTCACACCAACCATCCCATGCACACACTCACACATGCACACACACAGGCACTGTAATCACACTTAGTTACACAATATAATTTTGCAATTATTCACAAAATTATTGAAAAATGGCGAAAGGCGATCGAGAATTTGAAATTTAATGAAATATGTACGAGTATGTGAATATAATAAATTTACATTTCATTTTTTTCAGCAGATTGCAGCATTTTTGTACGTTATTGTTGTTGATGTTGTTTACTGTTGTTGCATTCAAATGCAGATTGCATTTATTATATTTGAGGTGTATATTTGTATTTTCAATTATTTTTATTTATTAACTTCCTGATTACATTTTCATTATTTATTTTGTATTTACGACGAGTGCGTTTTCAATTTTGTACTTGTCCTTTAATCGCGAATATCATAATAATTGATTTTAATATGTAATTAATTTCAATTGATTTTCACATTTTCACAGCCACATGTTGACGATTTTGACTTGATGTCACTGCGGCAACATTTCGATAGAAATGTTCCACTTTAAACTGCTTAAAAATTTTTGAAAACAGACGAAAAAGTTTATACTTTTTCCACATTTTTATAAATTATGTTATCTAAATTATAAAAACCACGCTGAAAATAATGACAATTAATTTGTGCACCATACACACGCCAATAGACAAAGGCACACAAACAAACATACAAATGAATTACCTACATACAAGTACATACAATATATAAAATAATATGATAATTGATTATATACCTACCTATGAATATGTGTGATCAATATAATTTCGGTTGAGTAATATTTTCTTTTTCTCCTACTTTTTTCTGTGGCGGATTGTCTTTTAATTCTTTTTATCATAATTAAACAGAGTACGAGAATTTTTTGTTTGTAATTAAATTTATGATAAAAAAAAAATAAAAGTAGTTGAATATCTTAGGATTTTGTATTTTTATTTTCTTTGGGTGTGTACGCAGAATTTGTTCTGATATCATGGAACGATAGCGAGTTCTTTTTGTATACTTTTTATACATACACACTCGTATATATTTACACTGTGGCAAACAATGAACATATACAGAGGCCAGCACGTATTCGAGGACATTCATATGTGTGCCTGCCATTCCTCAGCAACACGTTTTTCTCTTTTTCTTTTGTTTTTCTTTTCAGATCATATATGGAGGACACAGGAATGAAAAAAGTTCACTCCTTCCCCTTCTGCGATCTTCTGAGATTTGTGAGAGAATCCGGAAAATTTGCGGAAGAGAACGTAGTCCCCCTATAACCCTTTTTTAAAATTTTTCCATCTTTTTCTCTAACCCCTTACTTGCTGCCACCCCTTCTTCTTTTCCTAGGACTTAAGTACAATGGGCTACATAGCCTGAGTGCTTCTGGAACTGTCCTGCACTCGTAGGTCAGGTTCTCGGCCTTCTTCACATCCATCCATATATGGAGGACAAAAAGATGACTTTGGAAATTAGAAGACACGCTGTTATCGTCGCTATACAGGAGATTCACAGCGACCGTGAAATCTCCCAATTTTTTATTGTCACCCGGTCTTTTGTTCACAAAGTTCGTAGAAAGTTGGAAGCACAATGTGGAAAGTGTTGTCAAGTGTCAAGCGCAAAAAAACATAAGACACGTTCAGACAATCTTAGAACATCACAGTTTGTGCATCAAGTCCAGGGCATTATTGCCGAAGACCCTTCAAAGTCCATAAGAGCCATATCGACAGACCCGTCAAGTTTCTGAACGCACAACCAGTCGCGTTATCCACGAAGACCGGATTATCACGAAATCCCGGATATGGTTTGACGAAAAAAATTTTTACCATGTTGTGCCCACAAAGTTTCTGGCAACTGTCATGGTTTTGGTGGTGAGCAATGAAGGATACAATACGTATACCAACAGTACTCTGCTCCTTCTTACAAAGCCATGACGACGTAAGATTGGATATCTGAGAATCTGTATGATCACATAACCCCAGTAAAGGTTAATTCACACTTCATATTTCACGTAACAATCGAAACGACGATGAACGTTAACATAAATATTCTTGCAAAAGAATATTTTATATTATATAAAAATATATTTGTGATCCAAATTAAAACGCAATAAAAGCACAATATTTCATTTAACAGTAAACCCAAAACACTTATATCTTCTAAAATCGCATTTTATAAATTTTCAAACACGAAACAGTAGAAGTATATTCTCAAAATTAACTAATACTTGTTGAAAAAAATAGGTTAATCTGAGATCTAAACCGCAATAAAAACGCAATAATTTATTTTTACAGTAGAACTATAAAACAAATTGAAAATACATTGCATTGATGTGTGTGTTGTGTGCGTAAAAAACCCAATTAATAATTAAAAATTGTAAATCGAAATATCTAACTTTCAAATAGTACTTTGAACTAAAAATTATTAGAAAAAAAAATAATTAAATTTTAATATCAAAAAATTAATCCAGTCTAATATGTATGGATGTGTATATGAATGTACTTATAGCCAAAAAGGTGGTACATATATAAAAACAAGTCTCAGAACGATATTGGCACCAAGAACTCATTTTTGATGAAGGTGGGAATGGCAAACCCACCAAATGTGTATGCCAAAAGTATTTGTCAGCTTTTGACGGAATATATTAGGTAAACTGTAATGCATTATCTGAAATTATTTTTTAAGGTAGGTTTTATCATATGAAATATATCTCTGCTGTATCAGTAGGATGTCAAAAACTTCATGCAGTATCTGAGGTTAATCGAATAAATTGAGATATTTCCTTGAAGCCACAGGTAATTGACGGATTCATAATTAGATTGGTGAGCGCCCATTACCAACAAAAGCCGAAATTCTTCTTCTTTTAGAGGCTTCCATGCCAGTGGTTTTACGCTCGAATTATTACTATTCCAGTCGGTATAATTGGCCCTTTTACGAGTATTAGAGTACCTATATCAAGATCAAGCGGAGATTAACTCTTGCCAACAGGTGTTACTA
This sequence comes from Palloptera scutellata, assembly GCA_958295655.1. Taxonomy (NCBI): domain Eukaryota; kingdom Metazoa; phylum Arthropoda; class Insecta; order Diptera; family Pallopteridae; genus Palloptera; species Palloptera scutellata. The sequence continues at coordinate 28,802,863 of OY282452.1, read as the reverse complement.
CGGGCTCAGTAGGCAATTGAGAAGTAGAGTCCTCTCTCGACCGACGAATATAACGCTCTATAAGTTCCTCATTCTTCCCGTCCTAATATATGGCGCAGAGACGTGGACATTGACCATCAATGATGAGAGGATGTTAGGAGCGTTCAAGAGGAAGATACTCCGTAAGATCTACGGTCCAGTATACGTGTATCGAATAAGATGGAACAATGAGCTGTATGAGCTGTACGCCGACACCGACATAGTCAAGCGTATAAAAATGGAGGAAAGCGCTACGGCTAGAAGGGTGTTTTATTCGAACCATGGTGGAGGAAAACGCAGAAGGGGACGTCCTAATCTCTGGAAAGACCAGGTACAGGGCAACCTGACTGAACTTGACCTTAGCAACTGGCGCCAGCGCGAGCACAGCAGAGGTGACTGGCGAAGCTTTATAAAGGCGGCCAAGACCGATCATCGGTTGTAGTGCCATTTAAGTAAGTAAGTAAGAGTATCTATATATCGCATCTTGAATAGCTGTCTGTCTCAAAATACCAAAATAGTAGTTCCCTGCCAAGAGATGTACTTATGCACTTTCCTATAATTCTTATTCACTTCATATTGATTCGAATATAAGAAGGTTATGAGAATTAACCACCAAATCAAGATGGGTATCGAGTCTGCAACCTTTTGGGTGAAAGTCTTGTGCGCTAAGCACTAAACTATCGAGATGCTCAAAAATTGGGATAATAAACTCATAACTAAAACGGAGAAAAACTTCTTTGGAAAAGTAATAGGGCTGATTTTATTCTAAAAATTAATTTGCATGACAATTTAAGCATAATACATATATATGAAGAAATAAATATTTATGTACACTAGCGTACGATAGTAGGTAAAAATTACCTCCCGTGCGAAGGTTAAAGGGTTATCAAAATAATATATGTATTCTCGTTCTATTCTCTTTTTCTTCTACTACACACTACACAAAATTTTATACATATATCAAATTTCTTTCTAAATTTTATATTATTTTTTTATGTTGTTAAAGTATCTGCTCAAAGAAACATTTTGTTATTAACTTTAATATTCAATTGTATATTCTTATACACAAAATTAATGCGTTGTATATATGTTGCATAGCTCAAAGATACACCATTCAATGCTAATGCTGCTGCTGCTGCTACTACTACGCACAGAAAGCAAAACCATTAATGAGTTAAAAGAAATATGAATGTCTTCGACATAAGGTCAGCGTGAAATGTTTGCTACGTCATAAGACAGACTGACAGATTTATAGTCAGACAGGCAAAATACATTCTAGGCTTTGTATGTTTATGACTAATGTAGGTTAAATATTAAAATCATCATACACACATACCATATATACTGGATGAAGTACTTATGTATAAAAATATACTGTGATGCTATTAGCTCGAAATATATCACAAAGTGTATGGATTCATTGATTAATGAAATATATCAAGTAAGAATGAATCATATAAATGACTGGAATGATGAAGGAATACATTTTTTGCTAACAAAGGAGAGGAGAGTTAAAGTTCCGACCTACTGATAATCTAGTCAAAGGACACAAACTTTAATTTTAGTGTGAAGTATAGTAAGATTTAATAACATTTTTGAGTGCCTAAAACAATTTGCATTGGACGCCAATTATTGATACTGAAACACACTAGTTTTCTACATCCAATTTGACATAATACTCTAATGTTTTATGACAAAACTTTAATTAAGTGCACTTAGTAGAAGAAAAAAAACTTTATCTATATAGTTAGATACAGAGTTATATTAGTTATATAATAAGTTAGATACAGCTGTGCCTTATTCACTCGATGTGAAAAATGTACATTTATAAATTACTTAGTTTCATTTAATTCAGGGCAAACCCTTCAAAACCATAAAATTGTAAATCAACTTACATACAAGGTGCGCCATCTTTTATGTGGGTATGTAAGCATTGAATAATTTTAACATTTATCAACCGATTGACTTGAGTGAATGTCAATTCAGTGCAATTTGAACCATGAAACAACGCGCCGAAATAGGGAAATAGTTGTTCAGTTGTGTTAATTCAACGTACATACATATCGTCGAAAATATCGTGGCCAACAAGAACCGTCTGACAACACTATTCGTCGTTTGGTATCGAATTTTGTTGAGCACGGAACAGTGGGAGATTGGCGACAAGCCTTTCATCAACGCCCAGGACGTTCCAATGAACTGGTTGAAGCAGTAAGAGAGAGGGTGTCGTATCGTCACCGCGCTTAGCATTTTGGTGTCTGTGGAACCACCTTGCGGCGCATTTTGAAGGATGATTTGCATTTGTTTGCGTATAAAGTGCAATTGACTCAAAGAATATTGACGACAGGGCCTTCCAAATCGCTTGGAATACGGCCAACCAGTCGCTCGAATGTTTGAAACTGAACTTGATTTTTGAAAAGAAATTTTGATGACCGACGAGGCCCATTTCACACTCTCTAGCGCCGTTAACAAGCAAAATTGCCGCATTTGGGGACGGAGAATCCACACGAGATCCATGCAAAACCATTGCAAGACCAAAAAATTGCGCTAAAACCATCATTGAGCTATTTTTCTTCAGAGAAGGCGAAACAGTCAATGGGAATCGATATCGGTGGATGTTGGCTCAGATATCTCCAGATTTGACCCCGGACTTCTTTTTGTGGAGTTATTTGAAAAGCAAAGTGTACGCCAGCAAGCCTCAGACCATTGACGAGCTCAAGGCAAACATTCTTCACGAAATCATCGCTATACTGCCCAAGATGCTCAGAAAAATGGAAAACGCAGCAAAGAAGACACATGTTGCTTTGGTCAATAACGGCGGCCACTTGATTGATGTTGTATTCAAAAACTAGTCTAAATAAATTGTAAAGGACCAAAGTAAATAAAAATTACCTCATATTGGAAATCGGTTGTTTTTTTTAAAGTTATTCTATATTCACATACCGACATAAAATATGGCGCATCCTGTACATGTTACACACATATGGTACATATGTACACATACGTGAATCCATTGCTGTGTTAAATTTAATTTTAAAACTAATTTTAACTTTACCAACACAGCCTGAGGTATGCATGCTCATATATACATACACATGCTTGTCAATACATACAAATGTGTATGTTTGCCACTACCTCTTTCCTTCCCTTATCTCTCTTAAAATAATAGCCTTGCGTATATTTTGCGTTGTTTCTTAATTTCGCAAAGTTAAGTTTCGCAAGTGTCAAATTCACATTAAAAATTGATCAGATTTATTCTACCATTTTTCGAACATCATAAACATTACAACATCTTTTGCTGCTATTGCAAACATACAATCGGTACTCTGTTGCTGTGTAGTGTTGTTGTTAATGGCAACAATTCCGTTTGGTATTTCATATAATAATAAAAAAAAAAGAAAATAATGAATCAAATAAAAGACTTTCGAGTTTGTAATCTGCTTTGTAAAATAGAAATAAGCAGAAAACGTTTTGACGAGCAGAGTAAAGGAAATTAATGTCAAAACACTATTTAATTGTAATTGTCTGGGAAATTTCATTACAATTTTGTGCACCTATGCCCCTTGACCCTAGAATTAGTTTTGAGGGTTTATTCATAACAACATAAAGTTTGTGAAAATATTTCTTAACACACTAGATTGGTCTTGAGTAAGTTTTCTTTCTTGAGCTAGTTAGTAACTCAAAAGTACAATGCTTAACATTTTTCTTTTAATTTAAAAGGAATATAGCGCAGTGCATTTACACCGACCTTCCTGGAGAATCTTTTTCATCATGGTATTCTTACAAAAGCTTTTGTTTACGTAATTTTTTAGATGTTCCAGTGTATCGCAGCATTCAAATAAATACCTGCACACCTGCATTAAGATATTCAATTAATTTTTAATAGCCTATTTAAGGCGCCGCTCACAAAGTAAGTAATTTAATATTTATTGTGGTGTTGTAATACACAAAAAGCATTTATTTTCTAATAACAAGTATCATTGTGGTGATTGCTAACAATTACAACAATATAACACAAATAAATAGGAACAAAAAAAAATTATATATATGTATATGTATGGTATGTATAAGGTAGAAGTACAATGTACTTAGTAGGGACATAAATACTGTTACAAAATTGAGCACACCCATTCTAATAGTAGAATTGAACATACATACAGTTATTACCACATGGTTCTTGAAAGCTAACCTCTATAGTCTGTTAACCTCGTTAGTCTGTAAAGGGAATTTAAAATTGTGTCAGCTTTCACCATGGAGTGGTCAGAGTCAGATAATGTGGACCGTATCGCTGTTAAACCACTCTTTAAGTGTGAAATGAAAAAAGGCGATATTTTTATAACGCTCTGCCCACTCGGAATTAATTGCATGTTCGTATACCGGTGCATAAAACTGTTTGAGGAGACTGGAGGTATCAAAGACCGCCACCGGTCGGACCGTCCATACAGTTCGCACGTCGCAAGTCATCAAAGCCGTCAAATCATAAATTCAGCGAAATCAGAAACTTATGGCCCGTGAGATGAATGTCACGTAAAAGTCCATAAGTCGAATTATTAAAAAAGACTTGGGACTTGGTGCCTTCAAACATCGCACTTGACATTTGTTGACTGCAGCTTTGAAAAAAAATAGGGCAGAAAAATCCAAACGTCTTTTGGCGAAGCACGCTGATAACTTGCACAGAAAAATCTTGTTTATGGATGAAAAAATTTTTACCGTGCAGGAAAAATGTAACAAGCAAAATGATAGGGTGTATGCACGGTCATTTAAGGAATCAACTGAACTGATCCCACGGGTCGAAAAGGGTCATCACCCAGCTTCAGTCATGGTTTGGTGGGGTGTCTCTTACGATGGGGTCACTAACTTGCATTTCTGCGAACAAGTGGTCAAAACTTCGGCCAAAGTTTACCAAAAAACCGTTTTGAAAGCTGTTGTGAAGCCACTTAACCATTCCCTGTTCCAAAACCAGCCGTGCACTTTCCAGCAGGATTCTGCGCCAGCCCAGCGCTAAGACCTGGCTTCAAATAGTATGCCAGCTTTCATTTGGACTGAAGAATGGCCGTCTGGCAGCCCTGATCTGAACCCACTGGATTACAAATTATGGACAGTTTTAGAGGACAATGTTTCATGTTGTCAGTAGTTTTCCAATGCACGAGGTGCATGCAGCTATTGATGATTGGCCAGTATAACTTAAGGCGTGCGTGAAGGCCAAAGGAGGGCATTTCGAATAAGAAATCGCTTTTTTATACAATATATATCAGTATATATTTTAAAAATTGGTCCAAAAAATTCATTATTTTAAATTTTTTAACATCAAATGTGTGTAGCAGTATGTATGTCCGTACTAAGTATGTTTACGGATAAAAACGTTTTCCTAATGTGTGAGTGTGTGCTACTTCATTTATAATTCATTAATCAAAATGTAATTTACAAAAGGAATAACAATAAACCAATTTATATACTCGTTTACATACAATTACACACCAACATAAGCATACTTACATATATACATAAGTATATATAGACATCTATTGTACATATGTGCATTTGCATATATTGTATTTACTTATGTACGTTTCATAATAATATTGACCTGCAATTATGTATGTTGTTGTTGTAATTTTTGTTATATTTTCTGCAATATAAATAACGTTTGCCTCTAATTGAAATGACAGTTGAAGGGCAGCAGGAGGAAGTTTGTGTCGAGTATGCAAAAGAAGAGAATCTACTACAAAAAAAGATAAAATTGAATAATAAATAACAATAACAGGATAATTCAAGACCAGAAGAAGAACAGGAACAACAGCAGAAACAATGACAATTATAATTGTAATAATAATAATATGTACTTAGCAATAACAGATGAGACAAAAACAAAATAAATACACAAATGAGGAGTAACTTTATAAAACGAGACAATAATTCCATACTTCTAAAATGTTGGGAAATTGAGAAAGTTAAAGTTTGTAGACAGTATGCAGCTGGTAGATAGTCATGTTTTACATTAAATGATTCATATAACGGAAATTAATATTTAGGGAAGTTAGTTGTTAGTGCGTTGGACTGATGCGCTAAGTATCCAGGGTTCAAATCTCGGCACGGTTAAAAAAAAAAAATAATTGCAAACGGTGCACCACATTTCTGACAGGCAATAACCTACAGAGTAAAAATAGCCTACGAAAATGCTTTTCACTTCAGATTCGGAATCTGAACAGCAACGTGAAAATTATTTCATAGTCAATTTTTACTCATGTATATTTCGCATTGCCTGCCATTATGTGGTGCCGTGTAGAAAAAATTTTATTTCAACTTTTTGAATTTGTCTGTGCCGAGAATCGAACCCCGGACAATATGCGTTGTGGACCAACGCAATACCAACAATTGTTTGACAATTACAAATGTAAATATTTCTGGTTTTCTAATTTATATACTAGTTTGCATGAATAAGTATTGCAGCTGCTGCTTATCTCATTGTCATTATTGATTTAATTTTATAAAACACAATAACTAATTCATTGGTTTTATATTTCCTACATAGTAAAGAAAACTATTGGATTTCTGCAGAATTTCTCAACTAAAATACAATATAATAATAAACATCGCATTGCTCAAGAAGGAAATCTTAATTGTCTTTGTTATTTTTCTATTTTATTTATTTCTCATTTGAGCATTACATATTTAAATTTCTAGTGGATGGGAAATTCAAAGCGCAGTTTCTAAAACTTAAGACATAAAATTTTCGACGAATAGAACAAGAAAGCAGGGAGTTATGTCTATTCAGCAATTGAAATGTTGCGTGTGGTTCTTCAGAATTTTTCAAGTTATATTGTTATAATAATTTATTATATATATGTATAAAATGCTCAAGGGCAATGAAATTAGCACAAAGCTTATGCATAAAAAAGAAATAGACAAAAGGGATAAGAAAAAAAATATATATATGTATATACTATAGTAAATTAGTTAATACCCCCCATACGCTGCAGAAACGTTAGATTAATATAAACTTTCAGGCTTGTGCTAACATTATATGAGCTCTCTGTTCATGCCAAACGGTTTAATCGAATATTAGAATATTATCAGAAACTATGGTCGCTCAGGGAGTCTACTCCTCAATATTGTTGAATTGCTTAGGTTCCCGAGCAATCGGTACACCGTTTCACTGTGGTGAAGCCGCTTGGTATTAAGGACAATATTTAATGCAATGGCAAAACATAAAAAAAACTGATATACAGTGGTTTCAACAAGAAAGCAATCGGCTTAAGTCACTGAAAAAATTAAGGTATCTTAAAAAAAAGTCCACAGCATCTTGAAATGATTAATTTATCATTGCGCAAATATATTAATATGGCGTCCAGTCGCCACCATTTGTAATTTCATTACAACCGAAATACATGCCATCGACTAATTTTTCAGCTTATAACCGTGTTAAACTTCGCCATATTACCATAAGAAGCCGTTTCAAATGATTTATTGACCGTATCTTTTTTCCACGTAGTTTTAACTTCATAAAAGCCCAAACATTTTTGATCGGATTCGCATCTGGCGACTGGAACTCTGGCCAATCCAATGAAGTTATGCCGTTTTCCTCTTTCATGAAGTTGGCATCCAAATTCCTCGTGAACATGATTAATTCGCCAAATCCTTGTTTTATGAAGCATCCCCAAACATGAACCTTTCCTGGATGTTTCACTAATCGCTGGAGCATCTTACCACCTTTAGTAGACCCAGCACACTTAATAGTGGTGGTTATCCAAAAGGAGTATTCGTCTGTGAACACCACTTGGCTCCAATCGTCATCCAAATGTTCAGTTTTTTATTTGCTTTGCAGTTAGTAAGGGTTTTACGTCGTTGCTTGAAATTTGATCTGAAACTCCCTCAAACGGTTTATTATTATGCCGTTTCGAGCCAATTTTTGTTTAGCTGATTTTAAGGATATGGCTGGATTAGCTTCGAAAATCCTCTTTATAACCAAGTCCTCCTGTTTCGAGGTAGCTCTGCAAATGCCGCGATTTGGCAAGCCGTCAACATTTTTGTGCACCAAAAAGTGTTGGTTCCAATGCTGGAAGATGTGGGACATCTTGGGACCTTTTGGATGGGAACAAAGAAAGACTGCCTCAAAACGTTTCGCGTATACGGAACTCATTTCTTAAATATGCTCTTGAGACGAAAGCGTATAATGGACTGTTTCTACAATTACATTGCGAAATTTACAATGAAATCAAGTTTTTTGAAAATCAAGGCCTACTTGATATTCAAATTATTTCATGCGAAAAAACAGATTGCTTTCTTCTGGAAAGTACTGTAAGTATCTTTCAATAAATTCAACTATGTAAATTATTGATAAAATCTTTCAATTTAAATTAACCGATAATGATCTGCATTAGTTTTAACCACCATAAACTTAACAACAAAAAACCAAAACAGAAGCTTCTGATTTTATGGTGTAAAGAAATTCATAGTGAATACAAGATTAAAACATAGAAGTCACAAATACTATCATGTAGCAACCCTCCGTATCTACTACTCCTAAATTCGAAACAATTGCAAACTAAAATGAAACTTAGCACATTCAACGTTGCAGACAACGTCGATCACTACTGTGTTTCTCATTTTCATTTAAATTTTCGTCAAATAAAAATGCAATTGTTGCGAGGTCCTGGATTTTCCAATCCAAAACTGTTCCACTTGCTTCTCTGCACCTTATTGTTGTGCTGTTCATTTTTGGTAGCAAATGCATTTGGGGCCCAATTGACAAGAGACAAAAAAAAGGAGGTGGCAAAATCGAGACAACAATGCAAATAGCAAAAAATGAAATTATTGCACACGTTCTACGTTTTTCGCTGATATAAGTAATTTTATTTAATTTTTTTTTTTTTTTTTTACTTTTAGTTCTTTAGAATGTTTCTCTTTTATATCTGCTTTTTTCATTTATTTCCTTTTTCGCCATTTCGTTGTTGTTGTTCGTCGTCCTCTAGTTTTAAGTGATACTAACGATGATTTCCCAATTGAATTTATATTGTCTCCGCACTGTACAAAATTAAATACAATAGGTACACGAAAAAACGTTTCATATACAAAGCAAAAATAAGAAAAGAATATACAAGCGTAAGCGTGTATCTCCTTCTTAAACTAAATATCCTCGATCTAAAATTTGAATTGAAATGCTGGCTTCCTCTGTGTGTTGGTTGTTAACTGTTTTGAGGTCACCTTCTTTTTGTAGAAACAAAAAAGCTAAGTAGAAAGGAGCAGTGATAAGTTGGAAAAGGTTCGTCATCATTGGAAAAATTGCTATTTTAAATGACACTTATTTATCTTGATGAACTTACAAAAAAGAGCGTCTAAAAAAGGTGGGGAATGTGAGGAATAAATTGAAATTAAATAATAAGAAAAAGTAATAGAGGCATACAAATGAAACATAATAATATATTTTTATCTATTTTCCGCATGTAGAACCTAATTTAGAAACAGTAGAACTTGATCTCTGCAATCGCATAATGCATATGCATTTGGCAGGACAAGAAGTTGCTACATTAATGTGGATCAATACAATGAAGTGAGATTTGATGGACAATATTTATTATTTCTGATCAAAATAACTGCTAAAAAATATTATAAATAGGCAAATAGATATAAACATACAATTAGCTGAGAGACTATTTAATTCTTAGGGGAGCAGTAAATGGGTACAACTGATATGGACTTAAGGGTAAGCTTAAGTATATAAATAAATTAGCTTTCTAGCTACAACAAACAAAGAATTTTTAAATTTAAATGTTAATTTAAAGTAAAATCCATTTTAGTATTCATCCGTTGGGGGGAAAAAATATATTCTCTTATTAAATATTCTCATAGCAATTAACTATATGCATTTTCTGGATTACTCCATTTACCAACCACACCTATTTCATTCCGTGGAATTAATTTATGTTCACAATATGATAGTAACTTATTTTATCCACTGCTTCCTTCCTTTCTTACCTACCTACCGCTTTAACATCTTTATTCGTGTCGTTGTTGTTTTGGTGTAAAAGTTAAAAACTAATTATGGCGGCAGATCACGTTTTTTCTGACATTGCTGCTGCTGTTACTACAATGCATTCACGTGCAGTGCAGTGAAAATGGCTCACTTTTTCCTTCCTTCCGTTTTCATGTCCGCCCTTTAGTGTTAGCCAAGTGATGCGTCAAAGTAGGATAAGCATGTGTAAGAGGAAGCAGCAAAAGGGGCCTTTCGAGTGTTGGGTGTTCGTTCAAACGGGCGGAAAGTTGCGATTACAGTTGTGGTACTTGCTGTTGGTATTTCGAATTTTTTTTGTTACGCATTGGTTTTTATTAAATTATTTATTTTTCGGATTACTTGCGAAAATAAATTAAAACTTGGTTTTCCACTTTCACTTGTAATTCACAGAAAACAAAAGTTGTAATTAGGTCGATAACTGCACAGATTAACTAGCTTTAACATTATGCTAATGTTTAAATATTGAAAATGCTTGTATTGTTAATTTAAATTGCAAAAAGTCTTCATTAATATGCGGTGATTCTAGAAGGCTAAAATGCAGCAGTACAAAAGGTGAGTGATTGGTTAACCTCTTCGATGCTGTATTAAATGCTCAACGGTTGCAACTAGTTATAAAATAAATTTTATTATATGGATTTACAATTCCAATTACTAGGAACTCAATTACAAAAATGTAAAAAAATAATGGAAACAAAATTATGACTAAGTATTTTGGAATTGCTTAAGCTTTAACACGCTTGAGTTTACTTAATGTTATTATTAAAGCAATCTTACACTTAAACAGCCTTTTAAAATTGGTAGTAGTTCCAACAACGTTCATTTGGCATATGAAAATTTGGTGCGCTCGCTGGCTCCTTTGTATGCTTTTATATCTTTTGAGCTAAGGCGTTTGTTGTGTACTTGAACTACTACGATTCCAACGCCAGACTGTACCATCATCACACACGCTCACCAGCACGCTAGCATCACGTGAAAACGCCACCTGCCGCACTGTCGAAGTGCAGCGAGTATTATTCAAAATGCAAGAATTAGAGTGGCCCGGATCACTAGGATCCAATTCCCAAACATATACTTTGCCTTGTTGATTGCCCAACGCAATAACTTTTTGCCACGGATTAAACCCAAAGCGCACAAACCAAATCTCACATTCATCATAATCAAACTCTGCAATGATCGTGCATGAACTGTCGCTTTGCTTGAGCTGGGCAAATGTTTGATGCAGCTGTCCTGGCTTCCAGCACACAATCGAATTCTCACATGATTTGGACAACACAAAATCACCAAACCATTGGACACAGTCAACGTAATTACGATGAATATCACGTGTTGAAAAATCTGGAAAGTTTTGCATTATCGTTGGAAATGGCAATTGAGATTTATTGGGATTAAAAGTGCGTGACATTTCAATGGTGTCATGAAATTCTGGCGTGTTTATGTACCACAACTTGAGCGAGTGATCCATTCCGCTGGACATAATACGCTCACCTCGAAAATCAAAATCAATTGAAAGCACTTCATCACGATGGCCTTCTACACCGCCGAAAATTGCAATGCACACATTTGTCTGTGTATTCCACAGACGTATAGCATGATCTTTGCTGCCAGACAGTAGTAATTGTGGTTGTCTCGGATGGTATTTCAGTTCATTAATCGCCTGCCCATGGCCAATGTAATTTCCAATAGTCTCATTCTTCTGCACATCAATAACACGTATAACACCACGATAACCAGCCATAGCAAGCACAGGCAATGATGTTTTCACATCGTACGACCAAGCGCATGTATAGAAAACTTCATCGGGCTGGTGAGGATTAAAACATGTAAATAAATATATTATATTTTTGAACTGAGTACGCCAACTCAGGTTGTGCTTCGCTTACATCAGGGTCAGCGTAACACATGAGCAGCTTCAAACCACCCTCCGCGCGTGGACACTCATAAATTGTACAGCGATTTCCCCCAGCAGTCGCAAAAATATGCGGCTGATCTTTGTCCAGCCATTGATTAAATGTTACACCAAATATAGCCTGGCCATGATTCTCCTTAACATGACAACTTAAAAAGGAAATATATAAATAAATATATATTGTTTGCTTTCGAATTTATTCATTTATTTAAACGCGCAACTCACTCATATTTGTATGCGGGGCGTTTCACTTTAGACTTATGACTGCGGCGACCTCCACGTGAGCGCCGTGCTGTTGGCGATTTGCTGCGCGAGGTGTTGCTGGTGCTAACGCTGGCAGAATCATCCTTTGAAATTATAATTTCTATATACATTTTATTCTTTTTCTAAGCACAAGCATGCAATTCTTTTCAAATTAACACAAAAAAAAAAAACTTACGCCACCAGAATCTTCACCGCTATTTTCGCCATGTACGCTGTCTTTTGATGATACTTTATCATTTTTAACTTTAGACATTACTTAAAATATATATTTTATACTCTTTTTTTAATATTCAATACAACTTTTAACTAAATGAAAAATTAATTTTTCAAAATTGCATTCACAGCTAAAAATTAATTGGAGTTTTTGGCGGCAAGTCACTAGCTGTCATTTAATGATCATGATTATTAGAGAAAAAGAGATGGAGGGAGTGCTAAAATAACAGCTGATGTTTTTTCTGTCTTTTTGACATTTCAACAGCCGCTGTTGTAAGTAATGTTTACAGGGTGTATATGAGGAAACGAGAATATTTACTTTTGAATTTGACTTATTTGTATAAATATTTAAATTATGTACATGCACTCAAATCAATGAACAACAAAAACAATTTGCAGTAGAATCGTATTTTACATAAAATATTGTTTAGTGGAAATAGTTCGGTCCCGGTGTGATTTCACTTATATTTCTTAAGAATAGTATGCATCAATCCCTTCTTCAATCGTTAATTGTTTTATCCTGAGTTTCAACGGAACTCTCAAAAATTTCATTAAAAGGACCTGGGTAATTTTAGTGACTCATAACTCTTTTGCGACTTGGTACATAATTATGATTTTATTAGATTTACATATTTTATTTTAAGGAAAACCCCATTATATACAATAATTTTCAACAAACGAACTTAATAATATTATTATTGACAAGATACAATATCATGCTCTCTAAAAATGCAATTATAATTACATAGAAAGTATGTAGGTCTATGTTTTATACATATATAAATAAGGGCATTTATACATAAAATAATCATAGCCCAAATGTTCAAAAATAATAAAACAAGAAAATTTTTTTATATATGTATAGGTACTATTTACAAAGACTAGGAAGAACGGTTCAGCAAAAGGACGAAATGTACAGAAAGGCATCAGCCAATACAGCGAAAGTAGAAAGAGACAGCTGTTAAGAGACTGAGATATATTTTACAAAATTACAGAACGTGTTAGAGACAGACAAATGTAGATAGATTGATAGATAGGGAGAGAAAGGCAAGAAAGACAGTGAGGAAATAGTGTAAAAAAGAAGTAAAAAGTGTGTAGTATTTTTAGTTTTATGTAGAAGTATTTTTGTTAAAACAACAAAAAATTGTAAACTGTAAAACAAAACTCATGTTAAAATGGTTTAAAATCTAAAAAAAATTTAGTTATTACTTTTTAAACTAATATTAGTTTGGAAATAATAAAACAAGAAACAGAGAGAAATTCAACTTTAAGTACGTTTTGTTCGTCGACATGGATCTCGCCCAGACTGGTGTACGCAGGCGTCTTTGTCTCTGTACGGTTGCCTTATTACTACTACTGCTACTGCTGCCGACAGCACTATGACTACTTGCAGCACCGACATCAACATTTTTTGTTGTTTTCGTCGTCGCCGTCGCGGATGTTGTCGCAGCTGCAGTTGTGGAACTTTCATCACTTTCCCCTTTTGCGTCTATTGTTGTATTGCTATCATCTGCAGCATCAGATGCTACTGCTTCTGCATGCGCTTCCGCTGACGGTGGACCTGTTGGACCGCTATGCGTTTGTGGCGCTAAACTAACACCTTTCGTGCGACTATCTATACTCGTTTGATTGTTCGACGCTGATGTTGTACTATGATGTTGTTGCTGTTGATTATCATTTTTCAAACTACAATTACTATTTGAATTATTATTATCCTGATTGGCGCAACTGTGGCTATTATCATGATTATGTTGACTACAATTTATATTTTTACAATTACCATTGCAGCGTTGATCTGTTGGGCTGCTTGTGGTAAATTGTTGTCAATTTAGGCGTACGTTGTCAATTGTTAGTCAATTAGTGTGATTTTTTTTAGCAGTTGGCAGCGAGTAACAGCAACCGAAACAGAAATACAGAAAGACAATAATACGCAGAAGAACGCGCGCATTGTGTTGGTTGAGTTTAAGTACAAATTTTATAAATTTATATATAATTTGTTTTTAAATTTGGTTTTGTTTTTGTGAGCGCAGAAAAAAGAAAAGAAAATTTTTATTTAATAAAGTTTAAATTTCATTATTTTTGAATGATTTTAGTTTTTGTGTAGATTTTTTCTGATTATCTGGTTATTATTTAATTTGATGTTGTCATTTTGTAATGATTTTTTGTTAGTAAATATAAAATTTGTTTATCAAATATTTTTCTAATTTGTTATAATTTAATAAAATTTCATTTCAATTGCATTTCATTTTCTGTATTATTTTTTCAGAAAATATACCGAGTATATAAAGTGTTATCATAATGTTGCAAAAAAAAGTTTAAACTTTCACTTCAGTTCCTTTTTTATTGTTATTTATTTAGAGTGTTTGAAGTTGCCAACACAAGGAGCTCAAACCAATCATTGCTGTACGATGTTGATTCAATTAAGGGATTTACGAGATGCAACTTATGTGAGAACCGAGTGCGATGGCAAACATACTCGTAACTGAAAGTGCAACTTAGCGTTTAGACGGTCGATACCCTACATCAAGCAGCAAAAATTAGTTTACAAACTTTGTCTATGGCTAAACTGATTAAGAGCAGGTGATTCGTAGTCACACTTAGTCCTACATGTTGTACATTGTAATCCTCGTTTTTTACCAAAGACTCCATATACGTCTTGCTGGCAGATTGTCATTTTTAGCCGAAATAAATAAAGAAAAATATTTGATCTCTTATTGATCATTCTGCACTTACACACGAGTGGAAACATCGACGAATAAACCATGCTTGCTACAAGTTCTACAACTAAGTTGAGCTATGTTTTATTAATAGAGAGATCCCAAAATTAGAGCTGGAAAAAATCGGTAAAAATAACTATCGATACTTACCGATCTTTTTTGCCTAACTATAGACAAACATCGGTAATTTTCCCTTCTATAGCGCTGAGCAGAGACGTGGATGTCGGTTCACGTGCTCCGTGATTGACGCTAACAGTGAAGTGACTAACATTATTAATAACATCTGTAACACTAGAAACTATCGATACTTACCGATGTGCATGACCTATTGATATAAAGCAATAGTTGTCGATGTTTTTCCCAGTCCTAAAATAATCACACATACAACTTTTTTGGCTCATAATAACGGACAAAAATTGGAAAATTAAAGTGTTAAATAGTTGCTAGTCAACTAGATGGTTTAAAATCCTCATTATTCTATAAACGATCTTTATTAATAAAAATGAAATGCAAATGCAAGAAAGTTCCATTTGCAGTGTTAGAAAATTTTTACGGAATCGTATAAATTTTGAATAAAACCTCTAATTTTTGACGCTTATTCGCTAATATTGTTTTAAGCAATCAGCCCAACGAAATAAATGCCAATATTATTAATTCTATCGGGTGTAGGAAAATTACTGTTTTAAATAAACAACAAGCCATCCCAAAATTAATGTTAATTTCAACTTACATAATATCGTTGTATGTAAATTTTTAGATGTGTATATATGTATAATTTTAGAAAATTTTAAATGCCAAAAAGTGAAAATCCGTTTCAAATGAAAGCCTTCAAAAATGAATCTAGAAAATCTCTTAATGAATTCAGCCTATCAAAGTTGACTGTAAATTTTTAAAGTAAAACTTGTCCGCGTTGAGGGTAAACTACACCGGAAGGCAGTCATTTGGCAACGGAAGTATTGAAATGGAAATATAATATATCAAACAATGTGTTGGAATTTGTCAGCCAAAAGTGTACCGGGTTTTCTAGCTCAGCACTAGTGGTTAAAACTATGTGTGAGAAAATGATGAATATACAGACGAGAGAAAATATATACAATGGCAGATTGTAAATAACCATATGTTTTTACTTCAGTGCACTCGGTTACACAAAATAGTATTGGTATGGAATGTAAGAATCGATACATCTACGTAGCCACAAGATATGAGAGTGAACTGAAAAAGACGAAAGAAATATATTATTCATCTAGTTTTTCTTTTCACATTCATCATACAGATGGTTTAATCTCTCATACTGTTATGTATAATGAAAAGACTAGTAACGCTGTAGTAAGTAGCACAAACCTGTCAGAAGTTTCACTTATATGGAACACTAAGTGTTCTTTAAAATATTATTTTGCTTAGGATGTACACAAAATATGTGTGTATATTCATATGTAGTACACAGAATGGTTTTTTGTACAATTAATCAAAGTGAAAAAATGAAACCTATACTCATAAATATGTAGGAGGAGTGCCACCTAAATTCCTCGAAATGAATTTTTGTATCCTGCACATGAAGTATTGCATTTATGTTGTAGTGTTTCTGCATGCACTATGCATGTACAATGTTAACTTGTAAAGTGCACTCTTGGCATTTTGTAGTATTCAGAGCAAACAACAATAAAACTAAAAACATCATGTGAAACCCTCTCAGTGTAAATTAACATGTTAGAAACATAAGAGTGCATATGTATGAGGAGGAGAGGTCACATATACTACCTCAATACATGTTTGTAATGATGTGTATCCTGTTATTTTTCACTATGTGCACAAGGCAACTATGATTACTGAAGTGAAAGTTAAACTTTGTTATCTAGCAAGTACATTTTTATTTAAAATATCCCACTGCGAAAAGTGTAGTATAGTAATTATTGTTAAATAGGTATGTTGGTTTAACGCTGACTTAATGCAGTTCAAAATGTTTGTTTTTAGCGGATACATATTTTGATTTTGTTGTTCCAATTTTTTATAAACAAACTGTTTTTTACTTAAATAATAATTTCAAACGAAATTGTATGTTGTTTTGTAAAGACGAAATTGAAACAATGTTGTATTTACAGATGAGAAAAAATTAAATACGGTAGATAAATTTCGTAGTATGTAGGGCGGATTTGGTTAGTATGGGAAGTAAACTGAAGGGTGGTAATTCATACGAGTATT
Organism: Palloptera scutellata; assembly: GCA_958295655.1. Taxonomy (NCBI): domain Eukaryota; kingdom Metazoa; phylum Arthropoda; class Insecta; order Diptera; family Pallopteridae; genus Palloptera; species Palloptera scutellata. Next base: position 28,785,537 of record OY282452.1, on the reverse strand, counting down.
TAATAAATAAAATGTATTATTATAGGATTTAAATTGGATTGGAAATTTTTTTATTGCATAATTGTATGTAAAGCTTAAACCTTAAAAGACAGCACGAAAATGTAAAGAGAATTTTGAGAACATTTTTAGAAATTAGGGACTCAGAAACTTTTGGAATTTACCTACATAGAATATAATTAATTTATAATTATATCAATATGTATAAAGAATATTCTGAAATACATAAATAATACAGAGATTCGTTACAAAATTTCATTATTAAGGCAAATTTTACTTCGAAATAAATCTCTGTATTAAATAATGTACATTAGTATATTCGCATCTAGAATTAAAAGTTAATAAAAAATATGTCTATAACATTTAGGATATTTAGTGCTTTCTGAAAAAAATTATTTCTAGCTGATTGTTGAAAAAACTCACATTTAAATTTTTTAAAAGGAAAATATTTGTTTTATATTTCAGGCAATTATGTTTAATGAAAATCGATAACTCTAAATTAAAAATCTCTAAATGTTAAATGAAAAATTTTAAGTCATTCGATTTACTAAGTTCTATCAAAAATAAATTTATGGAAACTAAAATTTTTAAATGCACATTACGTAAAGAATATATGACTGCAGTTTTCATCGTTAGCTCAATAAAAAAAAAAGGTTTTTCCAAGTACAGTAAAACCTCGAAGCGATTAGCTATTTAAGTATTCGAGAAATGCAATAAACTACATATGGTTTAATCACGGTAAACGTGGGTATTGAATAAATTATTACCAGAGGTAATTATGGTACGTAATAAAGGTTTTTTTTTTGGTTATTTGAACGTCGCACTATGGCAAACAGAGCGTTAGCGCTATTACCAAAGGTGATCGTGGCATGCCATAAGTATACTACATACCTATTAACCCAAACGAACGAGGGACGATATAAAATATTAATCAAAGTGATTGTGCCAAGTAATAACCTATTGACCGTTGTGGTCGTAGAGAAATAAACAATTAACAGAAGTGATCGTGGCATATACAATATTTAACTAAATACCAAGAGAAGTAGATCCTTGCACATCATAAACTTTTAACCTAGGCCAGTGCTAGTTAGTGCCAGATAAGGAGTACCCTACCGGTATTATGGTATCCTGAAATCGCTGGATCTCGGTCCCTTTTTCACTTTCCGAAATGTCGGGATTGGAGCTCCGGCGTCGTGTGATTTTCTTCTTTAATTGTTATCATAAAATTCGAAGCTTTTCACACTTGGAATTTTACAAATTGTTACTGTGTTTCATCGCGACTTACATAAATAATGTCAAACTAATTAAAAAAATTAAGAAATTCAAGAAGCAAAACTTGTTAACAACACTTGTTTGGTTTTTAAATAAAATTTTTCTCAATTAGCAGAATTCGAATAAGGAATAAGTTGGAATTTAATATATACAGGGTTAGGAGATTGAACTGTTATCTATGCAAACGACCATATATATTTTTTTTTTTGTGAATTTATGTTTTATTAATTAAGTTACAAAAATGTGTCGAAATAATAAAAATTTTAGAATCCATTCACTTTAGCTCGATGTGGCCATCTTTTGCTTACTATGGCCTTCAAAAGGTTAAAAAATGAGTTGGATGCTGCACGAACATGATATTGGGATATTTAGATAATTCCCGTACAATGGCATTCTTCAGCGCATCCATTCTGACATATTTTTTGGTCCTCACCTTGCTCTCCAAAATCGCCCAGATGGAATAGTCCATCGGATTTGCATCTGGTGAATTCGAAAGCCATTGTGTGCACGAATTGAAGTGTGGAATATGGTTTTTAACCATTCTTGGTTCACACGAGCTTTATGAAACGGTGCCGAGTCTTGTTGGAACGTCCATGGTGTTCGACCGAAATGTTTGCGTGCCCACGCCTTTAAAGCAGCTTCCAAAACATTTTCCCGACAATAAGTACGCATTGACTTTGATACCAGGTTCGATGAAAGCGATTGGACAGCATTCATCCGCGGTCACAGTTGCTCATACCATTACTTGAGATGGAAAATTAGGTACTTCGGGTGGACGTTCTTAGGCTCCAATTTTCGTAAATGCGTTCGGTTAAGTAAACACGATCATTTTGAGAGTTTATGAATTGCTCAATAGGAACACAATGTTTGGAAATTCGCCAAGTTCGTGCAAGCGTAACAACTCCTTGCTCTTTCGAGTCTAACTTTTTTTTGGTTTGGTGTAAGGTTCGTGTGCCTTTTGGAACTTGTAAGGCTTTGCCTTGAGCTCATTTTGAAATATGCGTCGGATGTTTCGCTGGGATATTTCCGAACCATTTCATGTGATGTTTCCGTTTTTTTTGTCCACCACCATAGCGTTATGCAATGCTGCCTATATCATTATAACGATTTATGGTGCGATACACAAACATTTTATTCACTTTGAGATGCCGGAGCTCACGAACAATAACTGGTTGTGATATTAAACTCAAATAATACTGTGGGCAAAAGTTAGTAAGACTTTGTTCATAATTTAAAATTTTTTATTCATTCTTCCAAATCTATTTCGTCCCCTTCAAAGTAATCCCCCCGGCCCCAATACACTTGTGCCAACGTTTTTTCCAATTCTCGAAACAGTTGTTAAAGTCAATTTCCGGAATAGCCTTCAATGTGCTTAGCGATTCATGTTTAATGTCTTCAATTGACTCAAAACGGTGTCCACGAAGCGGTTTTTTGAGTTTAGAAAATAGCCAAAAGTGCTAAGTCACACGGTGCTAAGTCAGGCGAATAGGGTGGTTGCGGAACGATATCAGTCGAAATTTTGGCAAAATGGCCTCGTAAAACCAATGCAGTGATTTTGGAAGCAATCGTGCATTCACTCTTCTTAGGCCCAAATGATGTTTTAAAATGGTTTTCACTGATCCTTCCGATATTCCAACGATGCCAGTAAGGTCTCTGACTGTTAATCGTCGATTTTCGAGCACCAATTCCTTGATTTTATTGACGTGTTGATCATCAGTTGATGTTGATGGCCGTCCTGGACGTGGTTCGTCGTCAACGCGTTCTCGACCATCTTTGAACAATTTGTACCAATCAAAAACACTTGCTCGCGACATACAATTATCACCGAAGGCCTTTTGCAACATTCTGAACGTTTCGGCAACAGAAATTTGATTCCGAACACAAAATTTAATGGAACTTCTTTGTTGAATAATTTCACTATTTGTGAAAATCGCCGAATGCACTTTTTGTACTTCAGAAAGACAAGCGTATGCTAAACACTAATGATTATTTTGATGTGACATTTGGCACAGATGTCACCGACAGTCATACCAACCTTAAAAAAATAATATTTTGATGAATGGGTTTCCGCGCGAAATTTAAATTAAAAAGTCTTACTACTTTTTGCCCACAGTAGTATAACGCAATCACACTATTACGTTTTAATTCAATTTCGAATAACTTTTGTTCTATAAAACTTGGACGCAATTGCTTGTGGTAGCTTGTAAACAATATAAACAGCTGTCATTGGCATGAATTTGACACAGTTGGCAATATCGCGTTGCCAGATATACCGGTGTGAAGTTGGTAAAACTTCAATCGCCTAACCCTGTACATATTTCTAATACAAAATAGTTTATATTATATTGGCATGTGAATATATGATAGAATTATTGTAAAATTATGATAAGCCACATGATTTCAGAAATTTGGTTTTTGGGTATGTTCTACCACTTAAAACAGCAAAATATTTAATCTATATTCCAATAAATTTCACATCTAGCCTAGTTTGCCTTCACGAACGCTGTATTTTCCATAAATTTAATTGAAATTTGAAATGCAATTATCTCGAGTTTTCTACTTTTTGGCTTAGGTTTTACAATTATCCTATCATATGAACATGCTAGTCTACGTACACATTAAAGGCTGAACTAATGAGATTTTCTACAATTTTTACAAAAATAATGTTTCTCATTTAAAGAAAAGTAACGAAAAAAAAAATTAACATTTTTATTTTTAAAATTTTTGTTGCATATATAAAAATTGGGATCCCGAAAAATCTCGTGATCCCGCTATTATAATTTCTGAATACCGAAATCCGAAGATTTCGAAAAATGCTCCGGGACTCCTATCCTTAATGCCAGCTTTATGCATATATTGAGTTGAAAACAAGCAGAAGTTGATAGAAATTGTTTTGTTTTTTGGCACATTTTTTGCATGATTTGCATATCCCAAATGTATACTTTTGAGCCGGTTCTCGAATCTATCAAACTCAGGCTATTCGAGATTCTACTGTACCTACACATTGACTAATATAGTACATATGGCCTATATTTTCTATGAATATGATTTTAGTAATGTACTTATATCTATGATATTTAAAGTATGTCTCAGCTAAGATATATTGGCAGTAATATTCGTATACTTACAATGTAGAATGAGTTCTATGGAATGTTGTTATTGTAATGAAATATTTGGCAAAAAAAAAATAAAATCAATAATTTGATTACAAAAACAGAAAACGAAGAAAAATTACAATCATCATATAATTAAACTTAGCGAATTAAAATGAAGAGAATATCTAAATACATATCAAAAGATTTATATATAGGTATATAAATACTTAGTTAGAATAGAAAAGGACAAAACTAACGAAAGAGAAAACTATAAAACAAACGGTAAAAAGAAGTGAGAAAGAAAGAAAAATCTAACACTTACTCTTCACGGTCGATGGATGAAGACGAATTTTGCCCCAATTTAGATTTATTTGCGGTGGGGCTTCTGTAAATTTATTTTCAATTTCATCAGAATAAATAATAATAAGAAAAAAAAACAGTGAACAAGAGAAAGACAAATAAAAAACGAATGATGTACATACAAATCGTAACTAAAGAAAAAGCGCATAATTATTTGTTTTAATTTTCACTTGCAGAAATAAAAAAATTAAATAAATAACAAATGTTTTAAAAACTTTCCCATTATAAAAAGTATGTAGTTAATGCATATATCTATAAGAAAAATGTTGATGAAGATAGAGGAAGGCGAAGTGACATCAAAAAAATGGCCCTTACTATAGTAATTGATAGAATAGATTTTAAATTTTAAAATACTTATTTAACTTTTCACACATTTTAATATGAAAAAAACGTAAACAAATTAATTTTTAAATTTATAATCGACTTTATTTTCTTTATTATTAACTGGATCAACTTGGTCGCGAGCTTGTGTGGCGAACATTATTAAGATGCCTTTGTACTAGCTCACTTTATAGGTCAAACTGTTTGTGGACTTTCTAAAAAAATAGATAAAACTAGCAACATTTGACTGCCAATTAAGTCAGTTGACTTGTCAAAAAACTTGCTAGGAAGCAAATGTTTATGTGTTCATATTATTGTATGTATTTTAGTCTAACTTTCTACTTTAGTCTCATAGAACTTTTTACTCGTATGTAGGGGGGTGAGAAAAAAAATCAGTTGATTTATGTCAGAGCTCAAGTGCGCTAGTGTTAAATGAACTCTGAAAATCAGAGTTTATGTTAAATCCGTCTCCACTGGGCCTTCTTAGCTTTACCACATGCCACTTACGCTACTTATCACTTTCAAGTCTCACAACAATGCTCGCCAACAAGTTGAGGTGTGTATGAAGGCTTACAATTATAACATAACACTTTCCATAAGTATTTACATTGAACAGAAAATAAAATATACAATAGATGATTAATGTATAATTTCTTAAGCATAAGTTAAGTGTAAACGTTGCTTAAAGATATGCGTGCGTATTTCAAAAATAAGTATATTGTGTAACCGTCAAGTAGTTCATTTGCGGAAACAAAAGCCTAAATCGAATTGAAAACTTTTAGCTATAATTACTTAGCTGATTATATACTTAATAAGCATGTAAAAGTAAATACATATGTTTTGCCTTGTTTTCTTAAAAAACAAAAAGCGTATTTTGGCCTAATCTCACCCAATAAAATCCAATTCTTTTATATCTGTAAAATCACATTTGCTTTTTTGATGAGAAAATACTTACATAAAAGCAGCTATAAATAAATTTTCGATGATTTTCACTATAATAAATATTTGATTTTACAACGCAATATTTTCTTTTACGAGTATAACTAAAAAATATAATATATATCTAAATAAATGCGAATTGCAATGCAGTATTTGTTTAACCAATAAGAATTGAGCATGTAGTATAAATATTCGGGTAGGTATATTGAATTGCATTTCATATGATTGTCATATGGAATGTTTGTCGTGAATACTCATTATGTAAGTAATGATGTGATAGATGGTACTTGTATGTATTATGAATTATCCCAAAAACATATACTTACTTGGATTCATCGAGGAAAACAGCTTCAAGTACACGTGCTGCATAATGTAAGTTTCTTTGTAAAACTTCAGGTGGTATTTCGCCATTGTTGAGTAGATTCAAAAGACAACGGAGTCTGTATGACAGAGAGAAAGATATAGAGAAAGAGAGAAAGAAAGAGGGAGAGAAAGAGGGAAGAGAAAAAAGAATATTAAATTAAATGTACATAAGTATTTTGGAATATTGCCTTTTAATTAAGATATAAGTACTTCTACACTGCGAACTAAGCCTGCCTACAACAATTTATGAATCATTACACTTTGATCAATTCATTGTAGAATAACCTACATTAAGAGAAAATATCAGAGTAATTAGCGCGAGTACATAAGTCTTAAGCTTTTTACACTCAAGAGCAGGAGTAGTCAAGTCATTCGATATAAAATTTTTGTAGTGTTAGATGAAAAATTCCTGTGAACTCATCGTAACATTATTAAGATTCAATATAAAATTTTTACTTTGCTTATTAACTCTGCCAAAGTCCAAATTTTGATATTGCTTTACATTTTGATCGATTCCTTGTAGAATGATATAAACTCATAAGAAAAAGTCCAATATCCTATAAATCAGGGTTTGAAACCGTTTGTTTTATCGTTAACGGTTAGTAACAGATTCATTCCCATTAGCGTTATCGTTACTGTTACCGAAACGTTGTTACCGGTAACAAAAATTCTTATTACACAAAATAAAATCCCTGATAATAATCAACCGCTGGAAATAAGCATTATTCATGTTACCAAATTGATGACAAAATTCATTAAAATGTAACTAAATATAATATACCAATAGTACGGTAGTAAGGGCATTAAATTTTTCAATAAAACATTTGCGTTGGTATAAGAGTTACATTCTTGCTATAAATTAAAGCAATTACACGACGCCAGCGTTTTTCAGATTCCAGAACGAGAGATGTCATTTCCTGGCGTTGCTTAATTAAGTTCTTTTTTTAAATCTAACGTTAAACGTTTATCGTGGAATTGTTAAAAAAAATATAGAAAATGCCTAATTGGGTTTTTGGGTCTATTCTAATTTATCAAAATCTCTTTGTGTTGATTTGAGGAGTACAGCAGTTCGATTGGTTTCTAAACCAAATTGAGATTGAAAATCGATTAATTTTATTTATCATTGCTTGCTCTGACGTTCAGAATAGAAAATGTAGAACGATTTGAAATTTATTTTCAAAAGATTTCGAAATGAAAAAATACCCCTTAATTAATTTAACATATTTGAGGGGAGATTAAATTATCAGGCACTACGACCTACACACAGCCAAACCCCAATTAAGGACAAAAGACGCTGTGCTAATCAAGGCTAGAACATTCCCATCATAAGCTGGACCACGGCCGGAAATGCACAGAGAATGTGAGCTGTGGTCTCGTCATCTTCCATACACAGACGGCACTTTGTCATATTTGACAGACCTAACTTATTTATGTGATATCTTAGCAAATAATGCCCAGAAACGTAGCTCGCTAGCCGTCTGAGATCCGATTCAGTAGATGGGACAGACTGACTGTGGGTAAGGGGATTCCAATATTCGAGCTAATATTCGACTCTCACGACCAATTTCAAAGAGGCCCTGCCGAGTACGCAGATGGGGGCCAATGAATATATTCGATGTGACTTTTGTAGCTACTACGAATGTGTTCTTACAAAAGGAGCTTTCTGTTCTTTTTTTGTTTTATTAAATTAAACATTATTTCTATTGTTCCTGCTATTGAGATATTAGTTAAATACTTTGCAGTGACTTAAAAATTACATAAGAATATTGAGTTCATGACATTTTACTCAGTCCTTTTTTATGTTTTCTATTAACAAATAACTCACCTATTTGCTGCTTTATCGCATGCATCCGGTGTATCGACAGCTGGTAAATTTTCCGTTGCCAAATCGACGACGCTGCCCGATTTCACGTTACACGCGTTTTCAGTATCCGTGGTTATTATCGATGCGGCCGAATGAAGTGATGCGGCGCTTTCTGCATGCATATCGGTGCTTGCCATATCAGGTGGTGAATTTGATGAATTCGGTGAAGATGGGTGCATTTTTTGAGCCGTATGAAATGATGTTTGAAAACGACACAACGATGGTGGCTGTTGTGGTTGTGGCGGATGTGTTGCTGATTTTGCAGTGGTACTGTTGGCTTCGGTGTAATTAGTAATTGTTGTATTGGAAGATTTGTATGATGATGAGTTCAAAATTTGTGAAGTTTCAATTGCAGTTGCACTTTGTTGCTGGCTACTGTAATCTTTTGAGCGATTTTCGTATGAAATTGATGTCGCTGCTGCTGGTGTAGTAGCAGCAGAGATTGGTGTTGTTGCGGTTGCACCAGTTATTCCTCCTCCACCCACATGTGATGGTGATGTTAGTAGATTTGATTGTTGTGTATCAAGTTGTGTAAAACTTTTACGACTATTTGAACGTCGCACAATCGTAAGGGAACCGTGTCCTATAACAATAAAAAATAAGTATAAAAGAAGAAGGAAAACAAGAATTAATAGGTACATAAAGGAATAATAGAAAAAGGGAAAATCAATTTTTGTTTTTCTATATACATACACTTTATTTGAGAGTAAATAAAATCTCTTAGGAATTTGAAGGACTATAAGAAAACATGTGTATTTGCTTACATGCTTCAAGTTTCTTGTTTGTACTGTCAGAAAATGTTCCCCTAAGCATTTTTGAAACCCAATCTTTAACTGAGCTTAACTAAGTTTCACAAAAAAAAAAAGAAAAATATATGCACAAGTATACAAGTATGTGTGCTATAGAAAAGGATGAAACGAGCTGCTTAGATCGAAAGAGCTAAGCAGCGTATACTTAGTATGCTTAAGTTAAGTGATGCAAAAGGACGAAAACACTTAAAGCATTGATTTACATACAAACACGCATACATAAATATACATATTTGTATCTATGTATGTATGCGTTGATACAAGTACCATAATGTTTTTGAATCTAACCTTGATTTCTCACATGTCAAATAATAAATCTTCTTTGCTGCGAGACAAAATTATAGCAAGAAGAAAAAAACGGGAAGAGAAAAAGATATGTATGAAACGGCACGCAATAATGCAAAATTTTCTTAAGCAGCAGGCGAGACGCCAACATAACGAAGCGTAAAAATAAATATTACCAAAATAATGAAAGTAAAACTTTAAAAGTTCGCAACTCTCACTTACTCTCTACCTAGTTGCATGTATTTCTTCAATTGATTCACAGACGCACACATACAATCAATATACTATGTACTTATTTAGGTATGGTACCCAGTTGGAAATCACTTCTTTCACTTTTTCTTACCTCTAACAGTAGTTTTAAGATAAATTCACACTTAACTGGGGCTACATGGCAAAACAAAAACAGTTACAAAGTCAAAGCTTGAGGAACACGATTACCGTAAGTTTGAATGCAAGAAAAATATTAATTTTGGTGTCATGTATCTCATTTAAGGCTCTAGAAATAGGAGCAAATAATAAGGAATAATTAGATTTACGTAACCCAACATAAAATAAGGCACAGTGGCGCAAATCTCTAGTAAGAATATCGATCTTCCTCAAAATCGATCTGTCCTCAGAGAGCAGAACAATAAACAAAAGAGAACAAAAGATTCTAAAAGAGATCTCACTAAAGAAGTAAACAGAATTTTGGGTGTAAAAGAATCAGAAAACTCTGAACTATTGCGCCGGATAAAAGCTACCATGGACCATACGCTTTAGGAATAATATTATTTAAATGCGGAACAAAAGAAAACTTCACATAGAAAACAACCCCTAGATCTTCTATTTCACTAACTGATTCAAAGGTAGTAAGTATTAGCAATGTGATAATATGTAAGGATAATATTACTTATGGACTTTGGCAAAGGTCATACGGAAACATTTGTTGATATTTAACGATAAACGATTTTTACAGCACCCAATAAGAAACAAATCTAAATCGGCATACAACAATAGGTATCTAGCATTGGGAAAATAGAATGAAATGTCGTTCATTCGGAATATGTCACCGCCGTTTACATCGGCCAAAGGAATGTCGTTTTACAATGCCTTCAAAATGTTTGAAAATAGTGGATGGCTTTGAAATGGGTTTGTAGTTACAGACGTTGCTGGAGTGATGGCCGCAAATTTCCAGTCATCAATAAAGACACCAAAAGCAAATGGCTTTCTTCGGAATAACTATTTGCTAGAACTTAAAGTTTTGTCCTAAATTCTTTGGTACCAAAAGGATATACCATATCAACGTAGATCCCTATCGTGTATTGTACTAGGTTCAGTATATGACACTATCTGCATAACTCGGATTTCGTGTTTGGGGTCCAGATCTGTTTCGAGTGTTTCAATCTGCATAAGACTGGGTATTATTTGAAATCCAAAAATCTTTAAAAAATGGAGCTGAAAGCACATTGCTACTGTGGACACTATTTTTTGTTTTTTAATGCTTGTAATAGGTTATAGACAGTCAAGATTTACGATGACTTGGTTGTAAGTACAATTTATCTCTTAAATTGTCATCTGCATGCCTGTTTTTTTTTTTTTTTTTGCTGTTGACGCTCTATATTTGAACTACAGATATTCGCATGCATCTTTATGAATGTGAAGGCCTTCAGAAAATTTTGTAACTGGGAACTTTAATTCTGCAAGCTTAAATTCATTCCACTGTTTTGTTTAACCTTAAGTATAGAGATTTCCTTTTTTTTTTTTGTGTATAATATTTACTCAAACGATAATACTTAGCATAGAATTTCGTTATATCTTAGCTTAACTGTGTTTGCGTGAACAAAAAAAAAAAAAATACTGAAAATGTAATTCTGTGCGTGTAGACACAAACACAATGTACATTTATATTCACATATAAATTATTATTATCATGCCCGAAGGAAGAATGAAGAATATACGAGTGTGTGTGCATTAGGTACCTTTACCACATATATTGAAGTATCCTTTGAATGTGCAAAGAGAGATTTATTTTTATAGCTAAATGAAAACGTTGAATTCCATTGATTTACTTGAGCGGAAAGCAGAAAAAACAAGAAATCTTATTCTTTATTGCGTGGTAGTAAAATCAGAATAAAATTGTTGTATACTTTTTTTGTTCCGTTTCTCAAAAAATAGTGAAACATTTGCTCACATTGTCTCATTTTGAGTGAGTGAGTGAGTGTATGTAAAAAGTGTAAAAGTAGAAAAAGAAACATTATTCAATTTCAAAGGATTATGCTGCTGCTTTACTGAATGCACGACTGACTACACAAGTACATAGCGTTGCAGTAAAATAATAAAATAAAATTGTGCTGGCACAAATACTTGTAAATGTCAATGACATGAAAATCAACGCCTTCTTATAAGATTACCATCTTTCGTTCGTTCGTTCGTTTCATTGTTAATCAATTTACTGCCAAGCAAAATCAACGAGATTTATAAGGTAAGAATAACTCAAACAATTTATATAATATGTATAGATACGAGTATATCTATTCTATGTAATAAATGTTCTGCACAGATTGTAAATCAATTTGTAAATGTATACTTTGCAATACTCGTACGTATAAGTTTCGATTTACCACTTTTCAGCTTAGAATTACATTTAGTTCAATACATAGTAATTACATTTATATTAATGGAAATCGGTTTTAGCTCAGTGGTTCGTTATGTACTGCAAATATTGTTTTTCTGTGTGATAAGCAAGGCCTAACATAATTTTAAGCCCGCTGGGAAGCATATAAATCTTAAGATACCCGAAGAAGCCCATTTTTCTCAAATTTTTCCACCATATAACAAGAAAGGCAAAATAATTCGGGTCTACATGCACTGAATGAATAAGTATGATGTCTACCTGTAGAATCAATATCTTATTATTTGTCGTTGTGGTGTAAAGTGGTGGCAGTAAGTGTGCAAGTGCAAAATCTAATGGCTAATCTTATCTCATTCGGATCCACGGAATTCAATGATACCAATAGATTTGTCAGAGTGGTTCGAGTTTTCAAGATAGCGGTATTTTTAAGGTTCATCGGGAAATGGCTTAAATTTTTATGTGTACGAGCGGCATAGGTAGGGGTAAATAAAGGGGATGCGTTTCCACCTTATGAAAATATTTTCAGAAAAAATATTCCCCCATTTAAAAATTCAATCCCCACCACTGTTATACATACATACAAGATGCAATACAGCAATTTACAATCAATTTCAAATTTGTCCAATGTTTTTTCGAGCACATTTTGCTCAAATTTGATATTTTTCACAAAAAGTTGCGACAATCGATTTGTAGATCCCAATTTATGTAAGATCTTTACTTTACTTTTAATGGTACAACAACCCATGGAGGGCCTAGGCCGAGCTTTTCGCTGTAAGATCAGCCATCAAAACATTTACAAAAAATAAAATTGACCACAGTTTAATTGGCTAGTACCTTGTATGCCCCTAGAAAGGGTACGCCCATGGCGGTTGGAAAACTGTTTCTACTGTAAAATTCGTAATGAAACAGCTGACTGAAGTTGATTTATTTGACATAGAAAATAGTGAATCGAATGGAGGAGAAAAAAAAGTATGATGGTGATATCACCGCCTATTGCATACTCCTCGTACACTAACTCTATTTCTGCCCATCTTTGGTTATCTGTAGGAAAATAGCCTTAGATCATTATTTACTAAATGACTTGGCGATTTAGGAGACCTACTAAAGTATATATGAAGTCCAAATTGTTTGAGTAATCAGGGTTCTTTAAAGCAGGTGGATAAAATACCCACGTGGAATAATAATGAGCCATTTTTGGCCTTAGAGTGTCCACTTAACCAAAGCTAACCTTCCCGCCCAGAAAACATTGATATTATATTATTTGTCATTTAGTTAGAATGTTGCAACTTTACTTAAATTTTAATTAAAATTTTCATTAGTAAATAGTTGAGCTCAATATCACAAGAAAAAGTAATAAAATAAATTGGATTGCTTACAACTGCGAAATTACGAAATATTTCTGTCATTGCTGCTGTTGTCGCATTGACAACATAATATTTTACAATATAAATGTATAAACAGTGAGATGGATGTAATTTCGCAATTTTGACTTCATACAATTTTCATAACTCTCTGCAATCCAACTAGATACAAATTTAATACATACATATATATTCTAATTGTTATTTCAGGATACTTACTACCTTTTCATTTTCATTTTCAATTTCAATGCAATGCAATAACAAGCAAAGTAACGAAAAATATTTCACTTACTTGCAATTTGACCATTTATCGTTATACTTTCAAAAGTGCTGCCGCTTAAACCACTCAATAAACTTTCATCTAGATTGCTATTGCCGCCTCCAGCAAAGGATGATGCTGCCACAGTCGCTGTAGTTGGGCTATTTGCTTTGGAGCGTTCACTGCTACCACCGATATTTGTATGTGTAGTTGTTGTTGTTGATGTTGATGTGCCAGTGTTGCTACCACCACCAGCGCCGCTGCTGCCAACAGCTAAATTTTCTCCGCATATGCGTTGTTGTCTTTCGGAAGTTGTATTAATATTATTTCCAGCGGATATTGCTATTGCCGAGCTACTGCTGCTGTTGCCACTAATTCCGATACCAGTACCGCTGCTGCAATTGATGCCACCAGTTCCGGTTGATGAAGAATCGTCGCGTTTCGGAAGATTTTCTGGTGTGCTGGCGACTGTAGTCAAAAAGAAGAGATGACAGGAAGAAATAGATAAAATGTTAGTCAAATAATGAAATGTCTTTTCTTTGTTCAAAATATTGGAGAAAGGAAGATTTGCTTTCTATCAATTTCTATTCTTGTAGATATCTAAAACATTTTTTAAAAATAAAGTCATAGAAATTGCATAGAATGTGATATTATTGAAAGGCACACATGCATTCACATAGCCAATAATTTTTCAGTAGGAAATTCAGTGTTTCTTTGGTTTCTGAATTCAACAATGATGAAGACACATGAATTGAATGCTTGAAGAGTGAAGCAATTACATACTTATATACCCAATATTTAAATTCATAAAATTTTATAAATTAAATAAAGAAATTGATATTGATTCAGCTCCAGGTAACACCATCCATGGCAGAACTATTAAAACTTGAAAATTACCTCGTAAGGTTATCGGGCTATAAAAAGTTATTATGTTCTATATCGTTCCGAAATTCGTTCGGAAAAAAGACTAAAAAGTTTAGATGAGACACAAATGGGACATAAGTGGCTTGAAAAGCTTAAGTATAACCTGAATTACTTTTTATTATCATCTTTGCTTTGATGCGCTCGGTATAACTTTTTTGCTGGAGAAAGTGAGTTGTTTCTCGCCCCTTTTCTGTTTTGTTTTCTTATTGTAGAGTTGCATGCCACATAGAATTTATTAACTAAATTTAAGTTAATATTATCCGCACCCGCAGTCAGTAATGAATAAAAAATGTATTTCAACAGGTGATCTCCCATACACACGTATAAAATTCACACAAAAAATTACAGGTAGAATTATACATATGTAGTCATGATACAACAACGTACGTGAAACTACTAACGAGTATGTAGGAAAGCATATATATTTGCGTTTATATGTACATAAGTATTTGTACGTTATACTAAAATATTTTTTTTTTTGTAAATCCATGGTTGTATTTAAGTATTTAGAAGTAGCATTTGGCACTTCTTCTCTTTTGTTTGGGTCTTTTTGGTGAGGTACCTTCGTAAAATATGTATTGTATATGAAATTTTTGTTGATATATCTGGAACAACAGCGCTACTATTCCATTTTGGTGTTTTAGTTTTTTTTATTATTATTTTCTATGCAAAATATTGCAAATACTATCGAAATTGGTAAAATATTTATATACAATACATTAAGATGGGCGAGGATGTATGGGCGAAAAAAGTTCATGTTTTTGGCACATATCTGAAATCTAGCATCATAAACCGTTTTTCAACTGGGAACACTCCTCTTGAGCTGAATGATCTGCAAAAATTTACCTTTCATAGGTCTTAATTTTCTTAAATATTAAAATATTTGTCATACCAATCAATAGATCTCCCTGAGACCTTTCCAACGAACCCTTATTTAACAAAATCACATAAAAAAATATCATATGTACGAACTTTTGCGATGAACGCCATAGTTGATTTCACCCCAAAAATTTAATTTTCATATTTAATTTTCTTTCGACTCCGTTTTGGAAAATATTTAAAAAGGTGCGATTCCTTGAATTTTTTGATGCTCTTTCATGTGTAATCAGCTTGAAATGGGGTTAAACTAACAATAAAAAATGTCCCCTACTAACATTTATTTTTTCCAAATGTCTTCCATTGACCCAATCAATCTTTCAATCGCGGAGACAAAACTTAAACTTTTATCCATCCACATTGTATAATAAAAGTATTTTTAGTTTTAATTACATACATACATACATAAATACGGGTATATGTACATATCACATACGCAATAGTGCAATAGTGCTGATCCAGAGGTTACAAAAGGGAGAGGTTTAGATATATCCTTCTAATAATAGAGTCTTTAAATTCAGGACCAACATTCATAATGGTTAACGTCTTTTAGGAAAAGTAGGTTTTTTGCAGGTGGTTATCCGAAGCCTCCCACTCTCCTCTTGCAATATCTAGTGGCACATATCGCTACCTCTATTCTTCAACTACGTATCTCCAAAAGTACCATTTTACAGAAAAAACAAAAAAAAACTTTCGTGGAGATACGATGTTGAAGAACTAGCATTAAACTTTATTTTTCCATACAAACTCGTGGAGAACCTATTTACATTTGGATTCTTAAGTGACTTTACACAATGTAAGAGAAGAAACTTAATTTAGTTGACAATGGAGATTATGGTGATTAAAGAATATTAATGGTCTATAATAAAAGGTTACTCATACGCATCAGCTGCCTTAGCACAAACCATTGTTTAAGTTTATTTTGAGAGAGATACAGCGAAATGAGAGACCAAGAGATAAAAAACGGCCACGAGAGTAAAAAATAATAAATGTTAATTCGTAAAATGCATAAATCTCGTAATTTTGCGAGGCAATTTCCATGAAGACACAGTGTAACCAACGTGAAAACTATTTTCTGTTCTTGATTTTGAGATTTTTATTCTTGCTGATCTTCAGCATCATTCTCCTTCGTCAATATTCTGACTATGTATTTTTGATTGTTTTTTCAAATAATATTTTTTATAATTTTATTGTAAAAGTACAAATACTAACAGTTGATTCAAATTTGTATTCGAAATAAAACGTTTCCGGGAGATTCTCGCATCTGGGAGTTTCATGTATCAAAATTCATTCATCAGCTATTTTGAATTATCCAATTTTGAATAGAATCCTCAATACTAAATTTTTAAATTTTAACTTCATATTTGTACAACTTTTCCCATGCTTCGACGAAAACTGGAAAACTGTCAATAGCATTCTCTAGAAAATATTTTTAAGATTACGAGATAAAGTAGTTGAAATAATCATTATATATGTTCATTTCTTCTAAATGTAAGATGTAACATTCCATCCAAATTTTTCGCATTCGTTGCTGAAAAAAATACATTTTAACTTAAGAAACGCTGAAGGAAAGTGCGTAAATGATTTTTTTTTAATGTAAGATTATAAATTTGAAATTAGAAATCCAAATACATGGTAAGTAGTAGAAGACTTTTTAAAAATAGCTATCAACTAATATAGTTTCATACTTCTTCTTACCATTTAATTTATTCGTTCTATTTTGTTCGAGAAACATGACACATGTGTAAATATTTTAACATATTGTGCAATAATACAAAGAGCCTAATGATTAATGTTGTTATACAAATACACAGAAGCAGTTTTATTACTGTTTGTGTGACAAAGAAAAAACTAAACGAAATCTTATCAATATAAGTAGTAGTCAATAAGAATATTCAGGATACCTACTTCTTTCTTTTTCCCATATCAAATTTATTTATTTTTGCAATAAATGGCTTTAAATGTCTATTTTATATATATGCAAGTATGTACATATGTGCACATATGTATATATCTACTAGTATAATTCATTGATTAAATCGTTTGTTGTTTACCTAACATGCCGGTTGGACATGCCGACAGGTAACATCAGGTATTTGACTATCTAATACCAATGAGTATTGCTTATCAAAAGTACTATACAGGGTGCATCAAAAATCAATGTCTTTCCTTGGAGGGCTGAGCAGAATATCAAAATATGGCACTTTTATGATTTCGGAAAAATAGAGACCTTAAGTCAGTTTTTGGAGTGCCACAGACTCAAATTCCGAAATTTTACGATCTAATTTTTATTATTGAATGCTGGATATCTCTGCTATTGATTACAGTCAAAAATACAAATAATACTATCAAACTTTTTGAAAGAAAGAACATTTTTGCTGGATTCATGTGTATTCACGAAATTCACGAAAAAAAGGTAATGTCTTTAAAGCTAAAAATGTTTTACTAAGGTAAAATATTAATACTCTGGTTAGTTATGAGTTGGATTATCAGCCCTCTAAGGGATGACGTTGAATTTTAGGACACCCTGTATAACAAATCCACGCTAACCTGGTCATAATACATACATCGGATACATACGCACACTCATGTATGAGTTGATTGTAGCACTGATTTTATTTATACACAAAAATAACGATTTGCAATTCAGTACTAAAATTGATTTTGGTTGTACAACAACTTCATTAGATTTTTACTTTGAGTTTTTGGCTTCAAGTTTATGCCTCTACTAAAATTGAATAAAATGAAATTTTTAACATTAGTTACACTTTTGCTGTTGGGTCTTTTAACCTATTTTGCAATGGCTGGCAATGCTGATATCGTCGTCGATGAAGTAGCCTCCGATTGCTTGTGTTCACGTAATTATGAACCCGTTTGTGCTTCCGATATGAACACGTATACCAATTTGTGTGAATTCATGTGTGCACAGAAGAAGCAATTGCGCCTGGGCAAAAGTTTGGTAATGATTCGTACTGGTGGTTGTTAAGATGAAAGCAGGAATGTGTTTTTAAAAAATATGCTAAATAAAAGTTGCTGTATATAAAAAAAATTTTAAGTTTTATTTAGTCAAAGGTGGTAAAACGTGGATTGCGATGGATTCTAACTACATACAACTCAACACAAAACTTATTCATTTGGTTTTATTGTTCATTTTCTATGGTAAAACTTAACATCAGTTTTGTGTTTTACATATGAAGAATATGTAAATTGAAAAATATTTCTTCTGAAATATGAATCTTTTGGCGTACGTGACGAAGTGAATGACGAAGTATTCTGGCTCACGAAAAATTTTAGCATTATTATAATATAGACTTGACTTGATATTCTGCAAATAAGATAGTCGTCACCTTAACTTAAATTTTGTTCCATACTAAACTGTAAAAAAAAACTTAACACAATCTGTTGGGGAATCTAATTAATTATTATACTTGTTTGTTTTTTTTTTATACATAATTCGAACTCCATTTATTACTCATGTACTTGTTCATTGAATTATTCTAAATATTCTGTAATGCAACTCTGCGTAGTTGCGTATTCTTAGTACTTAAGAATAAAATGGGAGTTGTAGCGAAGTAAATCGTCGAAGAGGAAATCAACCAGCACTATCAAATAAAGGCAACATAACTTTCTTCTTTAGTTAGGGTGTTTATAAAGAAGTGTGAAAAAATCGATACTTCAACTAGAACTTCTAATATTACCCGTGTGGTCGGGCCTGTAAAAATCAGAGACTGAAAAAAATAGATATCGAAAATTTCTAAATCGAAAAGGATTCCGTGGAAACTGTTATGGTAAAAAGCAGAAATTTTGTTTGGTTGTCCTTATTTAATGACAAGTATTTTTTAGGTACTCACCAAATGTTATAAGTAAAACAATGTTACCAGCTAATAACTATTATTTCACAACAAATATTCTATCAGGTCAACCGAAATCTGTTAAAAAAGATAAAATAGATTTCTCGTTCGTATGTAATGAGAATGGCCTTAAAATTTTTATGAATTAAAATTTATGGTTTCCAGAAAGTTCAGAAGTTAAATGTAAACGCAGTTCAATGAAGTACATATCAAATACGCTGTGTGTTAAACGAAACTAAGTATCATGAAAAGTAATGACCAACTTAAACAATTTTAAGTTATGCATAACAGTCAGTAAATATCTAATAAGAAAAATTTTTTTTTTATACATTGTGTACTCTTACGAATGCAGAGCATTGTGTTGATTGGTTGTGTTGAATGAGAAAGAGAATGCAATCACAGGACAAGGAATATAAATTATAAACAACCTAAAATATGTAAGTTATGCACAAATGTTATTTCTCAATAAGTTCATTGAAGGTCCTGGCTCAAATAGATAGGAAGTAGGTACTTAATTGGATTATCCAAATTTTTCAGAACTGAAAATCAAATATTCGAATGAATACTTCTTCTTCTTTTAATGGCACAAGAGCACATGAAGGGCCTAGGCCGAGCTTTTCGCATGCACTCATGTCGTGCGTGTTATATTTGTACATGAATAGACGAGACCTACAGCTTTCTTTATGCCGAATCCGAATGGCGAAGTGAAAAACTTTTCAGATGCAATTTTTACTCTTGTGGCTTTGCCATTGCCTGCCAAGAGGTGGTGCTGTGTAGAAAAATTTACTTTTCTACTTTTGGATATTGCCTGTCCCGAGATTCGAACCCCGGACACTCTGCGTAACAGCCCACGCACTACCACTACTGCTGCTTCTGGGAACATTTTATAAAGTTATAATAGGCTGAGCTCCAGGTGTAAAATAAAAGGCTTTATTATAAAACGCAGGAACTCAATTTCTTAAATGAAAATCTTCACAGATAACAGAAAAATGGAATTGCTAGAGTGAAAGTTTAATTCTCTATCCTGGAGATTATTGCATTATATACCTGTAAATGTAATATGATTAATGATTATGCTTTGGTAAAAACATTTTATATTTTGTCCTGACAATAGTTACTCACAATCATCTCTGCAAGTCAAGGTTGGCAAAAAGACCTGTCCATGTCAGGTGATAAAAATAAATCGGACTATTGTTGCCAGATTTGTGGGTACTAACATCATCTTGCAACTAAAAACCGCCAATACTTTTTATATGACCCAATAATTTAATGAAATTCTTAAAATGGTATAACTCAAGATTGTCTAACTGAGTACTTGATAATTTATAATACACATATGCCTAAATATTTGATGACGCATTTATGTTTATATTTTCGTTCAATTTAATATAAAAGTATTAGCTTTCAAGAATCAAGTGTTTTACTTTTCCAATCTTTCTATTGATTAAAGAATTATACATGCGTTTACTTATTTTCAAGAAGAATAGCTTATTATCTTTTCGATCTTTTGCACACGTTTAATAAGTGCTTAGTATCAGAAATGAGAAGAAGAAATATATAGAGTATAAATATTCTTGTACGTTAGTATAAAAGCATTTAAAAAAATGTATTGTATAAAATTTATTGACTTATATTGGTAAATGATAAAAGGTAAAACATAACAACAAAGTAAATAATTTTCGCTAAAAGCTAGTGATAGTAGACGAATTAATAAATAAATATGTCTTATCGCGATTATTGCTATCAATTGATGTTGATAACAAATGGCTTTAGCTGATTACGAATAAATAATTTCACAGTTTAACAATAACAAAAGGAGTTGTAAATATTCTGAGTCAAATTGTATTTATGAATATTCGGCACATAAGGTACACCATGTGGGCGCAGGGTCGGAGAGAGTAAAGAAACGTACATTCGAAGTTGAGTGAGCAAATTTAAATAAAATTGTTTAGTAGTTTAGTTTATAAAACTCATTCCAAATAAAATACACAATTTCTCTTCATTGTTTAACAATAATAATATTTTATATATTTCTTAAAAAAACTTATTAATTACACCAAAAATAATAAAATTTTTTTTTTTTTAAATTCATGTCTGCTTCAAATCATTGGGATTAGATCAATAGGTTTATGCTATACCTTTATTAGTTACAACTTTATTTTAATTTTTGGCACATAGTAGGTACTGATAGTGTAAAACTGTATGTATAGTCCAAAGTTCACTGTATTTATCATAGTTTTAACAAGGTCCTGAACGCAATAAATCCAAACTGCGTCCACGACGTTCAATTTCGCGTCTCACGCAATCATATTCGCAACGATTGGAGTAGGTTACTTTATTGACAGCACATACGGGATCATAATTGCGTGGACATGGGCACAATGCACGTTTAGGCATCTCCTCCTCCTCCTCCTCACCATCTGATGAAGAAGCGGCAGCTGTGAGCGCGAACAACATGACAAAAGTCACAAGAAGTATAGTGAAAAGTTTCAAGAATTTCATTATAATGTTGATGGAAATCCACTCGTATGTAAATCTGTAGCTTGTACTTGGAACGTTTAACTCTCGTACGTTCAGAAAACTTCTGTTAGTCGCCAGTGTTTTTAACAAACTAAACTAATTACCAGCAAGGCAATTTGCTTAAATGGCAAAACTTCGAATGTGTTAATTGCTGCTTTATCTTATCTACCTTCGATGATGAACGTCGAGGGGGAAGTTTTTGTGGTGTCTGTTTGGGTACACTGCAAACAAAAATGAGTACGGGGAATTTTCATTCTCTAATTGCTGATATCGTCTGCTAATTTACATTACAGTTTATAAATAATTCTTTTGTTCTATGTACATAAATGCGGGTACTTTTATTTCACTACTTATAACACAAAGTGATAATTTATTCAACTTATTTAACAACTAAATTACTGGTACATATAACAAAAGAAAGAATTAAAGTTCAAAACTTTGTAATTATTATTTTCAAATATTTTATTTATTATTCAAATCACGTTTCGAATTTTTCGCTGGGCTTATTCTAAACGCAAAAGAGCTTTTGGTTTTGCCATTTGTGAAGCAAAAACTTAATATTGTTAAAGCTTTATTCTAAACAGTAATAGCGTTGAAAGTTCAAGTGATTATTCATAAATACATAGTTAAATTGTCGACAGCGTGTGAAGCTCAACTTGTTAACGTTTAGTATTATACTTGATTTTAGAAGCCTAAATCTAATGTGTGCAATTTATGCTATATTAAAGTACGAACAAAATTTTCATACCAGCAATTTGATTACTGCTATTATCAGTCAGCAATCACAGGCATATACTTAATATATATTTCAAGTGTCAATGACTAGAGGAATCAGATAATGTAAAGGGATTATGAGAAATTGTTCCATAAATTTTCGATGTTTGCAGACAATTTTTTTTTGTAGAAAATTTCAGTGAACTCATTAGGTTCCATACGATATTGATTAAGCATCGATGGCCAATATTTAGTAGCTGATTACACTGGCGCAAGCATGAAAGACTATTCGAAAGAGAGAGGTCTCTTTCTCTTTCTTACTAGCTTTCTTACCCCATTTCTTATCTACCTATCTCCCAAGCACAGTCTTTCATGCTTGTGCCAGGGTAAGCAGCCACTTATTAAATGACGATATCTTTTCTAAAAAAAAATGTTGTCTTCCCATGTCTTCACTACAAAAAAGTGTTAAAATATTTTTTCTCATATAGTTTTCCAGTAAATAAATGCTCGACTATGAAATAAGTCAGTTTTAAGCCTGTTCTCTCTACTTGGACAACTATGTTAATTCAACTATTATCGCACTCACCCCGACAGCTTGTTACCTTTTATACAACAATAGAAGAACAAAAAGTAACCCTGCGGTATTAATCTTCTGTGATGCAAGCAAAATAAAGAAGTACATTTTATTTGATGTATTCAGTTACAAAAAGTACGTAATTTTCTTCTTTGTCTGATGGGATAAATAATGAATTTACTTAATTATGCCAAAATAATTAATATTTTTCGCAATTTCCCTGCGCACTTTTAAACAAATTGGAAAAGTGTCATGTAAAATAATGTGTAATATATAGGTACTTATATGTATATCCTTGTTTAACACACGTATTTCTGAGATATCTCGTTTACAATGATCAGCTGATTGAAAAGGAAACATTTTCACCCCGCCATTTAAAAGAGTGTACAAATTTTGACCTTTCCGCACTCAGATGGCAACATTTAAAAAAAAAATAACACAATACCCTTTGAAAATGCTGCATGTTTTTCAGAAAACTGGCCAAAAAAATGCATGCTTTTGTCGAAACAAAAAGGTGTCACTCTTATAATCAACATGGAATGTGATCAATACATTAAATTGGTAAGTAGCAATTCATTTTATAATTTCATCAAACCGCCTGATCTCTGACCTACCTCTCTTTTGAATTTCTTGAGGATACCAGTCAATTCACATCGAAACAAAATATTTAACTCAAAAGCTTTAATCAATTTAATATTTATTGATTTTGTGACACAAAACTATCCTTTTCAACATTTACCCTCATGCTCCTTATTCAATGCGCGTCCACGGCGTTGAGCATTTTTCTGGTCACATTCAAAAAGACATGAGTTTGAATAAGTCACGTGATCGGTTCCACATAATGGTTTATAGTTACGTTGACATGGACAGACTTCATCCGCTTCTTTCTGGGCACTTGTCGTTATGCAGAATTAGTGATTAGTGATACACCGAAATGTTTTGCAAACATCATGATGTGCATATATATTTTGTTAATTACTACAAAATTAAAACTATTTTTATTTTTGCGGATCTTTTATTATGCCTTTTATTTTATTCGAATAGATTTAATAGCTTAATTAATAGCATTTCCCATTTATAGATTCAGAAATTACCTCATCTGATGATTTTGTTCTAACTAAGTAAGTAGCACTATTTTATTTATTTTTAAAATTACTTAATTACTTATTTGTATCAATATTTAAATATTAATACACTCAAAATAATGAGAATAAGCAAATAAATAAATAAATAAATAAATTAGGAAATAAATAGTTTTTGTGAGGAAAAATTATATGAATCAGGTTATGAAGAAATGGCTTCAGATTTTTATAATCTTTTATTCACCATCTCAGTGACCGATTTATTCAATTGCAGTTTTTGAACTCATTTTACTTGCTAAATTATATACCTTAATAATATTTGAAAATTATATGTCATATAAAAACTATTCCAGTGTATTACAAAACTATTCTGTATTATTGAACGCATTTTGTTCGCTTTACAGTTTTTTCTTTTTTTTTCGTTGACAATTCCCGTAACATTTGTTTCTGTTGTTACCAAAAAATTTTTTTTTTTTTTCAAAAAGAAAGCCTGACAACAATAAATTTGGCATATTATTTTATTCGCTTATATTAATTATATAAAAATAAACTTTTTTCAATTGTAGATTGAGCTCCAGGTATTTAATTGGATCTTATACTTTTATAGAAAGAAATGTTCCTAAGTTTTTTTCGTTTCAGCTTCCGCGATTATGATTTATGATCTGATTTTTGGACAGTTTAGACTGTTGAATGTAAAACAACAGTTCTCTGTCTATTAAATTAACAGTATTCACTTTCGAATGGGATTTAACAACAAAATCTGTTGGTTTAAGTGTACTACACGTTATTTAGATTTTTGTTCTTTAATTACAAATCTGACCTAGTTGTGCAACATTTTAAAGTTATAAATATAAATCATCAGTTCTTGTATATGTTTTCTGTTTGTACTTTCTAATTTCTTTTATGTAAGTAGTAACTAATTAATGTATGTACAAATTATTCTTAAATCCACAGAAATCCACAGTATCTGGAAGATTATTAAATTACAATTCCAGACATCTAAAAACGGTAATAATGAACACAACGAACAACTTCATCAGACGGGTGGTAACAATTAGTGATGAGCAATTCCACATAACTACTTAACACAAAAATTATTATTGAAACGAAAAGATTTATCAGATAAACTGATATTGAGCTTCCTCACAGATATTGATCGGATATAAGCAGGTCATTACATATTTTAGTGTAAAGCGGTTGCATCAGTCAATGATCCGTGCGTTATGCGGATGGGCCGCTCGGTCGTATTGGCTGGGAGAAGGGTCCGTTGGGATTCGTTCATCAAAAATGTTCGCAAAAAAGCATAGACAAGAAACTTAATACCGACGTGGCGATTAATATATACAAATCTAATATAAATGTTTATATCGCTAACTGCTCCAGTTCGAATTTTTATTACAAAGACAAATCAATAATAGTTCTTAGCACAAAAAATATTGTTCGTCAAATATATGCACACTAATTCAAAGAGTATTTTGTATTTTAGAGATGTTGCATATTATTAACACACCAAATGAAGAGAGAATGAACTTCAAAAAACTGATACTGATAACTGCGCTCGCAGCTATAGACCTTTGGTGACGAGAAAAAAGATATGAATGTTATATGTATTATATCTTGATATGTACGTAGCATATAGGCTCTTATACGTTAGAGATATTCGTAACGCTGCGTTTAGACCGCCCTAACGAACGATAGAATCTTCATTCGTTCGGCCGGAGTAAAGGGTTTAGCGTTGAACATTGTGTTCGTTACAAAATGCTTAGTGTTCGGTGTAAATGGTTACAGACGCCAAACGAACTTCGTTCGGTATGATCGTACTAAGTTCGATCTTTTTTGGACAACCCAAGGTTGGTTTTGTCGTGTAATTGTGACAATTATATAAAAAAGTAATGAAAACTGTAAAAAAAAGTAAAAGCGTTATTGTAGTATGTATAGTGCAATGCAATACTGACAACAAATTTTTATTTTCTGTGGATTTAACTAATAAATTTGAACTGATATGGGAATATTATAATTTGCGAGCGATCAAGATGGCTTCTTCTGTTTTTTATGTTTTTTTTTTATACACAAGATGTACTCTTATTAATTCAGAGCATTGTGTTGTTTGGAAGGAAGATTGATAGGTGGGAGGAAGAAGGAGGGAGAATGAGAGAGGGAATGCAATCACGGGACACCGATAAAGAGATATATAGCCATTGTAGTAAGTGTTATGCCTTTACCACAATGAACATCAGTTATTCAATGTCGATTATGACCGTATGTAGCGCCAAAGGCTGCGTTTTTCGCATCCATTTATGTGGAGGGTGCTATATTTGTACATGAATGAAAGGGACCTACAGTTTATTGCCGAATTCGTGCGGCCAAGTGAAAAGCTTTTCATTGGCAATTTTTGCTCTTATAGGTTTTACATTGCATGCCAAGAGGTGGTGTCGTGTAGAAAATCGTTTTTGTTTTTACTTTTTCATTTTGCCTGTGACGAGATTTGAACCCCGAACACTCTGCGTTACAATCCAACGCACTATCACTACGTTACAGCGACCACTTTATTCGGAGCCTATGTTCGGCCGGTGTAAAAGGTTGCGAGAATGGAAATTTATTAGCTATTATTTATACGTTATAGTGTCGTGCAGATGACTTCTAATTGAAGTCGAAATATTGACAAGATAAATAAAAAGTTTTATGAAAAATGAAATTCTTCGCCTAGAGCTAAATTAAGTTGTTGTAAATTTGCATATTTATTAAAGCGAAGCTTTAAAACAGCATTAATTTACTTATATTCTAGGAATACCAGACTAAATGAAAGCTATAATATAATAAATATTATAGGGTGACCAGACTACAATGTATTTAACTAAACTAACTTTAACTAAAGTAGTTACCTATAATTTTATAATTTCTAGTGACATTTTTTTAGACTATAGTTATGCACGACAGATTTTATCTGCAACTTTAGTGTCTGGTGAAGAAGAACTTGACAAAATTAGATTATCATTACATAGATGATTAGAATATACCAAATAAAATTTTTTAAAATTGTATGCCAAATACTATTTTTCTTTAAATTATTTATGTTGATAAGTTCGAGACAGAGCTTCAATATTTAAAGTACCAGTTCCATTATTTCTACTAGTTGTTAGTATCATGATTACCAGTACTTTTAAAGAATCCGTATTTATTTCATAATATTCGAGTGTTTTCAAGATTTTCAAAATATCTCATATTTTTTCAAGTTTCAAGTAATTTATGTGTGTATTTCAAGTATGATTTAGAATTTAAAAATATTGGCCAGTATTTCCAAGAATTTTAAGTAAGTGAACATGTAAATCTGAAATGATAATATTTCAGTACAGAAACACTTTGATTCAGAGATTGCAGTTTAGATATTTTTGTTACTTCTAAACGCCAAACGCTTTTTAATCTCAAAAATCACCTCTATCTAATATTTATTAAAAATTTTTGTAGTCCAATTAAAAATAGTTTAAATTAGAAACTTATTACCAAACTTTTCACAATTACAGAAAAACATTTAAAGTTTAATTAAAAAAATCAATTACCATCAATTAAAGTCATCACTTCGAGCAACAACCACAATGACAGCAAAACCGAAAATGCCATTATTTCCTTTTATCAACAATACGAAAAATGCCACAAAAGTGCAGAAAACAATGCTTTGTAATTATTTGCATACTCTTTGAGAAAATAGTAGTAGTAGTAGTTTTGTGTAGTACATATTACTAGTAGAAAAAATACAATAGTTAGTAGTTAGAAATAATAAAAATACCGCAATGCATAGATGCATACATACTCGTACAGCTAGAGTAGAAGTTCTAATTAAATATGTAAATTGTATGTTTGTAAATTGATGTTGACGTAACAGGCAAATAAAGAAACAAACAAACAATAAATGAATGAAACGAACGAAAAATTTGCCATTGGAAACGGAAAACAATTAAGAAAATTTCCGTTTGCCACAGAAAATTGAACGAATTGAATTGAGGGAAGCCAGGAGTTGGGGATTGGCTGAGAGGGAAGGATTGATGATAATGATGAATTTATGTTTTATTTGAATGAACGAAGAGTGGGTATTGTAGTGGTAATACATAAGTGTAGCAAAGTTGAGTATTGTACGTGCGACTTTCTAAAATGGGACGCAAACAAGCGCGTCAAAATGAACACTATGAAACACGATTTTCCACTTGCATTTGTTTCATACGTAAAATGAAATAAAGTTTTTAAATCTTATATAACGCATAAGTTTTTTCTCGGAGATTTTCAGAAACAAACCAGAGTGACAAAGGCAATGGGTTTTTTGATACTGCCAACAGTATCAGGTTAAGTGAATGTATGAATACTCTCTTAGGCAAGATTTACATGTGTATGAAAAGGAAGTACGTTATGCCGATTTCGAATGGTGAGTTAAAAAGCTTTTCTTAGTAAATTTTTACTGTTGTAGGTTTACGATTAACACATTCCTTAGTGAATTGAAAACTTTTAAAAACTGAAAAATGGTTGATTTTGTACATGAGGTGCGATGTTACTATTTCTACCACTTTTCTACTACTTTACTACTGCTGTTTTCTACTACTATATGCTGGCACTTTTCTACTATGTACTATTTTCTACTACAATTTCTACTACTTTTCTATTATGAACATATTAATTCCTATAATTTTTGCTACTATTTTTTAACTCTATTTTCTACTACTCTTTTTAAATATAAAGAATCCATAAAATATGATCAACTTCATGAAATGTTACCACGTTATGTAGCTTTTGAACTAGTAATATGAAATAAATTTACTGTTCGCTTATTTAGAAAACATTTTTATCTAGCGCATATCATGAAACCCTCTTTAAAGTAATTGCGTTGATACCATATTATTCTGCGCATTAACATGTTCATGGAGGCAAGTTCATACCATATACAATACTAATTTTTTCATACGAAATAAAGGGTATTTTTTCTAGAAGTGTGGTTTTAAATCTGGCAATATTTTTTCGGAGTTGGTCTTTTTGACAGCTGTCACTTGATTTATTCTCAGTTTGGTTTGCCATTTGATAATGAATGGACTTAAGTCTGAACAATGTTTGCAAATTATTGAAATTTATTATCAAAATTCGTGCTCTGTGAAAAATGTGCGTTATCGCAAAATTGTCTTTAACGACGATGCTCATTTTTGGCTCAATGGATTCGTGAACAAGCATAATTGCCGTATTTGGAGTAAAGACCAGCCAGATCCATTCAGCAGTTACCTATGCATCCCGAAAAATGCACTGTTTGGTGCGGTTTATGGGCAGGCGGCATAAATGGGCCGTACTTCTTCAAAGACGATGAATGCCGTAACGTTACGGTCAATGGAGAAAGGTACCGTTCGATGAAAACAGACTTTTTTATGGCCGAAAATGCAAGAATTGGACTCGGCCGACATGTGGTTCCAACAGGACGGTGCCACATGCCACACTGCAAGCGAAGCGATGCATCAATTGAGAGGCGAGCAGCTAATCTCTCGTTTTGGTGCAGTCAATTGGCTTACAAGATCGTGTGATTTGACCCCGTTAGACTATTTTTTGTGAAGCTATGTTAAGTTTCTTGTCTATAGGGACAATCCAAACACGATTTCTGCTTTGGAAGCCAACATTGAGCGCGTCGTTTGTCAAATTCCGGCCGAAATGTGTGAAAAATGTTCCAAAATTGGACCTTCAGAATGGACCACTTGAAGCGTAGCCGCGAGACATATTTAAGTGAAAACATCTTTAAAAAGTAAATGACAGGAATTGATTTATTGATCCAAATAAAAATTTCATTCACTTTTGTAAAATTTCTGTGTTGTTTTTATTCATTTTCAAAAACAAATCAAAATCTTATAAAAATCACCCTTTAATAAACGTTGCAAGCAAATTGGAAATGTAAACTGTATTTTGAAGGTACATAAAAATGGAATTTGTCAAATTGATGTTATCACATTATGTGACGAATGCAGAAAAAACTCATTGTTGTTTTTTTTTTTTTTTTGAGTTTGTCTCTTTGTGCGCTATGTATACAACAACTAACATAAATTCACGTTCATTAGCACGATTTCCAGGCAACGACTACCATCCTCAGTTTTAAATCTCAAGTTTCATCAGTTCTATTGTAATTTTCAAACCTTGTAAACATTCAAAATGAAAAGTTTCTAATCCAAAAACTAGTGATGGGAAGTAAAGAGTACTTCCTACTCTAAGTCTTCATATCTTAACAAAATTTTGGGGGGGGGGATTACCTTTATTAACTTGAAGTTTGTTTCCAAATCTATTTAGAATTTATTAAAAGATATTATTAAGTATACATAATTTCTGAATAATTGAAACAACTAAAGACGGCAAATGAAGCCTTTATTACTTTTATCAGAAGTGTGCACACAGGTATGTAACCCATTTTGAACATATGTACGATTTTTTCTTTTTGGCTTTAAAACTGCGTTTAAAACATTAAAAATTATTAGGTCTCAAAGGTCAGGTAAACAAGCATGGATATTTTGGAAGACATTTTTAAAATCAAAAAATAATAGTAAAAATAATTATTGTGCATTTAAAATGTTAAATACATCGAGACAATATAACAAACTTAATGTAGAAATTATATCCTCGTAGATCCCCTTATATATTTTTCAATGTAGAGCCGACCAAACTTTTGAAAAAAAAACATATGGAGAAATAGGCATTTTTTTTCGGTCACGGTATGCGGCATTGGAGTAGAGATATTATTAAACACTTCAGTTATGGTCCGATTTGGCTCATATTACACTATCAAGTGTAATCAACATGCAAGTACGATTACAAAATGATCAAACAGCAAATCATTGAGGCCACAAATCTTAAAGAGAAATTTAAAAGGGGAACATGTTTTGCTTCCAAAAATTCCTATGATTCATACCGACACGCCGATAAAGTTCAAACGATTACAATTTCCTATTAGGTTGGTCTTTTCCGTGACCATGAACAAACCTAAAGGACAATCATTGCAACAGCTTTATTAATTTACTGCGAGAATATTGAAACAAGAAATATTGTTCACTCTTTGCCATTACAATAAACAAAAATATTGTTCATTTTTTTAAGTTACATTAAAAATTTATTTTGATTTTCACTTGTTTTTAATTAATATTAAAAACGGGTTTTTAAATATAAAGGCTTAATTAAAATCAAAAATTCTTTCTTTATGGAAGACATAGGGAACCTACATACATACACTTAAAATATTTCAAAGTCGTCTTCTGATATCTGTTGAAAATGGGTTAACGTCTTTTATTGCTCTTTTATAATTTAATAAAAATTAAGTGTTTACCATACACAATATATGTAGATATGTACGTACATGTGTACTTTATGATTTCAAATTGTAAATTTTGATTTAGTCTTCAGCAGCATTAGTGATTGCTAGCACATAAATCAATTAGGCTCCTTGGTTATTTTAAAATTAAACAAGTGTAAACAGAATGTATTTCTCGAAAATTATGAATATTATTTTAATAATCTTTTTGTTAATATTCACGTATGAAAAATTCACTGCTGCAATAAATTGTCAGCCATGTAAAATAAAGGAAGCGCGTAGAGCGCATGCTAAAGAAACGAATAAACAATTTAATGTGACAAAAGATTCGAACACAACGCGAACAAATTAAAGAAACTGGAAATAAAATAAATAATTAAACAAAAAATGGAGAAAATCTTAATTAAAGCTTTTTCTAAATAAATAAACAGAAACAAAAACTATCTCAACCTGTATGTCAAACCAATTCAACTTCAACAACAATACTAAGTATTATAAACTAGCGCTCATTAGCAGAGTAAATAAGTAATTAGTTGGATTTCTGCAAACACACACACACACACACATACACTCACACACACACGTGCATTCACTCTTATTAAATTACAAAACAAACAATACCTACTCATATGATTCAACTGTGGTAGTCGCAAAAGTAGCACTCACAGAACTAAACAGAAGAACAACAGTCGCCGCATCATTCGTTTGTGGCTGTCGCTTTTAATTAATTTTCGGCTTCCAATTCAACGATAACGACAACGAATTCACACTCTGAATTTCAAATCTAAAGTCTCATCAGTTCAGTTTCCATTTGTCAATCGTGTAAGCTTTAACATCGTCGCTGCTAGTTAGTATCTGCCCTTATCGTTACTACTTATTAATTAAATTCTCACAAAAACAACGAACAAAAACAAATAAATAAGCAACAATGAAGTACTTTTCAGTTTACACTTTACTCTTTCTAATTGCAATTGCATTTGTGAGCGTTTCGCAGGCTGCATTTTGTCCTTGTGACTTATCAAATAAGGAGCAAATTTGTGGATCGAATAGCGTCACCTATAAAAATCGCTGTGAATTTGAGTGCACGCAAAGAGATTACAAAAAACTGGGACGCACGTTGAATATTAAACATACAGGACCATGCTAAAACAGGAATGCATCGAGGATGAAGAAGCAGATGAATGAATGAATGAGTTTTACAAGTGCAACGATAATTATGAAAATAATTATGAAGCTGGGAAGTAAAAGTGTGGAACAACTAACTGAACTTCATTTGAACAATATCTGAATTTGAAAAGTTTTGTATTCAATATTGAATCAATAATACTAACTACATATATTCTTCTTTATACACTCGTTTAAAAGGTACTAATAATAAAATTAATCAATTCTTTCGAAAAGGCTCAAAGTATTATTTGTTATTACTTCTTATGTATTAAAACTTGTGGTGGGTGTGGTGCGGTTGAGGATGATATTGAATATGTTATTTAAAAAAAAAAAACACACACAATAAAGCTTAATTATCATTGAAATGTGGCTCACGTAAGCTTGAAGAAAAAATCAGAAACAGAAAACAGAAGCACATATGACAAAAGTAGATACTTAAATGTAGTATGTAATTTCTGTGCGTACTCGGTTCAATTTTTGCGCTTTCAATTTCATTGTTCTAGAAACTACACTCACTTTTCATAGTTCATTGTTTCTTGCTTTCGCTTGAATATTGATGAGTGTGAGTGAATTCCTATCAAATTTCATGCTTTTTGTGTTTGTCTTTTGTGTCACAAATTTTCGTTGTGTTTTTAATCAGCATTTGCATATAAAGTCATAGTGAAAAAATTGTTTACAATTGACGTTTAAAAATTATCATTAATTATCATTTGAATGTGTATTTTGCTCTGTCTTTTGTTTTCAAATACCGATTACAGTGCGAAAAAAATAAATTTGATTAATTTGCAATTATTTGGAGGAGATAATGAGAAGTGAAGTGAAGCAGTAATGACATTGCTATTGATAATGAAGGTGGTGCTGATTTTGTTCATCTTTTTCTTACATACAATAGCATATTATTTAATATTTCTGTTATTAAATTAAAGTTTTACAATTGGCTTTTAACGCTTATTATCTCATTTCACATAAAACTGTTTCATTCTTTCTTGTTAGTGTTTAGTAGGTTGTACTTATAAATATTTGTTGGTTAGTTTTTTGTATGTTTTTTTTTTTTGTTTTTTTTGTATTTACTATTTTAGGATGTTGTTGAAACAACAATCAACAACATAATTCAATCAAAATGCATTAAAATGCTTTTAAACTAAAGTAAATATTTTCTTTCTTGTGAGTTAGAGTTGGTGAATCATAATCGTTTCGTATAAAATACAAAAGGAGGGAAATGAGCCATCAGATAAAAATTATAAAACTATAAACGTAATATATCAGGTGCAATTAACGTGAAATGCAATTAAGTGGGGATTACTGTATTACTTTAGTTGATTTTAATGTTGTTTACGAAGAAGATAATGCTGGTCAGAATGTTTATGCGGTAGTTATCAGGTGGTAGTTATGTTTATCTAAAAAATAAAATTTTTTTATGTTTTTCGTTCCACTCTAATGTTAAGCCTTAATAGAAATGTTTGCATTTTTCCTGTGTGAGCAAATAAACCCATACCGTGTTGTAGTTGGTGCTATGCTGACCTGCTTCGTAGAGTGACCGGTTTCAAATCTCACAATACGCAAAAAAAAGGAGAAAATAATGCAGTTTTTCTACACAGCACCACCTCTTGGTAGGCAATGATAAACGTCCAAGAGTAAAAATGTCTGAAGAAAAGCTTTCAATTCGCGGTTGGGATTTAGTATAAACTTGTGGATCCCTCCGTTCGTGTACAAATATGTATAACAAACACAACATGAATGAATGAGAAAAGCTGAAAAAAATGTTTCTACTGCCAAAAATTTAAGTATTGGGTTTAGAGAAAACATATATGGTTAAAGCAGCATGAGCAACCATTTTTCATGTCTTTATGAGTTCGTTATATTGGACGTCTGCTGTAGTTCGCAACAAATGAGCTTGCTTTGTACTCTGACTTTCTGGAAAGCAACGACTGTGATGGGTCAATTGAAACTGCTGGGTTTTTTTATTCCAAAGAACTGGACTTGCAAGGTATTATAAAATTCCAGGACCATGGTGGACTGTAAAATGTATGACTCATTTGAACTCTTTTAGAGTTTCTGTAATAAGCGATATGTTTTTTCTATGCATGTAAAATATTAACAAGAAAGACTTTTCGGTGAAAAAACTTAGCAAATATTAACTATTTTGAAATGACATACTTTAATTTCGGAAAGATTGTATTGATAGAGCTTGTAATTAGGTAAAAAGATAATAATATAATCATTACAAACATTATTTATACAATTTTGCGATTTCTTTTAAAACATATTTTCTGAAAATGTTAAGGCCTTTCCAGCTTTTCATCAAAAACATTACCAATTAGTGCTGATAATATCTAGGTTTGGTTAAGCTAAAGTAAAAAGCCGAGAAAATCGGAAACAGGCGCTTTAATTGTTTTCTTTTTGTATGATACCCCGTCAGGTGGTACGTACCCTGAGTATTTGTACACTCTTGCATCTTGAACTACCGAGCACACTACTCAGAATTTCCACCTATTTTCCATTTTGTTTTGTTTTTATGTAAGTAAGTCTCTTCCAGAGGGATCTGAAGACCTGGGCATTCACTCTTCACAGATTCAAACGCAATTAAGAGCTGCAACCAGGCCTGACGAGAGAGGGATAAAGACGGCCGATTTCTCTCGGGCCTGGATTTTTAAGAAGATTCGTTGTTTCAGGGCCTCCAAAAAAGCAAAATTTTTTAAAAATATGTAATTACTGTAGAATATTTTTCTATATGATTTTTACACAAATTTTGTGTGCTATAGTGTCTGAAAAACCTGTGAGTTTTCTAATTTATCTAGATGAATTTTTAATTTTAAATGCAAAATAGTTAAACTTATTGCTTTTGGTTGATTTTGAAATTATCTTCGTAATCTCATTTGAAAATTTCGATACAATCATCACAAGGAAGAGTGTAATTTTTGATGCCACAAAACCTTAGTTAGCAAATATTGGTTTGAATTAGGATATCCTTTTTAGGTCAAGGCCTTATTGTTGGGTTAAGGAATCTGCTAACTTTGCTTAAGTTAAAACTATTCGTAAAATTCTCTCATTGCGTTGAGATTCTGAAAATTTTTGTTGAATGAATTCATTTCGTTGAAGATTTTTACTTACAAATTTATTTACAAGATGCCAAAAAAGAATCTTACCTGCAAAGAAAGAAAAGAGAATACACATAAATAAATACTTTAGTATAGTAAAAGTATGATGTAAAGTAAATAAGTTTAACATGGAATAACCCTGCAGATAACGCTCGGATCATTTACACTAAATAATCAACACATGCATACACATGTGCTACAACATACCACAATTTGTAGTTGTAGTTGTCATTTAATTAGCAGCATCTAAATGCATTTCATTTCATTAGTACAGTTTAAAGTTGCCTGCAGCCTAGTATATAATTTTCGTAGTTCGTTTTAATTTTTATATTGG
Organism: Palloptera scutellata; assembly: GCA_958295655.1. Classification (NCBI taxonomy): domain Eukaryota; kingdom Metazoa; phylum Arthropoda; class Insecta; order Diptera; family Pallopteridae; genus Palloptera; species Palloptera scutellata. Next base: position 28,749,549 of record OY282452.1, on the reverse strand, counting down.
ATTTAAAATGAAATATTTTTTATTATTATCGCTAATTGTTTTAGCAGCAATTTCATTTGTAAGTTGTAAAATTGATTATTTCTGCCCTTGTGATAAATCGAATAGGAATAAAGTTTGTGGTACGGATGGCGTCACTTACGACAATCCCTGTGAATTCGAGTGTGCTCAATTGGAGTTTAAAAGGCAAGGGAAAACACTGACACGAAAAGTTCCTAGAGGACCATGCCCGACATAAGGGAGCTGCTAAACAGCGACATTGATGTAATGATAGTTAATAATTATCAGCTAATCTTCAAAATTACCCGCAGACTGTTCATATAACTTTATAAGTTATAAAAAGAGGCACCTTCAATACCTTCACTAATCTCCTTAAATAATTGGGAGTCGCAAATAGGAGGTTACCAAATAATTGGGGAATTTCTTTTCCATTTTTTTGTTTAGTGATATTACTTACAAAATCTACAAAATTTAATCATCAATATGCAAATATACATAAAAATTATTGTATAAAAAAATATGTTGCTACAAAGTTATTCTGGAAAGTCAAAAGAAAAATCTGTTAGAGTTTGGATCAATTTCAATGAATAGTGGAATTCATATTTGAAACGTTGAATGAAAGGTAAAAACAATTTTTCTCAAATTTTACTCCTGTGCCGCTCATTTACTTTACTTTACTTTTAATGGCACAACAGCCCATGGAGGTCCTAGGCCGAGCTTTTCGCATACACTCATGTTGTACGAATTATATTTTTGTATGAATGGAAGGGACCTACAGTTTAATGCCGAATCTGAACGGCGAAGTGTAAAGCTTTGCCATTGCCTGGCAAGAGGTGGTGCCGTGTGGAAAAATTATTTTTTCTATTTTTTGATTTTGTCTGTCCGAGATTTTTGTTGTCCGAGATTCGAACTCCAGACACTCTGCGTAGCAGTCCATCGCATTACCACTACATCACAGCGACCACCATGCCGCTCATTTGCGTATCAATTTACTTGGCTCAGAAATGAATCACTAAATTTACATGAAGTAACTATTCTACTGCAGGGTTAAGAAAAAACATTGCAATTTTTCCGAGTTCAAAAAATAATAAAATATTATTTAAAACATATGAAAGTCTAATGAGTACGTGTACCACGTGTACACATTGTACTACTTGTATGTAAGTACAATGCTATACATACAACAAGCATATGGCATTACAGTTTTATTATTGTAGCTAAATGATTTCGATAACAAGAAAATGTTAAGCGAAAAGTATGCAAACAATCGTAAAAAAACATTTAGAAAAAAAAAAATTTTTAAGTAACTTGAATGAGTTTTGCCAAAAATTGAACTAACTGAAAAGAAAAAAAGGAAATGTAAAGAAAAATTAAATGAAAATGTGGATAAAGGGTACCATATGTTTAGGCGCGCATCATCTATGTAAAAAAGAATGAGTTTTCATAATAAAAGCAATACCTATAAGTATACGCACAGACAAATTGACAAAGTAAGCATTGAAGTGTGTATTCGTGTGATTGGGTGGTGCGTGACTCTTTGGAAAAATAATATAAGTAAAGTTTAAATAGCGCAAAGTGAATGTGCATGTTAAAGAAAAAAATGTAAAAATGTAATTTTTGGAAAAATTTTTATACGATTTTTTTATAACATCTTTTTAGGCATAATTTTTACACATACATACTTTAACTTAACACACATGCTCCCATTAAACATTATGAAAGGTAAATATTACAATATTAAAAGGTAAAATATGGTTTGTTATTGCTGTTGTTGCTGCTTGCCTCCCTGCTACCCAAGTTTGCAATCAGATAATATTTGTATTTCCTTGCATAACAAAATAATGTAGCATCAACGTCAAAAGAATTCAAATATGAATTCAATTATAAATCAAAACAAAAAAAAAAGGGAAAGATGAAAAATAAAAAATAAAAACCTAAGATAAAAACATTTGAAAAAGTGATGTGTATTTACATAGTTTTGCTTTGTATGCCCCTTTCAATTCCATGTGAAAAAAAGAGGCAGGAAATGCATCAAGATCTTAAAATGTATGTATGTATACAACTTACTTGAAAGCAAAAGCGAAAGTATCAAAAGTAGTAGTAGAAAAAGGTAAATATGTAGATTTTCTGCTAAGTTGTCACTACTTTTTTATATACATATGAACATATTTGAAGATTGAAATACCTACATAGTTTTTTTTTATGTTGTCCAAGTTTAGAAAACAAATATAAATAGCAGGTAGTTTCCATATAAAGAAGTTAAACTTATTTTTTTATTATTTCGAACTTTGTAAACTTTTGCCCTCATAGAAACATCTTCAACCTACAAAACTGAAAGTCTGACAAAATAATTTATTACCGTTTTGCTGAAGCTGGATTGGATTAATAGTTATATAAAATTCCATCAATTTTAAATTGCCATAAGTAAAAGAAATTTTTTATCTACAATTTGTATAAAAATTGAATAATTTCTATTACAAATTGTACTAAGAAAATAGAAAGAACGAAAGTACTTACATATGAAAGCCAATATAGAAATAAATGTTTTAAGCTAAATTAAAATAGTAAAATAAAAGGGAATGCAAATTCAAATGCAAAAGTGAATAGGAAAGATTAAACGGATATATTTATTTTCTACATTAAGGTGATTCAAATTGTTCGACGAATTTTTTTAAGCCAGTCTTAATGATTAACATTAATTAAAATTCTTTTCTTTTAATCGCCAACTTTTTTAACAATATTTTTTTTTTTTTTTTTGTTACATTCAACACACAGTGTGTACTCCTATGAATGCAGAGCATTGTGTTGAATGGAAGGAAGATTGATAGGTGGGAGGGAGAATTGGAGAAGGAATGCAATCACAAATCAAATATGTAGTAAGCTATATTATTTCGCTGAAAACTTTATTTTTTGTTAAAATATCTACTTTGAAAAAAATCGCTTTAAATTCTGAAATAATTATAGAAGAATAATATCTTGGGCATGTATAAATCTTGGGCACCTATAAAAAAAAATTAAAACAACAATATTTCTACACAGCGTCGCTTCTTGGTCGAAAATGGCAATCCTCCAAGAGTAAAATTTGTCTAAGAAAATATATAATATATATATAGAACTATAACACACAACATTAATGTATGCGGGAAGCTCGGCCTAAGCCCACCATGGGCTGGTGTGCCATTAAAATAAGAAGAAGATGAAGTATGGGTCCAGAATTTTAGCAGCATTCAGGACGAGTGGAAATATGTGTCGCAAAAACTATTTGGAAGACAAAATTTTTTTTCGATTTTTCTTTGTTAACCATTCAAGTACGCGTTTTCATTGAATTGTTAAAAAATTATTAAAATTTGAAAGAGTTGTTAAATTTACGTCATCAAGAGATTAAATTGAAGGTAATTGGAGGTAGAAGTTGAATCTTAATTTTTAATCCGCCAGAGGGCATTACTTGCGTAATACCATATTTTGCAATGGAGTGATGATTTAAGCGAATGGTTTAGATTTGGGTTTGATGAGTTGGCAACACTACTTACGTACATAGCTACTGAGCAGGGGAATTTGGAAGCGAATACTCGTACAATTGCGAGACCGATGCGAATTTAAATACAACAGAGACTATAAAATTAGAGGAACAAAAATATTTGTTGGTCGTAGAAATGAATGCGTAAGCGAAATCGTAAACGATGCAAATGTAAAAATGCACAAGCATGAAATTAAAAGCAAATGCGAAATTTGAAAGCCGAAGTGAGTACAAGTGTGAAACCAAATACGAATTCCATTAGCAAGTGTATATAGAAATAAATTTTTAGCGAAATTGAATATGGAAACTGAATATGGAAACTACTGCAAAACTGAATGATGAAAGAAAATAAGAATTTCCACGTAAATGTGACAATGAATCAGAAATTAAATATAGAAATATGATTTTAGCGAAGGAATGAGAGGTTAATGTAAAAGCGGAATACGAAAGTTAATGTGAAAAAGCGAATTCGATGCGATAAGGAAAGAGGAAGTGGTTTACGTCTGTTCAACAAAAACGTTTTTCTCCAACACTCTGTATGTTACATTTATTTGAAAAAGTGTTTTATTTTTGAGAAATACATAAGTATTATTATGATTTTCGACAGGAAGTTTAATATGCGGTCCAATCTCCTGTATTGTCTATAATTGCTTGGCATCTTTGGCTACAACTGGCAGCTTGAATTTCAGCATATTCCACGGAAAGAGACCTCCACGTTCTTTTGAGCAATCGAATAAAATGTTTTGATGATTTTATTTTACACATTCTCTATGGGATTTGGTAACTGAGAGGGCTAATCCAAAGTTGTAATATTGTGATCCTCTTTCCACTTTGTGCATAGTTTACTTCTGTGTTTCAGGTCATTATCTTCTTGTAATATCCAATCGATGTTATTTCTCCCATATAATAATTCAGCTGACTTTAATAGACAATCCTTATACAACTTCAGCATTCTAACGGCATTTAAATTTTCCGTGAAGCACTTAAGAAAGCCAAATCCTTGGGCAGAGAAGCATCCATAGACATGAACCTTCTGCGGATGTTTTACACTTCGTTGAATACATTTTTCGCCATTTTTTAACCAAACATGTTTAATTAGATTTAACAACGCAAAAGTGGATTCATCTGTAAATATTACTTTGGTCCAATCTCGATCCATGTTTGTGTAAGCCCACTGAAGACGCTTTTCAACATGTTTTTGTTAAAGCAATGGTTTTGACAAAGTACTGCCACGCTTTATGCCTGATTGCTGAAGTCTGCCGCGAATCGTGTTTAAGGATATATCCAACCCCTTCTCCGATAAAATTTTCCTTAAACTGATCATTGAATTTTTTTCAAAAAGCCCAACGATGACTTTATCCTGCCGCGTGGAGGTGGTAGGCTTTCGGCCTCTTCCTGGTTCGTCGTCAACGTTTCCCGTTTCTGAATAACGTTCAGACCACCTCTTAACAAATGTGCAAGTAGTTTTATGATATTTTGCAGTTTTTTTAATTGAACATTTAGGCCCTTTAGGATGCTTTGTTAAAAAGCTCGCTTCAAACCGTTTCTTGAACTGCACACTCATTTTGTTTACACGTGTTACGGTGGAAAGTACAAACAGAACTAAATTAAAATGTATGCGTCGACAACCGCAACAATAAGTATTTATATAAAATAGCACATTCCGGTTTTTATTTTTGGAAGTAACTGAGTAAGAGAGTAACGTTTTTTGTTGAATAGACTGTATATGTAAACTCGGAGAAATTATTTCAATTTCGGCAATTTCGGAAGTCATAATACACGTCACAATAAAGATAAAAGAAGTGCAAGGAAATTAATCTTTAAATAGATACAGAATATTTATGTAGGAAAGAAATTGTATTTGTAGTTCTTTATTATTTTCAACTTTCTTTTCTCTTTGGGTGTAAGGTATTTATGGAAACAGTACAAGCAAATAAAGCATTAAAGGGAATTACAAATTTATCCATATGCCCCAGAGCAGAAGTTGCCAAGAAAAAATGCCTTAAATTCATGAAATGTAGAGTACACATACAAAATTGTTTGTGCTCGCAGCAACCCTTACTTTGTACACAAATCAGTATATGTAGTAGTACAGTACATATAAAAAACTAACTACTTTTTTAATAGCATCTAAATCCAAACAGAAAACTCGTCAAAATTCATTCAAATGAAATTGTTGCTATAAAATAAGAAAAATAAAAAGTAGTTGCACAAAATAAACTGCATACCAGTTTAAAAATAGTAGCAAGAAAGTACTAAAGAAAGTAGCAAAAGAAAAATAAACAAAAAGTATAACAAACATAAACAATTTTTTATGTATGCGTAAGAATAAAATATTAAAACCACTTCCGAAATTACACTTTCCCGTAGTAAGTATTTAAAAAGTGTGTAAGTTTTTTATAGTACATTTCAACCATACATAGTAGACACTTATGTAGATGTAGTAAGTGTGCAGTAAAATATAGTAGCATACATGAATAAATTTTAAATTTGTACTGTGATATTCGTTGCGAAAAATCAGTCCGAAAAATATAAAATTTAAAAAACCATATTTAACAAATATTTCCATTTTTCACTACACTTCATATTATGCAAGCATACATGAATTGGAGTATGTAACATGTAACAGTATATGTAATATCACAAGTATGCATCACTGCCTTATGTGATGTGCTCATGAATGCATGTTTATCAAAATTGGCGAATATTTTGGTATGATGGCATAATGAAGCACAACATGCCGGTGGCAACGATGTCAGAGCGAACGGCTGCCTTCGCATTTTTGCGGTTTCCCATGAAATTGTGTGTTGGTGTTGACATTACTGTTAGTTTTGTTGTTCCCACTGGTGCTAATTGCCAAAAAAAATAGAAAACACCAGCAAAATAAATGAATCCCAAATCGGTTTGATAGTAATAACCACGACATATATTGGATGAAATATTTCTCGAATGTACATACATAGTAAGCATGTATGTATGTATGCAGCTGTCACGAAGTTGATGAACGTAAATTTTCAGTCATTATGAAAACTTAATTATGAGTAAAATGTTTTGTTTCAGTAGTAGTTGGTGTAATACAATTACATTGCTGTGAAAAATGTTGACAATAAACGGGAAAATTTGAAAATGTGTTATGGAGCCTCAGTTGTTTATAAAAGTTCATTAAGAAGGTATTCTAAAAAAAGAAATAACGGTGCTGACAGCTTTGAGGGAATAAATCTCCATTAGGAACATTATAATGGATTAATTACTGGAATTGATTTATAGACTCAAAAATGTAGAGCTGAAAAGCCAAATATTAGTTGACTTCAAATATTTAAAACACAAAAAATCAAATCTCCTACAAAAAAGTTATAAGAAATACCTTTAAATAGAATTTATTAAAAACTATTGAAAACTACATACTTAATTTCCATATGGCGAAATGAAAAACCCCAATATGCGAAGCCTTTTGCGAAAGCGTTAGCAACGCAAATGCTAAAATGGATAGTTTTGTAATAGTTTCAGCACAGAAATTTCATTTTGATTTCACTTTCGAGAAAATTATACGGATTATAGGACCTGTAATAAATGGTGCTGAAACAGTAAAAGCTTCGAGTTCTACAATGTTCGTAAAGTTAATTATTCTAGAAACTGTACTGCTTCTATACAGCCATCTGGAAAACTATTAATGAGTGTGTCGATTTTGCAGACAATGATTAATGATAGCACAAAATGGGTGTCTGCTTCAGTTCTCACTCAACAGGGCGGACTGACAACTGCACCAAGTGATTATAAACAGGTAACTTCTTATCATTTGAATATTTAAATGATAATTAATTTGAAGCATAATGCTTACGTTACTGCTCGTGGTTGAAAATTATGAAGAGATGGGATGGCACATCTTCTACTAGGCTTTGTAATGTAGAGATGAAGAATTATCTTCTGTGAGATCACAAGACCACTTAATAATGAATTGAGTGTTACATAACATAATTCCAACAAAAACCAAAACGAATCTTAAAAACACATTTCTTTTGATCTCAAACTCTTAAGAAATTGTTCACGTAACGTGTGCACTAGGACTACTACTTTCTTTGCGGCTTTAGGATTAAAAATCTTCAAAAAATTAATTGCGTAAATATGGCAACAACCTTAAGTTCTATGCAATTAGAGCATATACCTACTGACCTACCTATTTACCTACCACTGACTCTGGCACTACACGCTGATAATGATGACGCAGAATAATGATGACATCGTTTTTAATGAAGATGATATTTGAAGCAGTTGTAAAGCTTTTATGATGATGATGCGCTGCATTTTCATATTTTATTTGTTATTATCATCTACATCGTCGCTGTCGTTGTCGTTGTCGTCGTCTTTAAAAGTTATCTTTCATAAAGAACAGGCAGGGAAAGGGGAGTGTTGTGGCCTTGCCATAAATTCTACTATTAAAGTATGTATGCATACTTTTCTGTTCTCTTTACATTTACCCATTACCGTTTCCGTTAGCGTTCCCGTTCCCACAGCTATTTTCTTTCGTGGTAGGTATGTATTGTTTGTATCTACACTTCATAATCTCTTTGATAACAAGTTTTAAGTAGTATGCACATATTTTTTTTAAATCTTTATACGAAAAATATAAAAAAAATTCAGTAGTTTCTTCCCGCTCTACATAATTATGCGTAGTAAAAAATTATATAAAAAATTTTTCTTTCATTTTTCTTCGAATAGTTTTTCATTCTACTTGAATACGTGCGGTTGTATGCGTATTTGCACTTGTATATGTGATGCAAATATAAAGTAAACAGTTTTAGTTTTTGCAAATGCACATTTTTAATTATTTTGAGTTAGTCACGTGCTAATGGGTTAGAGCAGCAGCTATAAAAGTTTTAGTACAAGTGATAGAATAAAAATGTAGTAAATGAGAATAAATATACTATATAAGATGATAACTAAGAAGAAGAAGAGTAAGTTTTCTATTATAAAAAGAAAAATAAGATATTTGTGCATTCTGTGTAAGTGTACTAACATGAATAGTGTTTATTATTCAAATTTTCCAACAACTGCCTAAAAGTATGCACAATAATTTTCTTCCCAAATACTGCTAACACAAACTAACCAGAAAGCAGCAGAAATAACAAAATGATAGATAATAACAAAATTAAAAGAGGAGGCCAACTATTTAAGAATGCCAAAAGAGGGAGAGAAGGCAAGAGGCGCAGTCTCTGTCTCTCTGTTTATAATGTATGTATTGAACGAAAGAAAATAATAAAAAAACAGTGTTGCATTTCTTTTTCTGTTAAATAAATGTAAAAATTTAGTTTTCAAATTTACATTTGGCATTATTCATAAAGCGTTTTACCATGTTGAAATTCTATTATTAATCACTTTGCCTGACAGTTTAAAAAGTAATCAATGCACTCGTAAAAATCTGAAAAACACAAATAAAATCTCACAAAACAAGGTCCGGGTTTTTTTTAAATCAAAAAAAAAAAAAAAAAAAACCGAAAGTACTATGCAAATATCAATTTTCATAACTGTCAGTTTCATGAAAAATATTTGCATTCCACATACAAAAACACAGTAGCCTAACAAAAAGTAGGTAGTAAAAAGAGGTAAAAAGACAAAGGAGCGATCGTAATATTGATTGATGTTAACATAGTGTATAAAAAATGTAATCTGAAAATTTCATGTTTTTTAAATTTTTTAGCTTTATGAATTTTTGTTCTCTTTTAGTTTATGTTTTTTGGAAAATTTTTTTTTGCATATTCGTTGTACTCTCACTAATTGAAGTACAAACAATAAGAAGGCGTAAACAATGAAGATGAGTAGAGTAAAAACAAAATAAATGGAGTTTTTTTTCCATATCTAGATATATCAGTCGTAGCACTGTTATACACATAAAACACACATATAGTACGGTCATAAAACTCAGTTGCTACATACACAATTACAAGCTTAATGGATAACTGCGAATTAGATAAACTAAGTACCATACTTCCTTTTTTTAATTGAAATTATTACAATAAATAAATATGTTTGTATCGTTTATAATTCTAAAGCTGAAGATATTGAGATCTAGTTTCATTTTTAAACCAAGATTTTCACTCCCTAGCATTGGCATCAGTATTTTTGTTTTAGTCTACTTCATATTACTATTTTTTTCCTAGTACTAAACCCATTGACCTGCAACCCCTTCACTGTAAATTGAATTCGTTCAATTACCATACATATTTATCAACCGAATTTTAGACAAATCTATACGATAGATTTAGTTGAATTTATTAAAATTTTATTTGTATACTTAATTTATACATTAGTGATAGTAAAAACATTTGCAGTTTGTTAATTGGTCGCACACAAAGTGTAAACATATTAAAAAACTAAGGCTGGTGAGTAATTTCAATATAATTTAAAAATATTTGTAATTGAGTTTAATCTGACAAAAACGATAAAAATAATTACAAACAAAAACAAAAACATTTGTTTGTAAGTATTATTATGAGAGCATCATTGAGAATTCGATCTAATCAAAAGGTGACATGCAATGTGTGAACTAGAAATAGAGAGTATGATCAAGAGAGTTAAATATACTGAGAAAAAAAATTGTCATTATTGTTTCTTTTCTTTTCACGGCACAAAAGCCAATGGAGGGCCTAGGCATCGAGCTTTTCGCACCCACTCATGTTGTGCCTGATATATTTTTGTACTCGAAATGGAATGCTGATTTACCTGATCGAAATAGAATCTAGTTTCTGATGTGCTATATTTTGTTTTATTTTCAGAATTTACAAATGGAATTTTGTTTCGTTTGCTAAATAAATTCGCATTGCCTAAAAAGAAAAAAAAAATCGTGGAATAAGTTTTGTAAAGGGTGTTTTTTTAGAAGTGTGGTTTTAAATCTGGCAATACTTTTTTCGGAGTTGGTCTTTTTGACAGCTTTGACTTGATTTATGCTCAGTTTGGTTTGCCATTTCATAATGCGTAGACTCACTCCTGAACAATGTTTGCAAATTAATGAAATTTATTATCAAAATTCATGTGCTGTAAAAAAAGTGTTTCGCAAGCTACGTCCATTTAGCGACGAGGCTCATTTTTAGCTCAATGAATACGTGAATAAGCCGAATTGCCGTATTTGGAGTGAAGATCAGCCAGAAGCAATTCAGCAGCTACCAATGCATCCCGAAAAATGCGGAATGGTGCGGTTTATGGGCAGGCGGCATCATTGGGCCGTACTTCTTCAAACACGTTGAAGGCCGCAAAGTTATGGTCAGCGTAGCTGCGGGCAACATTTAAGTGAAATTTTATTTAAAAAGAAAATGGCAGAAATTGATTTATCGATCCAAATAAAAATTTCATTCACTATTGTAAAATTTCTGTGTTTTATTTCATTTTCAAAATCCAAACTCTTAAAAAAATCACCCTATATATTTAATTATGGATCTACTGTTAAAATCTTGAGCATCCAGATCTATGTGAGAAATCAGACATGGACTTTTTTTTTATTGATACATTCAACTCACATAGAGAATTTTGATTCTTCTATATTATACGCCGGTATAATACAGTGAACTAGACTGGACAGTTATGCAGGGTAACCTATTTCTCTTACAATTCAGTAAGAGTAAGTGGAATCTTACAATATCTTTCTTTCTTTTGTCGCTTATATAAGATACCTATCGCAGTAAAAATAAAAACGCGCTTCCTTGCTTAAGTATTTTGTGCACAAAACTTGACACCACTGTCGTACAGCTGTTAAATTGATAAAAAATGTTGATCTATTAAACAGCTCAAAATTCAAAAAAGAACGTGTTTAGTCTTCGTTTGTTTAAAATATTTCGTTAAAATATAATGTTTAAATTGGAAAAAAAATCTTATACACTCTTGTTTGTTTACGTTTTTACTGTCACCCTTCTTCGAGCACTTCTTCGACACTCACAGTAAGATAAATGGTGCCATTAAATACAAATAAATATACTGCTGGCTGTCAAATAAACTATCGCCGCGATGTTAATGCACTGGCAGCCATGTATATATAGGACTGATTTCCAGTACAACCATTTTTTTAGCCGGTTTACGCTACAAAAGAAACAACTAATATTTTTGATTGAAATTAGATTAAATACGAGAGGATTTTGAGATAAAGGGTCCCCTTCCCCTTTCTTCTCCTATTTTAAAAAGTTTTTTGGTTCTTTCAAAATGTTTTAATTTTGATCAACAAAGACCAGAAGGGATGTAATTTTATCAGATGAAAAAAGGATCGCCAATGCCTCCATTAGGTCCACTTGTGAGATAAGATGGTTTATTTTTGCTCAGTGTATGGTATCTATCATATGAGATACTATGTAATTACTCTGTAAGGATAAATTAATTATTCTCATCAGTATATTTTCATTATTTTCAGTATATGTGCAAATCATTTCATAATCAGATAAGTTATGTAAATTTTTGCATTAACACAATTTCGGAAAAATTTATCACTTATTTTCAAGTTGCTTTATTGTATGCTCTCCTATGTACTGTATGTGAACCTTCACAAATGCTATTAGTACGAAGTAGTTCTTTTTTTTTTAAATTCAATCGTTATTTTTGATTTTAATCAGTGAGGTGTGAAATTAACGAAATTTAAATAAAAGCTAAATCAAAAGGCAAACGAAAAAGAAATCATGCAATAGTGATTTCATAAAGCAAACATTGCACACAGTGAACGGAACGACAGAAATAAAATCGGAAGCCGAAAATAAAATATTTGCAATATTTCCGGACATATTTAGTTTACGTTTTTTGTTTGCGCGGTTGTTAGGAAAATGTCAAAATTAAATCCCCAAATAGTGAAAAACTACATTTTGATTTTCAGTTTATGTTTGCATATCAAAGTGCCAGCAACAATGGCAACAGAGCCTGCAGCAGCAACTGCAACTATAAAAACGACAACAACAGAGGCGACTGCAGTAACAGATTGGTGGCAAAATGCAATTTTCTATCAAATATATCCGCGTTCATTTAAGGATAGCAATGGTGATGGTGTGGGCGATTTAAAAGGTAAAGGGAAAAGCTTACAATTGTTTGCTTTTATATCGAAGTTTTAAGTTTATAAAGTTTTTATTTTTATTTCGCAAGTTTTTAGTTTAAAAGTTATTAGTTTTGACGTAATTTTGAAAATGATTGTGTGTGAATTGCAGGTATTATATCAAAATTGCCGTACTTAGCTGAGACTGGCATTACTGCTACGTGGCTTAGCCCAATATTTAAATCGCCAATGGTTGATTTTGGCTATGATATCGCTGACTTTAAAGCAATACAAGAGGAATATGGTACCATGCATGATTTTGAACAACTAATCGAAGAAGCCAATCGTTTGGGTAGCTGCTATATTAGCGCCTAATTATGTATGACTTTTTGTTTAATAATGCATACTTTCAGGCATTAAAATAATCTTAGATTTTGTACCGAATCACACATCCGATCAATGTGAATGGTTTCAAAAATCCATAGAGCGGGCACAGGAGTTTGAAGATTTCTACATTTGGGATGATGGTAAAACAGATAAAAATGGTGAACGTATGCCACCAAATAATTGGGTAAGTAAATGGTTAAATGTGTGGTAAATAGAAGCCAAACTTTTAATGTAAAATCTTTGTTGTCCTTTAGCCATCACTTTTCTATGGTTCTGCATGGACTTGGAATACAAAACGTCAACAATATTATTTACATCAATTCGCTAGCGCACAACCCGATCTCAATTATCGCAATCCCAACGTGGTGAAAGCAATGGATGATGTTATGCTGTTTTGGTTGGAAAAAGGTGTAAGCGGCTTTCGCATTGATGCAGTCAATCATTTGTTTGAAGTGCCTGAGCTCACAGATGAACCATTGAGTGGAAAAACAAATGATATGCAGTCTTATGATTATACAAATCATATTTATACAAAGAACTTGGTAGTTCAAACTATGTAGATTTTACTTCATGTATCGTAGTTATTATAAATTTATTTCATTCTCCTATCCTTAGCCCGAAGTCTATGATATGCTGCATCATTGGCGTTCACTCCTAGATCATTACACTGTAGATCATAATCTCCCCACACGTGTAATGATGACCGAAGCATATGCTGATATAAAAACACTGATGGATTACTATGAGAATGAGCGAGGCATTCGTTCTGCACACATTCCTTTCAATTTCTTTTTGATTACAGATTTGAACAAGAATTCGGATGCGCGTGATTTTGCTTATAATGTACAAAAATGGTTGACCTATATGCCACGTGGCAATGGTTTGATGGCTAATTGGGTTCTAGGCAATCATGATAATCCACGTGTAGCCTCACGTTTTGGCAGTGATATGGTGGATGCTATGAATATGTTGTTGCTGACATTGCCCGGAGTGGCAGTGACGTATAATGTAAGTTTTGGTTGGGATGATGGAGTTGTAGGAAACGTACAAGATTTATAGAATATTTGAAAGACGACGGTAGCAAGGTAACAGAAAGTAAAGCAGATGCAAGCAACAAATTTTTCATTCAAGGGTAAAAATAGCAATGGAAGTTTGTGTAGCATACTTTTGGACATAACTTTGTCGACTTATTCAAAAGATTAAAAGAGACTGATTGTATTATTACAGATAAATGAAAGATATCGATAGTTAAAATATTATTAAAATACATGACAGATGCGTCCATCTGTGGATTCAACACATACACATGAAACATTGAAGGCTTGTGTGTTTTATAAATCACATAAATTAATAAATTCCTCTTATTTATTATGCTTTCATCAGGGCGAGGAACTAGGTATGCAAGATTATCGTGATATTAGCTGGGAAGACACCGTAGATCCACCAGCGCGTAATGTTGGCCCCAAAAAGTACAAAGAAGTATCTAGAGATCCGGAGCGTACACCTTTTCAATGGAATGCGGAAAAAAATGCAGGTAATGCCTTTCTTACTATCCTATAATTTTCACCGTTAAATTTATAGCTCTCTCCTCAAGGCTTTTCAACTGCTGTAAAGACATGGCTACCAGTACACCCCAATTACGTGGAACTTAACTTAGAACAACAGAAGACAGCAAATAAAAGTCATTATAAAGTATACAAAACGCTGGTTAATTTAAGAAAGCAAATGCCTGCATTGCAGCAGGGTCGTTTTCATGCCGAAGTGCTTAATAGAGATGTGTTTGCTTTTAAGAGGCAAGTAAAAGTTGATAGATAAAAATACAATTTTTATTAAACTTTATTTTTAGAGCAATCAAAGATCATGACAGTGTCATTACAATTATAAATGTTGGTAATCGTGAGCAAAAGATAAATTTAACTGAGGCATTTGAGTTACAAACCAAAAAGCTGAAAGTGTTAGTCTCAGGCATAAATTCAACATATGAAGAAGGGTAAGTGAAATTGGTGTTTTCTTGTTAAAATTACATAATCTTACATAATCATATTCATTGGCATTTTCCTTTCCCTTTAAGGCATGAAATTAATAATGCAGGCGTTTTGACATTAATGCCCCATGAGGGTATCGTATGCTGTTTGCATGCTGCAGCTGCTTGAGTTTGAACATCTATATAATAATTATTTATATAAAACAAGGGCCAAAAAGTGAAAAAAGAGAGAAATTAAAAATAATTGTATTACATTTTTGCATATGCTGCTCATGCGTCTTTGATGTGTGATGATTAAATTAAAATGCCACAAAAAATTTGTTTTCCTTTTATTCCGTTCCTTTTTTAGTTTTTTAATCTATTAGTATAATTAATTTCATTAAGTTTATGTTTGCTTTTCTAAAATGACACAAAATACTTAATTCTTTTTTTCTTTTCGTTAGTTTATGAATTAAAATTTCCATGTAGAGAAATGATTATACACGAGCAATTTTCGCACACAATAGAGATTGAATAAATGACAAATTTAACTAATGACTTTATGCTAAATTAAAACAGCAACTACATAGCAACATTAAATATAAAGAATAAAGTTAAATTGTAACCCTTTAAGTTGACATCAACACACACACACACACACGCTCATACAAATGCATATATACTCGTTTTGGCATAACCAAAAAAAAAGAGAAGCAGAATGGCACAGTACTGGAAAATGTTGTAGTAGTGAATAATCCAAGTAGTGGAGTATGTTTTTTGATAGTAAAGAATGTTTAAATTTCCCATTTTTTAGTTTTTCTTCTTTTTATATTTTATTGTTCAAATATGGTATACAAGATTATTTTAGTATTTTTTTTTCTAAATGGGAAGGAAATAAATAAAGATTTATCTTTGCTGTTCATGAAATGTCAAGGTAAAATACGTTTTGTTTTAAATACAAATAGATACAAACACTCTTTTAAATATTGGTTTACCACCCTGTAGTGCACCCAAATGTTTTAGAGATAGTCGATCAACTGGTTTATTAAATACCATAACTAGTCCCACATCGCGACACAAAATGTGTTTCTTTAACATTATGTTATCCTAGGCGAAAGTCAATTTTCCAGAGTTGAATATTTTTTCAACTAATTGGCTAATTAATAGACAGATGTTTTTGGAATAATTCTTAAACCAATCAAACTTCAACCAGTTGAAAGATTGATATTTATTTTTAATTTGGAAAAAATTATAATATTTTTTAATTTCTTTCCGCTTTATTTAGTTTATATTTCTGGATAATATTATTAAAATATCTCGGCTTCAATGAACAATTATGCCAAGAGAATAACTAAGTTCATAGAACAGACATATCATCGTTTGGGAAAGCGCTTTGCTTCCATATCAGTGATCTTTGTTATAGCTCCTTTATTTCAAAATCCATATAAGTGAAAAATATTGTAAAGTATATGAGAATTACAAGACAATATTTTCATTAAAGTGTATTATTGAAAGGAGTTACCATAACTGATCCATATATTTACATACATTTCAACCTGATTTCTGATGACACAGAATTGTAATTCAATTATGTACAAGCTATATAAATTAATGAAATAAAAAAATATATATTTTATTGATTTTAAAAAAAAATTTATTGAACTTTAAATGGAAATTGCTAAGACATTCAGTGAGTAAATAAATTATAACAAAGTAAGAGTAAATTTTCTCTAATGGTTTCTGAGTAGTGACTACTGAAAGTTTAAGCAAATGATACCCTGATTAATAAATTTTGAAACTGCATAACTTTCTTGGATAGCTTGATTAAAAGGTCCTTTACGGAACAAAGTTTTTCAACAACATAGAAATTTTCAATATATATGTACAATGTACATACTGTATCTCTGAAAGTTTACAAAAATCATTGAGTTCTGAAAGGGATAGGCTATAGCTTGTGTAATTCTCTAAGCTGTAAAAATAAATAAATTTATAGAATAATATCTAGTGTAATTATTATTGTTAGGCAGCATCGATACTTGTGGTTAGTGCTTGATTCTCAAAAGAATCGGTTGTACTCGATTCTAGAAAGCATCGATTATTTATACTCAAAAATACTCAAAAAAGTATTCAGTACTCAACAGTAGTCAGTATAGAATTGATACTTGGACCCAGTATCAAATGATACTTGTAGTCAATCTTAAACTCAAGAATCGAATCGATACTTTTACTAATTTGTTTTCAAGCCATAAACAGCCAGTTGAACGTAAACGTATACGATATTTCATTTTAACTTAAAGTAAAGTCACTACATTGATTCCAATTCATTAAAGCAAAACAAATTAAAAAAAGTTTCTCAGCATTTCAGCTAATTTATGGATAATTTGCAAACATACATAAGAAACTAAAGAGTCTATAATGAGTTTGGAGCCATCAATCATATGATCATATTTAAGTTTATTCTTTGGTTAAATATCTGGCCTGTTTGTAGGAAAATCATTTCGGATGGCGCTGAAGTTTAAGACACAAAGATATTATGCAGTTAGTATAAAATTGATAAAATATGTTTGTGTATTTGCCTAACTCCAGCAGATTTTTAACATATATTGCTGCACTAAAAGCTCACTAGTAGTTCTTGGATTACTGTTTGTGAAGCACCTAGAAATCCGCGTGACAAAATGTGATCGTTATTAGCTCAATTGTGTCTCTTCTTGTCAATACTGATGATTGCTCAGCAGACAAAATGTTTTGTATGGTATGTATGTGCCGGAGAAACTTTATCACACCCAATGGCTTTAAAAGGCGGATCTAAAACACAAGTTTCTTACACTATGCTCCTAGATGTTTGATCTTGGTGGCATTGGAGTAATAGGGGTAATAACGCCTTTCCCAAAAATCAGCTGCTTGGTAAAAGTGTAAAAGTACTGCCAGATTGAATACCAAAGTACGCGATAATTACCATCACTAGTATTTATACATATTTAAAGTGTGTACATCGATATATTTAATAGTACCTCCTTTTGTTTTGCTCAACTCCTACAAAATATATTAATTCTATTCGATATGCTTATGTGAATTACGTTTAAAATAAAATAAAATACTATGCTAGATTGAATACCAAAATACTCGATACTGAAAAGTTCGCGATAATTACCATCACTAGTATTTATACATATTTAAAATGTGTACATCGATATATTTACTAGTACCTACTTTTGTTTTGCTCAACTCCTACAAAATATATTAATTCTATTCGATATGCTTATGTTAATTACGTTTAAAATACTATGTATGCACGATTATGTGTTAATTTTTCAAGCATCCTTCCTACTGCTCTTCCAAAAATAATTCAGTTTATTCCCACTAGATGTTTGATTATGTGATATTATTCAAAGCACGTAGTATTTCTAAAGCTATTTTGTACATGGTTTGAAAAATAGTACATAATTACGTATAAACACAAACACGTGCAATTTACATAAAAATCGATTGAAGCTACTTAAACTGCTTGGCTTACAAAATGTAAATGGAACACCGACGAAATCGATAGAAGCATTGCAATTTTATAATACTTTTATGTTTTATGAATCTCGAAAATGCTAGTCAGTGTCTTGAGCTTTAGAGTTAGCAGTGTGTTGATTTAAGAGTTGAATGGGGGGAAAAGGGAGAAATAGTTCTAGAGAACATACAAATTAGAGGTCCTTTTGGTGCGCTCTTTAATTATATATATTGGATCCGCTGAAAATTCCTTGAAATACCTTTTTCAATTGCGGATACTCCTCGTGCGCTTTTCGAAAAAAATAGAAACTATTGCAGGGATGATTTTTTTGTTTTGATTTTACCTCAAAAAATATTATGAACTGCATCAAACATCAACATGTCTTTTTATCCTTAGATCTCCGCCCACCTTAATGTAAACAGATGTTACGCGAAAGAAAAATAAATATCCCCCATTCACAAGTACTGGAATACAATCATCAATGGATATTTGCGAAAACATTTGATGATTTGATTGGCAGGAGCTCTTTTTCTTTTGCAAAAGAAAGAGGAGATGCATTGAGTGTTTTTCACGCAAATCATCACACGAAATCTGCTGCGAAGGCACTTGATTGGAGCTCTCAAGGCAACAGCGAACAAACAATGTCGAAACACACTTGAAGGCGAATTATTGAAAACTGAAAGATATTCTGGGAAATAATTCATTGCAAAAGACCGTAATAGATAGAAATGCTATATTGAGGCTTTGTTATACTCCAAAGGGAACCAATGGAAATATGAAGATGAAATCAGGTCAGTTTAGACCTTATAAAAGCCATATGCCTTTAAACGGAGTAAAACAGTGGGTCACGTATTGTAAGGGGAGATTTTGGGGAAATAAAGTGAGTATAGTAATTATTACACGTTATACAAAGTAGATTTGAAAAATACTTTATTATTATTGGACTCTTCTTAATTTCCTTTTTAAGTTAATATTGGATTTGTTTATATATAGTTGCAAGAGTTTGAGCCAACAACAAAAGAGTATTAATTTCTTATGGAACGATTTATACTAATTGCATACTTGGCGGTAGGATATTTCGACCAAGAAGTGTGTGCTTTTGTGTCCACTCAATAAGAAATGATTTTATAATTCTTTAGTCTGGTAAAATTCAATAATTCCAGTTTAGCCTTTCATAAGCTTGTTGTCAACATGAATTTTCATATTTAGTTTACAATGCAATATTGTGTATATGGAATATCTGGACTCATTTCCCCGTATGTTTCTATCAGTATACAATTTCTAAGTAGTTTCCAATACATTCAATAACAGTTTCCATATAGAATTTGAGATAAGTACTAATGCATGACAACACGACATAATAAATAATTGCTCATTAAAAGCTTAAGCATGAAGGTACGAAAACATTGGCTGCGACAGCGTCATTGCATCATGACAACAGGATGGCACCCACAGCAAGTGTTGTCATGTTTTCTCCGTCTGGAACACAATAAATGCGGCAACGAGAAAATTACTTGAAATCTATTGTTCACAATTTCCACACATTATTTATTATATTTTATAAAGATATAAAAAATAATAAGAAAATATCATAAACAAGCTAATTGTATAATGTGTTTTTATTTTCATTCTGCTGCATGTCAAAATGAAAATAGATTAAAGTCAACGAGAGCGGCTATTTGCTCATTGGCGTAATGATGCAGTGCCGTCTTCATAAGAATACATGCTATTTAAGTGTTGACAGATGGCGGAATGTCACTGCCGCACTGCCGTGTCCATTGTGTTCGTACCTTTAATATTCAAAACATTAATTTAAGCTTATTTCCTAGGTTTTATTTCTATTGTTTCCAGCTTATGCTTGCGTTTTAAAAGGACGCAACTTCTAAATTCATTGTTCATATACACACATACATACTTGAATATAATCAAATGCGTACATATATTCATAATATTATTAAAGGAGATGCATTGAATTGCGAATAATTATAACTCATTAATTTCTCTAATAATTTCATGCTTGAAAAATTAAGTGAACGAAAACTTAAATTCAAATACACATTAAAATCATGTTAAAGCTAGTGTATAAATCTATATTTTATTAGTTATTAAAAGATGTATTTAAGTAAGAAATTTTAATTCAAAATAACAAGAATTCATTAAAAACTTACGCTTGACGAGGAGCGAGGATTTTAAAGTTTCATTTATTTACTCTTCATTAATTTTAAACAAATTTAACCAAAAAAATGTAGCTGCTGGATTTCGTTGAATGTCACTTTGAAATTGGGAACACAAGAAGCAATTGTTCTGCAGGGAAATGCGTCACTTTCAGCGTAAGTGCAAAAACAATGAAGATAACAATAAAAGAGAAAGAAGATGAAGAAGATAAGTAAATTAACAACAACAAGAAAAAAAGAAAAAAGAAGAAGAAAATTTACGAAAAATAAGTTCAGACTTTTTCAGTCAGCTTTTTTCCTCTTCTTCTTTCTTTTTTTTTTAATAGCCCAACAAACAGCATTTGGAGGGCCTAGGCCGAGCTTTTCGCATCCAATCAATGTTGTGCGTGTTATACAGTTTTATGTTTATTTAGGACCTACAGTTTTATGCCGAATCCGAATGGCGAAGTGAAAAGCTTTCCGTAGGCAATTTTTACTCTTGTAGGTTTGCCAGTGCCTGCCAAGAAGTGGTGCTGTGTAGAAAAATTGTTTTTTCTACATTTGGATTTTGCCTGTGTGGAGATGCGAACTCCGGACACTGCGTAATAGTTCAACGCAACTACACCACAGCGACCCCTTACTCTTCATATTTCTATTTTAATTTTCTCTTTCCTTTGCAGTCAGCGACGTGCTACTGTTAAAATTATTATCAAATTGGCTAATATAGTTTTGGTTGGACTGTTAATGTACAAATTATGGAACAATAAATGGACAAAATTGAATTTCAACAGAAAAGCAACGAAATTTTGATAACAGCAACAAACAGCATAAAAGCGGAACAGAAATATGCAAACTTAATTTCACGCTAATGTAACTACTAACTCACTTAAGAAGAGCTATTACACACTTAAGAAAATGAATAAAAAATAATACAGAAATACAAATGTCAATTATTTGAGAAGTAAATAAATTAGTCAAGTATCATTGGCAATGGGAATTTTCACTGATCGACAGGACAGAAGTACCAGTTACAACAAAAGTGAAGAGGAGGTAGAAGCAGCCAAAGTAGAAAAGCAACCATGAAAAAAATTTACAAATTAAATTTCCGCAGGATTTCTGCAGGATATTTCTTTTTTGCAACAACACATTCATTCATCTTACAATTCATTCAAATAGAAAAGTCATGCTGTTGAATAAGCTTTTTCAAAGAATACGAAAAAGCAAACCACACAAATACAAAATATATAGTACAATAGCTGAATAATAGAGGAGAATTTTTTAAGAATGTTACTCGCAATGAAATGGAAATCATGACTGCGTAGTTAAGTAAGAAAGCAAAAAAAATCTGAGAGTTTAAGTGAGTGAAGGACAATGAGAGAATTATACATGTTCATTATTGTTGTAATTACGCGTGGCTGTGTCTTACTGCTATTGTATTCTCTGGTTTGTAGAAGTATATTGTATGCATGTATTTTTTGTGTGCAGCTAAGCTATTTACAATACAAAAACCAAAAGTTCTTTCTTACTATACACTATACCATACTACAGACGTCACATATAGAGAATTAATTAATGCAGAGTATTTTAAGGTACACAAGTATTTAAACCACAAATAGAATCAATACTTATTTTGTACAAAATGTTTCAGATCATATGAAAATGTGTGGAGTGAAGCGTATTGCACTCTGAATAAAATTCTTTGTACTTTGTACTTTCTTTGTATAGGTACATACAAAAATAGCAACAAATACAAACATTTCTTTTTACTGGAGGTTACGAGTATAGTTGCTGAAAAAAATATCCTTAAAGAATAAAAACCTATAAAATCTTTAGAAAGGTTTCATGGAATAATATGTACATAAAAACTTTTTTTGGCTTTTTATTTTTGATTTTCCAACATTATTGGCTTTTTTTCGTAACCCAAAAATGTTCTCTCATGCATAAATTCCTGCTCGTCACTGTACATAAATAGAAATGTTTGTGTGCTTATTCGATGTCTACTGTCTATTACATGTGTAAGTGCATAACTAAAAGGAAATAAAGAATGTGTGTATGCGAACCACATCAAATGCCACAAAATCTTTATATTCCGTGTGCGTCGTTTTAGTGTTTCAAACACAGTAATCTATCTTCAGTTGATAGTTTTTCATTTTCTCAATCTACACATACTCGTACATACAATACATATACATACACGAAATTTTTTGTCTTAATAATAGCAAGGGTATATGTGAACACAAAATAATTATCCTTGATTTTCTTGTACACGTTTTTTTTTTGGTATGTCTGTTGTGGTTTTTCGTGCTTGGGGTTTAATACATTTTATTTGCCTTTCAAAAACATAAGACAAATACCCTACATACTGTGTGTACATTTGTAAGAGTATGTATGTATACGAGTTTATTTGAGAGTTTAATTGTGCAGATGCACTTGACAAATGAATTTTGTAATGGATGGGTGCATCACAACATGAGTGCGAGCAGATTAATTTTAATTTGTGAATTATAAGATAAATGAAATATAAGACCACAAATATGGTAAATAAAAGACAAATATAAATTATTAAATTATCTGCATGTGCATGTGGGTGAAAAATTTGCAAATTCACGATCAGAAATGTCAAAATTTTTTGTCAATTTATATGTGAGTCTTTTTAGAGGAGAAAATATCCGAGCACCTTCTTTCTTAGCATAGTAGAAAATTTGGGCTCAGATATCAAGCAAAAAAAGTTAACCTCATTATTCTAACATTTTCTATGAATCATCGTGTTGGGCCCAGTAATGCCGATTTAGGGTTGGCTTCTTAATACACGGTTAGGAACTAGTCGGGGTCTTAACCGCTGGATCTGTTTTATTAGTTCATGAGCGAGTCTGAAAACATTTTCCTAGCTAGCATAATAATTAATTTAAATTTGATAGAAATTAATTGAAATACCTTCGTGCGTCAACACCGCCATAGCCGAGAAAAATTTATACAAACACACACTGATCGAAAACACTTGTGCGTCGTTAGTGGCTAGCTTTAGCGAGAATATGAATTACAGCTTGAAAACTTAAAGCTACTTCTTTGTGATACCGATTTCTATGATATTGACACAGATTTCGTGATTTTATGCAATAAGTTTTTACTTAAGTTACTGATAAGTTTTCAAAGCTCACAAGTGCGAAGTTTTGAAGCTCTAAACAGCATCACTGCTCTTTAGATAATTTCCGTAAAACCATTTGACACATGCTATAATTTATCACATAAATTCCCTAAAAACTAATTAATGTCATAAATTTTTTTTTGCAAATAGTGTCAAATGGCATTTTGCTTTGACATTTATGTTGTAGGCAGAATCAGAGAATTAGTTGGTAACGATGGAGATGTTGAAACACTAATTTACGGGTCATGTGATCTCCCGTTTTGGCCATTTGATCGCCAGATTCGTCAGGCTCTTCATTTGGAATTTTTTGAAATCTCACGTTTACCATAACAAACCACAAACCTTGCAAGTGTTGAAAACCAACATTGAAGAAGAAGTCATTTGTTTTTCGAGCAACAATTCAAAATACCGTCGAACGAACAAAAATGTGCATCAACTCAGATCATTTGATCGATATAACTTTTTTTTTAACTTAATGTCACTCAATTGAAATATTGCCAAGTAAATTTTCCATGAAAACAGAGCCGAATATTTTTCATTTCTAGCATCATGGCATTATTTTTGCCCACCTTGTAGTATCAATTTCATGAATATCATTCCACTAGTTCTTTTTTCGCAAATAGAAAACAAATCAATGTGTTTCTATTACGAATTTAACATCAGAATATCATACAAAATTGGCATTCAATTTGCAACACAAAAGTGATACATTTTCATGTGCACATATAAACCAACACATGCAAAAAAAAAAAAGTAGAATAAACATTTGTATACAAAAATCTTTACCTCGTATATTTTGCCTCAGATAATGCGCAAATACAAAATCTTTCCTGTTTCTTATTGTTTGTGATAACAAAGAATGATTTTCTTTTTTTTTCTCCTTTTTTTTTTTTTGAGATTCTTCTTTCAACCAAAAATGAAACATGACAATTTACACATGAAAGCGGCAACGGAGGTACTCCAAACCCTCACTTCCACAATTCACGTACCTTACAATACATGTGTAGTAGAAAATATCAGCAACATCTGTTACAAGATGATGAATGTAAGCAAGAATATTCCGTTGGGTGCACGATAATGCTAAATGCTGGATGCTAGTAAAAGGATAAGCATCTCTTCTGTTGATAAAAAAAGAAAAAATAACAAAAAATTAAACCAATGAAGCTTTTATTTCATGAGCTGAACCGCCAATAAATTTTGTTTCCAGTTGAAAACTGCATCAAGCTAGCTAATAGAAGCTTCAGAATGCGAAAAATATGTATACATGCACACAAACGCAGAAGGAGCCACAGAAGCAAAAAATAGAATGTGGAAATCACGCGCAGCATACAATTTTTTGCGTTGATTTAGTTGTGTCACGTTCAATTCGGTAGTTTTTTGTTGTACTCAAAGCATGGCAGTAAAATAAATTAGTTAGTATATACCTACCGTAAAATTTGAAACGCTTCTGTAAGATGAATTTTGGGAGTGCTGAAGGTGTGCTTTTCTGGATGCACTCGATAATTTTCAAAGACTGAGTAATATTTAATTTTTATTTATGAGTAAGTTGGGAGTGATCTTTCTGTGCGCTCTTAAGAGCGCTTTTTTTGGCGCTTCCGTGGAGCCTGATTTCAGAGCTCCCTTACTAAAACATTTAATATAAAAAGTATATTAGCTGTACTATCATATAAAGTTTTGCTTACTGCTGACAGGAGAGCGCATCGTTGTAGGAAAATTACCACATTTGGAGCGATTTCTTTCCTGTTGGGTACAAATGTATGTTTGTGTATTTGTGTCTTTTTATGTGTGTCGATAGATCACGGAAATAGTGCTAAGCGAACATTGCAGCAACAGTAAATAGTTGCGTGTATGTGGGTGGTCTAGGGCAAGTATGCACGCTCTGATGCAGCAGTTTTATTTTAGGTTATGCAGATTGAATTAGAAATTTCATGGTGCTGTTGGTTGGTGCACCATCTTTTGTGTGTGTTATGTATAAGATGAAAATTGGTTTAAATTTGATTAAGTATAGCATACTTTAAGACTCTGGCTGCTGGTGATTTGCAACATCTGATTTATGCTTTGCCTTTAAAGTTCGCTTAACTTATGCAGCTCGTCGAGTAGCAGTTTCAAGTAGTTCTATAACAAATAACAAAAACCTTCACCATTAGCAGGTGTAGTGGTTATAACACAGTAATATCCTGTTTCGTATACTACGCGAATTTTGCAGTTTATTACTCTCACTAACGACGAAGTTATAATGCAACGTGGTATTACTTTTTGACGCATATTTGCTAGTGGTTAGCCCCACTACAATGAATTAGTGGATGGGAATGTGGAGCCCATCGTAGAAAGTCTGCAATGCCTTCATGCATTAAACAAACAAGAGAAGAGTAACACCTTTGCGTGTGTATGAATGTAGCTTGTGGTATTACACTCTTGTGGAAGTGTCACAAGTCATGTAAATGCACATATGTATATACATACACACACATACGATCGTGTATATGTATATTCAAGCATATACTTGCATGCGTGTGTATGCTCCTCTCTTCTACAATGTCCTTTGGCAAATTCGTGTTATCGAAAATCGTGTTGTGTTCAGTTGTGTGTAGCGCCGTATTATGTGTTGTAGTTGACGTTTTACAAAGCATACTTAGAGGCGTTTTAAAAAAATATATTTTCATGTATTTTTTCTTCTTTTATGACAAGAAATTTGCTAACAGCATAACCCCGGAAGCAACTGCACATAGCACACTGACAAAAAATAAATGTTTTGAAGACTTTTCTCAGCTACTTAGTACATTAGTACATCTGGCACTTAGTTCAATTGCCTTTTGCTTAATATTTTTTTTTTTCAGCAATACATTTTAAAATATTTTTTTTTACAATTATATTCTGCCTTTGACTTGTGACTTACATGTTCGCCTTTGCTTTCCTCCACAATCATTTTTTTCTCTGCCACTTTTTTTGGTCCTTTTCCTATTTCTCTTTTTTTGAACTACTATAAATTGTCACGCGTTTTTTTCTTGTTTTCCCCTTCATTTTATTTGGCGTTTATGTGTGTTTCTAATGATTGTAAAATTCTTCTACTACTCTCCTTCCTTCTATTCTCCTTCTACTACTGTAAAATGTCCTTAAGTTAAGCACACACATACACACACACTCACATATTTGTATATGTGTGTGTTTAAGGATAAAACATTGCTGCCAAATGCAGTTTATACCACATAAACACACAAACACACCACTAAGTGCAACCATTTCCGTTTCCATTTAAGGTTAAATTGGGCGCCTAAAAGCTGACAGCATCACAGAAAACCAGAAAAAAACAAAAAAAATATGTGTTAATGTCAAGAAATCGCAAAAAGGTTGAAAGGAAAAAAGTTAGTTTGAAAGTGTTTAATGTGTGCTACTTATAGATTTTGTGCCCAGTCTGAAAACTTCTGGATTATTCACTAATGGAAAAAAGGTTTGTTTATGCAGGAATGCCTTAAGTGAAAAAATTTTAATATATCCTTTTCTGTGACTAGGTTATAGAAAGTGAGTTCAAGCTTATACAATCGAGACTTGCTCTAGTTTTATTAGTACTTGTTATATGCATTGATAGGTTATCTTTCTAATGGGTGGTTTCTCTCTTTATTATAACTTTGTCTATGTCTCTGTATGTGACATTGTCCTGCTTGACGTTTCGTACGGCATACTTTGCTAAACTGAATTTTGGACTGTTAAAATGTTCGTTTCATTACTTACTGGTATATAATTACATTAGTAGCAGCAGAAGATAGTTGAATTTTTAGTAGAAATTGACAGCATAACATTACAAAAGTGGTCGTAAATTCTTTTTGTGTTACTGTTTTTGCGTGTGATGTTGAATAGTGTGAGACAAATTTCTAAAATTAAAGTTTTATATCAGATATTTTTTATATTAAATTTTTTTTTTGCGTTTCATAAACAAGAGAGTTTTAGCAAGAATTTTTTACATGAAATTCTTTACTTTTTAGTAAAGCAATGCTACAACATTCTTTAGTATGCAATGAAATGCGTTAATTTTTTCTTAAACACCCAAAAATATGCTAACTTTATTCGATTTGTTATAAAAAATCATATAACTTACTTACTCGCAGCCATGGGCTGGAGCTTCACGAAGACAACTGGAGCTCCTGGACCGTATCCAACATCGAGCGATAAAGTTAATAGGAGACAGTAGATTTTCCAGCTCTATTGACTCCTTGGAACATCGTCAAAACGTGGCTTGCGTCTCACTGCTCTACCGTTACTTCAACAGTAGATGATCTTCTGAGATGTGGAAGCTGATGCCGCCAGTTCGTGTGTTCAACAGACCTACACGGTCAGCAAGCGGAACTCGCGCCCTTCCACGTAGACACGGTGCTTCAACGCACTACGCATTACAGAGAAAGTTCGTTCATCTGTCGTACCGCGCGTATTTGAAATAAGCTCCCTGCAACAATTTTTCCCAATTATTATAACTCTTGCAAGTTTAAAGCAAACGTTCATAAACATTTCTCCCTCCTTTTTCCTTCCACCTATCAATCTTCCTTCCAATCAACACAATGCTCTGCATTTTTAGGGTTACCCCCTGAGTGTTGATTATATTAAAAAAAAAAAAAAAAATATGGCACATACATTGTGTATACTTATACATTTTATTATTTACAAACTTGTATGCATTTTGTAAGAATTCTGTGTAAAAATTTCGGCGTATATTTGATCCTTCATTTTCTTCTTGCGCTCAAGTGCACAAATATAAATAAAGGCAAGGAATAAAAATAAAACAACAAAAATAATAAAAAATTACACCAAAAAAAAGACAAAATATGCAGAAAAAAGAAGACCAACGAATTCCAATGTCATTGCACACATTAAAATTTTTACACGCATTGAAAGCGTAAACTCAAACTCACACTTACACATTCATACTTTCTCAGTGACACGAAGAATTCTATTGTCTTGCTCGCTCAATTGTGAATGTGACATGTGTGTGCAAGTGTGAGTATCTATATGCATAGGCATACATTCTGTGGTGAAAATGAAAAACATCTTACGTAAGATGTAAAATATTTTATCTCATATTTTTGATTATAAATAACTAACTGGATCACATTTATAACTAATTTTTGGAATTGTATATTATTTCAAGACTAGTCTTTGTCTTGAATATAGAGTATTCAGAAATATATATAGTTTCCATGATATTTCCTTTTACCATAGCAATAGAAGCGTTCATTGAGGAAAAAATTAGTTTATATGTGCGTAGTGTATCCTGTGAATATTTAAAAATACACAAAAGTTAACATTGAATGTTTAGAATACTTTCGTCAATGTACTATATGTATGTGCGGTAATAATAAGAAACAAAAACATCAGCGGTTGAAATTCAAATGGGTACACAGCAAGCAGCAAAGTTTTAGGCAAAGAAATTATGTAAATTACTATTCAAGTCATTTCCAAAAGAAGACCACGCGGCAATAAAATGCTTTAAATTCTTTTCCAAGTAATTTCCTTATGAATAAATACAAAAATTATTTGGCGAAAATGCATCAGAAAATAAAAAGGGTTAAAATATTTGAGTACAAATATTTAAAACCGACCGCAATTTAAGCCATAAAAGTGTGTATCTAAAAACAGAAAATGGGAAATGGAGCACGGGCTAAATGACAATAAAATGTCGGATATGGTTAGTGTTTTGCTGTGTTGTTGTTTTTGTGAATTTAAATTAGGCAAAAAAAATCATTTGTATCTTTAAAAAGGTTCAAAAAATTGCTATCAAATTAAATATGGTAGTCTGTTTTATATATTTTTTTACATTAAGGAATTTAGACCCAAACTGCTTGAAAGTATACTTCATTAATAAAACATTGTTTTTTTTATTTTTGCCTTATATTTAATGGCATGCCTTTTCTATGTAAAATTATTGAAATAAAATGTTGTCAGAAAGTTTAGTAGTTTTTATAAATTGCTATTATTGGAAATAAAGAAAACAAATAGTTAAAGATGAGTACCCAGCATAATTTGTCTAATGCCTTCAGAGATTGTTTAAGAGGAGGGGGATTAGGAAATTCGTATAATAATGTCAACTTGAATGCTATAGAGGTTAAGATTTTTATCGTGGAAAAAAGTCTTTATACCCGAAGGGGTATAAATTTCCTTTGAGGCGCTAATGATCGATTTAACCAACGGATATAAATGTGGTTATAAACTTTAGAACCTTGAAAAGAAATTAAATTAAAAAATTCAATAAAAAAGGATAGAACATAAAGTACGGTACTTTTGCCATTTGTGTGGGTATAGCAAATTTAGCATGATTTGTATTACTTTCCAATTCTTGTCACAAAGCTATCAAAACATGAGATCTCAAAATCTCTATAAAATTGTTGTCGCCGTGGTGTAGTTAATAGTGAGTTGGCCTGCCACGCAAAGTGTCCGTGTTCGGAAAAAACAATTTTTCTACACAGCACCACCTCATGGCAGAAAATGGAAAACATATAGCAGTAAAATTGCCTAAGAAAAGCTTTTCACTTCGCCGTTCGGATTCGGCAGAAAACTGTAGGTCCCTTCAATTCATGTATAAATGTAACACGCACAACATGAGTGGATGCGAAAAGTCCATCTTAGGCCCTCCATGGGCTGTTGTGCCATTATGTAAAAGAATGAAAGAAGAAAATTATTTTGTGTAACTATATCGTAATTTTTGCATACTTTTTGGTCATGAGGGTTGGTCACAGCTCATTTTTTTAAATACTTTATTCGACAAAGTCTGGCAGAATTTAACAATGAATTTTTATGGTTTTGATGCTTGACAAATAAAAAATTATTATATACAGATATGTAAGCACTACTATACATAGGTCAGTGTGAGAATTATATAGCATGAGGTGGGTATATTACGAAGGCTGGGAATATTCTACTCGCTGTGACAGAGTTGTACTAAAGTCATTGTTAATCTAGTGCTTTATTTCCCGCCCCTGACTGCATTTGAAGCTGCGATGTCTTTAGTAAATAAGTTCATATGTACGAAAAAATGAACTTGAAAATTTACTGAACAGGTAATTTTGATACAGGCTGACTAACCTTTGAAGCATTATTGACCTATAATATTGCTGTTAGGCGCAGAAAATGAAAAAAAATTTGTTTTCTTTTTCGTATAGAAAACATATACCGTATTTTTTTTTTAAAAACAGCGAAAACTAGTAGCCTTGCTTTTTTTCAAGCATGTGCTCGCTTTTTGAAAAGAATTGCACACTGCTAAGAATAAACTAAAACACACCTTAAGACAGCTTAAAAACACATATATTAGCTTTCAACTTTTTCGTATTATTTAATTTAAAATTCATAATTAAAAAGTTTCAAAACTTTCTTCATAATAAGAAATGATAAACTTTAGCAAAAGTTTATTTAATTCAGAAAATTGTTACCTGTAAAGGAAAACGAAATTTTATGTTTACGCTATAAACCACTAAGTCATATAAGTCAGATTTTGCCAGACTAAAGTGCACATAAAAACACTCGTTTCTAGTTAACAATTGAATTGGGTGAAAACTGCAAACTTGAACTATAAACTAAGAGCACAGAAACTATAAATTATTTGGCTGCGCGCATTAAAGTTCAAATTGCAATGCCAATAGTAAGAGAAGAAGAAATTAATTACGCTCACGCCAAAAATGTTCCAGTGTTCTTCATGTTGAAAACTGCGCATACACACACGCACACAGACTAAAACCAGAAGCAAAGGGAAGAAAATTAAAAATCAAAGCTACTAGTATGAGAAAAATCTGAATAATTAAGTTGGATTCACATTGAAGCGGGAAATAACTGAAACGGTAGAGAATGGCAAAATTTATTAAGGAAAGAAGGTATTGACTCACACTAAAATGAACTATGAAATCGCAGCAATTTTGGGTAGCGAAATAAGTTTCAATTAAAATTATTTTATTTTTCTTCTAAATACTCGTAGAGAGTTTCTACCAACAGAAGCGAATTGTGTTTCCACCTTAGATTTCTTGCCGGACGTCGAGATTGGAACATGTTTTGAGTTGAACCATATTCTCCTAAGTGTAGTGTGTAGTTAGTGTTTCTATTATGTCATCTACTGCCGCTTAAGTATAAATCAACCTTTATGTGCGATGCTGAAATGAAAGGATAAAACCCAATCATTGTGATGATATCCTTGACATTGGTTGCCGAAGTAATAAGAAAATTACAATTGTGTGGAAAAGTAGAATCCGTTTGTATGAAATTCCCATGCCGGATACAAAAAGTTATAATAAGTATGCAAATGAAGACGAAATTAGATTATGGGAGTAGTTGCTTTCGTTTCAGAGAGCCAAAACTCATACAAAGTGACACATGTTGTATTTTTCTTCATTATGGTGGAAGATCAGCAGAAGCAACAGCAAAAGGTGATAATAATTTTAGTGAAATAATAAGAAAATCAGTTTGTAGAAATACTAGAAAAGCATTATCATTTTTCTATTGTCAGCAATTACACAAGTTGACAAAAAAAAAAATTTATGAGCTCGAAACTTCTAAAAAGTATGCATACAAATGTTCAAAAACTTAAACAGCGGACTCACATAATTTCGTTAATGACAGGTAAGCTTATGTATAAATGTGTGATCTTGTGACAGTGGATATTTATTATTTATATGTATTAGCTACATATTAAAATATGCTCGAAAAACGTAAAATTATGTACAAAAACTCATTTTGTTTCATTTGTATAATACATTATAGCATCATAGAAATCTATACATTCACCAATGTCAATGTCAATTTAGATTTAATCATTGGCCGACTGTTTGACTAGTTATATGAAATTAAGTGGGCTATTTGGTTCAACAAATGTTCTGCAAAGGTCAAAAGAGTAGATGACTTTTAGCTGCACCTGAAATTCCATCAAGTAAGCAGAAAAAATTATCAAAAAAAATAGATTCAGATTTTTAGCTGCAGAGGTGTCAAATATTTAAATATCCTGAGAACTTTTAATTAAAATTCGGAAGAAAACATTAGATATATGCATTTATGTATATACAAGAAAGACAAAAGTATGCGTTGTGGACTGAAATATGTATTTATATGCATTTATATGCAAATATCCGCTATGATCATTATGGATAAATCCTTTCTTTGTCTTAGCGAATACCATAATTGTTCAGTCGAGACTTCCGGGAAGTCTCAAAAATGATGTAGTTTGCAAATGCAAAAACTTGCTGAAGGAATTTCATTTAGGAAACACTTTTTCGTCGGTTTGTTTTTACTGAAATAAAATTATTTCTATTAAATAAACAAAAAACTTATTTATTTATACTTAACATTGTTGGTCATAACAATTTAACATTAATGGAGTAGAAAAAAAATTTAACAATTTAAACTTCCATGTTCATTCTTAGTGTACCTGGATTCCATATTTATTATAGTTGGACCACCAAACACTATCCGCAGATTAGACCTGCAATCAGGTTTCGCCTTGGTTATAAGCAGGAAACAATCTACTACGTGATTAACAAAATGTATACAAGTTCTGTTGTGATAGTATTCCACGGCTTTTCTAATAATTCCTATTTCTTTTTTTTGTATATTCATCACTGATTTCATATGGCACGATGCATCAAAACAGTAGACATGTGTGACCCGACATTTAGAAGGAGACTCGTGTGGGCTCTCAAGATCTGCCGAATCATCATTTCCATATTTAAGAATTGTTAAGAATATAGAAAAAAAAAATGTCCACCTTCTGCCTTCTTATTGTGCACTTTGACATTTTACTTTTCACAATGCAACTGTTTAATCGGCAATTTGCTGGAACTAATGAATGAGTTTCGATTGAGACTTGAATGTAAATATTAAGATTATAGAGACTTTTGAGACTTTTGGGATAATAAGTAGTAGATGGAAGTGCCATCATTTGGCTGCAGTTTTTGTGAATAGAAGAAAGGGAACAATCCAAAATGTGTGGATATTTCCTAATAAATAGTTTCATAGCGCTTAAAGAAACTTAAAATGTTTTGAGTTTAAGGCCTGGTTGGACACTGCGGACATAAGATCTCGATTAGTTATTATATTTGGATTCTTATTAAAATTTTGTACAAATTTCTTGTCGCGATCGTCGCTAAAGTATTATATATATTATATTTGAATGTGGGCAGGAAGACCACAGACTTTCCACAGCACTTAGTCCTTTGGACCATTGTACTTTGCCCAGATGGGGATAGGAGAAGGGTTAAGTGATCTACAATGGTGTTTTTTATACTAAGCCCAGAACTTGTGGTTGTATGCAAAATTTCGAGTATGACGCTTGTTAATGTCTGATTAGACCTACAACATATACTTATGTTTCGAGTAAAATACTTCCATTTTTTAAATTTTTTAGCACATTGTAAATATTATGGCTATTTTATTCATAAAATAAATTGTTATTTGGAACATTGTTTAATTCTGAAGTGAATTAATGGGATATTAAAACACAAGAAATTTGTATTTCATATTTAACCACATTAACAAATTTATTGGAATGAAAATTAGAATTTTTAGAATTACAATAAATATATTGAAGAGCCCAACCGACCGGTGTGAAAGTGCTCTAGAGAAGAACTAAGAGAAAGCAATAGCAAGAAAAGAAATAAAACGAAAACAAAGGATAGAGAAAATGAATAGGAAAGAAAAGGTGCATTAGGGTGCTTAAACAAACATGAAAACTTACATTTACTGGTTATGTAAAATTCCAGCTTTTTCTCAAACAAAAATAAATAGGAATAAAAAAATACCTACACTCAAAAAAAGTTCAGTATAAAATGATATTTTTGTAATGTGTTTTTCAATGTAAAATCAAAAACGGATATTTTACGGTAAAAAATATCAGCCTGTTTCGTGTTAAATTAATAATAAAACTATCAAATTGATCATAGTAAATTATAATGTTGTAGTTACATTAAAATGTTCTTATTATGTTTTACATTTTTCATTTACAAATTTATTTATATTATCCTATGTAAATTTAACATTCAACTTTTTTTACTTTTAATGGCACAACAGCCCATGGAGGGCCTAGGCCGAGCTTTTCGCATCCACTCATGTTGTGCGTGTTATATTTGTTTATAATTTAATGTCGAAGTTTATATAACACGTTATATAATATAATGTAATAATAAGTATAATACAGTTTAATGACGAATCCGAAAGGCGAAGTGAAAAGCTTTTCATAGCAATTTTTACTCTTGTAGGCTTGCCATTGCCTGCCAAGAGGTGGTGCCGTGTACAAAAATTTTTTTTTCTACTTTTCTTTTTTTGATTTTGCCTGTGCCGAGATTCGAACCCCGGACACTCTGCGTAGCAGTCCAACGCACTACCATTACTTAAGATTCAAACAGACCATAAATATAGCAATAAAAATTAAGACTGGCAATGCTTTTCCATAAATTTAACAATATAAATTTAGACTGGTAATACTTCTTGTGAAATAGCTTTTCAGTAATCAAATTACATGCACATTGCATATGCAAAGAATACCATTAAAAAATGCTGGAAAAACATTTATCAATTTTTATTTGTTTTTTTTTTTATAATTTGTTAAATTATTTTCGGAATTTTTTTTGTTAATTGTTATAATGTTTTATATATGATGCCATCATAAAAATCTGTAGCTCCATATACTTATAAGAAAAATATTTAAGTACAGAATTGTTTTTTGTTTAGAAAAATATTATTATATATAAATATAGTATTGTCACAATATGAATAACATGAAGTACGATTCTGGCTACATTGTGATTTTTTTACATTCTTCTTCTGCTAAATAATATAACAAATATCACAAATATAAGAAATTTCCAATAACAGCGTTCACAAACTGTAGTAAAAATTGTAAATTTTTTAGAAAAATACAGCAAATACTTCGGATTGTTAATACCTTTATTGTTCTTAGCAGCAAATACACAGAAAATGGTACAAGGTGGGGCAAAAGTAATGTTGTAATGTGATTGGTTGCCATTTTGTTAGAAATGAATAAAATATGGCTCTGTTTTCACAGAAAGTTAATTTGAAGATGTAAATGGGATTACATTAAGTTGAAAAAATTATATCCGTCTAATGACCATATCCTGAGTTGATGCACATTTGTGTTCGTTTTACGTCAATTTGGCTACAAATTGATGATTTGGAGGTGTGTATCGCTTCATTGCTTATTCTCACCTGATTCTCTATCTGTCTACAACATAAATGTCAAAGCAAAATGACATTTGACGGCGTTTGCAAAAATTATGGGACATTCACATTATGACACCTGTATACTTATGTAGAGAACTCCACAGGGCATAAATATTTCCATAGATTAGGTCATAAAAAAATTTATGTTTTCAAGAGACATGGAACTAATAAGTAGACATAGTAGATATTTTATGAGGCAATATGGTCTACGAAACGTAGCGGTTGGAGGACCAAACCCAGAAATTGCATGTGAATTCTATCAATAGAAATAGTTCAAATGAAAATAACTTATTCAAGTTTTGAACGGTAGTTTACAGGATTTACAAATGTAAATAGAAGACCTAAGTCAAGAAATTTCTTGACTAAATGCAGCGCATGTTAACATATATTATAAGGTGAAGGATACAGACTAGAAACTCTGACAAGTCTCATATGAAAACATATTTTATGTTGACAGTGAAATTGTTTCAGTGACACCACTCAACTAAAGATAGTATCCGATTGTAGCAGAAAGAGTCCTATTTTTTATTCTGGAAAAAAATTAACGTAATTTGAGCAAAGGAGATGAGTGAGATATGAGTGAGGGAAGCAAATTCCAATACATCAATAATGAATAAAGCCGGCCTTAAGGCCGGTGAATGAACCGATTTTACATTTTCTATTTCAACATAATATGTATATTCTCTTATGAAGATAGGACTTTAAGCAGACCAAGAATGCAGAGTGAATACATAAACTTGCAAGCTTTGTAATTAATATATTAAGAAATAATATTTTTAAGAACCTTTTCAGAGAACGAATTTGAACACTACATGAAACTTGACTTGACATGACTTCGTTGGTTGGTTGATTGGCTGCCCAGAGGGCACATTTGGGCCAGAACGGACCATTGTTATTGCAATGGTTGGACCTACTGTTTAACGCCGGTTTTTGAAAGGCGGGGTGGAAATTTGTTATCACTTGGTGGTTTTGCCATTACCGACCAAGTAGTGCAGTTGTACAATTTCTAATAATTCTCATTCACTTCATATCGTAATAAGAAGTTTTATGAGAATTTACCACCAGCCCCAAAGAGGAATCGAATCGCCAACCTTCTGGGTGAAATAGGGGAAATCGAACCCCCAACCTTCTGGGTGAAAGTCTAATGCTCTATCGATTATTGTATAATAATACAAATATAAATAAATTCATCAATAAACACAAGATAATACTTTGCCTATTTCTATACATTAGATAACAATTTCATCAATATAATGCATATATGTATTTACAAATGTAATATATTCATAAACATCAAAATATTGATACTTTTCATATAAATTTTGTTAATTGGATTAATGAACGTATTTGGAAATGAGATAAATGTTTTCACAAATACAGTGAATGTAGTTTACAATTTTGATATCAAATTCAAGTCGTTCAATGCCGTTTGAAGCTCATTTTAATTTTGTTACTAAGGAAAGCAAATAAGAATATACTAATTTGTGAAACCCTTTTTACCAGGGAACAGTCACACAAATTTCACATATGTCAAATGAGCAACGCGTGGCTTACAATGTTGACATTTATTTGCCAACAAAGACAATAAACCATATGTGCTACGTACATACAGTCACATATGTACAATGTACATTGTACATAATATAAAAAATATATAATCTCAAGTATTTGTAGTAAATGCTTAACAAAATTTATGTAAATATATAATGTAAATTATTTTGGTCAGAAAAGAATAAAGCAAAATGAAGCGAAATGAAATGTGGCGGTAGTAAAAGTAAAAAATAAAGAAATAATGAACTGCAAATCATATAAAGTTTGTACAAAAGCAAATATCTGCATACCAATACCAAAAGTAGTTAAATTATGTATACTATACATTTGAAAATAATACATTTATGCTGTAAAACATATGTATTAAAAAATAATAATATTTAGAATATGTGGCAGATAAAGCCAATTAATTTCATTTTTCTAGAGGCGCCGTAATGTAGACATTAGATTAAAGGAGATTAACTACTCACACACACATTCAGACACAAACGATAGTATACACCATAACAAATCATTGAGCATACGAAAAACGTGCCGCACCAATACAAATTATAATAACTCTTTTGTTTTGTTGCATATTTCTCTTTGTGCTTATTTCTGTTCTGTCATATAGTATGTATTTAAACCTAACACATACACACACACACACACACACACAATTGCCTTCACCATAAACTTTTCTACATTTACTACATATTACTACCGCTATTCATTCATTGTCTGACTTCGTGACAAGGTTTTGTGTGATGGGACAGCGCACAAAAGCAAACTACACACTCGCACACACACATACACATGCACTAAAATAGATAATAGAACTGAACAAAAGCATATTTTCTTAGCTTTCAACGTAATGTCAGTCGTCGTCAGTTGGGTGCAATTATACTGCACAAGGTTTTAATATTCATGTGTGTGTGTGTGCGTGTATGTATACACATTGTCGAAAGAAAAAGGTCATGACAGCATTTTCTGGTCGTTGTAGTCTTTTTCGATATTGTTGTTGCGGTTGTTTTCGTCGTCGTTGCTGACGTGATGGTTTTTTACTGTTTCAATATTTTGTATAAATCGAATGACATGGCAGATAGATGAGTCCGCAAACAATGGGGAATTTGATATTTCTTATATCAACCTTAAAGCTTTAACTAAGTTTACTGTAGTATGTAGAAGTTGCTAATGCGTAAGTATATTTGGAAAAAAGGTCAACAATTTTATAGGAAACATAGGAATAGGCAAATCTAACATCATTTAAGCATGTTTACTACACTAGATATAATCTTATAAGATGAATTGCCAAATTCGGAAAAAACAATTTTCCAATTAAAAACCAAATGAAAGTTTTAAAAGTATTATAAGTTTAAAATTTTAATTTGATTATTTAAATAAGGTTAAGGTTATATTAACTACCCTTAAAAAAATGTATACCTGTAGTAGTTTTATGTTAAAGATGGAATTTCAATCAATTCAATAGAAGCGGAAGAAATCATTTTACTCGCAGTTCATATTCGAATACAAATGTACCAAAAGTTCTTGGCCTTTTTTTTTGTACATATTTGAGCACTGATTTTGGATCTATCCTCGCTATGGAATAGTGTTGTATGGAGATTCTTAAAAATGGGATTTGAATGGAACGTTTATACTTAAGGTCTTACATTTTATTTTATACGCTATGTTGTTTGGAAGCTCCCCTTAAAGGTTGGTGATTAGGGGTAAGTATCGGGAAAATTATTGAAAGATGAAAAATAATTGAGGCAGCAGTTGTCGGGTGACAGATATATTTACAGAAAACTGTAAACTTAGTATGGGAGCCCCTGATGGGGTTGGAAATGGGGGATAAGTACATTGGAGAAGAATGTTAGTGAGTGAAAACTTGTTTAGGCTCTTCTTACATTTTGCCTAAGGACTGGAAAGGGGGTAAACATATTGGACAAAATATGGCAGAGTGAAAATTAGTGGAAGTCTGTTATACATTTGGCCTTTTTAGGGTCACCTAAAAGCACGGGGAGCCTACGAAAAATTAAATTTTGTATTTCAGCTACAGCTAATGTTACAGATGGAGGACAAGTATGTTTGGAAAAAACTTTAGGAATTGAAAATTAATAGGTGTCTTAAATTTTAACGCTATAGAAGCAACTCCTGATCAGCTGTGGAGTAATTTGACGAGTTTCCTCCCATTTTTTGTTTTTTTTTTGTGATATTTTCTGTTGATGCGACGGCAACTTACCCTCTCCCCACCCCTATAAGCACCCACATATTCCAGGATGTCAGGGCTTGTATTTGAACACCCACACTGAACATTGTTATATTTGTACCTATTAAAGACATCAGAGTTCATATTTTTAATACCCATGAACTGATAATTGGTGATCTTTCATGGCATTTCGTTCATGTTCAATCAATATCTTATAGATTCGACTTTGCACATCCATGTACTGAACATCACGCACATGTGCTTCGATGGATTGATTTAATGGATTTTAATCTAACTCTATGTAGGAGCCTTTGAAAAAAAGCAAATTAAAAGCACTTTATCATCATTCCATCCACACTTGTTTGAGTTGTATCCATAATATTTAACTTGAAAATTCAGAACCAGCTACCAAGGTAAACACCTTTACCTTAAAAAAAAAATAAACTATTCACTTGCATGAGCAAGTGGTTCGGGCTGTTCGCTGAGGCTATTATAGCAAATCGACATTTTAGGTAAAAAAATTCAATGTTCTAAAAGTTTTCGTTAACAACATTTAAAGCTAAGTAAATCATCATAGCTATGGTCGCTGTGGTGTAGTGGTAGTGCGTTGGACTGCTACGTAGAGTGTCCGGGGTTCGAATCTCGGCACAGGCAAAATCAAAGAGTAGAAAAAATAATTTTTAAACACGGCACCACCTCTTGGCAGGCAATGGCAAACCTACAAGAGTAAAAATTGCCTATGAAAAGCTTTTCACTTCGCCGTTCGGATTCGGCTTTAAACTGTAGGTCGCTTCCATTCATGTACAAATATAACACGCACAACATGAGTGGATGCGAAAAGCTCGGCCTAGGCCCTCCATGGGCTGTTGTGCCATTAAAAGTAAAAAGTAAATCATCATAGCTGCATTCAATTTTATGCAACTTTGTTACTCATTTAAATTGCATTACACATTTTTCCCAATACAAAGTTCTTAAGTTTTAGTTTTTCTTTGATTTTTATGTGTTGGAGAACGCATACACACAACTACATTGTTTACGGTATAGTAACACATATATGAATGTCTCCCATACTACAATATAACCATTGGCTATACACCCATTCTTAAATTCATACATACATACTTACATAGTATAGAATATATTATATAGGTATATGTATGTACACTTATATGCATTTATAAACATAAGGCAAATATGCATACATTTGAATTCACAATATATTCCATAAATATTTGGAATTGTAAATTTTAGTTTGGCAAACAATAGTCTCATGACATCAACAACTGCGAGTGGAGGGAATAAGCAAAATATGTTTTCGACTAGATACGTTAGCTTTGAAGCTTATGCCGCTTAAGCTGTATACATTTGTTTTCCAGATGGTATAAATGCCTCCCTTCAAATTTAATACATTTGAATATAAATGTTGGTATTAAAGTTAGAATAAAAATAAAATAAATAAAAAAATAAACAAAGTAAAAGTTGAAAGGTAACTTAATTATTATTGTCAGCAGCAACAGCATCAACAATAGCATAGCAATCATGGAAGCCGAAATGAAAGTAAGAAGTTTATAGCAAGTTGCACAAAGTATTTTATATATTTTTTTTCTCATCATGAGGAAATTATGTCATCCTCATTTCCATCCAACCAAATCAGCTTAACGTCAACTGCTTTAAACATATTTTATTTTTGTTGTAGTCATGTAACACGCAATTGTCTTTTGTTATTTGTTTTTATTTTTGATATACCATTTTTTCTTATACCATTTTTCTATGAGTCAGAGCAGAAGCAAGTAGCAGCAGCACCATCAACAGCATTATTGTTATGTGATTAACTTGCATCAAGTTATGAACCTGTGCCTTTCGCTCACCGCTTTTTTAATTTGTATATGAAGAAGCTTTTCTTCCTTCTACACTTAGGAATTTTAGAATGTTAGAAGTAACACTAACATCCTTAAGCAGCAGTTATATATTCAAAAACAAAAAGAAAAATAAAAAATTAGAAAAAAAGTTATCTCTACAATGTGTCTAAACATAACTTAAGGCACATTATTGCATGGCTTCTTGCTTGGTAAGTTTTCGTTTTCTTTTTAGTTATGTACGCTGTAGACAACTGACATTATTTGCATATTTGAGATTCAGGTTACCATGATACTTTGTAACCTTAAAGGTTTTGTTTTCCTTGGCTTACTAGTTGGAGTAGCACTGTGTGACAAAGTCTGTTTATTTTAAGGATTCATGTCCATGAAATTTTAGTTTCAAATACTGTCGAAAACCTTGAGCTTCTATTGTAAGAGTATTGTAATTTTATGAATACAAATTTTGGGAATGAATAGGCTAACAGAAACTTTGATTTATTTCAGTGGCGGTAATTAATTTGAAAGTAATTAAGTTATCAAATTGGAAAAATTAAACCGAAAAACTGAATTATGATTATGAGAAATCCATTTACTTATCCATATAGAGTTCAAATTAAAGCTTTTAAAATAAATTTGGCTCATTCGAAATAAATTTAATGGTTTTCAATTTAATTTGGAATCTCTTGAAAGACTTTTCAAAATTAAAACAAAGCTTCGTAAATTAAAATCTGAGTTTTTCTGGATTCAAATTTACGCCTTCTGATTCGACTTAAAACTGAATATATTTTGATTTTTATGAATTAAATTTGATTTTTCTAAATTCAAATTGACGGTTTTTAAATCATTATCGAAAGTGGACTATTCTAATCAATTTTTTATTTTTCTAAGTTCACGTTTTCTAAATTCAATTTGAATCTTTTAAATACAATTTGTGTATTGTGTGTATTCACATTTACTCAAGTTTGACTTATAGGAATGCAATTTGCTTGTTTTGAATTCAAATAAACAATTTTTGGATTCAGCTTGACTTTGATTATAATATATTATTTCAAAATTACTTGAAGTTATTATTATTACTTTTGGAATCCATTCTTACTCTACAGAATTCTATGTAACTCAAACTGAGGTCAAATTAATTGGGGTCGGAAAAACTATAATTTCTGTAAATCCAATTATTTACTCGCAAAGAGGGAGACAAGATATAAATAATATCAGAGACCATATCACAAATTATTTACATCCATTTCACTTTTAGACACAATATGTGAAGGGGGGTAACTAATTTGTCAACCTTTTTGGAATAAATTATATAAAACTAAAACTATTTATTATTACATTTTTGATAAAATGACAGAGATCGTCCTTTCAGTGGTAATCCGATAAGCAATTAACACAAGTGAAGTAGCCGTACGTCACGTTAGCTCATTTAAGTGAGCCTCTTGGTTGCATGTGTTACTTTTGACTCACACAAATGATGCAAAAGTCCTCTTCGGATGAAGATAGTGATGGCCCATTTCTCTTTGCTGCTGTTTTTTGCTTTGGAGCCGGTTTCGCAACATCTTTCAAGGGCCCATTTGGCAAACTACCGTTCTTCTTCTTTTCTCAGGCCGATCTTTTCGCATCCACTCATGTTGTGCTTGTTATATTTGTACATAAATGGAAGGGACCTACATTTTAATGCCGAATCCGAACGGCGAAGTGAAAAGCTTTTCATAGGCAATTTTGACTCTTGTAGGTTTGCCATTGCCTGCCAAGAGGTGGTGCCGTGTAGAAAAATTATTTTTTCTACTTTTTATTTTGCTTGTGCCGAGATTCAAACGCACTACCACTACGCCACAGCGACAAACTACCCAGTAGTTTGAAAAGTGTCTGCTTCGTCACAGAAACTGAAAGATTAGCAAAAATCATTTGGCAACTCGAAAGATAAATGATTAGCCAACACAGTGATATTTTTACCTTAAACATAACTTCAATAACAAAAAAAAAAAATAATAGAAATATCCCCAACCTAACATGGACAAAAAATAAAAAGCATTTCACAAAATAATCTCTCTTTCCCTACCAAAATTCTACGTAATTATTTTTCTTAAATCATATGGATTTTACTGAATTAAAAGTGGCGCCTTCTTTATTCATTCTGAATTCAATTTAACTTCTACTAAAATCAAATTTATTTTATCTGGTTAACTCCTTAAAATATCAGTTCTCTTTTTCTGATGTCAAATCTTTCTTTCCAATTTGCCTTATTTAAATTCATATTGCCTCTTTTGTATTCAACTTGACACTTTCTGGATTCAATATGACTCTTCTGAATACAAATTAAGATTTTTTGAATTGATATTGACTGATACTGACATAAATTTGATGACTTCTGATCTGAATCAATATGACTTTCCCAAATTCTATTATCAAAACTTTCTAATTTAATTTTGACTCTTATGAGTTGAATTTCAATCATATTGAAATAAATTTGTAAGCTTCTGAAATCAATTTGTCTCATAGTGAAATTGATTCTTTTTGAATTCGTTTTGATGCGCTCTGAAATCAAATTGACTGTTCTGAATTCAATTTGACTCTTATGCATTCAAATTACCTTTTTACGAATTTGAATTTGGATTTGTTTTACTTCAATTTGATTTTTTTTGTCACTGAAATCAGATTGACGCTTTGTGAATTAAAATTTCATGCTTTTTAATTCAGCTTTAAAATTGAAACGATTTAAAAACTGTAAAACATTAACAGGTCTTTAGTATGAGAGCCTTTTTGCTGTAATAATGTGAATGGTTAAAAAATCATGCCAACTAGTGTTCATTATATAGTTGTTATTATGTTACACATAGTATGTAATATAATACACATG
This sequence comes from Palloptera scutellata, assembly GCA_958295655.1. Lineage (NCBI taxonomy): Eukaryota > Metazoa > Arthropoda > Insecta > Diptera > Pallopteridae > Palloptera > Palloptera scutellata. Next base: position 28,705,243 of record OY282452.1, on the reverse strand, counting down.
TCTACATTATTACAATATTACATATAATTTGTATTATATTTTTCCCCGTATATTAAAGGTTAGTTTTTTTTATCAAATTACAACTATGTACTTGTAATCTCAATTAAATCCCTTAAGTAGGTATGTTTAAAAATAGTATACATAGTTTCATATGTAAAAAACATACATAGATTCAACTTACCTATTACATAAGAATATCCGTCCAGTGTTAGCACACACTTGCGTGTTGTTGCGGCGCTACTACCACTGGACGAATAACGCGTGGAACGTGCACCACCAAAGAGACCCTTGCTAAAGCCATGATTACTTGGACTGGTATCGTCGAAATTTAGACTTTCACGTCGACGTACATTATCGCTGCCACTAAATTCGTCAGTGCCACATGAGGAAGCACCGCTGCTGCCACCACTGCCGCTTGCACCTGCATGATAGGCGCCACCACCTGCACCTGAACCACTACCACGTACAGTTACAACACCATCACACGAATGCTTACGTTCGTCAGCAGCAGTGCCGGCACTGCTAGTAGAAATGCCACTTACTCCACAGCCACTACCAAAAGTACGTGAACGCGCGCGATTATGTGCTAAATGTGTGGGAAGTTCCGTTTGAGCGATGGCAGCGGCCGTGGCGACATTTATTTCCGTTTCCGTTTTTTCTACAGAGAACGGTGTGGTTTCTGTTTCTATGCTGGTATTCAGTGTTTCCGTTGCTTCAATACCGCTTAATGTTTGCGGTTTATCGCGACGCGCCGAAGATTCACGCGCCGGTGGACTACTGTCGTCGAGTGTGTCGCCCATTGTTGATTGAATTTTGTTGCGTTGAATTGTTTTTATGATGCTTAATTGAAATAGTAAATCATTGTTTTATAATCGATGCGCGAGTAAGGAAAATTTACCAGAATTTGTTCGTCGCAGCTGTCGATCGTTTACACCTGAAGTTGTTGATTTTCTTAAAACTTTGTTTCACTTTTTTAATTTAATTTGCTTAAATATTTGATTTTTAAAACATCCTTTTTTAAAAAATAAAAAGTTTTGGTTAAATTAATTTAAAAATAAAACATAAAGTACAGGAATAGCAATAAAAGAATATCAAAATTTATTTATGATTTTGCGGCGCATTTTCATATGAATCAAACACAAATCAGCATAAACTGTTTCCTATACTTCTATATGTGTTTTTTAAATTTTATTGTAACATTTTCACACACAGACACTTGTCATAATGCTTCAATTTATCAAAATCAATCAATGTCATAAACTATTTGCAATTACGAAGCGTGAAACCAATACAAGTACGTAATAAAAGAAGTGTGACACCAAAAAGTTTCTAACAGCATAAAATTTACCAAATATAAAATACAAAAACGCAGCAGCACATGCTGTTGTAGTGAGTAGACGTCGCAGTAAAAAAAAACATAATATGCCTCCACATTTGTTGCTGACCAGCAATAAAAAAAATAACACTACACGAAAACAATGACCAAAACAGTAAAACAAAAAAAAATTGTAATTTGTTTATTTTTGCTTGACTGTATGTTTATTGATTCTTTTTTAGGTTTCTTGTTTTAGTTGTCATTTATGACTTTTGAACTTAAACGTGTCTTTTCATTTTATGTGGGTCGGAAAACATATATTCATATAAATTGAAAAACATAATAAAATTTTTAAGTAATAAGCAAATTATGTTGTAATTTTCGTACCTCCGAGCGTATGAGTTATTTTAATTTAGAATGAATATTTAACTTGGTGGTTTAAATAATGTTCGTTAGAATAATATAATAATCTATAGCCAATTGGAAAGGTTTTTGGGCCATTTTCATATACATAATTAATCTGGGTATTAAATAGCCTGAACTGGTTTTCAGTATGTACTGGCTATGTTTATCGGCTCAAAGCTTTGTTGTGCGATAAACCGATTTTTAGTGGAAGCAGTAATACAAACTAGAGAAATTAAGGTTTTTTATACGACAATTGTGGCCTTAACTAGCAGGGCTCAAAATTTTTTTTTCTACTTTTGTCCTTAAATGTTTCAATATTGTGATGTAATAGAAAAATCTGTAGCCAAACTTGACTTCATCACAATTTTCGTACGAAATCATAATTTGTTGTCAACTATCTGAAATACATATTCAAAAAGAAACAAAAATTTATTTAGTTACATACATTTAGATGATTGTTCAAACACAAACTTTTCCAGATCATGCACATTTCCATAAAGATTAGGAAATGAGTATTATCAAATCAATCTTAATAATCAAAAAGAGTCAAAGAAAAAAATACATACATAAAAAACATGAGAAGTATGGTAGGCTGCATCTGTATGTTCACACGATCATGAATCAGATTTATTTACACGAACCGTATTGCTTTTGGTCGGGTGTTAGTGTGTAAATATGTACAAAACCTGGTCAGGCTAATCAGATCACAATCTTTGTGTGATTAGACTTCCCAATTGAAATTACACGGTAAAACAAAAATAAAATAAAGAATAGTAGTTTCAGGAAGAGTTGACCAGAAAATTCACGATTTAAAATAACTGTGCATAAGTAAATTTTGTCATATGATTTAGCAGCTGACTTCGAACAAAATTCAGTCAGTTTTATCAATTGACATGATGAGGAAACGTGGAAACATTTTTACAGTCTATCAGGAAGAGCGAAAACGGCCTGACTGGCTGTCGGTAAAATAAAACACAATCACAAACTTGTTGATACGTTTGTAGTGAGAGGTATTCTTATTCATTCTTTGCCACCGAACATGTTGGCACATCAAAACGCCATTAGTCTTAGTCAGTTTTACGAAATACAAAATGAGTTCCGCATACGATTTATGTTATGTTATTCTTCTATATAAATGTCATATCATGTTGCTAAAAATACATGTGGAAGTCGAGATCATTCATTTCTAAGTGGGTCCCAAAAACTCGGACAAATTATCATTAACACATAGAAAGGCGAATAGCGTGCCCAAATGAAAATAATTGATCAAGATTGCGGCAAAGAGATTTTCACGCATGGACCTTTTATTTGGGGATATGTTGGCTTATTACGTTCAAGGTTATATTCTGCGTCTTTGATTTATACCAGTTATCTTGAGAAAATCGATGAATATGGAGATCTTCTCCGCGTGAGTTCGTGGAAACACTGGTTGAATCCGTGAAAGTTCATTTTCGTCTGAACTTTGGATAAAGTAATCCTGTATTAGATAAAATTTTTAAATAAATTTTCAAAACATTTATGCAGTACACGCTTGATAGACTACATTTTTAATTTAACGTGGTGACTCGTGAGTAAAATTGTAGACTGTTACATTTTTTATAATCACATTATTTTATTGGCTGGTTTAGGCTAAAAGACAAGTTAGATGACTTATGTTAGGAGACAAGCCTATATAAGCCTTATCATAAGAGACAAGACTTCGATTAGCAAGTGATTAAGCTGACTTACTCGTAGATTAGGAGACAAATCCGTTGATTTATTGGGCTTAATTACATATGTTAGAAGACAAGCTACCTCTCTTTGATTAGGAGGCAATTCAGTTCTCTTAATGAACGAGACAAACTTAGGTTAGGAGGCAGGTCAGCTAAGTTTTGCTAACAGAAAAGATTACTGACTGAGGTTAGGAGACAATTCAGCTAGGGATGAAGAAAAATTTTCTTATTTATGATTATTTCGCCAGCTAATTTAAGGAGGAGAAACACTTAAGTTAGGAAGCTGATTTATGCAAAAAGAAATAAATGATAAAACAGCTGACTTACGCCAAAAGCCAAGTCAGTTGAAATAATTTGGAGATAAGTTAGATGGATTAGTCCCCCAATGTAAATGCTTAAAATGTTTGTTTTATTTTAAAAATAAGTAATTTCGTTAAAATATTTTTGTTTTTAAATATTATTACTATGTATATGCTTATTTTTAATAGGTCTTCATCGCATTCTTATTTATAATAATTTATAATAAATGCTGATTGGAAAATTATCAACTGCACAGAGCCACAATGCCAATCATAAGTGAATTAATTAAATCTCAAAACTACACTTAATACACAATAAAATCACAGACAAGGTTAAAAGTAAGTAAAAGAGCTTATGAAACTCAAGATTTACTTTGCTCTCAGCTATTTCCTATTGCTTAGTAGTATGTAAAAACAAAATGCCAGAAATTATAGCCTTAAAGAAATGCAGTAAATTTATCGACACTAAATTCAGCATCACAACAATTCCCATAAAATTTTCCTCAATTTTATTATATTGTATACCTACCTGTTTTTAAGTGTACCATATTGCTAAGTACATTCAATCAGCTTTTTTTTGGAAGCAGATACAAGAAAAGTATTCCAGTAAGTAGATACAAGAAAAGTAAACCAATAGAAATGAAAAAGCAAAGGCTCTTATACATTTAACGAACTAATAAATTAATCATAAAATTTGTATTTCTATTGCCAGATTTTATGCAATATTTATAGACTTTTCTGAGCTGAATTAGCTGCGATACTGCATAGCTGGTGGAGAGTTAAAAAATAAACAACAAATTTATAAAAGTTGAACAGCACGGTTAAATGTGATATAGAATTTTTTAATAGGAAAACTCTTCCCTGATGTGATATTTTAATATTTATAAAAACTTTCAAACGCACACAAAAATACATAATCAAATAGAGACAGCTAGACTGAAAGAGGCATACACGCAAAAACCTACACAGATGCACACGCATTATCTTAAACACATTATTTAAACGTTTTTAATAAAGTTGCGCACATTTGGCGTCATTTTTCTTATATTGTTGTCGTTTTCGCATATTTGGTTTTGTTTTTCGCTTAAGATTTTTTGAGCGGCAAAATGGTAGCTGCTGATACTCCACGCTTTTAGCGAAACGGCAAACGACCCTCTTGTCTTTTAAGTTTATTTAAAAATCAAAGCAACAAAAAATACAGTACTTAAGAAGATTCTTTCTTTCGTTCTATTGCTCTCATGTATGCTGTGTTCATGTGGGTAAATTTAATTAAGTTTTTATGATTATCACTTAAAAATGTTATTCATGTTGCTTGGTGAGGAGACACAATTATGACATTAATAAAGTGCGAGGAGTGAAGGTGCAATAATTTTTAAGTGTTTTCGTTTCTGCACAGAGAGCGAAGTATTTAATATGTTGAAAAATATTTTTAGTGCTCTCGATTTGATTTATTTTCTTTTATGGAGTGATTTTTCCAGCACCGACACACACACATTTGATTGTTTCTGTTTCGTTTCAGTAGAGTTTATCTATTTATATATGTATATATTCTTTTATGATAGCCCGCATGCTTTATACGACTACTTAAAAGCACAATCATGAAAAGTAAAACAATGAAGAAAATAATAAATTATTTATAATTGGATTTTCGTTACGTAGGTAAAATTCAAATATAATGTATTTTAAATGTACTTCAGGAAATATTGAAATCAATTTTACATAATGAAATATTTCAATAAAAATGTAGATGCAATGCAAACACAGAAATATGAACCAAAAAAAATCTGCAGAAATAAAAGTGCAATTTTTTAATTTCGCCCGAGGAGAATTTTCTTTGCACACAAAAGATGCAGAGCGCAATAATTTTTGAAATAAAATCGAAAAAATTTAACTTAAAATTTAACTTTGCTGTACATTTGCTCGTATGCATATCATGCATGTGTGTAAGAATCCTCAAGTTCACATGTTGCAGCAATATTTATTATTCATGAAACATCAGCACTTTTTCGATTGCCCCACAACGCCCTTAATATTTGAGAGTATTTTTGCAAGCCATTGAATACACAATAGAATATTACATATTTACCGATAACATAAAATATAATATACAAATTTTAGTTTTAAGAACTTTACAAACGACAAAAACTTAATTTTTCCAGAATTTTATGAAAACATGGTTACATAATATGAGAATAAAAAGCTGCAAATAAAGTAATAAAGAAATTGAAAATTCCAGTACCAGTACCAGTGCGAGTACCAGTACAAGTAACAGTACAAGTACAAGTACCAGTAAAAGTACCAATACAAGTACCTGTACAAGTACCAGTACAAGTACTAGTACCAGTACCAGTACAACTACAAGTACAACTACAAGTTCAAGTACATGTACAAGTACAAGTACAAGTACAAGTACAAGTACAAGTACAAGTACAAGTACAAGTACAAGTACAAGTACAAGTACAAGTACAAGTACAAGTACAAGTACAAGTACAAGTACAAGTACAAGTACAAGTACAAGTACAAGTACAAGTACAAGTACAAGTACAAGTACAAGTACAAGTACAAGTACAAGTACAAGTACAAGTACAAGTACAAGTACAAGTACAAGTACAAGTACAAGTACAAGTACAAGTACAAGTACAAGTACAAGTACAAGTACAAGTACAAGTACAAGTACAAGTACAAGTACAAGTACAAGTACAAGTACAAGTACAAGTACAAGTACAAGTACAAGTACAAGTACAAGTACAAGTACAAGTACAAGTACAAGTACAAGTACAAGTACAAGTACAAGTACAAGTACAAGTACAAGTACAAGTACAAGTACAAGTACAAGTACAAGTACAAGTACAAGTACAAGTACAAGTACAAGTACAAGTACAAGTACAAGTACAAGTACAAGTACAAGTACAAGTACAAGTACAAGTACAAGTACAAGTACAAGTACAAGTACAAGTACAAGTACAAGTACAAGTACAAGTACAAGTACAAGTACAAGTACAAGTACAAGTACAAGTACAAGTACAAGTACAAGTACAAGTACAAGTACAAGTACAAGTACAAGTACAAGTACAAGTACAAGTACAAGTACAAGTACAAGTACAAGTACAAGTACAAGTACAAGTACAAGTACAAGTACAAGTACAAGTACAAGTACAAGTACAAGTACAAGTACAAGTACAAGTACAAGTACAAGTACAAGTACAAGTACAAGTACAAGTACAAGTACAAGTACAAGTACAAGTACAAGTACAAGTACAAGTACAAGTACAAGTACAAGTACAAGTACAAGTACAAGTACAAGTACAAGTACAAGTACAAGTACAAGTACAAGTACAAGTACAAGTACAAGTACAAGTACAAGTACAAGTACAAGTACAAGTACAAGTACAAGTACAAGTACAAGTACAAGTACAAGTACAAGTACAAGTACAAGTACAAGTACAAGTACAAGTACAAGTACAAGTACAAGTACAAGTACAAGTACAAGTACAAGTACAAGTACAAGTACAAGTACAAGTACAAGTACAAGTACAAGTACAAGTACAAGTACAAGTACAAGTACAAGTACAAGTACAAGTACAAGTACAAGTACAAGTACAAGTACAAGTACAAGTACAAGTACAAGTACAAGTACAAGTACAAGTACAAGTACAAGTACAAGTACAAGTACAAGTACAAGTACAAGTACAAGTACAAGTACAAGTACAAGTACAAGTACAAGTACAAGTACAAGTACAAGTACAAGTACAAGTACAAGTACAAGTACAAGTACAAGTACAAGTACAAGTACAAGTACAAGTACAAGTACAAGTACAAGTACAAGTACAAGTACAAGTACAAGTACAAGTACAAGTACAAGTACAAGTACAAGTACAAGTACAAGTACAAGTACAAGTACAAGTACAAGTACAAGTACAAGTACAAGTACAAGTACAAGTACAAGTACAAGTACAAGTACAAGTACAAGTACAAGTACAAGTACAAGTACAAGTACAAGTACAAGTACAAGTACAAGTACAAGTACAAGTACAAGTACAAGTACAAGTACAAGTACAAGTACAAGTACAAGTACAAGTACAAGTACAAGTACAAGTACAAGTACAAGTACAAGTACAAGTACAAGTACAAGTACAAGTACAAGTACAAGTACAAGTACAAGTACAAGTACAAGTACAAGTACAAGTACAAGTACAAGTACAAGTACAAGTACAAGTACAAGTACAAGTACAAGTACAAGTACAAGTACAAGTACAAGTACAAGTACAAGTACAAGTACAAGTACAAGTACAAGTACAAGTACAAGTACAAGTACAAGTACAAGTACAAGTACAAGTACAAGTACAAGTACAAGTACAAGTACAAGTACAAGTACAAGTACAAGTACAAGTACAAGTACAAGTACAAGTACAAGTACAAGTACAAGTACAAGTACAAGTACAAGTACAAGTACAAGTACAAGTACAAGTACAAGTACAAGTACAAGTACAAGTACAAGTACAAGTACAAGTACAAGTACAAGTACAAGTACAAGTACAAGTACAAGTACAAGTACAAGTACAAGTACAAGTACAAGTACAAGTACAAGTACAAGTACAAGTACAAGTACAAGTACAAGTACAAGTACAAGTACAAGTACAAGTACAAGTACAAGTACAAGTACAAGTACAAGTACAAGTACAAGTACAAGTACAAGTACAAGTACAAGTACAAGTACAAGTACAAGTACAAGTACAAGTACAAGTACAAGTACAAGTACAAGTACAAGTACAAGTACAAGTACAAGTACAAGTACAAGTACAAGTACAAGTACAAGTACAAGTACAAGTACAAGTACAAGTACAAGTACAAGTACAAGTACAAGTACAAGTACAAGTACAAGTACAAGTACAAGTACAAGTACAAGTACAAGTACAAGTACAAGTACAAGTACAAGTACAAGTACAAGTACAAGTACAAGTACAAGTACAAGTACAAGTACAAGTACAAGTACAAGTACAAGTACAAGTACAAGTACAAGTACAAGTACAAGTACAAGTACAAGTACAAGTACAAGTACAAGTACAAGTACAAGTACAAGTACAAGTACAAGTACAAGTACAAGTACAAGTACAAGTACAAGTACAAGTACAAGTACAAGTACAAGTACAAGTACAAGTACAAGTACAAGTACAAGTACAAGTACAAGTACAAGTACAAGTACAAGTACAAGTACAAGTACAAGTACAAGTACAAGTACAAGTACAAGTACAAGTACAAGTACAAGTACAAGTACAAGTACAAGTACAAGTACAAGTACAAGTACAAGTACAAGTACAAGTACAAGTACAAGTACAAGTACAAGTACAAGTACAAGTACAAGTACAAGTACAAGTACAAGTACAAGTACAAGTACAAGTACAAGTACAAGTACAAGTACAAGTACAAGTACAAGTACAAGTACAAGTACAAGTACAAGTACAAGTACAAGTACAAGTACAAGTACAAGTACAAGTACAAGTACAAGTACAAGTACAAGTACAAGTACAAGTACAAGTACAAGTACAAGTACAAGTACAAGTACAAGTACAAGTACAAGTACAAGTACAAGTACAAGTGCCAGAACCAGTACAAGTGCCAGAACCAGTACAAGTACCAGTACAAGTACCAGTACAAGTACCAGTACAAGTACCAGTACAAGTACCAGTACAAGTACCAGTACAAGTACCAGTACAAGTAACAGTAGCAGTGTAATACGAGTAGCAATACTAATACGAGTAACAATACTAATACCAGTACCGGTACCAGTATTAATTCCAGTACCAAGTAATTTTTAAATATATTTATGTCATTGACTTGAATCAAGAATTAATTTATTGACAAAATTGAGTTGCTTTATGATATTATGAAAACGAAACTATATTGGAATGGGAATTAATAACTGGCGAGAGTATTAAATTTCTTTGAACATTTTTTTACTGATTATCAGGAGATAAAGATTATCAGGAGATAAAGCGAAAGAGTAGTTATTATTTGCATTATTTAGAAAAACTTTTAAATTTGCTACCATTATGCTAAACTTCTTGACCAATGAGAATTACTTAAAATATGAAGCTATTGTTAAGGTTTTAATGAAATGATAACATTACAACTGTGATAATTTTGTTAACATTACTTTGCGAAATTAAATTAGTGAATATTAAATTAAAATAAAATAGTTATCCCTAATAAAACTTAAATCACAGATAATAATTATTTTCCTCTTCATGGTGCTTCAAGCTTGCAATTTCTGTATATGGAAATGAAATAAAATCCCATAGGAAAAAACCGCATTTTTATTATGACCACAAACGTGGTAGCGTTTTTAAAGTAATTCCGATGTTTTTTAACGCGCTTCTACAAGCATTTTCAGTAGTATATGCTACACAGATTTTACTTGTAATGCTTGTAAATGCGGAAACTTAGGTGGCTCTTCAATATGTCATTGAGGCACCTACACAAATTTACACATACACAAACAAACTCATACAGTACAAACAGATGCAACCGCCCACCTACATTTGTATACAAGGATACCATAAACACTTCACGCTAATCCTTTAAAAAAAAAAGGAAATATTATTATTTTCCACAAGTTTCCCGTTGGAATTACATTTTTTCTGCGCAGTAGAAAATCACCTATGAATATATACTCGTATATAGAGAAAAAATAAAAAGAGAGAAAGAAAATTTATATTGATGGCTTTTTGTACAATCAAAGTGAATATGTAAACGCGTTTGTATTTGAGAAATTGTAAGTATTAAAAAAATAGATAAATAAATATGTATGAAATATAACACTGAAGACAAGACGATATAGAAAATTTTCAAGTACCATCTAATATTTCATATTGATTTTTAAGTAGTAGAAGCTTCCTGGAGATGTTTCATGCCTTATGCAGAAGGAGAAGCCAGCTTAAGCTCAAAGGAGAAGCCTTATGCTTAAGAATAAGAAATACAAGTGCATTTATCTACCTCTACATGCTGAGGTGCTCGAAGTCTCATTCGATTTATTTTAAAATAGAAAATACGAAAATTGCTTATTTACTTACGTTGTCAAGGATTGCAGTAGAATAACTAGTTAGCGCATTGATAGTGTGATAAGTGGCATATGTATGAAATGAGGTGGTACCACATGTTCAGCTTCAGTTATAATGAAGTGAAGCAATACTTCTACGGTATTGCACCAAAAGGCACAGATGCCTAGAATAGGAGGCAATAAAGCCGCTTCTTGTAGATAAACATCAGCAGGAGCTGTGTGTTTATTAGATTTTCACAATTGTCCTTTTATTATTTAGTGAAAATAGTATAGAAAATAGTATTTATTCAGTTCAAGTTAAACAATAACAAAAAGAAGATAAGGTTTTACTATCCTCTGACTTAATATTTATGTAAAACAACCTAAATCAAAAGCAAACAACCATCATTCTAGAGAGCAACTTGCTTTTGAAATTTTGTTGCTATCCTGTGTGAACCATGTAGAGTTCTATGGAGATTCTGTGGTCTAAAGGATTGCATATATTAATCTTCAGAAAACAAGCTTTTGAAACGAATTCTTTTTCCTGTGCTATTTGCATTTCACCTAACATTAATGAGCACTTCCCATTACCAACAATTTCCTTACATAAACATTTATTTGTTATTTTCTTTTCTACTAATTTCCCAACATAAGCAATTGCATGATATTTCCTTTTAATCAGAGACGGAAAGGGGATGAAAATAAACCAACGCAATAACTGGAAATGGCAAAAATGCTTTTTAATATACACAAATTCAAAGAGATTTCCGTTTCCGGCGATTGTGTGTGTGTATATGTGAACATATGCACGTCACTTATATATTCCACTGCTGGACAGACATTCATTTGCGTTATCTTTGAAATGCACACTTGAATTGTTGACAGCAACTATAGAGAGAAAAGTAAATGACATTTTCACGTTTAACATTTTTAGGTTCTTTTCCCTTTTTGTTGCCATTCGCCTTGACTTAACCATTTTCCTTTTTGCAATTCAATTTTATTTAGTTGCATGTTTCGGTATAGTTTAAATATTTTCCATTTGATGTTATTTGTGTTTTGTTTGTTTTTGTCCTTTTTTTGCAAGAAGAATTTTACTTTTGCATGCAAATGTTCAATTGACGTTCAATATACTGGACACATACACACATCCAAACACATGATACACATTCAAATTGTTACCAATTTTAGCTACGCTTGGCTTGCCACGTCCACAATAATGGAGTAAATTGGCTTTGTGCCAATTTGTGTAGAATTACTGCTATTGTTCTTTTTTTTTTTAAATGTCAGCGCTTGTTTTTGTGTATACATGATTTGTTTTTGATATATGTACACGCATACACACACAAACTTCGATGCAATTACAAACGCTAGACAGCAATTTTCATTCACTAGTAAGTGATTGGGCTTTGACATTTTATTGACAAAGGACTGCAGCATACATGCACTTATTTGAATCGTTTATTTATGTAATTGCTAAAGAACGAAGTTTTAAAATAGATTTTGAAAACCTATAGGAAGTTTCAATAGATTATAGAATTGCAGAGGGTATGCAAATATCTATACGCAGGGCCCCTATCACTCAAGTAAGCCACAGTGAATTCGATAGGAAGTGCAAGGTTACAGAAAATTCTATCTGGGTTTCATTTAAAATGCCTGTTTTGCACGAAATTACAAAAACAGAGAAAACCCCTCAAAGAAAATTTCACAGTAACCATTTTTCTCATTTCTTTGTCCCGCCCTTTCAATACTTAATCAAAATGTCTCTATTCTTCCACTTACGCACAGGTTTCATTGAAATTTTTGTACCAAGGATTTTTGGCCCGAAAGACATAATTTTTGCGTTCATCTTTAAAGTTAGTAAAATTGGTGCAAATTTTGAATTTTTTCTTCATATGGACAAAACAATTTCGTTAAAATTTTATGTACTATTTTTTTGGTCTTAGTCATGATCTAAAATCTATTATAATATATTTAAAATCATTTCTAAGGAGCGACGGAGCCAAAGTTTGTTAAGTTGTCAATTTTAAAGAAGTTGAATTTTCTCTTGTTCTGGAGACACCTACATGTATGGGCTGACCTATTTACTGGAAATTTGTTGGACTTTGGTTTCTTAGGCCGAAGAATACATTTCTGAACTTAGATTTCAACTTAAAATTATTCCTGAGGGGATCCGGAGTATATGTTAGTTAAAATTTTTCAAAAGTTAAAAAGCTGGGTTGGAATATTTAAAATATTGGCTATTTAAAAAAGAAATTCAATCATATTGTATTTACTTTATCTTCCCAAAAAGTGCTGATGAGTGGGGGGTTACAAAAGTCCACTGTAATGAACAGTGCATATAAAAACAAAGGCTGGATAAACTCGATTCGCGGTGGCGTAGTTGCTACTCAGGGTGATCGGTGTTCAAATCCCGGCACAGACAATTAAAAAAACCAATTCTTCTTCACGGCAATCTTTGGCAGGTAATGGCAAGCTTCCAAGATTAAAAATTAGCTAAGAAAAGCTTTTAAATTCTCTCTTTGGATTCGGCATAAAACTATAAGTCAGCGCCATTAAAAGAAGAAGAAGGACCTACAAGAATAACAATATTAACTGGTCTCACAATCATAACATTTATGGAAATCTTTATACTTTTTATTATCAATTTAAAGAATTTTTTGCGATGGTTTGTTATTCCAATGATTCCAATACTTTAAATCGAACTTAATGAAAATTTCTTCAAACTAATCGACATAATATAAGAAACACTATAATTTTTCAGAACAAAGTAGAAAACAAGAAGGAAGTTCAAAATAGAAGATCCCTAAAAGAAAGCAAAAAGTATCAATATTATGTACGTTCGTAATTTTAGGTTACATACACCATGTGTTGCTAGGTATTAAAATTTTAAGCAATTCAAAATTAGACAATACTTTTATCATATTTGTTTTTTAGATTCAATATATGACAATAATGTCATATGTCATATTTTTCACCATGTAAAAATAATAATTCGAATATTGCTCATTCTGTCAATCCAGCTACTAATCTAGTTAATACATGTACTGCTGCTATGAATTTATATAATTTGTTTGCAAATATTTGCTACTGTAAATATGTATACACATATGTACATACAAAAGTATATTTACTGTACATATTAAGTTCTCTCATGAGTCAATTACTTGACTCAACTAATAAGTATGGTAAGTATATAATAAAAAAAGGAAACAACACTATTAACTGTGCTTAATATTAAATATTCAAATATTAAGTAATTACCGCCATAAGCGAGAGCTGAAAAAACAAAATTACTTATTATTAATATTTTGAGCTGTTGTAGTGTCATAAATGGACACGTTATCACTACCATAAAATAAAAGAATGAGGAAGAGCAAGCGAGCGCGTGAGCAAACGATGACAGCATCATCACCATCACAATGAAAACAAAAGGGCATTTAAATTATAATAATAACTAATATATAAAAGAGAAAAGAAAAGATAAACGACTTTACAACATTTACATTTAATATTATTATAATAATGAAAAATTGTTAAATACATCGGTAGTTGAGTTTGTTATTCTTACTTATGGTTGATGCTGTAGATAAAAACCAAAAGTAAATCTTTATACAAAGATAAGTATAAGTTCAAAATACGTTAGCGGTTACACTCTATGTATATGAATATATAAATTATGTAAAAATTTAGATATTTTTATACGTAGTAAAACTTCTACTAGACGTGGAGAATGTCAATGACCGCCAACAAATGTCATACGTTAAATCAACAACCCATTCAATATGTTACAATTTATTATATTCAGCAAAATATAAGTCAATAAACTCATTTATGTTATTGAATTACTTTTGGTTTAACTTTAAGCATAATGTTGATTTAATTTCAGAGATAACTTAATAAACTCATGCAGTTAGTAGATATAAAAGGTGGTCCATCTAACATTTGGAATTTGAACTACTGATGATTTTGAGTGTGGCAACTCTATTGTCATTCGTGTTATGACGGAAAATTAGTTTTATATTTGCGGTTAATGAAATGGATGGTCACACGCACTGTACACTACAATATAACTGATAATTTCTGGCCTATTTTAGAAGATATGGACTCAGACAACATTGGAGCTAAATGGTGCAGGATGGCGCGCCGTATCACACAAGCTGTGCAATAATCAATTTTTTGCGTGGGAAGTTTAGAAATCGTGTTATTATCCGTTTCGGTGAAGTGCATACAGTCGACATATACTGGAAAATTAGGTTATCGTATGGGCTACTGCAAGGCCAGCTGACGAAGTCATTTGAATGAAATGGTGTTCCACAATTAACCGGAAAGATTGTATTTTCGAAAAATAAGAACCACATTGGAAAAAAATGATTCGTTTCATATTAACACAAAATCAAATTCTAAATTATAAATGGTCCACCCTGTACAATATTTGTATGTATAAAATAATTTTTGATACTATATTTTTATTGCTGTTGTGTCAAGTTTATGTATGATGATATTTTTTTTTTTTCATTTTATGATTTTAGATTGAGTTACATGTTCATGCAAATAAATATGATAAAATGCAAAAGTTTTGACATTACAATTTGCATAAATAGATTTAAATAGTACGCAATTTGTTGTAATAGATAATTTTTTTTTTTTGCATTTTAGTTAATCTTTTTTCAAGTGTGCGAAAAATCAAACTTTATCCTCATAGTTTTCAGTAAAATACTGTGAAGTATTAAAAAAGTTTTGGAAGTTTCTTCGCAGTCACACTGACGCATGTTATGCAAAAATTTTAGGCGTAGTTTTACGAAGCAAGTAAATTGAAAAAGGGCATGACTAGGGAGAAGTACATATGTTAATGAAAGCCTCTACCCCAAACATATGTAACATAATTAAAGATTTAAGAGATGTTTAAGTTTCAGCAACAGACAAGACAGACATCAACAATGAGATGAGCATAATTATCATGTTGGACGAGGTAAATTAAATGTGATTACAGAAATAAAAACAATTAGTGACAAGACAAAACAATAACAAAAACACGCCAAAAGTAAAGAAGTGGTACTACATGAATGCATATGGAAACTTATTTACACAGCAAATACATTTTCACATACTTGATTACATAACTATATAAGTAAGAACATACACCTAGCAACAGAAGAGGATTGAACAAGTAGAAAAAAATAAACTATAAAGTAATTAAAACTTGTCACATGCATTTGTTTTCACACACGCACACTTAAATTATATATATTTTATTTATGTACATATGCGCATATGCCTTTCAAAATGGTTCAAAAAGATACCAAATTTGTGAGTATATAGAAAAATAAGAAGCAAGCAAAATTTATACGTGCATATATTGTAAAAATCAACGTCATTTCCATTTACTTTAATCAAGCTTATTTTTTATTTTCTTTATTTACTGCTAATAGAAAACCAACACACACAACTAAGCTCGAGTGAATGTAGTGCATGGAAATAATGAATGAAAATTGGAAAACCAATATCGCTAACAACAATTTAATATATACAGGGTGTTTTTTTAGAAGTGTGGTTTTCAAGAAGAAATAAAACTCATAAAATTTAATGAATTTAGCTTTATTATAAAGATAAGGATTTGCCATTAAGTTTTAGAAACGATATCGGGCAAGCAGCCGCATAAAATAATAAATTCCAGCCGAGAGGCCCTATTTTCAACCACTTTTTGCAGCAATTGGGGCCGTTTGTCAGTAATAATGCGCATAACCCGAATATTCTCTTCTAAGGCGTCAATAGTCTCGGGCTTATCTGCGTAGACAAGTGACTTCACATAACCCCCAAAAAAATAGTCCAGCAGTGTTAAATCGAACGATTTTGGAGGCCACGTCACAGGCCCACGACGCGAGATAATGCGCTCACCAAAAGTTTCCTTCAATAAATTGATTGTTTCGTTGGTTGTATGGCTGTATTGCATGTAGCGCCGTCTTGTTGGAACCAAAGGTCGTCCACATCAACATCCACCAATTCAGGCACGAAAAAGTCATTAATCATGACTAGCATTCTCCATTGACTGTAACATCATGACCGGCCTCATCTTTGAAGAAATATGGATCAATGATTCCCTCTGCCCACAAAGCACACCAAACAGTGACTTTTTGAGGATGTAACGGCATCTCAACAATGGCTTGTGTATTATGAACACTCCAAATGCGACAATTTTGCTTATTAATGTACCCATTCAACCAAAAGTGAGCTTCATCGCTGAACAAAATGCGTCGCACGAACTTAACCATTATTTTGGTAATAAATTTGCACGATTTGCAAACTTTGTTCAGGATTAAGTCTATTCATTGTGAAATTGCAAACCAAACTGAGCATAAATCAAGTGACAGCTGTCGAAAACATCAACTCCGAAAAAAGGATTGCCTGATTGAAAACCACACTTCTGAAAAAAACACCCTTTACATATGTAAAATATGCCACAGGCTCATGTCACCAGGCAAAACAAAGAAAGACAATGTATCAAATTGCACTACAAAGTGATCAAAATCAATTAGCAAATACTTTAAGTAGTCGTGCTAAGTCAAATGACTAAGAAAACCTTTATTCAGATTGGAAATTTTCTTTAAAAAGTGGTGTAATAACAGATTGAGCTGATTGAAAGGTATTTAAAGTAGTACTCAATATTTATTAAATCAGCCAATTTTAAAAATATTAAACACTTGAAAGTTTGAAAATATAAAGTACTTGATTTTGAGTTCATTGAAATCAATAAAAACCTATGCTAATTTTATATCGACACAGAAAAATACAACTTAAAATTGTTCTTCTACATATTATTAAAAATTGTTTAATTTGTATTAAAACATTGAATAAAGTGAAAGATTATTTATATAAACAAAATACTTAACTAAACACCGTTGGTCGCTGGGGTGTAGTGGTAATGCGTTGGACTGCTATGCAGAGTGTCCGGGGTTCGAATCTCGGCACAGGCAAAATAAAAAGTAGAAAAAAATAATTTTTCTACACGGCACCACCTCTTGGCAGGCAATAGCAAACCTACAAGAGTAAAAATTGCTATGAAAAGCTTTTCACTTCGCCGTTCGGGTTCGGCATTAAACTGTAGGTCCCTTCCATTCATGTACAAATATAACACGCACAATATGAGTGGATGCGAAAAGTTCCATGGGCTGTTGTGCCATTAAAAGTAAAGTAAGTAACTAAACACCGATGTTTCGAGAACGTTCAATTCAAAAGTGGGCAGCCGTAAAATTAATATTTTTTTTTATTTCTATTACTTTCTACAAATGGAGTATGCAAATATCTTAAAAAGAAAAAATGTTATTAACCGGATTTCTAACAACTGCGTTTACTACACCTTTAGTTAAGTAAGCAGTCGAAAAACTAAAGATAGAACTGGAACCAAGAGCCAAATACTTCGAATTCTGAGAATATGGTACTAAAATTGGAAGGATCAAACACCCAAGTTAGTTTCAAACTTTATTTGAAATCATATCCAAACTACTAAATACTAAAACTCAAGAAATAAGTTTTAGACAACGAAAAATCATTGGTTTAATTCATATACAAGTTTGTTTGATTCAATAAGGCCTTCACGTAAGAATTCTGGACCATGTGGCCAGTAATCCAAACTATTTACTTCTAAGAGAAAATAAATTAGAAAATATTACAAAAACTGCTTCTACTCTATTACTGGTAATTTTTTTCATAGCATAGGGATTCTACAAGGTATTCTGTGGCTATTATTAAGTTCATTAATGTGGTATATTTACCATCAGAGAAGATGATTAGGCTATCGCAAATGGTACTGAAATCTTAATTAAGTAAGGTAAACTCAGTATCTAGGCCTCATTATCAGAAGGAAAAACCAGTCGTTTCCAACTTTGTATATTATGGAGTCCTGAACCACATGGTACCATCTCTTGGCAGTCTATGGCAAACCTCCACAAGTAAGGCCCGTCTAATTAAAGTTTTACATTCAAAATACAAATTGTTTTCTGAAAATTTTGCACGTTTATTACAACAACTAAAACCTGATAATCAGCTTTAAAACATTATGTGTAATCATTTGATTCAGTAAGACTTACAAAATACTGAAACTTTTTTATATGTATTTTTACGATATTTACCACACTGTGCCTAGAGTAGAACACACTCACACACTATATACGTTTCTGTTATGTAATAATATTGCACTCTTTACCAAAAGAGTGTTTTGTTTACTTTTTAATTATTTTTGTTGTTGTTTTGTCTTTCTCTGTGTTTGTTCCGCTTCTATATACACATATATATTTTTTACTACTGTACAATGGCATAATTTGCCGCCATTGTGTCGCCAGGCCAAGCTGTATATATTTGTGTGTGTGTGTATTGGTGTGGGTATATGTGTGTACTACGACAGTAATAAAATTGAATACAAACAACAAGCGCACATTTTATTGCCTATAGTACTACAAGAATTCTGCGTGTACATCAACAACAAAAATGGAAAAAAGAAAGAAGGAAAAAGGATTCCGCGTAATGTCATTGTTAATTAAGAAATTAAATATGTGCTGCAATAGGAAGACCGAAGCGCTAAAAAGCTGAAAGAGTGAAATATATTTGTTATCTTGGCTTATTTTTATTTCATATTTCGTTTTTGCTTTTACTTTATTTTATTGTATATAAAATAGTTCAAGCTAAAAATATCATTTTGAATGAGTGTGTAAAATCTAATTTTAATTTCTAACACAGCAAAATATCGCAAATTTCCAAAAATAAACTTTTGGCTAGTTAACTTTTTTTTGGAAATATTTAACCCTTCTTTCTAGGGTACAATATAGAGTTCGGTGAATTGAAGATTTGGGCATTTTACAATAGTTAGTATAGAGCATAATTATGACTCGAGCGACGATGAAGATCAGCAAATAGAAATTGTTCTTAAAAAGCAAAAAGTGGGCAAAAGCCTCGCCAGCGCAAAACAGAATTACATAATATTATTAAACCAGGCGGTTATGTTCAAATCCATCATTAATTTCTATAAATGCTTGCAAAATTAATTTATACTAATTTTTTATGGTAATTCATATTCCTTATTTTATCAATAACAACATGAGCGGTGCGTGGTTACAATTATATCCTAACAATAGACAATATGTTGTTGCAGGTAGTGTAGACAGTTCTGTTTTATGTATTATAATGCAAAGCATTGCACGACTACACGGCGTATGAGTGATATTTAATTTGTATATAAGTATTGAAGTATGTACTTCATATGTTGTACCTAAATATATACAATAGTGGAATTCATATAAACTCATAAATGCCTCGGAAACCGTATAAACTTATAGAATCGTAGGAAAACTTTTAAATTTCATAAAAATTTTGACAAGCTTATACACTTATAAACTTATGTGGCAATTATGAGTTTCTTCGAATCCCTCTAACATGTAACTAAGCACATTAAGCGGAACGTATACGTCGAGTGGTGCAGCCTACTATGAATAATATTTCTTGTATATATATGTGTTACTTTTTTTTCTTCTTTTTCTACTTCAGTTACTTGTACAATTGCCTTAAACTTGAAAGAAAAGCAATAGAAAAGAAAAACAATAAAAACCTTGTACACACATTCACATCAGCTGCTTACCACGTGATAAGCTTTTGAAAAAACATACACTTGCACACACACATTCATACGTAAACACATTTTTGTTTCCAACTTTTGCTTTTACGTTTTTCTTTGTATGTACACATACTATACTTTGCCTCTATACATACACATACACATACACATACACATATACACACACACAAACACATACACACATATGCACTCGTTATATAGTTAACGCAAGACAAACTATGTACATCATACTTCTTCTTCGTTTTATATATAAATAAGCTTTTAATAAGGATAATTGCTAGTTTGTATGTTATTTATGTCCAAAGGAAAAAGCAGCAGCAACAGCAAATAAAAAACCGTCCCCTAGAGCGAAAAATGTGAGAACTTGTATTTAGTTAAGAACAAACCATTATTGCGCAAAAAATATGAATATGTTCAACATGAAGTAAAACATTGCACGACCACATGGCGTATGAGTGATATTTAATTTATATACAAGTTTATTGAAGTATGTAATTCATACGTATGTACGAGTATGCAGTACCCACCTATATATGAATATATGTACTATATGTAAGAAAGCGCTTTTAAAAGTAACGCATATGTCATGTGGTGCAGCAGCACAAAAATAAATAACAAATTAACAGACAGAAACAATTTCAATAATTTGCAAAAATACTCGCATCGTTTTCTTTTGAGGAGTTCATACAAAAGTTCTACAAATTATGGCAACAAAAAGTAGAAACGTGGCAAAACGACCAACAATAATTTGCAATTTAAATAAGCGTGTCCTTTTCATTATTTTCTGTTTTGGCGTTCCAACTGAGTAAATGGACGACAACTTTGACACAAACTCAGAATTTTTACAACTTTGCTTTACATAATAAACAAATGAAAAAACAAACAAACCAACAGGCCAATCAAACAAATAACCCTACAAAAAGGCACAGACAAAAGTAACTTTCATATTATACAAACACAATTCAAAAAAACAAAAAATCAGCCTAAGGACACACATCGCATTGCCCTTTTGTCACAAAACACAACGTTTACTAATGAACCTAGTAAAATTGGCGCATTTTTATTTGTTATTCCTTGGCGCATTTTTGCCTTCAGTCTTCTTGTTTCTATGTATATACTGTAGAAAATGTTCTTAAATAGCGAAAATATGCAACAATATATTTCAACTTTTCCGGTCGTAACTTTAATGTCAGTCGTTAGTTTCTTTAACGTTTTTAACGTTTATATTTTGTATAATTCAAAAACTTTTCAACCACGACAAGCACACAAATGATATGTCTGCCTGTTAGTACTAGCACGTAAGTGTATATGTCACTTTATGTGTGTGTGTGTGTTTGTGACATACATACATTAACCACTAATATAATGTGACATTTCTCCTTGTTGTTGTCACATTTACAATGTTTATCTAGAAATGATATTAAGCAATATGTTATTTCTCTGAATTTTTAGGCATATCCGTATACAATTGAATAAATGAGTGTTGTTAATATAAATAAATAATATATTATTAGTGTAAGCCATAAATGAATGTACATATTTCAAAGCATTCTCCTATTGTTTATAGCGTTGGAAAGAGTTTTATTAAGAATGTGAGGTAAAATTGCGTATATATATTGCAAAAATTGATTTTGTTGTTCTACAAATTAGAAATGCAAAGAAGATTTGGTAATACTTATAAGTAGTAGCTATATAGAAAAGTATAGAAAAGTTAAAAGCATGCCTTCGTATTTACAGCTTGCTACCCTGATGGAAGTGAATAGTTTGAAGGCTATAATCCCTGCCTTTTGCATTTCATATTTCAAACGGTATAAATGATTAGTTTTTCTAGTTTGAATTGAAATTGAAGTCTTTAGGAAAGTAAAACATGAGGAAGGGAGGGAAGGAAAATGAAAAATCTTTGCCTTACACCAGATAGTAAATTAATAAAATCACCCCAATTTAAATTTTTTAATTATAAGTCCCCCTTTTAAGCTAACTATTATTTAAGCAACAACACAAAAATGAGGGGAAAAATTATAAGAGCTTCTTCTGCAAAAATTTTCATTTTAAATCAAAATAATAATGTTTAGTTGGGTCTATCTTTCATGGTATAATTTTCAGGATGTAACTTCCATGATTAACTCTTTGATACATCTTTCAAGAACTAACTTTCCCTTCTAGCTCTACCGTATTGAGTTCACATTTGTGCAAAACATTAATCTTACTATAGACAGTAGTTTGACTGACTTCTGGAAGGATTTGGGTGAAGCCAATAGGAAAAGGGGGAAGATATGTGATCTTCGCTCAGTTTATGTTACTTCACTCTTTGTAAGTCACACCCAATTAAAGTTTCAATTGAAAAACTAGGCCAGAGTTCTAGAGGTCATTTCATTGATAAGTTCATCAAAGGTACGTATTCAAAGCGTAGATACTGGATTATTTAGTGCCATTTAGTCGCTTTTCAACATTCCTCTTTTCAGATCGATGCTTAATGGAGAATACTTAAGAATATTGAGAATGAAAGCACAAAATCAAACAAATAAATTTATAATTTTTTAGATCATCTCAAGGTCTATCATTCTTAGATTCACCTAAATTCACTTTCTAGATCCACCTTTAATGCAAAACACTACTAGTTGATTGACTTCATAAAACTTTAGTATGAAAGTATTTTCTGACACTTATTGTCATGCATTGGTCAATACAATTTTGCTCATTAAAAGCTTCCATGGCAAAACCACATTTTTAGACTTTAACTATGAATATTTTACTATTAATGGTAAAAATAAATTGGAAAATTAAAGGAAATAAAACTTTTGGTATAAATTTTAAAAATATAAAAAATTAATTTGAAATATAGAAAAATAGAGAAGAGTGCCTTTTTATTGACTTTCCTAAGTTTCATTGAAGTTTAAGTTTATTATACTTCACCGCATAAATTAGAATATTTAAATTATTTTACAATTTATTTAATATTTTCTTTTCTCTGGGATACATACAATTTCCAGCTTAGATCTATAACTTGACAAACATAAAAGAACAGGAAAAACATAAGGCTTTATTTGTCTTTTTTAATTAATATCTAGTCAAAAATCATCAAATATAAACTGTGAATGAAAACAAGTAAATTGAATAAAAATGTACAGACAAATTGTGGAAACTGCAGTAAATCAGAAATAGTCCATATTTTCCCGAACAATTGAATATGAAGATAAAACTTTTATGAATGTATTTTTACTAAAATATATTGAGGCAAAATTTATCAAGGTAAATGCCAGTTACTCGTATGTTCGCCACAGAAAGCCACAATAACACACCAAAAATCTAAATTCGAATAAATGCAAATTTAAATAAAGCAACAGAAGTAACAGCAACAACAGAAACAACTGCAATACCAAAAACTTATAACAATAAAAATAAAAAATAATGTAAAACTGATTGTTTGTACTCTAGTGCATTGTTTTGGTGCATAACTACAAAGTATGGTCATAGTAAATATGAATGCAAAAATAAAACCTAAACCAAAAGCAAAAGTCGATTTAAATTTCTCTCTCTTTTTTCTTTGGGTGATTGTTAAAATTCCATAAGTGATTGAATTGAGTTGATATTAAGGAAGTATAGGAGGAGAGAGAAAAATACATACACAAATGAACATATGAGCACAAGCTGAGTTACTAATGTAAATCAGAGCCGCAAAGGATGCATAAAGTTGGAAAGTGGTGGTAGTTAGTTATGTGCCCGAAGTGACTGAGTAGTATTGCCACAAACAAAAAGGAGTAGAATTGCTTCACATAATACACATTGAATCCAAACTAATACCTCAATGAGTAACTAAAGTATCCACAAACTACCCACCTCTACTACAAATCCTTAAGTTATTCTATCTTGCTGCTGATACAACGGCAGCAACATACAACATACTCATAAAATACCTAAAGCCAACAATGAAAAAAAGAAAACAAGGTAAATGAAAACAAAACAATCGCAGTCATTGTGATTGGGTGTATGTTCCAAAGTGGTTTTACAGTACCTACCGTAAATACAAAAAGAGAGAACAAGAAACACATGCAGACAATCGAGCACAGGCAGAACACATGCTTCTCAGTGTGTTGATTGTTGCATAGTGTTACTGTTGTTGTTGACTGTAAAGCAATTTATATACATACTACGTACCTAAAGCTTGAAAAGCTATAACGATGCAAAAGATACAATAAATGCTTTGTTTGTTAGGTCTTTTTTTATTCCATACATTCATTAAAATAGTAAATAGTTTACTGTAGCCCTTCGTGCAATGCAGTTTTCCAATTGAATGAATGAAGTTTTCATTATCTGTAGCATAACATCAGGCGCATTGCGATAACTTCAGCTAATAGTTAAAATAGGAGCAATTTATGCGTTTGCTTTTTTGCTTACCATATTTGCTTGTGTGCTGTGCTATTTGGCATAAAACTTGTGGTTGAAAAGTTGTTAGCTTTGCCCTTTGTCGCTTTCTATTCACTCACCGCTCACAGCTCACTCACCGCTCACCGTTTAACTAAAAATTCATATTGTGCACGTATATATCTAAATAGACGCAATAGCAACAATAACAATAAAATTTTTGGTATGTATTGTTTCAGTTGTAGTAGCGATGTTGATCGTGATCCCTTCATGCATTGCCGTTTGAATTATGCTCACACTACTCATATAAGCAAACTTGTAATGGAATTGTATGGAATTTTATGGTTTCAAAATGTACGTAAGTGGGTATGCATGCGTGTATCTATTGTTGTTTTTATTTGTTGTTAGTAAAATATTGTATTTAATAGCTATTGTAAATGGTTATGTAATAAAAAAATTAAATTGGTTGGAAAATTGAATATTTTGAATTTTTATTTGACCAAAAGTTTTTGTAGGATGATATTATTATACAATACTTTGATGAGACATCAATGACAAAGTATTAGGTATATGTATGTAAATGATTGTAATTATCATTTGAATAATAGAAAAAAACCAATTTCCAAATATATTTAGACAATTATTTTCGTGCTCGTTAGGCTTTTTTCTAAGAAATTAAAAAAAAATGTTGTTATGGCTCTACAATATTAAATATCTTAATATTATTCCTAATTTCATTGCTTCATTGATTAATAGAATAACTAAAAAAAATTCGTTCATTTTTGGGTGTCAAGCATTGAACATTTTCACTATGGCTTTTAATAAAAATAGTCTAAATCTTAATGCCACATAGTCCTCAACACTTTAGTGATGAAACATGCCTGTGACTTGCCGGCTCTGCAGCATTTCTGTGGTGATAAGGAATTTCAGCTAAATTCCAGTTAAGATCAGAGTTCAAATCTCGGCGCAGGAACAATAAAAATGTAGTAAAAGCAATTTGTCTATATGGCACCATCTTTTGGCAGGTAATGGACAACCAATAAGAGTAAAAATTACCTAAGAAAAGAATATCACTTATGTTCCTTTTAACACGCACAACATTTTTGGATGCGAAAAGCTCGGTGAGACTTCTGGAATATTACTCAAAATCACTCATTGATCATTGACAAGTATTTATTTTATAACGAATCTGTCCATTCATCAGAATGAACTAGTTCAGAACTAAGCTAGAATATTCAGTTTTTAGTTCCTTTAAATTTTTGTTAAACATATTTTTATGTGAATGTAGACACTGGATTTCCTAATACCTGCTACCAAGGCAGTTGAGTACATGTTTTCATTATGGGTCAGAGCTTGTAAAATTATCACCATGGCCTTGCTCCTGTCATGGAATCCGAACTCATTCAAATATGTAGAGTGACTGGGATAATATTTTTTTTCAAATTTCAAATGAAATAATAAAATAAGCACATGTATATATATCAAACACATTCATTCATTTATAACTACATATGATAAAGATAAAAATAAATAAATAATACCCTCCAAAAAAGCTGCTACAAAATTTTACATTTATTGCTTATTGTCAACATTCCATATTGTCAACGCTCGTTTGGATGAAGTTGATAGGTTAATTATTCATAGCTGTTGCGTTGTTGCTGTTGTAGCATTTCAAATATTAATATAACAGGGCAAATATACAGACACAAACACTCACAGACAATACTCCTTCATATACAAAATACACAAAATTTTTAATTATTATTACTTTTGCATACAAAATAAACAAAAAGAACAGCTTTTTGTTTTCTTTTGGTACTTTTTACTTTTTCATGTTAATTTGCACTTTTAAAGATTATTTACTAAATTACATGAGAAGAAATAGAAAAATAAGAGTGTAAAAAAAATAAAGCAAAGAATCACAAAAAACAAAAGATTATAATTTAATAAATTTATACACGCATTAAAGAGTTTTGTTTTTCACAGTACATATAAACTTTTATTTTTGCACTTGATTATGCGAAATAAAAGCGGATCTTATGCATTCTAAATTAAACATGTACACATTTATTTAAAAGTTTTAAAGTACGTGTATGTGCGTGCGTCTGTGTGGATGAGAGAATGACATTTGTTTATTAAATTCTTTCATATTTCATATTTCTATTACGAGTATATGCAAAAATGGCAATTGCTTCATGACAACAAATACACACACATAACTGTAAAACTACACGAGTACATAAATTTTATAAGTGTCTAACTTCCTTACACGTACACACGCACACTCTCTTCTTTCACTCTTCTTTCACTCTCCTTTCGATCTCTCTCTCTTTACATTTTTATTCATTAATGTGCATGTGCGTATTAATTTTTAAAAATTATTTTGAATTCAGCAAGTATTTTACATTTTTATTACGAACAGCAGCACAAGGACGACGATGATGACGATATTATCATTATCACCATCAGCACCATCATCTCTACCACTGCCACTAATACTTCAACAGCATAGTGTGACATTTTAACATTATGACTTTCAATTTAGCATTTGCTATTCTGGCTTGTGTTTTTTGTTTGTTGTATTACTTATTACCATTTCTGTTGTTGCTTTTTTTTGGTGTAGTTGCTTTGTCTTTATTCATAATATTTCATATTTGCACACATTTTATATTTTCTAAACGTTATAATTTATTTAGTTTGTTGTACATACTACAAAAGTTTATAACTTTAATGTTACGTATCAAAAAATTATTGCCAATTGTGGTTTGTTTTTCGGTATTTATTTTCCTCATTTTTCGTGGTTGTAATTTCTGATGAATATTAATTTGGTTTGTGTGAAATATTACAAAGCGGTGCTAAACGGGTGAAAGATAAGTATTTTTTTTTAATTTCCAGCGCAATATTACAGCGCGGCTAAATGTATACTTCAAACTAAACTAAAATACAGCACATTATTAAAACACTTTAAAAATTAGGTACAGTTTTACATACAGTGAAAATTGTAACGAAATATTACACGATACTTAAAAGTAGACTAGCCTATTTTCCAAATATGATTGAGGTTTTTATGTAGACATTTTTGGAGATGCCCAAACTATTGAGAGAATAACTTTGAAAGCAAAAAGTAATGACAGGCACTGACAGCACCATAGCCTACATTTTTTAAAGTATAAATTGTATAAAGTGGAAATTAGCCAGGAAATTTTGCGGTCAAACAAACTCTAGAGGCAAATATAAAAGGTAAACAGTAATGGCTGTTGGATTAGTTTACAATTTCATCGATTTCTATCGAGTTTGAGAAAGTATTCAATTTCAAGTGTTTCAGGACAATTTTAAACATTAGATATGTCACAATTATTTAACATATGGTGTTCATTAGTGGACTAAACTTAGGTCGTTCCCTACATTAGGGGTTTAATCAAGGTAGGGGTTGGGGGAAAAGACGACTTTGAAGATAAGCTCATCCCCTTTCCCTATAAATACTTCAGCAATTATGTTCGTTGCTCTAGAACTAAAATATCTCCTTCAGTTTCTTTTACCACCTACTCGATTTTAGTCTTTACGACTTTAAGTTAACAATTACACATGGCACATGGCAGCACTGTAGTTTACCTGATAATAATGCTGTGAAAAATCAGTCATAAAATTAGAGGCGAAATTTCAGATTATGTGATGAAAATACACCTCATTTTCCAGACTTCTTGGCCTTTATCCATTCTCTCTCACTGTATCTTAATTTCATACATTTAACTTTTCAAAATTCTTAACTAAATTTTTCTTACAATGTATTGCAAAACATTTCAGAATATTTAACTGTTCAAAACATTTAAATTACAAAGTAAATTGTAATTTAAATACCTGATAGTATGCAAAATGCCAAATAAAATAAACTTTAAAAAATTTCGTATAATTTCGTATAATTACTTTACAAAAATATTAGCAAAGAAAATATAAAAAAAATACCTTTTCGTTTTTAGCCAATTTATTGCCTTGCTCTACTTACTTCTACATGAAGAAGCACTCACAAGAAAATTCATAGAAAAATGAAAACAAAGAAGACTGGTCGTATGCTTACGCCAAAAAGTATGCAGCATAATGCAGTGCAGCTTAGTTCAATATATGAAAGTACCTAGAGTACTTGTAATAATTTTTGTGTAAAATCAAAATTCTATTTGCACTTTTTGCACACTTGCTTGCAGTTGAAGTTGAGCAAACAAAAAGAATTTTCTATATTTTTCCACATGATTAGCATTTTATTTTCTCTACGGATATTAGAAAAGTTTTTCTTTTCAAAACTGTTTAAAGCAGTAATATTTTGCTTAGAAATATTTTGTTACTCTGCTACTGATTTGATTTCAAAGCAAAATTCAATTAAGTAGAAACGTTGGATGTATGAAAAATGTTGACATACATAAAATTACATATACTTAAATTATTTCGTTTATTAAAAAAAATAAAAATTTTGCTGCGTTTAATTAAAGTGATACAATACCACAGAGATGCAAAGCCCAAACCACAACCAAATATTTGGAATCCACAATAAACAATATAAATATTTATCTCTTCCGTAACCAATAAAACCAGTTATGTAAATATAAAAAAAAAACACCTGTTTATTCCCTCAAGCTTTAAAACCTCGAAACAGATATAAGTAGACAAAACGAAGCCTTAGGCTAATTAACAAAGCGTGCAATAAAGAAGAATATATGAGTGTTTGTATGTATGTGTAGGTTATGTAGACACTTTCATGTCAAATCCATGCATGTTTGTCAATGATACTACATATTTTCTGGAAATAATTAACTTTTGGGTTGGCAAACTAAAAACTTTTTTGATATTTTATGCTGCATACAGTTGGGCGAACCAGAAACTTTTTTGTGGCTAATTTTTATATAGAATTTTTATATAAATATACATATGTATATAGTAGGTATATAAATACAAATATGTACATATATTTAACCTTCTGGTTCCCAAGCAAGCCTCTAGACAGCCGTCACCAAAATAGGTGTAATAACCAACAGGACAGTAGTCTGGAGGTACACTTTATCATATCTTATAGTGAATTCCCCAAACTTGCACAATAATGCTTCGGCTAGGAGCTGCGATGTGTATTACAACCGCTGGAAGCAATCAAAGTCGAAAATGTACAAAATACTGAAGAATTCACTATTTAAATTGAGTGCTCAACATTTAGGTTAAAGATATGTAGAAATAAATAAAATAATTCCCATGATAATAACGGTATGTAAAGCAGTCTATGACTAGCTAAGAATAGGAACACTTAATATGGAATGTTTAATCATTAAACAAAAATGCTAACCGGCTCAAACAAATACAGTTGCTTTAGACTTCCCGACCTTATAAATCCACGCCAATTAATTTGTTAAGTTTTTGAGAACAGATTTATGCTTTTTACTTTGATATTTATGTATTACAATTTTCAAAGTTAATCAAAAATTTGGGATCCAGAGGGTAAATAAAGAAAGACATGGTAATTTGAAACTCATATTTTAGCGAATTTGCTTAATGGCGTTTTTGGAAAGAATAAAAGACTAGCTAAAGTAACAAATACATAGAAGAAATACTAGAAACAAAATAAACTTTCTCTACTCCTGCCCCTTCACATTTGACCAAACACAACACAAATGTAGAAAAAGCAAATGCCTTTTGTGTGCCAATTTTTAAATTTTGCCGCTAAAACTTGAATTTCAAGGAAATGCAACATTAAAACGAAAACAAAAAAAAAATTAAAAATTAACGGCATGCATGAATAAAAGTGCTGAAATGTGAAACCAAAAAAAGGTTTTATTTCTTTTTTTCGACTATTTTTTTCTTTTCACTTTCGACGACATTGTAAACATAATGTAAAATGACTGAAAGCTAAAGATTGTAGCCTTATTTTTTTTGTTGGTTTAGTTGTTTTGTTTACCAAAATATAGTATAAAGTTTGAGAAGGTTGTTAAAGTTATGTAATTTTACATCAAGATATTTATACAAGTCTAAGAAATTAGCTATATACAAAAGAAGCTTTAGAAATTTATGACAGAATAAATTTTTAAAGTTTTCCCGATGTAAGTTTATCTTGGGAAAGTATGTAGAGAGAAAATATTTAGATAGGTACATGTATACGTGTACACACACACACACACACACACACACACACACACACACACACACACACACACACACACACACACACACACACACACACACACACATACACGCCCATTCTTATAAGTAATTTTATATACGTTGCTAAAGTAATTTATCAATTACGAATGTTACTAAACAATTCGAACACCAACTCTGTTACCTTCAATCTCAATTATTTCGAGATTTTGTTTGAATTTGCGACTGTGTTTGTGTCTGTCTGTGCCACCGTTGCTTCCGTATACATTGATGTTTGCGTACAGACAGAGAGAGAGTTGTGGCAATAAACCTTAAATTAAACCATGAAAGGTGCTTCATTATTATTACCACTTAGTGAGAAGAATATATTATGCGTTCATATGTATGCATTGTGTATGTAAATGAATGAAAGGGCATGCTAAAATGTCTTTCAACCTAAAGTAGCACTCAGCATTCGAGTTGCACCTACCCCAGGTTAATCAAGATATTTATACAAGTGCAACATTAATTTTGTACGCTTACCATATGTGTATTTGTGTGCGTGAGTTTTAAGAAAAAAAAAACTAATTAATATTGTTGTAAATAGAAATTAATTAAAATGAAATATATGTGTGTGCCCCTAAAAGTAGGTTAATATTCGATTTATTTATCAAAAGAATGACAACATAGAAAACACTACTGTTGCACGGATAAAAATACGCAGTAGTTTTCCATTATAAGCACGTACTTCCATTCTTGTAAAGCATGGCGCCTAAAATGCTGCTACAGAAATTCAAAACAAGAGGAGAATTTTAATTTTTAGTGCATGACATTTAAATTCGATGGCAGAAAGCCAAAAATTTATACGTCATTTGTATTATAAATTTCATTAGTAAATTTCTACGCAAAAGTTAAAGCATCGAAGCAGTAAAGGTTACAAAGTCACTTAGCAAAACCAAATACCAATAACACCCAAAATCATGCTACACACAAGTATTTTATTGTTTTTCGAACCAATTTTTCTTTGTAAAAATTTCTATTCATCTACTCTCGTCTGTATGTTTGTACTCATGTACATATTTATCTTTCTTAACATTGACACTTTTCATATTTCCCATATCAATGAATACCCTTGACAAACGCTGGCCCTTTTACTTACCCAAAACACAGTTTGTGCATAAACGTACACATACTCGTATATGTACATACTTAAATATCCCTTTTCATTACTATACATATATGTACATATATCCTGCAGAAAAAATTTGTCTTCTTCTGCCAAATGGTCGCTGGTAGCTACTACTGCACGTCTACTTTTCTGACATATTCGATTATTGACTACATGAAAGAAAACTGTGTAGCAGCATTTATGTGTTTGTATGTTTGTAAGTATTTATATAAGTACATACATACGTAGATGAAAGACAAATTGCTAAAAACAAACACATACATATTTATATACTATACTATCTTTAGTTATGCTTTCAAATATGAAATATCATATTTAGTTGAAATTCCTGCTAAAATTTGTAGCATATTTATTCGCTAAACATAAAATCTCTGTTTTCTGTTTGAATCTCATAATTTATAAAAGATAAATGCCTTCGAAAATATGTAAGCAATAAATATTCAATTTATCTATTATCGCGTAAAAAATATGGAATAATTTTATTTCGAGCCTAAATCAATGGAAAAATAAAAGTAAGACTGTGGCGTTGACAGTTTTCAGTTTTTGCATGAATAAATCACTTTGTGCTAAAACAATATTTTGTATTAGCAAAAAAAAAAAAACAAATTTAAAAAAATGCTTTATACGCATAAGTATACTTATACAGGTCACTTAAAAAGTTTCTTACCTAAATATGAAAACACAGTCACATGTTTTTTGACTTGTGAACTTTCAGTTGAGTCATGGCATCGGAAGTGGAAAGACCGGATTTAGTTGTTGAATTATTCGAGAAAATCCGCAGTGGAGCCAGAAAACCATTGCAAATAAGGCGAAAGTTGCACAAAACACAGTCTCGATGATTCTTAAAAATTTTAATACAGACTTAACAGTTGGTAGAAAATATGGTTCTGGAAGGAAATGCGGTTTCGTGTCTCCACAAAACGCGAAGAAAGTCGTTGCTCTCTTAGAGAAGAATCCAGCGTTGTCTAATCGAAAATTGACAGAAAAAGCGAGTTGCAGTGAGTTTTTTGTTCGTAAAATTAAAAAGATGCGGGCCTTAAAACATACAAAATGCAAACAGTTCCCGACAGGAACGCTACTAAGAACTTGGTACCCCAGAGCCGAGCTAAAAAGTTGAAGACAGATTTTTTCCAAAAATTCGATTCCTGTGTTATGGACGATGAAACATATGTGTTGTTTAAATTTTCTCAATTGCCTGGTCAAGTGTTTTACACCGCAAAGGAACGAAGAGGAGTTGAGGAAAGATTTAGGATAAACCAAAAGTCCAAGTTCCCGAAGAAGTTTCTGGTATGGCAAGCGATTTGTAGTTGTGGGCTAAGGAGTAAACGTTTCGTAACAAGTGGCAGTGTTAACGCCGAAATTTATGAGAAGGAGCGCCTCCATAAGAGATTGCTGCCCTTCATTAGAAAGCACAATGTATTTATGCTTTCTAATGAAGGGCCACTACAGTAAAGTAACCCTTAAATGGTTCGAAGACCAAAACATCAAATAGGTACCAAAAATCGCCAACCCACCAAATTGCCCAGAACTTCGGCCTATCGAGAGATATTGGGCTCTAGTGAAAAGAACATTAAAGGCAACAAACAAAGAAGCTAAATCCATGAAAGATTTTAGAAATAACTGGAATGCTTCCGCCAAGAGAGTCTCAGAAATGACAGTAAAGGCGCTAATGGCAGGCATACCGGAAAAGCTATCCGAATTCTGTAGAAAACAACAAAATTAGTTTTATTGATCATCAGAAATTAAATTTTCTTTTCAAAACTGTTTACATTTTTTTATTTGCATAAGGGATTTCAATGCTAGGACAATTTAAAGTTATCCGTTTTTTTTATCTCACTCCTTAATCTCCTAACAGTTTAAGTCACTTAGTCCAGCGCTCTTCCAATAAATCTAACCCATCATTAAAGTTCGATTCTCGAAGGTCAAAATATGCCTCTACAGCTGCTATTGCTTCATCTTTCGACGAAAAACGCTTTCCACGAAGGAACTGTCGCTGGGCGCCAACTCTGGTGAATACGGAGGATGGTCAAGAATTCGTACTTTAATTCCTTCAATTCAGCCATTGTGAAAACACTTGTGTGAAAAGGAATTTTTTCTTCTTTAAATTGGGTCTTTTCACCTAACACATTTATCATATCGTATGGATATCTTGTCCAGATAAACTTTTTTTAAATAAATACTCAATACTTGCAAAATTTTTAAATTTTTCCATAAAAAAAAAAACACTGTGACACGTCAACTTCAAGCAGCTGTTCAACAAAAAATGGATTGCCAGATAGATTTGAAACTTTACACATGGCCATCGAAAGATGAACATAAATTCACTGCTCCACTAATGCTATCTATGTGTCAGGCTAGAAAATTTTAAATTTACCCGTATATGTATGTATGCTTTTAGGCTGATAAGCTTAAATGTGTCTTAAACTCAGGTAAACAGAAATTTACGATATTATGCAAGTTATTTATTTCTTGGTTACCGTTGTTGAAACATATTAAGAGATTACCGATTGATAGATAAATTGAAAAGTTCGCAAGTGTTTGAAGCTTTTTTGAGTGAGTGTGTATGTGAATGTATGCGTTAAAAGAAAATCAATAATAAATCATTTAATCCCAGAAATATGAAAGGTAAATATTTGTAGACATAATATAAAAATAAAACGGTTGAATTATCGTACTTATGGATTCGGCAAAAAATATTTTATTAAGATTCAAAGCGCTTACAATTTCTTTCAAGTTACTTTTTCAAGAAAATAGGTATTAAGAGTGGATTTGATGTGAATTTTACGGCTAATGAACTTTCCAAGCAGCATTAAAACGACGTTAGATTGACAAATCATTATGATGCTTGAAAATTTCAAAGGACAGCCTAAATTGAAAAACAATTGAACCGAATAATTTTTCAAATAAACAATTTTATTTTCCAATTTCAGTTTTTGGTGTGTGATTAGTTAGGGACTTCCTATGAGATCACAGCAAAAGTATTCAAAATGTAGTACTACTTAATGTCAATTACGCGGCGAGTGTACTTTCAAACAATATTAAAATGTCGTCTCGCTGACAATTGTATTTGATGCTTGTAATTTTCCTTAGTGACATAAATTTTAAGACTTTAAGGGACACTCTAAATTTGGAGGCATTTGAATGAAATCATTTTTCAAATAAAGATATTTTATTTTTAACCAACTATATAATTATATTATTGTTATGTAATTACATGCATTCGAACATATTTTTTAAAATTTAGTCATGCACAATTGATTCTCGGTTTTTGTTTTCAATTGGATAATTTCATATATGAACAATTGCAGTTTGCAATTTACATCGTATACTTCCTGGTATGAAAAATTATATTATTTTGATGAAAAGACAAATAAATTGCATTTAACGTTCCCTGATGTAACAGGGTATCAAAGGATTCCCCCTATAAATCACAGTTGTAAAATTAAATTTGTAAGAAGTACTTAGTAATAAGCCCGCTAGATAAGTGGGGAAATTTGAGGTTTCAATTTCGAATAAACTAAATAATTTTTAATATTATTATTAATATTGTTAAAAATATTTAAAATGCAAGAAAAGCTAACAGAATACACATTAGCAATTTTAGAAAAAACATATATATTTAACTACCATCTTAAATTAACCACAAACATTTAACAGAAATATTAAGTAAACACGAACTATAAACAGAGACTAGTGCCAATTTGAATGTTAAATATAATCAGTTTCTGGTTCAGTTCATATCTTTACTTACTTACTTTACTTTTAATGGCACAACAGCCCATGGAGGGCCTAGGCCGAGCTTTTCGCATCCATTCACGTTGTGCGTGTTATATTTGTACATGAATGGAAGGGACGGAAGGGACCTACAGTTTAAAGCCGAATCCGAACGGTGAAGGGAAAAGCTTTTCATAGCAATTTTTACTCTTGTAGGTTTGCTATTACCTGCCAAGAGGTGGTGCCGTGTAGAAAAATTATTTTTTCTACTTTTTGATTTTGCCTGTGCCGAAATTCGAACCCCGGATACTCTGTGCAGCAGTCCAGAACACATTTTTATTAATTGTACTGCACAAGAAGATGGAACTTTAAAACAGTACCTGAGATGTGATCTGATTTTTCTGGTGTATTTTTGGCCGCTTATCGCGAATTTGTAAGACTCGGTAAATCTTTTTTTTTTCAGATAAATTTGCTAAGGTAGAGAGGGGCTTGGTGGTGAATTTATGTAAGCTTATTATTACTTTTTTTCTTTCGTTTAGAATTATCAATTTTAGGAGTTTTGAATGAAATCAAAATATTTAAAAAATAATAAATTTTTTAAGTTCAAGGATGAACATTGTTAGTGGTTTATATAAAAAAAAATTTTCCAAAACTACAAAAATTCCATTACTTTTTATAAATAATAACTTTTTCATCTATTAAGCTTATGAAAGCCAAATTTAAATTTTATAAAATTTTTTTTTCAACCATAACTCTTAAAATTGTAAAAAAGGAAATAGGCCAACTAGTGGCACCATTCACAAAGTATAAAAATAAAAATTGTGTATGTCAGAAATTTCAACCATAACTCTTAAAATTGTAAAAAAGGAAATAGGCCAACTAGTGGCACCATTCACAAAGTAAAAAAATAAAAATTGTGTACGTCAGAAATTTCTTCAGAACGTTTGCATTTTGAGTTTTCAGGTTAGGTTTTAGTAATCTTGTACAACCCAGAGTCTATCGCAGATCATACAGGCGTGAATTTTTAACGAACATGTTTTGAAATTAAAAAAAGGTTATCCATGACGAAAAAAAAGAAGCGTTCTAATAAACCGAAGAAATTTGTCACTTATTAGTGATCAGCGGCTCAAAATACTCCAGAAAACTGGGTCACAACTCAGGTGCGATTTTTCTATTGTACAGTGTTTTGAAATGTATTTGTATACAAATAAAATACTAATTAGCACTTATGGAAAGTTAATTGTATGTGAACGCTAAAACTTTGTATAAACAAAGTAGCCGCTCACCGCTCAGGTGAGTACTTGCGTACGTATTTCCATGTCAACAGCTATGGGGTTGTATCTGGAAAATATCCTCGTACACATTAACTCGTATAAATATTTGTAAATATTTTCAACGTAGCAGGTGAAATTCATGAAACATTTGTCACATAAATTTCTTTTAGCAGCATCAATTACTGATGATAATTTGAAATGTATGCAAACAAGAGTAATTGTAAACATTTTTGCGTTTTTACTTTTTAATTTCCTTAGAGCTTACCAAGCTGTGTCTAATTGTGGTAAAGTAGCAGGAAACGGGAAAGCCGAAAAAATTAATTTAAATAATTTTTTATTGTTACACTTAACTGTTAAACTGAAAGCAACAGCCTTTTCTAGAGTTGCTTAGCGTTCTACAAAGTCCCATAGTTCTATAAAAGTATTTATGGCTGGATCTAAAGACTTTCTCCTACATTTTCCGAGGCGCTTCCTGCTCATAGGAAGTAGACGCTTAAGTGTAGAGAGATCGGTTAGATCTTTAAAAATTCGACTGTAGCTGTTACTAAGTTACTAAGTGTTTTTTTTAAACAAATTTTCTATAAATTTGATCAACGTGTGAAATACTTAGTTTTTCTATTTTCTTATTTGTTTTTGTTCTGAAGCATATTTTGAAATTGCGCTAATATTGGGCATTGGCTTTATGTTGACAATATTATACGTCATCATATACACATACAAATATTTGATTTACTTGCTTGTAAATACCCGGCATTGCCCGAGGGTTCTCAAATAATGTGAAATTAGGCTCTGCAATGCAAGGTCTCCTGCTGTTCAAAGCTAAATATCAAAGCCAAATTTTTGGTTCGTCGCATATATAAATATTTATGGATGGATGCTTGTCGCCAAAATAGAGAGGCAGAAGTATTTAAACCGAAAACACCTCCCTGGGATCTGTTAGTAAGCTAAGGTACTAATAAGATTCCCATATTTGTAGGATAAACAAATTTAAACCAACTTCACTTCAGCAGCTTTTCCCAAATTGTTTAAGCTATTTATTTCACTATTTCCTTTCAATGAAAAAAAACCATCTACTTAAGATTTTTCAAACTTATATCATCAGAAATATCAAAGAAACTTTCGCTATTTCCTTTGAATGAAAAAAAAACACAAAACACCTATTGGAGATTTTTCAAATTTAAATTTAATTTATATCATCAGAAATATTTAAGGAACTGTTCAGATAGTACATAAATCTTAAGAATTAGTGGTAAAAATTTATGTATAATAAAATATTGCTTGAATTGTGCAGATATTGATACAAATGCTTTATTAATTCAATAGTTGTCTATTAAAATCAATAGTATTTCTTTTAAGTTTAATAGTATTTGTACTGTTACAAAGACTACATAATTTTAATTGCAAGATTTCTATCATTTCTATTAACATGAAAACTCAATAAAATAGTATAGTCTACTTGGTGCGTATCTATGCTATTACAACATTATTTAAGTCAAAGAAGTCAATGAATGAATTAATGAATCAATAATGAATGAGTGAGTCAGGTCAAGTACATTAGCATATACTTAGACACATATTAAACAATTGAGATCTCTACCATTGATTTAGTTTTGTGCACATTATAATTTTACACTACAAATATTTATAACAAAAATAAAAATAAAAAAAAAATATCATAACAAAAAAAAAAATAATTCAAATTATAGAAAATTTATTTTCGATTTTATTTATTTTGCTTTAAAGATTTCTTTGTTGATTTTTGTATTTTTCTTATTTTCTTCAGCTGCTGCTGGCTATTGACTGCTGATGCCACTGTGTGTATTTTTGTCATTTATTATGTTTTAAGCGTTGGTGGCATTATACTGTTTATTATTCTTATTTTATACTATGTATAAGTATATGCTATTGCTGATTTTCTTATTGTTCACTTTTTTGTTTGCTAGTCTTTTGCGGGTTAGAACACTTTACAATATCTACCATATTCTAGCTGCTATTATATTCTGATTGCTGGTGTTGTTGTTGACTTTACAATTTTTTTGGCTTATTGGGTATTTCACACTTTGGATGTTTTTAATGTATAAAACTCGTATAATTTTATTCATAGGCTTTTTTTTTGGGCTTTATATAATAGTTTTAGTTTTTCATAATTTATAATTTATTTTTTTTTAAAATGGCAAATCATTTTTATTTTTTTTTCAAAAATTTTTTTTTTAATTTTTTTTTAAACAAAAAAATTAATATTTTATGTTCTGAGCAGAGAAAGAAACACAAAAAATTAGGTGACACTTTTCCATGACATTACACTTAAAATTGTTTTTATTGCTGAATAAGGTGTACAATTTGTTAATTTTTTGTTGGTTTCATGGTAGTTTTAAATAAAGTATTTCCTTTCTTGAAATTTTATTTTATTAAAGTTAAAAGTTTTTATAATTAATTATCTTGTCAATTAGGTCAAATTTTAGTCATAGGACTTAAAAGTGGATTTGTGAGATTCGAAGTACATATCTGTGATCTTTGAAAAAAGTGATAAAAGTACACGTGATAGGTAGTTTGTTATTTCTTGGATAAACTTTATTCTAGGACAGATACTTATTCCCTTTTGAAATATTTTGCTTTCCTATACTCGGCAAAGTATACCAAAGAACCTTACATTCCTCTTTCATTCTCCCTCCTTCTTCCTCCAACCTAATAATCTTTCTTCGAATCAACACAATGCTCTGCATTCATAGCGGTACACCCTGTGTTTTGAATGTATCAATAAAAATAATAAAAACAAAGGCAATAGAACTAAGATAATTTAAATAATATTTGAGTTTCGTCAATTAAACCCTAAGTTGTGAGTTTTTGAAACTGAAATCTAAGAACATTTGACCTAATTTTATCAATAAATTGCGGTAAATTTGTAATATTTGTAAGCATCTTGAATTAATTTAAGTAACATGCTGATCTTCCTCCTTTCTTTTCCTAAACCAGACTCTTAAGACTCATCATTAAATATTTGAACAACATCAAAATCATCATCAATTTTATATTATATAATATATACATACATAACTATAATAACAATCAATATCAATGCTGAGTAATTCACGCCAAAGGGCATCATTAACATCATTTAACTTGTATTTTTTCTTTCATTTATTAGTTGGCATGACACAGACACAGGCCAAGAGACGGAGACAAAAACAAAGGGATACAAGTGAATGTCGCTTGTGCAACATTTGTGATCATATTTCAAAAAGACGGACGACAAGTGCGCACTGAAAGCCGCAATTTACACAATTTATATAAAAAAAAAAATGAAAAAAAAAACAAAACTAGTTCTTTAACTACATGCAGTTGAATAGTAGAAGTATGAAGTTGAGGTACATAGCAGACAGTCAGACAGACAGTCAAACACACAGGCACAGGTGCAGACAAGGCGAAGACTGTAGCTGAAATGTGATAAATCGAAAATATGCCATCAAGTTTCAATGCCTCAATGTTTGGTTGGTGGAGTGATGTTTCACCGATGAACTTACAAGGTTTCCGATGAAATATTTGCTTAGCATAAATTGTCAAAAAATTCAACATCACCTTTTTGTTGTGGTAAAAGTATATACCAGTTTTGTTAAAGTTTTGTTCGCGCTTTACCTTTTTTGCCAACGATTTATGTATTTTCTTTAATTAAGAATTCTTTTTTTTGATGTAATCAAAGATATATTTTTTGTATAAATCAAAAATTGGCTGCAAGTCGCAAAAACTCGTTTTTTCTTTAACAATTTTGTGCAATTTATTATTATGCAGAAGCAGATGAATTATTTCAATAATATTTTATAATTAATATGATTTTGTTTTTTGACTGCAAAAATTTGATGCAGATGAGCGACTGGAAACTTAGTAGCAAAAGGTTAACGAGTTTATAAATGTTTTTGTTTTGTTCAGCTATGTAAGCGTTGAATAAAATAAATGTTTTAATAGTTAGTAGATAAAATTTGTCCCATCAAGTATATAAATGTTAATGGGTGCTAAATAAAATTTAATATTTTTAAATCAATATCTATCAATTCGAAACCAGTTTTAATAAATTTAAAGTTAATTATAATCAAATTTAAAACCATTTTAATTAATTAACTGCATATTAATACGCAATTAATTTTATTAGCTTTTGGTTTCATTAAATTTTAACTAAATTTAAATTTATTTTGCATCAATCTGAAATAAATAGAAATAAAATACTAAATCAATCTCAAGTCCACTTTTTAAATCAAATTGAATCAAACTTCAGGAAAGGTTAAGTAAATTTTAATTAGAAATCAATTGAACATATTATAAAAATTTATAAAATTTATAATATTTAAAAGAATTTTAATCAGTTTTCAATCAATTCCAAATCAATAGAATAATAATTTTATAACAATATTAGTAAAATCAAAGTCATAATCATTTTCTATTCTATACCAATATTGATCAATTCTTAATAAATATTAACTAATTTTTCATCAATTTCGGATCAATATTAATCAGATTAATTATAGTCAATTTAAAATAACTTCGATCTACATATTTTAAATCAACATGATAAAATTTAAATCACTTCACTACAATTTCAAATCTATTCTTTTCAATTCTAAAATTAATCAATTTATATTTTTATAATAATACTAATCGTTATCAAATCAATCTTAGTCAGTTCTAAATAAGTTAATATTATTGGGTTACATAAAAAGTATCCGCGGATTTTTATTGGTACCCATTTGATTATAAATCAATTTTCAGTGAATCCTGATCAAATTTAAATCAATTTGAATCAAGATTAATCATTGTAAATAATATCGGTAGAAAAAAAATCAAATCAAAATAAATTTCAATCAATATTCGTCAATGTTATTTAAATTCAACTCAATTATCAATTATATCCAATTCTAATTAATTTCAAATCAATATTATTAATAAGATCTTATATAATCAAATAAATTCATAATCAACTAGCGGACCCCATGCACGTTTCACTGTGCATAATTAAAAAAGTACTTCAAAGCAGTTTAAATTTAAAGTTTATATTTATTGTAAAACTCTATGGTAAACCACATTTTTAGTTTTCTTATTATCTTGGCAATAAATGAATAATATTGATGGTTTGCCTACACGTGAATAGGCTACGCATAAGTGTCCAAAAGAAAATACTGGATATTCTAAGTTGATACCATAAATTTCCAAAGATTGACCCTGCGCTTTATTAATGGTAATTGCGGATGCAAATTGCACTGGAAATTGTACAACTTTGAAAGGCAAACCGGTTGGAATCATCGGAATTCGTGGTATTAACACGTCTTCACCTTTGAATTTTCCAATCAACATAGTTGCTATAATAACATTGACCATACATTTTTTCACAGTAAGCCTCGTACCATTGCAAAGTTTCGGTTGATTCAAATTACGAAGCATAATAATAGTCGCACCGACTTTCAATTGAAGGTTATGCGGGGGTAATCCGGGTAAATCCAAAGAATTCAAAAATTCTGTAGGATAGTTAACCGCATCTTCTTCATCGGTAGCAGTATCAATTTCCAATTTGTTGGGTGAAGGTTTAATTTTGTTGTCAGGAGATTTCCGACATACTTTGCCATATATATATGATCATATATCATAGATATAATCGAGATCAACCCCTGCCGATGAAATACATGCTTGCTTGATCAATTGAATTTGTGGAGAAATGTAAAAATATCTTTTCTTTCAATAAATGTACGTGTTCAATTGCAAAATGATGCATCAGCTGTTGAATTTTCAAAGCAATTGATAACAATTGGGAATGGTTCAATGCCAGTTGATTAGGCTGGTTTGATTACGTTGCCGGATAACTTTTGTAGAATTACACCATCGTTTCCGCTTTTTGCGCTGCATTATCCGTGTTAAAATATACATGCTGTCCGTTTTCAAGATGAACAGTTGGGTAAAGTTCATGTATCGAAAATTGAAAAA
This sequence comes from Palloptera scutellata, assembly GCA_958295655.1. Taxonomy (NCBI): domain Eukaryota; kingdom Metazoa; phylum Arthropoda; class Insecta; order Diptera; family Pallopteridae; genus Palloptera; species Palloptera scutellata. The sequence continues at coordinate 28,662,240 of OY282452.1, read as the reverse complement.
TTCGCCACACTGCCTCGTTACTCAATTTCATCTGGTGTAATTTTGTTGACTAACCAAATGGGAACGTGTGCATGGGGCAATCTACGTTTCTGCCACTCAATTGAGTACATCCAGCAGCGCACTTCACCAAACACTTTTGCGTTTACAATGAAAAATCGAAAGAATTTCAATTCCAAATTATGTGCGGTTAGCTAATTTACACGGAACGATCGCTTTGTTTCAGAAAAAAACTGTCTCACTTGTGGAAAGTTAAGCAAAGTGTATCAAAACAAATGATTTCGTTAAAAAATATGACAATAAAAATATGAAATAAAAAGACATTCCTTATTGATGTGTTTTCAATTTGAAGAGAATGAGCTGAGGAGTTCAAAGGCATTTTACTCTTTTTGCGGGCATGGCAGTAGGCGGATAAATAGCCTCTGCCCGTCAGAAAAGCATGTACTTTAACATGAAAGTTGAATTTTTGAAAAAAATCGAAACGTTTCCGAGATCATTCATCACACACATAACATATCTTCATTTTTATATATATATATTTTAGTAAATTTTAAAATCCTATATCGGTAATAATCAATACCAAAACAGTTGTGATCAAATCAATATAACAATACTAACCAATTCTACATAAATTTTAAGTCAATCTTGGACTAAACTTTTTGTATTTTAAATAAATTTTGAAGCGATTGTTAATCAATATTAATCAATGTTAAATCAATTTTAAATCATTAATTAATTTTAAACTTTTAAAACCAGTTTTATTATTTTTAACCTTATCTTTTATCTCTTTAACTTGATTTTAAATCGAGTTGAATTAACTTTATATCATAATCAATAACACAAAAGTTTTCACTAATTTTTAGCAAAAACTATTAAATGGTGTTTAAAATTCTATTAAACTGATTCGATTTGTGCTTTGAGTCCCATAACCTTTCACTTTTCTACTGGGGTAAATATTTGCAATTAAATATAATGTTAAAATAAACAATAAAAATTTAAATTTTCAACGGTGGATAAATACAAATTCTTTTAAAAAATATTTTAAATATAATTACAATTAATTTCAAATTCCATTCAGAATTCTGTTTCGGTTTGTTTTTTTTCAAATAATATCCAAAATAAATTGATTTAATAAACAAAAAATAAATATACAAAACAATCTTAAATTACAAATGTAAAAATAAATAAATAAACAATAGAGAAAATAGAAAAAAAACAATTGAATATTTGAAAGAAACGAGCCAACACAAGCATCCACACATTCAATAAAAAAAAAAAAAAATTTGTACAAAATACCAGAAAAGTTAGAACAAAAAAAGTTTGCATTTTGCAAAGTGTTTGTATGTAATCAGCAGTAGCCAAAAAAAAAACAGCAACAACAAAAACGGCAGTGTAAAAAATAAACATTTTCGTACCTAGACCAAAAAACCGACAATTAAACCATAGATAAAAAATGCAATGGGAAATTATTAAAAAAAAACATATTGTACATAGTTAAAAAAAATTCACGAGAAGAGCGAGGGAAATATCGCTCATTGCAAAACTGGCATAACTCAAAAAAACATAAATTTCGAGAAAAACGCATTTTATTATGTTTATGATTTTTTTACACAATATAAAGCACTAAATTGGATATTTTTGTTGCAGCAAACGAGCAATATGGGCACATAGAAAATTATATACATCCTCGTATTTGGAAAAGAAAAAAAGCGTGCGCTCAGAATGGGAAAACGAGGAACCGATAAAAAGCGAGAGTAAGAATGCACTTGACTGGCGAGAAATTGTTTTTAATGTAACAAATACCAACAAATAATTGAATCTACAGTGTGTTCGTCAGTAATGGAGTGAGCTAAAGATGAATTCTACTTGTGTGAAATTTTGCACGATTTCTTTCACAACTAGAACGCTCCACGATTTGACGACTTCGGCTATCTGATTCGAATATTCACCATCGAATACGGCACAAACTTATTTCCATGGAAACTTTCTTCGTTGCGTTAGATAATTTCATAGAACATCGCCTGAGTCTATTGCTTTGCAGCACACTGTATGTGGCAGCAAATATGGCTAGCTAGCTAGCTAAGTAGTAAAGCAAAGAAATAAAATGTAAAACATACCGTAGTATTCGATTCGTATTAGGCACCAGTATCATTTAACATGCGCTCCATAATCGCGCATCTTAATGTTTTTGAAATTTTTGAAAAGCAACAAATTCGTTTGGGCTAAGCTGCTGTTGATTTTATTTTGCTTTTCGCATGCATAAATGTGAGCAAACGATAAGCAAAAGCAAAAAGCAATTGCCAAATAGGCTGTTTGTAATTCTATTGCCTTTTTGTTTTTTCGTGCATTTGTATGTATGCAAGCGCATGACGTTTTAGCTCCAACTATTTTATTGAAATTTTAGCAGAACTTTAACGCAAACAAGAGAAGAGCACGTCACTGCAACTGGTTACCTGCCTGCGTGCCGGCCTGCCTGCCTGTAGTTTTAAGAGCAAAGCATTTTAAACGTTCACGCGTTCGCTCACTTTTTTCAACGGCAAGCGCATGTGAGCAATTAAACCAAAGTAGCAATCACATATAGAAACGAAAAAAAAGTAAGAAAACGTTGGAATAGTTTTGGTTTTATACTATTTCATTTTAAGTTTTTCTCGTTTTCTCAAATGATAGATGCTGATGATGATGATGCACAATTGCAGGCACCGCCAGTTACAAATGCCTAAGTCATTTTGTGGCTTCTTCCCAATCATTTTCGAAATGATTTTAAAACATTTTCGTTTTTCATTGTTTTTGTTTTTGTTTTACTTAGTATTTTACTTTTTCTGCTTGCCAAGTAGCTATTTGAATTTTAAATTTATTTAGCTTGTAGTTTTTGCTAGCCTTCTCTTTTTATTTTCTCACAAATTAAACGCAAATCGCTCATGCGACGTGTACGTCCGGTTTTGAGCGTTCTTTGATCACTTTATGCCGACTCTATGGATCTAGTATGTGTGTGCGTATGTGTATGAGTGTGTGATTTCTATGAAAATTTTGTTGATTTATAAAAATTTTTAAGATTTTTATAAACAAAAACAAATGTGCTCATTTTATTGTTTATTTATGAATGAAACCGCTTAAATTCTAAGGAAATCCATTGAACAAAGCACAAAAAAACAAGAAATTACTATAAGGGTTGGATAAACTTTTTATGTCTATGTAGTATTTATTATATAATAATCCGGGAAATTAACGTTTTCAATATAAATAAATTTACAATGTTATATAAGTAATAAATTTTATAAGACATTTAAATTTTTGTTTATATTCGTATCTTTTTCTGGCTTTCTACAATTCGGCTATCAATAAAGCTCTAAGAGTACAATGTCTTAGAGATCTCAAGTCTGCCTTTAATCTATTTGATAACGAACCGATTTGAATTGTTATTATTGAATATATCAATCATGCTTACATGGTATGAACATTTAAAAATTTGATTCAACTTGTTTGAATATTACATTCTAAAAAATATTAATAAAATTTTTAATTCGAAAATAATAATCTATAAATTTTGAATTTATTCAAGTCATAAGCTCTAGTCTTGCAGAATTTCTCACCATTAAGCGGTGTCCTGTGAATACCGAAGTAGTTGGATTCATGGAGTTTCTGTGTAGTATGTCTAATGTCTATTGTGGTCCAGGTAAGTCTGCTAATAACACAAGTGTACGCTGATATCCAGGATCTTTTTGCTTGCTCAAGGTAGTTTTGCTCAATGGCCAATATTAAAGACTTGAGAGGAACATCGTGGTCGCTGTGGCGTAGTGGTAGTGCGGTGGACTGCTACGCACAGTGTCCGGGGTTCAAATCTCGGCACAGGCAAAATCAAAAAGTAGAAAAAATAATTTTTCTACACGGCATCACCTCGTGGCAGGCAATGGCAAAGCTACAAGAGTACGAAAATTGCCTATGAAATGCTTTTCACTTTGCCGTTCGGATTCGGCATTGAACTGTAGGTCCCTTCCATTCATGTACAACATAACAAGCACAAGATGAGTGGATGCGAAAAGCTCAGCCTAGGCCCTCCATGGGCTGTTGTGGCATTAAAAGTAAGTAAAGTAAGAGAGGAATATCAGTGGTGCAGGAGGGTCAGATATTGGAAAGTAGCAAGCTACTTTGTTTTTCTGCTACAACAGTTTGAAAGTAATAATTTTTCATACATACATTAACACATTAACAACATTTGTGTGAGTGAGTTACATGTAATGTTTTTCTATATTCACTTAAATATCAATACATACATATATAGATGAAAGGATAAAAGGATTACATAAATGTTTTTGTGGAACCCCAGTTGTAGTATAGTCAAAATAATAATAAGTTCAGTCACAATAAAGACAATAATCACAATGAAAACCACAACAACCACGAAAATACATAGTAGGTTATAATAATAAGTAAAACAAAAGCAAGCTTATCTTATTTATTGTGTTTTGTTTTTGTTGTTTTTATTACTTGAAGATAATGGATAATCGATTTGTTTGGCATTTTCACACCCAAATTACTAGCAGTAACTATGTATGCTGCAATTAAGCGAGTAAACTCAAGCTCATTTTTTCTATTTATTTATTTTAGTGGTTATGATAAAACAGAAACAACAAACTTATCGCAATAATTTCCTTGTGGTTTATGTCAACCAAAAAAACAAAAATATTTCAGAAGTTGTATACATACAGAGAAAATACAAACGAGTACAAACTAGTGAAAGAAGAAAAGGGAGCATAAAAACAAAACTATATCAAAAAAATCTTGTATTTACTATAAATTTTAAATAAACCAAAGTGCAATCAACCAAAACAAAATTAAACAAGAGAATAGAATTCGGTAGTGAAAGGTAGCATACTTAGGACAGCGCGCATCATATAGTGTGGTTTTCCAAACCACAAGGGGTTTAAAGTAGGGATGGGAATTTGCTTATTAACTGTCGATGATATCGACAAGCAACATTATCGTCAACTATCGACAATTGTAGCAACTTAACGGTTATTGTTGATAATATCAACAACTTTTCATCAGTTCATTTGGACTGCAAAAACTATCAAATTGGCATCAAAGTTCGTCGACAACTTAATTTCTTGCTTCTTTCTTTTCAATAAATTATTCCAACAAAAATAAACGAAATTAGTGTTACAGTCAATATATGAAGCATTTAGCGGAAGAAGCGTTTTATTCCAGGGCGTGGAGACAGGGACCGTGATTCAGGGCCTTAGAAAATAGTATTTGGTCATTTGTAATAACAATGTTTGAACATTTTTTAGAACAAAATTTGAAATTTTTTTTTTATTAAGTATGTATCATCTGTAGAAAACCTATTTTTCCAGAATTCAAATTTTTTACAAAAGTTTGGTAAGCTTTAGAATCTGAAAAATACATTGGGCCTGTGGGGTTATAATTGTTTTAATAAGTTTGATAATGTATCTAAATGAATTTTTCATTTCAAAAGTAAAATAATTAGTGTTATTATTTTTTGTTGAATTTCAAAGCTACCTTCCTGTTTACTTGACCTCTTATAAGCACGCTGAGACCTATTTATTTTTGATTATTTAAGTCCAATTTGGAAACCAGAATATGATAACCAGAAACTAGAAATAGTAATTACTTTTGGGAAATGTTTATAAATCTAATTTTGATGAATCTTTGAAAATTGGTACCTGAAAAAACAAACATCTGTACGTTAAATGGGTTAAAATTATAAAGCTTAAAGAATTAGAAAAATATGAATGTTTCCAAAATAAGGAGTCCGAAAGAATAACATCCTCTTTTATCCCGGGAAAAGTAATTTGGACATTTAATGGAACTGTTAATATGTTAACAGAATGTGAGTTCTAACACCTTCTTTTCCACAACGCGTCTTATGATGGAATGAAAATTTCATCTTGTCTCTAAGCGAAAGATTTCGGTTAAGCTAAATTTGTGGCCTTCAATGTTAAAGTTTCAGTTATTACATTCATAGTTTATTTAGATGAAAATTCCTTCTTGTTATTTGTCAATAATTGTCGATTGTTGTGGACTTCGGGCTTATCGATAAGTTATCGAAATTTTATTTTTAGCGTTTTTCTCATCCCTAGCAAAATATTGATAGTATATTAAGGGAATATATATTTTTTTAAGGGAATATATACATACACTTGAATAAATGTGTGTATGTGTGTGTAAGTGGATTTATGAAAGGTTTATAAATTTATGAATGTATGTAGTGAACTTTACTATTCTGGCATGAAAACCTTGTATAAAGTTAAATTTTAACATATTTTTAAAGAAATTTTTTATTGTATGTTTGTTTATCATATATTTATAATTCTCGGGAGAACTAAAAAATTAATTTTAATGTATGCTTTAAAGTGGAAAAAGGATACTGTATTTCATTTCTTCTGTCAAACAAAATTATTATGCATGTATTTCTATACGAGTATGTATGCATATTCATAGAAAGTAAGTAAGTGATTGAGAAGCCAACTGCTGAATGTTTGAGTATTCATTTGCATTTATCACTGCTTCAGTCAGCTAACCAACCACTTCAAGCTTTATGTTAAAGCTTGAGTAGTTAACCGCATGAAAAACTAATGAAACTAGATACGTATCCAATATATTTCAAGGAAAATTATTTTAACAAAAAAAAATTTGTTTGAAAAATAACATTCTTTTCTTGGGCGGACATTATGACACATTTCATTTTGTGTTTCCCTATCATTAACAGTTCACAGTGGTTGTTATAGAATCCATGTTAAACAACATGCTAGCTATACTTAAAAACTATATTTTTGGTACCCATACAATTATCACTGCTAGTTATAAGTTCATAACTAAGTACATAGGAGTGAGTAGCGAATAAAACGTAGCTATTAAGTGAGATTAAATAGATAAAAATGTTTTTATTTTTCTATTTCTGAAAGAAATCCTTCCAATCTTTCATTATTTTTTATGAAATAAGAATTCTCAAGAAATATTGTTCTGAATTTCGTAGCCTTCATTAAGTTAGAAGTAATTTCAGATGGGCAGCTATCAAGATAATACCGGCAGCGTTTAATATATCAATATAAATAATTAATTTAATACCTTAAAGTATGCAGTGAAAACAATATGTAATGAAATTAATTTAAATGAATTTCGAGTAATTGCTAAGTATAGATTAGACAATATATTCAATTAAAAAAATATTCTGTAGGCATGAAATAAATTTTAATCTAACAAACTTAAGTTTTAATTATTCTTCCACTTCTTTAGTGGCAACACTACTCATGGAGGGCCTAGGCAGAGGATATTATACAAAAATATTTCTTTATTCCTATAAGTAAGTGTGCTTGAAATAAATTGAATTCAATTGATTTTTAAAAGTAATTTTAGACCTTGATAAGATAAAATAAAATCATAAACCAATAAAAATAAAATAGAAACTATTTTGATGCCTAAAAAAATACAATAAATTCATTGTAAGTGAGTAAATTTCATGAGAAACTTTTGTCAAGAGGTTTACTGTACTCGTTATTCAATGAAAATACCAAACAAAATAATTATTTAAATGCCTAGAAGCATGCAATAAGCTGAAAATAATTGGAAAAATAAAAAATTTTAGACGAAACTTTGATGAAGAGACCCGTCTCACTTCTTGATAATAGAGTAGAATATTTTTTTGCATTGCAAGTATAAGAATTTTCTGATTTCAATAAAATAATAGGTACGGTATTCAAACAATTTTCAGTAGGAACTTTAATGAATAATATTATTTCATGTTTTGTTAGGCTAATGTAATGTTAATGAAATACACAATTTAGGTAGGCTCATAGATATCTGGATTACTCATTTTCATTAAACAAAACACCATAAAAATGTTATTTGTAACTCTTGAAGTATGAAATAAACTTGAATGAATGAAAATCACGTGGAACTTTAATTTGGAGATCTACTTCAGTCCTTAACAAGTTAATACTTGTATACGGTACCAATGCATATCGATAAATATATATTTAATACCTTAAAGTATCCAAACTTTAAATTGACTATTTACTTCAGAGATAAATTGAATTGCTAATTTTCAATCAAAAACTTTCTTAATACCTAAAAGTATACAATGAGAGATTGGAATAATTTAAATTTGATTTTTGGATTGTTTTTATTGATACATTCATTCAACACACCGGTTGTATCCCTATGAATGAAGATCATTGTGTTGATTGGAAGGAAGATTGATAGGTGGGAGGAAGAGGAGGGAGAATTAGAGACGCAGTGGAATCACAGGACACCGATAGAAGTTAATAATGCAAAAAATAATAAATATCAGCTAAATTAAGAAATGTTGAGTAGTTTCAGGGCTCAACGACTAATCAAATGGGATAAATAACCAAAACGAAAATTTTCCAAATCTCGCTATCACAAACAGAATCCGTATATATATAAAATATATCGACAAAACAAATCTCTGTGGTGGGTGACAAGGAAAAATCGCCAAAGTCGACATAAGACGAAGGGGATATTTAAAAATATTTAAATGAAAGGTAACTTTATTATTTCACGTATGCCGTTAGCCGTTAATATAAATCTGAATCCTTTCTGAGCACATAATTAAAGCACAATTGAAATTGTGTGTTGAAACTAAACTAAACTTTCTAATTTAAACATATGTAATCATATAGTTTTTAATAAATACTGACCACATTAGTTATTATTTAAAGTTTCAACCACAATAGTTTTTATTCACGAACTCATAGTTGAACTCTTTCAATCATTTATATACTGATAAAATATTATTAAAACCGAAGCCTTTTTGGTGGCATAAAAAATATAATATTACCCAGTGGCGTAGGTAGGGGAGAAGATAAAGAGGATATTCATTCAGTCGAAGTCAAAGACGCTGACTTCTTCAACCCATTGCACAAATCACTATTCGTCACATATACAAAAGTCTGGAAATTCATAAAATTAAATTAAATTTAGTATCAATTTACATTACAGGTAATACTTCAACTAAAAAGAAGTCAAAATAATAAATAAAATCAATTTATGTAAAATATTTGCATGTTCATTTCAGCTTTTTCGTTGTAGGTGTAAAATTACATTTGCTATGGAAACTTTCACCTGTTTCATTTATTGCTTTAACAATTTCCCAAAAAGGTATACGGATTTTATTGCAAAATATGCATTCTGTAGTATTCACAAGTTTTTATACAATATTTGACTGGAAGTATTCGAATTCGGAAAATCCGTGATTGTGTGCTGTATTTTTATTTCTTTTGATATATGTACATTATGTACTTTTCCTATAGGTAAAGATATATTAAAATATTTTCCGATTTTTTAAAAGAAATCATTTTGAAAAAAGTTGTCTATACACAATATTTTCACACTTTTTAAATAAAAATGATCCTAAAAATATGCCAGCTTTACGAAAAAAAATAAAATAATAAAAATCTGAAAAGTTGAAGGATTATTCAAAAACTATTGAACATAAATATGTATGAAAGAAATGTTTAACTTCTTAAAATATGGACAAAATTTGTTTAGAATCTGTTCAAAAGTTCAGCGGTTATGCATATCTGGCCAAAAATGATCAAAAACGTAAATTCGAGCCAAATATATGGCGGCACCAATGGGGTTACAATGAAACTAAGTTTATATTTGGGATCAGCAGTCTTCCTTATACCAATATGTAATATATAAAGATATCATTTACCACAATAAATACAAAATCAAGATTAACTTTTATTTTGCTAGTTTTTCATGTCGATGTCACAATTTTTCTATAGAAACCAAAATAAAACCGGACAAACTACAAATGTCTCATAAAGGCTATAAGATATTTGTTATTTTTTTTCTTTTAATCGTTCCAAAAATAATTAAAAAATTTAAATTAACACACTAAGTATTTGCAGTTATTTTTAATCTGACTTAAGTATTTCTACTTTTATGTACCATTATGTACCAGATATAGAAAATCTTGAATAAAATGACACTGTGGAAAAAAATTCACACATAAATCAGGCACGCATTTTTTTGAAAGATAAGAATTCACAGTAAATAAAATACAGAAAAAATAAATAAAAAACATATGAACAAATGTTTATAACAAAATGATTCAATCGCCGCTAAAAAAAAGAAGGCGTGCTGCATATTGCAATTGTTTAAATATTAAGAAAGATAAAATAATAAAGGAGAACTGATATAGTAAAAAAATATTAAAAGTACGAGTTTAAAAAGTAAACAATTATGAGAAAGAAAAACTTTAATTAGTTTCAAAAGCAGCGAACTGAAATAAAATGAAGGGCGTGTTTGATTTGTAATTGAATGCAATTAAATTTAATATTATTCACACTTTTATTTTTGTTGGAATTTTTAACGGTTATATAATATAGCAACAATTCACCCGCAATGCAAAATTTCGATATAAACTTTTATTTATTGAATTCTTCTTTAATAATTTACTTTTTTTTAGAATTATTTTTTTAGAAATTTAAATCAATATTTTTTTTATATTTTCTGTAAATTTTTAGGAATTGATATTTGTTCTACAAATTCGCATTTGTTACGCGATTATAATTTTTAACACATACACACACGTGAAATTCATGAAAGTGTTTAAGTTTTAACGCGACGACGGCATTGAAAAAGTAGCAAACCCGCGGGAAATGTGATCAAACTATGATGATGATCACCGATCAGCAGCAATCAACTCGAAACGCGTAAATTCGATAAAAAAAATTCGATCGAAAATTGCCACGGAAATGTGTGCCAATAATTTTTTGTTGTTGAGCAAACATATGCCGCGTTAACCGACGACGACAACAGCTAACAACAGCATTAGTTAATAAAATTCAAACACACGCCGCACCAAAAGTTATTGGCGTTGCCGAGATACACTTGATGATGATAACCGATATTGCGGCGGCGGCTGTTGTTGTTGCTATTATTATTATTATTATTTTTGTTTAGATATTGAACGTTAAGCGTACGACGCGTTAATTGACGTCCGCACATGCTGCCTTCTTGGGATAAACTGGATTTTGCTGCTGCTGCTGTTGTCATCGTTTGTGTTGGTAACAAAAAAATCGCAACAAAAATGCGTACCGAAATACAAAATACACAGAAAATTGTCCGTCTCGGCAAAGGAGAATACAAACGCATACTGAGTTTCGAAAAGCACACAGAAAAATCTGCTGCTTACTCTGTGTTGTTGCTGTTGCTGTTACTGCTGCTGCTGCTGCTGCTGCACTGCAAACACAAAATTCGTATCTCGAATGTTGTTGGTACGTAAAAGGCGGGCGGACGCTGAGGCAATAATAATGTCACTGTCGCGCCGCCGTTTAAATTTTCTTCGTTCAGTTCGCGAATGAACCTCAACGACCTGTGTGCCTCTACTACTTGACTGACACAATGTGTGGCAGGCAGCAAAAGATTGTGTTTTTTCCAAACCATACACTACTATTCTCCAAACCAAACACTACTATACTATGAACAATGAGAAGTCAAAGCAGTCAAGGCAATGCTGGCAAGTGTGTTCGTTGTTCGTTCTGCATTGTACGTTCTGTGTTGTCATTGCAGACAAGGAGCAGACATGCAGATTTAGAAGATAACAGAGAAATGTAAGCAGAAATCGCAGCATAATTGAGAGAATTGTGGACGAAACCGAGAGAAAGAGAGAGAGCGTTCGAACCATTGAGAGTGAATAATTTAGATAAGAATGAAGCAGTGATTTTAAAACGAGAGAGCGAAAACTAGTTTACCAAGAAAAAAAAAAATAAATAAATAGCAAATCAGCTAAAAAAAATCATTGAATCATTAATTGAATTGAAAAGGTAAACTAAAAGAAAAAAAATAATTAAAAATACATGTAAACATATAAACAAATTAATTTTGTAGTTTTCAGTATCGCAGCTGCTGAGTATCGGCGTGTTTTTTGTTTTGGTGCGCTATCACTTGTTTGTCAACAAACAGCCCAACAGTTTCCTGCTATTTGAAATATTAGGCAGTAGAATATTATTTACTCTGTAAAATCTAGAACTTGAATGTAAAGCAAAACTTTTTTAATAAACTCCTTAACATAAAAGCTTTCGAAAAAGCTTCACACTTTAGCTATAAAGTACCATAAACACCGATTATTTCAGAGCACAACAATGCAAAAGCTTTAGCAACCACAGTGGTAGCGGCTTTTCCATGGTCATTAATATTGAAAATAATAGTATTGCCATTATTATTTCCATCATTATATTGATGCCAGACTTACACGATCATTAAAAATGACATTATTGCAAGTATTGACAGAAAAAAGAATTTTCTGAATTCCGTCAATATTTCCCATCACTCATCATTCCAAGTAATGATAATAAACAACACCGAGGGAGCACAGGCCGAAAGCGCGCACTGATTAGCTATCTCCAATCCCAATTAACTTTGTAAATATTGAGTTATTAAAAAATACCATAAGGTCAAACATTTCTTAGAATTTCGTTTAGAATCAACCCATATATTCCCGATTGTTCACTCTGGAATACCCTGTATATAACTAAGCAAGGTGCATTTATACAAGGTTTGTTTATTCTTTTTCCCCCTTTTTGTTTTCTCAGCTGATGTTGATTCACTGAATTCACTGGTATTATTGGCGCAACAACAAATATCTGTTTTTATTGAGATGTGTTGTTTCACTTGTTGTACTGCTGCTTCCGTTAAATGATTTAATATAATCACTGTCCCACCGCAAGAACAAAGATATGTTGTTACAACCGTGTTGAAGTGGTTGCATTGCTGCTATCACCTTCTATTTAATTTCACCATTCAACTAAGCTTGCAATAATAAAGAGTAGTGGTGGCAATCCTAGCTAATCTAAGTTGAAAAAAGCTGTGAAACTTACACAACAGTTGTGCTTTTACATATGAATATGCGATATAAAGTTACAGCTCGATTTCTACATTTATCGCTGCTACAGCGGTAACATTTGCAGACAGTTCTCCAATCCACAATTGAGAGAAAAACACAGATGCAAAAATCTTACAATATAAACTGTAAGCTTAAAAAAACAAAAAAAACAAAACATTTCCAACGTTTGTTGTTTGATTTTAAGTCCCGCAAATAGCCACAGCAGCAGCAAAAGAAGTAGCCGCTGCTGCTGCTGCTGCAGAAGCAGGGCAAAAGCAGTCAACAGGTTGAATAAATATTTCTTACTTTTTTGTTCGTTTTGCTATTACATTGCTAAATATAAATTTTATATATACACATAAACGATACTACTACGAAATATGTATGGAAGCAACAACACATGAAACTACAAAAAGGTATAAAGGGACCGCTTGAAGAGTGTGTGTTGAAGTAAAATTACTCCCGTGTTCCAGAATTTTTGAGGGCATGTTATGTATACATAAAAATACAGTTTCAGCATACATAATTTTAGGCGCGCTGTATCTTAAAGTTGTACTATGTACGTAGGATATTGAAAAAAATTCGAACAATGGTGAAAGGAATTAATATTAATTTGGAATACCTACGTAAATTGTTCGTTCGTTTTTGAAGGATTTCAAGTTGGCTTACATAATTTTTTTTTCCTTTTGGTGTTCATTTTTAACTTTGATTGTAAAAATGTACGGCGAGACATACATACATGATGCGTTTACCTTTAAGTTAAAAAGGAATTAATGAGCTTACCTGAAATGAGAAAATGAGAAAAGGAAAAATTGTTAAAAAAAACTTTTACAAGACATAAACTAATTTTTACAAACTTAAAATAATTTTTTTCCCAGACTATACGCGAGTATAACAATTTATTTAAATGCGAAAATGTATAGCATATTCTTAGGTGGTTATAAAATGTACAAGTAAGATTTAAATGAACTGTTGCGCCAGTAGTGACTCCACTCAATCCAACACAAACAGAAAACTAAAGAAAACAATGTGCGTGCTGACGTAAATTCTCTTGTTTTCTGGCACATTAAATTCTCACAATAAATTCTAATCTTAAACGTTTGCCGCATACACATTATGGTAAATGAATAATTTTCCACTGCATACAGATTGAAGGACACAATAAATTGTAATCTTAAACGTTTACCGCATACACATTAAATGAATAATTTTGCACTGCATACAAAAGGAAGGGCAAACACCTCGAGAGAAACAAAGCGAAAACTTTAAATTATTAATATTGCTGTTTGAAAATTCAAGCATATTTACAGGCGGGCGCTGAGTGTTGAGTTCTCACAACCTCTAAGCAGCAATAATAGGAAGAAGGAGGAGTTAGCGAGCAGCAGAGTACACGTTTTGAGCTAAAGCACGCAAATTTTTATCATTTTATGTATACAGACACAGCATACACACACACATACACATACTGATACATGCAAACTTGTATTATCTAATAGTATGTAGTGATTAAGTTTAACAGGTGAAATGTTTCTTGTCGTTCATGGAACAGAAAGAAGTACGGGTAATTGAGAGTGAGAATAATTCATGAAATACGCGTTTTTAACACGAAGCACTTTAATAGGATTTTTATTTTTGGTTTTGTTTACCTTTAGCTTTGTACACTTTTTATTTGATTGTGCACAAAATTATACTTTTTATTTTTACGTATGTCATGACACACGTGGAGCTCACATGCTTTTGCTGGCTTTGTGAAAATACAAGGTGGGGCAAAAGTAATGTCCCAATGTGAATGTGCCATAATTTTTTAAAAAAAATTACATTTATGTTGTAGACACATAGAGAATTAGTTGACAACAAGGATGGGGATTTTGAAACACTAATTTCCGGGCCGTGACTTCTCCCGCTTTGGTGATTTAATCGGGTCGGCCAGATCGCCAGATATGATGGCGCCAAACTTCTTCCTGTGGGGCTTTTTGAAATCATGCGTTTACAACAACAAATTACAATTTTAAAGAAAATATCATATTTTTTCAAAATGATTAAATTTTTTCAACTTAATGTCATGAATTTGACACCTTCAAGTAAACGTTCCGCGAAATCAGAGCCAAATTATTAAAATATTTATTAAATAGGCGGCCAATTCATATTATGACATAACTTTTGCCCCACCTTGTACATGTAAGGCAAAGTACTAGAGAAAAATGCTGAGAGAGAAAAAAGAATTTCGCGGAAATTACCATCTAACGAATATATATATGAGAAGATGAATTTAATTGTCGTAATAAATGTGTGGTAAGCTCTATTTTTTTGTTTTCCGTGTTTTTATTTTGTTTAGTCTGCAAAAAAGTATGTATGATACTAAGATTTGATGTCAAGTCACAATATTATTTGTCTGTAGATTCTGTGATGAAAAATATGTAAGAAATGTTAGTTTAGGAACAATGGGCGTGGCACTTCCAATATAAACCTAATGCTTTTGAGTACATCTTCAGAACTACTTACAGTACAATACTGAAATATGGTACAAGGATGTTAGTTAGTGGACAATACCATGCTGCAGGAAGATATTTGGTGTGGCACCTCTCATATTTGGTGGTATGATACTAAGACTTGGGATAATTTGTCAAGGGCGTTCAATGGGAGAAATGCGTTTTTTCCTCAGCATGTGAAATGCTTGGAAAAAGGAGGGCGTGATGCTTCAATAGAATAATAATTTAGGTTATATCTCCAAAACCATTCATTGTAAATTAAGTATTTATTATTACTCAATAAAGAAGTTAAACATATTTTTAGGATCGCTTCAATTTAAACTACTTATACAATAGGAAAAGATAAAAGTGATTGAAATGAAGCTTCTGTGTTTTATTTACTTACTTTACTTTTAATGGCACAACAGCTTATGGAGGGCCTAAGCCGAGCTTTTCGTTTCCACTCATGTTGTGCGTGTTATATTTGTACATGAATGGAAGGCACCTACAGTTTAAAGCCAAATCCGAACGGCGAAGTGAAAAGCTTTTCATAGCAATTTTTACTCTTGTAGGTTTGCCATTGCCTGCCAAGAGGTGGTGCCGTGTAGAAAAATTATTTTTTCTACTTTTTGATTTTGCCTGTGCCGAGATTCGAACCCCGGACAGTCTGCGTACCAGTCCAACGCATTACCACTACGCCACAGCGACTGTGTTTTAGCAACTTAAAATCTGGGAAAACAAAACCACGCTACACATCTCCGATCACGTGTACCGCTACTCCTTTTAGTTTTGTTATTAAGTAAATAAAATGAATTTACTTGCAAAAGTTGAAAAGATATGTAGACATTTTATTATATTGAATTAGAGAATTTAGGTATTATCCAAACTTTGCCAGGGCCAGACTGTGAAGTCGGGCAAAGCCCAACTAGTAATATTAATAAGCAGTAGACGCAGTGTCACTGAAGCAAGAAAAATATCTTTGAGAAATTAACGAAGAATTTGAAGACCCTAAACAAAGCAAGGACAACAACTTGCAATTGCGGAAGCTTATTAGGTCTGAATCTCTGAATAGCTGAACCTATGATTACCTTCGTTACACATTCTCCTTAGAGTATGGTAGAACAAAAAATATCAAGACTTAGCTATCAAGACTTGAAACATATCTTCATCACAAAACAAAAAATACCCCCACACTTTTCATGTAAGCGTAACTCTGAGAAAATGGAACTGTAAGCTCTTGTGCATCCTGATCTAATCTAATACTTAAATCAATAGGAATAGAAACTAATGACCAATGCGTTAGAATATTTTCCACTTATACGACCATTATCGACTTTTTTATCCATTCATTTGTTACTGGTATAAATGTCAGAAAGAACACCGGCACTAAATACAATGCGGCTCGACATCACCGCCATATTATTCGTATTACAATGTCATCAATCATTATTCCGAAATAATTTTCTTATACAATTACGATCGGTCCTTCTGTTCGCTAACAAAAAGAAAGAAAATGTAAAATTATTCACAGAAGTCTGCATCAAAATGTATATGTATCAAATTGCTGTGGGCAAATTGAAACTAAATGTTACTTCTTACCGCATTTTGCCCTTCTGTTAGCTTAAAAGAAATGTAAAAAAATCTATTTCAAATCCTTTTATTTTCTTTTGTTTTCTGCATCAATCTGTCAGTTTAAAGCATTTGAAAGCCAAGGATTACCATCAAGCGTAGTAACCTTTCAACTGCTCAGCTGCATGTCACGTCATCAAAAACAGATTTCTACCGACCATACCGCAACATCATTTCGACTTGGATACTTTCTTTCTTTTGCTTACATATTTCTGTATGACGTGATTAACATTATATTTTCTTTAGTATTTCAAACAGAAAAATTTCTCTAATATCTTTTTTCTGCTGCAGTCAATTTCAATTGTAGGTTAGCAAGTGAATGGCGTTTCTTTCCACCTTACTTTTCAAAGTTTAAGTCTTCCTTCTTTTCTATTTGTGTGTGTTTATATAAAATTGCTTTACTATTTCCAAGCTACAGATCACCGTCAACTTCTAGTTAGTATATGAGCCAAAAAACTAAGGTATTACTTTGTGAAGCTGATTTATGTATCGTGCGAGAATATTTTCTGTTTAAGCTAGACCGCTCATAATTTCGTACAATTTTCAACTGCAGCTGAGTATGGAAAATTGTAAGAAAAAAGCAAACAGAACAAAAATTGGCAGAAACTCAAAACTAATTATGCATTTTGACAGTTGCGCCTAGTATTAAGTATATTTAACATTTCGAACATTTGCAAGTTTTTTCTAGACTTTTGTAATTAGTTTAACATATTTAGTGTGGCAGGTTGACGGACATTTTTGGGTTATGGGAATTAAGTACCTTCAAAACTGAAATTTTTTAACTAAATTGCAGTTCAATAAAGTTAATATACAAGCGTATATGGTATAGTAAGTATTTCATGAGACGAAATTGTCGTCAAAAGAGTTCAACCTGGATTGACCATAAATTTCCATTAACATAGAGTTTTCTTATTTCTTTTAATGGTAGAACAGTCCATGGAGGCCTCGGCCGAGCTTTTCGCATCCATTCATGATTCACAGTTTTATGCCGAATCCAAACGGCGAAAGGAAAATCGTTTTCTACGGCAATCGTGGTGCTGTGTAGCAGAAACGAATTTTCTACTTTTCGATTTTGCTTGTGACGAGATTTAAACTCCGGACACTCTGCGTAGCAGGCCAATGCACTACCAACAAAGCCACGGCGACCAAGTACAGGGTGCGTCATCTTTTATGTATGCGAATATTGAATAATTAAAAAAAAAAGAAACAACCGATTTATTTGGACTAGCTTTTGAATACAACATCAATCAAGTGGCCGCCGTTATGGACCACAGCTAAATGTGCACTTTTTGCTGCGTTTTCCATCACTTTCTCGAGCATCTCGGGCGGTATAGCGATGATTTAGGCACGAATGTTTGCCTTGAGCACGTCAATGGTCAGAGGCTTGCTGGCGTACACTTTGTTTTTCAAATAACCGTACGAAAAGAAGTCCGGAGGATTCAAATCTGTAGCCATTTTTAAACACAACACGTTCATTTTCGTTGCAGAAACTGCATTGTTTGATTTGCAGTGTGGCATGGCGCGCTGTCTTGTTGAAACCAGTAACCATCCACAAACCATTGACCTTTTTCACAAATTTATGGGCATACATAATGAGCCAACATCCACCGATATCGATTCCCATCGACTGTTTCGTCTTCTGTGAAGAAAAATAGAAAGAAAAATAGCCCAATGATGGTTTTAGCGAAAACGCCGACCCAGGCAGTCACTTTCTGCTATGGTGTTTCATGGATCTCGTGTGGATTCTCCGTTCCCCAAATGTGACAATTTAGCTTGCTAATGATGCCAGAGAATAAAAAAGAAAGTCACGTCGGTCATTAAAATTTCCTTTAAAAAATCAGGTTCAGTTTCAACCATTCGAGCGACTGTTCGGCAATACTCTTTGAGTCAGTTGCTCTTTATACGCAAACAAATGCAAATCATCCTTCAAAATATGTCGCAAGGTGGTTGCACTGACCCCAAAATGCTGAGCGCGTTGACGATACACTCTCTCTTACCGCTTCAATCAGTGCATTGGATCGTCTTGGGAGTTGAGAACTGCTTGTCGTCGATCTCCCACTGTTCCGTGCTCAACACAATTCGACACCAAACCACGAATAGTGTTAACAGACGGTGTGTGTTAGCCACGATATTTTATACGATATGCAATTTGAGTTTTAACAGCTGAACCGCTATTTTGAATATACATCCAGCGTCACTATTTCGGCGCGTTGTTTTGGTGTGAAGCGATTCATGTTTCAAAAACATGTTTACTCAACTCAATCGGTTGAAAGATGCTAAAATTATTCAATGTTTACATACCGACATACCGATAGAAGATGGCGCATCCTGTTTTAATGATAGAAATTGTTGTCATTTAAATTTAAATACTTTTTATAATTTTACTCCATAATATTTGTATACTCAAACACAATAAATGATTTTCATTTAAACTGCAATTGCATTCATATACAAGAAAGTACATATATTTACATTTTGGATGTAAATTTAAGCAAAATTCAACTGAGCAAATATTGTGTTATCTACAATTGCAACATATTTCACTCTGTCATGGTAATTGCCGATGTTGTTGTTATTGTTGCTACAGCTCCTGTTTTTGATATTGCCACAAGTAATATAAATAGTTTCGGAATAATTGCTTACAAGATTCGTAATCATATGCATATTAATCCTTATTGTGCAATTTGCCCGTTAAGAGATATTTGTGTAAAATGTTTATGAGCTCAGAACAGTAATTATACATAAGAAGCGTGTGATGCAAACATGATATAACAATAAGTAACACACACAAATTATATTATATAATAATATTTTATAATAATTATATTCTCAGTAAAAAACAAATGGGAAAGAAACAATGAGAAAGGTGAGATGGGAATTCAAATCGGAAAAATGTAGCATGCTTCTAGGCATAAATTGTTATTTGATGAAAGAGTAAACTAGTAGATAGAAAATATAATTCGAAATTTAAAAAGAACACAAAACATTTTTTTATTTTTATTGATACATTCAATACACAGGTACCCCTATGAAAGCAGAGCATTGTGTTGATTGAAAGGAAGATTAATAGGTGGGAGAAGGAAGGAGGGAGAATGAGAGAGGGAATGCAATCACGGGACACCGACAAAGAGATAGGCAGCCCTTGTTTCAAGTGTTATGCCTTCACCACAGTGAGCAAATGAAATAGGAAACCTAATTACTACAATACTTGCGAGCGTGTAAAAAAAAATATTTCATATTACTTTACTTTACTTTTAATGGCACAACAGCCCATGGAGGGCCTAGGCCGAGCTTTTTCGCATCCACTCATGTTGTGCGTGTTATATTTGTACATGAATGGAAGGGACCTACAGTTTAAAGCCGAATCCGAACGGCGAAGGAAAAGCTTTTCATAGCAATTTTTACTCTTGTAGGTTTGCCATTGCCTGACAAGAGGTGGTGCCGTGTAGAAAAATTATTTTTTCTACTTTTTTTTTTTTTTTGATTTTGCCTGTGCCGAGATTCGAACCCCGGACACTCTGCGTAGCAGTCCAATGCACTACCACTACGCCACAGCGACCACTTGCTTCCATAGTTTCTTATTTGTAATTAATTATATATATCTACTTATTTTCTTTTATTTCATATTCTATTAATCCTTATTGTAAGTATTTTTCTGCATCTATTATTTATTTACATATTTATTTCAAGTGAATAAATTGAAATTGAAAATTGAAAACTAACCTCCCTACATCTTGACCGAAGATTTTTAACTAAAGTATCTTCAAGAGATTCCTGGCTTCAAAGGGCTGGGTATTGGACCAACATAACAGCTGTCTACTTTGACACCTCTATAACTACAATTAATATCAGAAAATAATTCAAACTTCCCATGAGCAGCGCAAACTTATACTGTGCAAAAGCCCAAAAAGCCGGCAAGGCTTCATAATGGAAACGGAGTGATGATGAGATTTTACAGGGCTCTACCTCAATGTAGGGCGCATACATGTAGGGCGAATACATTGAGGTGTTCCTCATTCCTGTAAAATCTCATCATCACTCCGTTTCCATTATGCAGCCTTCGATAAACAACTTTCTTCTACGTTTAATAGGCGACGAAGTAGTCTAAACTCATCCTATATATAAATATTTGTCTGCCCGCAACACGTTCGTACTAAAACTGATTAGCGTAGTTACTGGACATTTATTATGACAAAAAGTTTGGTTTGGTGACAAAAGACATTTGCAGAAACTGCAATGAAACAGTGATGGACTTTTATATGTACCTACATATCCACAACTACATACATCAAAATCAGTGAAATATGTAGAGTAAAGACATAGTTTACATACATAGTCGCACAGATATGTAAGTATAGATTTCCAGGGTTGCCATTTTATTCATCATTTAAAACAATAGCAACAACTGATGTTTAAAAGACCTTAAATCCAATAAAGGGTTCTGAAAATGTTTCGCTTTATTTTAATCCGTCGAAAACATGGATTTTACAAGCAGTCAACAATCAGAGGAAATCTCTATACCACAGATGATTCATGAAATGAAAGGGCGATGAGACATTGAGAAAAATGTGGATGAAGTAATTATGTATGAAAATCTGTCTTCACCCCTTCCTCATTATTATAAGTAACTACATAAATGTTTGCAAAGTAATTGAAAATCCTTTTTGTCATACAAAGCTTCAAAATTATACTCAAGAATTTCTTAATAAGCTCACCTTTCTAAATACGAGTAAAATAGATGCAGAAAACTCGCACGAAATTTACTAAGAGTGCAATAACTTTGCACAACGAACACAGATTAAATCACTTCACTCGGAACACGCCAATAAATCGCTTATTAGTAGGCGCTTTTTAAGTTGCGCTGTATTGTTGTTCTTTTTGATTATATTTTTCTATACGCTAATTTTATTTCAATTACTGTTTTTTGACTCTTTTGACAATTTACAATTTTTTAAAATCAAAATCATATTTTGTGACAGTTCAATTTTTCATTGCTGCTTTCCGACAAAAACTAAATATTTTCACTACAAGTAAGCGAATGAGAACATATCTCCGTCCACTTTGAACGTTTAAATGATTGTGATTGCGCCTGCGTGTCTTCGTCTGCGTACAAGCCAAATACAATCAATGTAGCTTTGAGGATAGAAGGAAAATGTTGGCCAAGCCAAACTTTTGCTGTTGTTCGTTGTCGGTTATTGGAAATTGACTAATGCGCGTGTTAAAGGGTAAACAAAAATAAAGAAAAATACGTTAGCTCATAGAGTGTTTGTTGTGTTTTTGTGTGGCTGTTAATTTTTAATTTTTTTTTTTTAAATCTTATATTATATCTATTTTCTTGCGGTGACTTGTTTTCGCGTTGTTGCACGTCACCGCTGCAAATTGCAATTGGCAATTAATTTGAGTCACATATGCAAGCACACATTTTGTGAGATGTAGCAATTACTATCCCACTTAAATTATTTTCAAAAATAAGTATTATAAAATCATTTGTTGTACTAGTTAAATAGAACGGTTTGACTTTCAAGTAAGCTAATTCATTAACCCCGACAGCAAGTAACGTAGTAAAAGTAGCTGTGGACAAATGGTTTTCTAATATTATTCATTCATTTAATTTTCATTACTACTGATTTACAATTTGCATTAATTTTGTTTTCTTCACCGACGATTGATTTGCAAATACCAATTATCATGAAATTTCAATTAATAATTTTTAAAACAAAATTAAAAGTATGCCGTATTCGTATTATGTTCTAAAATATGTCTCTTAATTAATTATCCACAAAAGGCCGGCTCACATTTCAATTAAATTTAACTGGATTTCTTAATTTGAACTTGTGATCGTTGTTGGGTTAATTATGGAGCGCTCTACATAAACCAAACAATATATTACTTTCTATTGCCTCATTGCTTTCGCATTTTATATTCATTTTTGAAATTGCATATGCCAGAGCATATGGTAAATAGGTTTCCTAATCGTTTTGACCACCAAAAGCAGTCATAAAGCAAAAGTCACACACTACTGCTGTTCAGTTAGGTGCTGGTTATGTTGGTGTTCGCTGTTCGACGAACACATCATATTTTACTCTCGTGCTCGGTGTAGTGGTTACATTGGTGTTCGTTGCTTTTTGTCGAAATTCTGTTTCTTTTTAATACTATATTGTTCGTAACGGCAACCCTAAATGGTATACCAAAAAATATTAAACGATTTTATTAAGATGGAGCGTGAAATTAATAATATAATTGAAAAATTATGAATATAATATGATTTTTCTTCAATAGTTTTATGAATGATATATTTAATATTCACTTTTAAAAACTAAAAAAATTCGAAACGTCGCTTTTCTGCATATGAAAATAGTGATGTAAAGGTTTGCATGTTTTCCTACAATTTTACATACATTTTTGTTCTTTTTTTGTAGAGTACCTCATTGACACCTTGAATACTCGGCGTGCTCGGTGTACATTTCACCCAGCAATTCGTGTTCGCTGTGAGAGTGAGTGTTCGAGCAACAACAATTGCATGGTGTTCGCCGAGTAAAATTTGAATATAACCATAACCTGATAGGGTGATATCACACTGGCAACAGTTCTCACCGAGGAGAAAAAATTTTTTTGTCGTTTCCATACAAAATTAACTAGGAAAGATAGAGATTGAGAGAGTAATTTTAGCTACAACAGAGCATAAAACATTTTGTTCGTTAGCTGCAAGACTTCTCCTAAAAATCGTTATTTCTCTCCTTTACTTTTTTGATTTATCATTTGATTTATACGATGCAGTTGTATTTTGCCTAGTATTTCTCAGGTACAAGAGGATATTTCCCCTTTTTGACCCTTTGCAGTGTCGGGCAAACCAATATATTAACATGTATGCTTATGTGTGTATTTGAGAGAGCAATGGCGCTGCTTGGATTTTTTTTTTTTTTTTAATTGTGCAGCGAAATCTTGCTTACATGAATATTGAAAGTCAGCATTGACAAAATTGCTCTTAAACTTCGATCGAATTCTATTCTTCGTCAATAGTTCGTAAAACTACACGAAGAAGTTTATAGTGTACGTGTAACAGCATTGCGTCGGAAGAGAATGTGTAATATTGAAAACTTAAAGCTCACAACGCTCTTCTATGCTCCTTGGACATCACGAGTATAAACCAATGGTGGCAACTCTACAGCACGCGTGCTTGAGAACATTTTAGACTTCACATGCACCAACCTCACTTTCATAGAAAAACGAGTTCAGTTGATCACCTGAACATGTGTGGGTGGGGACCCCTGATATAGACTGATAATGTTTAGAGTTATATTTTAAAGAAGATATCATAGAATTTATTTCAATGCAATCAACAATAACAATAATATCAGTCTTGAGATCAAGCCGAAATTACCTGTTGCCAACAGTTGTTACTACGGGCTCAGCAGGCAATTGAGAAACAGAACTCTGTAGCGATCCGACTAAAATAACTTTTTATAAGTCCCACATCCTTCCCGTTCTATTGATGAGAGGCTGTTAGAAGCATTCGACAGGAATACTCCGTAAGATCTGTTGTCCAATATGTGAGGATGACGTGTATCGAATAACATAGAACCTTGAGGCGACACTGACATAGTCAAGCGCATAAAAATCCAGCTGCTTCGCTGGCTGGGTCATTTTGAACGAATGGAAGGAGGCGCTTCGGCTAAAAGGGTGTTTTATTTGAGCCACTGTCGAGGAACGTGGAGAAGAAGACGGCCTAGTCTTCGTTGGAAAGACCAGGTACAGAGCGACCTAACTGCACTTGTCCTTATCAACTGGCGCCAGCGCGCGCATATCAGAGGGGATTGACGCAGTTTTATCGAGGAAGCTAAAACCGATCATCTGTTGTAGTGTACTAAGTAACTAAGTATTCAATTTATTTAATGAATGAAGATTTCGAATTAAGTATTTAAATTTAAATTGTTGTAAGCTGTAAAACAAACGATTGGGGCGCAAACTTTTGGGCAGAATACGTTGGTTTTTTTTGTGAGATCTTACAGTTTCGTTAATCTTGACAAATGCGTGAGTGCCCATTTTATGCAATAACCTTATAACAAAATTGTACGCACATAACCGTCTCGTCTTGTTACGCAGCTATTTGTCTATTTTGGACTTCCTTCTGAACAAATCTACTATAATTCGATTCAACTGAGTTGATCATTTTTCTGCTGCGGATATTGAAAGAACCCAAGCAACTATTTTTGTGGGAAGAAACAAAAGAAAATTGTGGGCATAAAGGAACGAACACAATGAACGCGGCAGCGTCTTTTAACCCTGATATACCATATTTTCTCATGAAGACAAACATAATGACTGCAACACTGCAACATCATTGCGCCAATGTGCAAATTGCCGCTGTCGACGACTTTACTGTATTTTTATTTGGACATGCAGCAGAATGAAAATAAAACAAATTATCAACGATGAAATTATACAATTTTCTTGTTTATGGTATTTACTGTAAAAATAAATAAATTAATGACTGTTCAATTGGAAATTAAGGTTTTTGTCGGTATAATATACATAATGTGTGGATTATACCTGTGGGCAAAAGTTAGTAAGACTTTGTTCATAATTTCAAATTTTTTTATTCATTCTTCCAAATCTATTTCGTCTCCTTCAAAGTAATCCCCCCGGCCCCAATACACTTGTGCCAACGTTTTTTCCAATTCCCGAAACAGTTGTTAAAGTCAATTTCCGGAATAGCCTTCAATGCGCTTAGCGATTCATGTTTAATGTCTTCAATTGACTCAAAACGGTGTCCACGAAGCGGTTTTTTTGAGTTTAGAAAATAGCCAAAAGTCACACGGTGCTAAGTCAGGCGAATAGGGTGGTTGCGGAACGATATCAGTCGAATTTTTGGCAAAATGGTCTCGTAAAACCATTGCAGTGATTTTGGAACCAATCGTGCATTCACTCTTCTTAGGCCCAAATGATGTTTTAAAATGGTTTTCACTGATCCTTCCGATATTCCAACGATGCCAGTAAGGTCTCTGACTGTTAATCGTCGATTCTCGATTCTCGAGCACCAATTCCTTGATTTTATTGACCAGACGTGTTGATCATCAGTTGATGTTGATGGCCGTCCTGGACGTGGTTCGTCGTCAACGCGTTCTCGACCATCTTTGAACAATTTGTACCAATCAAAAACACTTGCTCGCGACATACAACATTCTGCAACATTCTGAACGTTTCGGCACCAGAAATTTGATTCCGCACACAAAATTTAATGGAACTTCTTTGTTGAATAATTTCACTCATTGTGAAAATCGCCGAATGCACTTTTTGTACTTCAGAAAGAAAAGCGTATACTAAACACTAACGATTATTTTGATGTGACATTTGGCACAGATGTCACCGACAGTCATACCAACCTTAAAAAAATAATATTTTGATGAATGGGTTTCCGCGCGAAATTTAAATTAAAAAGTCTTACTACTTTTTGCCCACAGTAGTACTGTGAAAATAAATAAATTAATGACTGTTCAATTGGAAATTAAGGTTTTTGTCGGTATAATATACATAATGTGTGGATTATATGTATTTAATTAAAGTCATTTTGTTGTTGCTGCGTTCATTGTGTTCCATTCGCAGACAACATGACAACATTCTGTGTGGATGCCATATTGTTCTCATGATGCTATGACGCTGTCGCCACCATTGTGTTTCTTCACTCGTTCACGCATATTTGCAATTACAAACTCTTTTGTAACGAACTAAACTAAAGATGAGGATAAAGCATGGAGCTTCTCTCTTCCACGGTATTCTATATTAATATTAAGCAAAAATATGTTTTGTAAATTTGTATTGAAACACCTCAATTTGTAGTCGCTTGACATCGACATGATAGTTTTCACTCAATTTATGTACTAGCAAGAAATCTTTTTTTTTTAGTTATTAAAACACATACTAAGTATATAAAATCATATACGTTAACAATTTGAAAACCGTTTATACATCTACCGTTGTCATATGTATGAACGAACATATTTTGATATTTTTTTTTTTTGTATTTTTTTAATGCCAATTTTGATTTGAGTGTAATAGAAACAAGAAAAAAAATCACTGGTAAATGTAAAACAGCGTGAAATACAAGAAACAAGAAAATTCGCTCCTTATTTGAGTTTGCACAAAATAAAAAAAATAAAACAAATTTAAAATTTTCATGTCATGAAAAATCGTTGCACAAATGCGTCAAATTCCAATTTTGATTGAATTCATTTGAAATAAAAAATCAATAAATCAAATGTCAGATGTGTGCGCGGAAAAATTTCATATTCATTTACACATACTCGTACGAGTACATACTTACTTTATACTTACATTCATACACAACTACATAAGTATGTATGTATGTATGTATGTACATATTTACCTAAGGTTCCTGTTGATATTGCAAAGCCAAAAATGTTGCATGGTTTATGTTTTGTGTCTATTTTTCGTATTTTTTTTGGTTGTAACATTAATTAACGCCTCATGGTGCTGCAGATTTTATACACACGCACATTTACGCATTCACTTAAATTCATGAGAGTCGCGTGTAGATATGCGCCACAAACAAATGTGCAGCTTTATAAGTGCAAGCGCAACGCGTAGTATCGTTTAATGCTATTTATTAATTTCATTTCATTTAATATTGGTATTGATAGTTATCGATTTACTAATTAATTTTCATAATTTTTAATTTGTTATGTTTTCGTAATTACTCTAAACATGAAATTGAAAATCAATTAACGCCTGGGGAGAAGAAAATATACTGTCAATAATCCAAAATGAAACTACAATATCTACAACTGTATCTACTAACAAAAAAAGAGAACACGAGTAAGAGTTGCATATAATTGAAGTGAGAGTGATCAATCTCCCGTTTGCATGCGTTGTCATTTTTGTTGTTACAATGATTGCAAAGTCTCTGTTCATTTGATTTATCATCTTTAGAATTTGCTATTGCTTCAAATTCAGAGCACAAAAAACATCTAACGATCATCCATAAGAAATAACGGAGTATGTTCTCGCAATCAAGAAAAGAAAAAAAACCAACAATTCTACACAAAATAATGTATGTAATTTTAAAATAATGGAATCATTAGATACAGCAAATTATCAATTTTTATTAAAAACCTGGAATTATTAATACAAGGTTAAAAAAAAAGTTTATAATTACAAAGACTAAACGATGCTTATATTACTTAGATATAGATTTACCATAAGTATCAGTTCCAGCATGAATTTTAGTCTGAACTTTGGTTTGCTTTTGGTATAATATGATTTTTTCCATTACTTACTTACTCTCTTAACTGGCACTACAACCGATGATCTGTCTTGGCCGCCTCTACAAAGCTTCGCCAGTCGCCTCTGCTATGCGCGCGCTGGCGCCAGTTGATAAGGCCAAGTGCAGTCAGGTTGCTCTGCACCTGGTCTTTGCAACGAAGATTAGGACGTCCCCTGCTGCGTGTTCCTCCACCGTGTTTAGAATAAAACACCCTTCTAGCCATTCGCTCAACATAACCCAGCTAGCGAAGCCGCTGGATTTTTATACGCTTGACTATGTCAGTGTCGGCGTACGGGTCATACAGCTCATCGTTCCATCTTATTCGACACACGTCGTCCACGTCGTCCACGCATACTGGACCGTAGATCTTACGGAGTATCTTTTTTCCATTATTTTGGTCTAAAATTTGTTCCAAATTCAATTAAATTTTGACCTGAGTTGGTTGGATTTGAAATTTGATTTGAGTTTTAGTCGAAATTTGGGTGGGATTTTGGCCTGGTTTGAACTTTGATATCAATTTTTGACCTGATTACATAAGTTTTGGTCTGATTTTGGTTTGTTTTATAGTCTGATGCTTGAATTTATGTCGGAATTCAGGTATGACTTTTGTTTTCAATTTGCGTTAAATTTAAGTTTCGGTTCTGATTTTTGTATAAAATATTTTATTAATTTTTTTTTTTTTTTATGTCTTGTTTTTTAATTTAAACACACCACTTTATTCAAAGATTATTTATTTATTAATTATTAAATAATATTAAATTTAATATTAAAAAAAGAAATTTTGCCAATAGAACGTTACATTTTGTTATACTGTAATATTTTTTCCTTCTTGTTTTGTTTTGCTCAGTGTAACTTTCCAAATCTCCACGACAAATCATTGACGACCTTTCCATAATTTCAACAAAACGATTTTGTTATTAATAGCAATACATTTTTAACAAATTAAAACACAACCAGATTCGTTAAAAAAAAATTTCAATTTTGTGTTTACTTTTTACTTGTGGCATAACATTTTTAATGGCAACCAAAACAAATTGACAACATTTTCACGTTTTTATAAATTTTGTATGTTGCCATAAATCTATTAAAATAAGCAGTAAAAAAAATAATAAATCTGCGTCGTTATGTCGCATAATCAGTTTGCAACCATGCCGTGCCAAGTGAACTTATTAAATAAATTAGGCGCAGCTAACGTTTTCTTTTTTTAAAGCAATTCCGTCTGTCTGCGTCTGACTTTTAGTGCTGTATCGCTCGCTGTCAATAACAAAAAAAATAATTTAAGAAAACGTCGCAAAGGAATTGCTATTTAACGGTTTTATCGCCGTTTTGTCACACGTTTAAACACACACTCACACACACTCACACACACACATACACACTCGAATGCTTTTAACAAAATGCTTTCGTATCAATGGCTGATTGCTGCGAATGCGCTTTTGCTTGCGTGTTGGGTTGCCGCTTTTGCTTTGCCTGATCGCCGTTCTTGTTGTTGTTGTTGTTGTTGTTAGTTGTTGTGCCTTGCGTATCGTATCGTTTGTTGTTGAAATAAAATGTGCGTGTGACAGAGTGATGCTGTTTTAATCACAGCTTGTTTGTTCTTGTAGTTGCTTTTGAAAATCCGCATCGAACTAATTTACACCTGCGATGGTAGCCAAAAGTATGAGAGAGACCGAGATATACATAGAGCACGAGGTTAAAAGGAGCAACCGAAATCATGTCACTTGATTAAGTTGACAATATGCCAAAGTTTATGTATTCACAGTTGGCATAAAATATTGTTTGTTCGTGTTGAAAGTGGAGCAAGTTAAACACGAATCGATGTAAAAATCTAATCTTTGACCCATATTTACATATACTATACATACAAGAATTTTGAATACCTAAGTAGAATACATACATACCATATTTTACGTACAGTATAGTAGTCACCGTGAAGTAGTTGCTCATGTGCTAAAGATCTATGCAAGATACCCGGCTTCGAAACTAGGCGCCTCTTGGCAGGCTAGTAAAAATTAAGTTTTGACTGCGTTCAGCCGAAGCTGACAAGTGTGGAAACGATTTGTTTAAAACACGATAAAGTTCGATTACTGCGAAAAATTCAAGTTTGGTCACACTCTAGGCACAACCGACCCTTGCGGTGCTGGGGTTAGCTTTGCGTTATTTCTCCTGCTGCTGGCATTATATTAGCAGTTTTATTCAGAATCCATACTTTGAAATAAAGAGCCATTTGCTAGATTAAATAGTTACACTAATTGGAAACTATTAACCATATTATTAATTTTAAAATATACAATTTTTAGTTCAGTATAAAATTTAATTCACAACAGTTCTGAAAGTTAACAGTGACATCTGTGAGTAAAACATCGACATTTTTAATATGTGGTTATTTGTGTGAAACTTTTATGAATCAAAAGCTTTTTGTGGTGAAAAGCTGTGACAAATGAATTGTGAAGAGCGTTGAAATCAGAAGAGAAGCGCATGTGTTGAATGGAATTTTTAAGAGAAAAATTAAAAAAGGAAGGAGTGTAAGGGAGTGGAGGAACTGAAAGAAAACACTATGCAATAGATTAAGAAGAATTCTTAGTTCTTTTTCCACCAGGAAAGTTATCACTCAAATTAATATCAAATTCTCTCTTCGACATAGTAAATTACCTGAATATTTTTAGTTATATTTAAAAATAAACAAAAAATATTAGAGAAATTTCCGGTACGAGTAATTCTGTACACGTCTCTTCGTCTTTCCGTTCTCACCTAACAGATTAGGCCTGCTTTCGAAAAGACTCTCACAGTGGGAAAAAGGGGCTTACGAAAATCATGTGCATCTATTGAGATGCAATGAGAATCAAAAGTAACAAATTGCAAAAATTCAGTTTAAAATCCATTGTATAGTATGTTAAAATATCATGTGGTAATTACATACTGTAACAAAAATTGTATAAATGTGTTTTTGATGTATTTTTAAAGTAGCATTTCTGCGGAAGCTCAAGGCAATGGCGAACCTCCCTTCCAACAGTAAAATTTGCATAAGAAAATATTTCATTTCGCCGTTCGGACTCGGCATAAAACTGTAGGTTCCTTCTATTTGTGAACAAATATAACACTCACTTCATGAATGAAGATGACAAGCTTGTTAAAGCATGGGGTCAACGTGGAAACTGGATCGCACATGAAAGCCTTTAACCCTTCCAAGGCAGCTCCCTGATTTATATATGATATTTCTAATAAAGCTGGTTAAAAATAAGGTTCTTCTAACCCAAAATATTTACATTCTGCTCGGATTTCCTCTTTTTTGGGGCGTAAACGGTTTTGATATCCGATCTTACATAATTTCACGCAATTTAAGTATAAGATTAATTCGAGTTAATGATATCAAAAGTTGTCATATTGGAGCAAATTTGTTCAAAAATCAACTTAAAAACCATTGAATTCCTTGGGACAGATTTAGGCAAGATCAACTATCAAAACTATATTTTAAACTTTTAAATATACCTCCTTTATAGACCTTCTGTAATTGCAATGGAAAGAAAACTTTACCTTTTCAGTGATAAAAATTAATAAAAAAATCTTCATGAAAGTTTTACCAAAAGCCAGATCAATTTTTCTTGTACTAATTCAATAACTGTACACTGATACCAATGACATAAGCCAACTAACGAAGTGCATAAATGATACGACATAGAATCGTTCAAACTAATAAGTACCTACTTTCTGACAATACTACTGTATAGGTATACTCTGCTACATTAAGCTTCAACATCATTGACTCAGCACCTATGACTATCTTATTAGAAAAAGATCTGAATTTCTTAATGTTTCAGATTTTCATTTTTTTTTTTTTAAATATAGAAAATATTGGAACTATGTTCATCTTAATGAGGGAAATAAACAATTATTCCGAAAGCTGTTAATTTTTTATGCCTATGAGGTTTGTTTTCTACAAATCATACTTTTTATGGTATTTACATACATACAATATAAAGCAGATTGTAAAAATGTTCAATATGTAAGACCTTTTTCAATATCGTTAAAAAAAATGTATATACAGGAATAATTTAGTTATTTAGAAAAGCATTCGGAATTTCAGCCAATAATATTTCTTTTCGTTCCGCTCCGTCAATGCTGCAAATGATTTAACTCAAAATTTCCTTAAAGAATCTAATTTTTATGATATTCTATTCATAAACAAGTTCAACAATGTATGCAATTAAGAAATCGTAAACCTTGAGTTACACCGTTTCGCAATGAGGAAGCATTTTGAATTAAAAAGGAAGGTCATTGAAGAAACGATTTGTACAGATAACTTGGAGGTACACATACGAAATTGCTCAACCTTGTTGAAGAAGAAGAGAGCCATATAATTTGATTTAAACCAGAGGGAACTGCAGTTTACAAGAGCATACCAGTTATGGTGGTAAGTAAGGGAGAGGGGGCAACAGGACATAAACAATAACAGTAAGAGACAGCAAACAGACATAACTGGCATATACTCTGTAAATCTCTTTTTTAACATTATTTAATAACATTGTGCAATAAGTTTTCCTGGAATTTTTCCAGTTCAAGACATTTGCATTTGCAAGCTTAAGAAGGAACGTTGATTTCAACAACATGCACATGTATGTAACACTGAAATCATAGTTTTCCTGGTACGAATTTTTGCCGGTAGATTTGATTTTCTTGTCCGGCACGACTTAAAGTCAATTAGAGCTGAGTATATCTGCAGCAAAATGCACTTACCGCTGTGTGTGCATTTTATTTCTAAAGAAAATAAATTAAAACCGAGACCCTTTTTCTTTGGAGATAGCTGCCCAGACAATTCTGCAGAAAACTAATTTTTTTTGATGATACACACGAGAAAAGAAACGTAATAATTTAAATACTATTTGAGATATCAAAAGAAGAAAAAGTATACAAATGTGCAGAATACATATTTATATATTTAGATACTCACCAGTAGCAGGTGAATAACTATTTACAATAACTGTACGTACGTAAATATATATGTATGCATTTATGTCTGTATATGGGTGAAGCTTATGTACATATATGGCAACACTTGAATGTTGAATGTAGATATTCTATTTAAAATAATATCTGCATATGTAAGTATGTTAAATTTACAAGTATGTAAGTGTGTGTGTGTGTGTGCTTATTTATAAAAGTGACGTTGTGATGAACACAGGTGCGAGTATGTATGTGTATTTATAAAAATTTTGAGGTCAAGCATATTTTCCTTTTTTTCTTGTTTATTTATTTTTTGAGTGTAAGTATTAAGGCGTCTCAGGAGAAAAATACCTTCCAAAAGAGCGAGAGCAAACAAAATGAACTTCTGCTAGTAAGTACAACACGAACAGCACTCTCTCTCTCCCTTATTTATGTATTTGCACTAAATGAATTTCTCGCAAAAACGAAACGACCACGAAAACAGTAAATTCCCCTGAAGTCAATCACTCGCTAATATGAAAATCAGTCGATTGGTCACATTCTACCGCATGTTTATGTATGCACATGAGATGTCATTAAGAGAGCCGATAGTTCAGCTTGTACTACATGGTATCGATCCCTACAATAGCAGCTCTCACTCTCTGTTGATGTACTGCTTATCATATTTAAAAGGAACGAAAGGAATATCATATGTGAATTATGCATTGAAATTATTACTATGAGTTGATTTTTCCAACAAGTTGCATACATATTTATTTTTTATTGCATTGAGTCAAATAGAAATAACATCGAAATAACAGTACGCGAAGAAACATAAAAAACTTAAAAAACAGATTGTCATACAGAAGTGAAACAAGTTGGTCGTGTTAAGTTTCACTTCACCGCTAGTTCTTAAACTTTTATTTTTTTTTTTTATTTTTTATTTTTATCTTTATTTTTTGATATAAAATTGTGTGGCGAAAACCTTTCCCCACTAAATTTTTGGACATTTTTTCAACACAGTCATGGACGGTTAGGCCGTAGTTATGTATATTCAGACTTTTCTCGTCGAACACCGTGAAACACGAAGAGAGAGCTCTTACTCAATTTTACAATGAACACGATGTGCTCGCTGAAATAAACATCGAGCACGCCGACTATTGAGGGTGGCAATGAGCCACCCTGACAATTACATAAAAGGAACAAAAATGTATATAAAACAGTATGAAAACATGCAAACCATTGTTTTCATTTTCAAAAAAGGC
Source organism: Palloptera scutellata (assembly GCA_958295655.1). Classification (NCBI taxonomy): domain Eukaryota; kingdom Metazoa; phylum Arthropoda; class Insecta; order Diptera; family Pallopteridae; genus Palloptera; species Palloptera scutellata. The sequence goes on along the minus strand of OY282452.1, from coordinate 28,627,806 downwards.
TGCGAATATTTTTAACGCTTAAAAGTGGATATTATTTTCTTTAAAAAATTATGAAAACTATTTATATATCATATTATCGGTATTCAGGATGTGATGCAAATGGTCTTAACTTTATTAACTTCACTCTATATCTTTATAAAATTGTTTGAAGTTTGTTTTTATGCCATTTAGTGTTGGATTTGCGTACAAAATAATATTATAAAAAACTGCACGAAAGAAATACTTAATGTGTTTTCTCAACAGCAAACACCATCATAACCACGGTCTTAAGAAATTATGATAAACTGATGTACATTTTATAGAAGGGTACAAAACGATTAGTTTTTTGCAGTGTTTTGGTATGAAAATTGAGGCGCCTTAATGTACATATAGAGTGCATATACATACATAATTTAATTTTAGTAAAGGTGTTAAAATTTAATAATGTTATTATGTTAAACGTATGCGAGCATGCAAACCTAATTAATGAAACATTTTTTTAGTAATTTTTTCATTCACCACCCCCACCACTTCAAACACAAAAAAATAAGGGAAAATTTTAAAGACTCACTGTGTATGAAGTCGACAAAATTAAGTTGAGAAGAGTGGTAGAAGAGGAAGTATGTGGTTTTAGTGGGTAGGAATCCGACATAACCCGATGAGAACTGGAGTTCTGCGGTACCTATGAAGGTTTCTACCTGCCAACCCCCCCAAAAAAAATTTAAGTTTGGTCAAGTTGATGTAAATTTAGGTATAAATAAAGTTCTCTGCATATATATAGAGAAAGTTTCACGTCTAAGCCAACACAAACAAGATTTTTCTTTTTGTTAGTGGCACAACTGTACATTGAGTGACTAGGCCAAGGTGTTGTCCGTGTTATATTTTTACACGAATGGAAGAAAGAGATGAAAAAGTGGATTTATGGAAAAATTATTTCATACTGAATTATTTGACTGAACAATCAATGAACAATAATGTAACACTTTTTTTTTTTGTACTTAAAATTAAAATTAAAATTAGTCAGCAAAGAAAACATTTATTTCAATAAATACCCCATAAATACTGTTAAAAAGAATAAATGCAACAAATACTGTAAAAATCAATAGAAATACAATTGAATCAACTGCAAATTCTTATTATATTAATTTCTAGACAGTTAAATCAATCAATATTTTTCCATATAAATTTATACATAGCTGATTTTTGTGTTTTTATCTTCCTGCAAAAATTAAATTATATTCTTCTCTTAGCAAAACATCGAGTAGCAAGGGCAACGTACAACGCATGTATAACGAGTAAATATAGGTATAAAAAAATTTATATGCAACATCTGAGGTTAATCAAATTCAAATGACATTCATAATATTCCCACGATTTACATTACATCCTCGAATTCATCACAAACAAATTTACACATAAAAAACAATTTATATCTAAAAAAAGCCTAACAAAAACGAAAAAGGGAGAGAGAAAAAAAATTGATTAGAAACGATTTTTCATATCACATCAAACTAATGTAAGAAACATATGACGTATGATTGATTTGCATCAAACTCATATATTTATATACATATTTTTATGCACATATTTAAGTATACCATATTTTTAGGTGGTTGCTGTGGTGTAGTAGTAGTGCGTTGGACTGCTACGCAGAGTCTCCGGGGTTCGAATCTCGGCACATGCAAAATCAAAAAGTAGAAAAGATAATTTTTCTACCCACCTTACTTTTACTTACTTTTAATGGCACAACAGCCCTTGGAGGGCCTGGGCCGAGCTTTTCGCATCCACTCTTGTTGTGCGTGTTATATTTGTACATGAATGGAAGGGACCTACAGTTTAATGCCGAATCCGAACGGCGAAGTGAAAAGCTTTTCATAGGCAATTTTCGTATTTTTTCTACTTTTTGATTTTGATTTTGCCTGTGCCGAGATTCGAACCCCGGACACTCTACGTAGCAGTCCAACACATTACCATTACGCCACAGCGACCGCCTTTCCTGATTAACACCTCTCATATTCACTCACTACTCCAATACAATGAATCATTGATATTAAACTATTGATATTAAACTTCTAATATTTGAATAATTATAAAAAAAAGAAACAAGTTTTTCATGCATTAAAATATTATGAATATTCCTTTGGAATCAGAAAACAAACAAAAAATACCAATAAAAACACATCAGGCACGCACAATCAATTATGAAAATTTAGTAGCTACAAAAAATAAAATTTTCCCACCCCCTTGGCAATTTTCTACTTTTGCTACGTTTCGCTTTTAATAATCTTTTTAATGTTTGCTATTGTTTAAATCAGTTAAAGCGTTAATGCTCCTTAAAGATTTTCAGAAACATGAGATTTCCATACCTCATCTTGAAATCAGAGCTACGATGGCGGCAACGGAAGCAACATTATCGAAAGTTGTGCCAATGCTTAAGCGCCATGTGCAGTGTGGGTGTCTCAGACACGGCAGAGATTACAACTCGCAAATTTGTGTGTAAAACTAAATTAACACGATAAAATAATAAAATAAAATGTCTCAGGTGTATTTTATGACAAATAATCCGATAATGCCGGTGAATATTTCATTTATACTTGTTTGTTTCGTTGATTGTTTTTGTTTCGCTCTGCTGGATGTAAAACGTTAAAATTCGGTAATTGTGTTAATAATGAAATTAACAACAAAACAAAATTATACAATTAATATTTTTATTACTTTTTAATGAGTCTTAATTTAGATGTAATATACAAATAGACATTTCGTTGATGATGAAAATGATTTCATTTCTGTCTAAATGTAATTACTCGTTACTAATCTGATATGATTTTGAGTAAGTTTCACAACTTGATACTATAGTGATTCATGCCTCACATTTCTCGCATCAAAATTTCATTGCGTTACATTCTGCCGCAAATTGCTAGTATAACCACGGACACAGTTGACAGCTGCCAAATTAGAAATCATCTTTATCCACATTTCAAAGTTCTCAAAATCTGGAGGTTCGATTAAAAATGTCAATGCCATTTCAAAAATAAACATAAAATTTTGCGTTCATTATTTCAAAATTACAATTACATAAGTTTAGTTAAAGATTTTTAATGAAAATATTCCAGATTTAAGAACTAATTCAACTGCTCAAAATTCCTTTATTCTTATTCTACGTCGTAGATATTTTATTTTATAATTTTAAATAACCTTTGATAACTTCTAATAATTAACCTCAAAGATTTTTATAACACTTTGTGAAACATTACAAACTCTTGCAAGCGAAAAGGAGAACTTTTCAAGAATAATTCAGAGTCGCATATTTTGATCCTGTACCCCGGTTTTTCATATCACATCTATAAGATTTTGACTTGGGTGACTAACCAAATACCATATATATTGATGAGATTATTAGTTATTATTATTCACTGGAAAGCAAAATGGAGTTGCTACGCCACTACAGAATAACATACAAAAGTATGTATGTATATTAAATTAATCGAATAACCTCAGTCACAGTACGTTGACTGGCAGCATCATGTGCTTGCCTTAATATTACGATACCACATTTCATGGACGACTTATTAAATGGAAAAACATGTTCGGAGATTGCGTACAATTTTGTGTTGGAACTGTTACAAACTTACTATCATATTCAGAAAAATTACAAGTAAAATGGGACAAAGTTGAAGGTAGAGAACATAAAATGACGTGATGATATGCAATATTTGCTTGAGCTGGGCCTAGCCTTTAGACACTACAAGGTCTTCATGGAGTTTCCTTACATGAATTTCAAAGCCCTACCACCAAAAAATAACTCTCGATTGATTTTAGGAGTATTTATAAAGTTGAATTGCTTCAGATTTGCAAAATTTATATGTGGTCTCTGTGGCGTAGTGGTAGTGCGTTGGGCTGCTACGCAGAATGTCCGGGGTTCGAATCTCGGCACAGACAAAATCAGAAAGTAGGAAAAATAATTTTTCTACACAGCACCACCTCTTGGCAGGCACTGGCAAACCTACAAGAGTAAAAATTGTCTATGAAATGCTTTTCACTTCGCCGTTCGGGTTCGGCATTAAACTGTAGGTCGCTTCCATTCAAGTACAAATCTAACACGCACAACATGAGTGGAAGTGGATGCGAAAAGCTCCTCCTAGACCCTCCATGGGCTGTTTTGCCATTAAAAGTAAAGTAAGTAAAGCATGGCATGGTATTTGGTTCTCGGATCACCGCTTTCATAAAGACGAATTAGCAACTCTACAACAATCACTCATCCAGTTCAAAAAAACTTGTTAGTGAAAGAAGATTCCGCAATTCGAAAACAACAGCGTAGTAAGAAGGCAGTAATGATCATGAACCTCCTGCAACAACAAAAAAAAAAAAAAAAAAAAAAAATATTGTCTGCAATGTCAGCGCTTAATTCCAAAAACGCGCTACTGCCTCCTAAATAGCATACTAACTCTATTTAACTGCATCAATTGTTGTAAAATGCAAACACAAATAGAATTCATAACAGCATCAGCAGCATCAAACTATTGCTAATGATAGCTGTATTGTTTAGCCTGTAAAGTTGGAAAAATTTATTGGCTTCAATTTCTGAATTAAAATGTGTTTCACTTTTCGTTTGAGTTCTTGTGTTGTGATTAATTAATGAATGTCATATGTACTTAGATAAATGATCTTCAGATTAAACAAAGTAAAACTAGTAAAAATCATGTGACAATGCGGATAGGTAACATTTTTTTCGAAGTAGCAATGTGTTTTGCGTCACTGATATTCATGAAGCTGAAAGGCACTAAGGAAGATACTCCGTAAGATCTATAGTCCAATATGCTTTGATTACCAAGACCTATCATCGGTTGTAGGTTAGAAGAAAGTCACATTTTGATAACAAAATTTTAAACCTGGTCGGTAGGTCTCAAATGATACGATTTTAATCTCAATTTTGCGATATCTTCCGTGGTATCTCTCGGTCCAGAAAGGGTTAAATGAAGAGTCAGTACTAATACGATCTTATATATGGATTGACATTTTGGATTAAATTTACAAAATGAAGGGCATCGGTGTCACCAGGCCAAATTCAGTTTTACGTGCTGATATCGCTACAGTTCAGAAACGGATTTCCGGTCAAAGTTGATCAAATCTTATCAAGTTTTTCTTGTTTGCTTTTAATTGGGTTTAATAGCGGATCCAGGGAGGAAGGGGATGTTAGGAAGTATTTCCCATTTAAAGGCCACATTCCACTATGTCGATGTCTTTAAAATATATTTCCAGTATATACATATTATTTAATGTAACTGCAATATTTGTAGGTAATTCACATACTTTTTTCTTTCTCCGTTTAACTTTTCATGCTTGGTTGAATTTCATTTGATTTTCTTGTCACCATTAAATGAATAAATTTGTGCAATGAAAAATTTATAGTTTTGACCGCACACACACTCACACGTCAATATCAATATCAAAAGTTAACAACAGCAGCAACAAGAGGAGCAACAACAATGACAAGAACAATTACATCAATCATATTTACACGTCATTAACACTTTTTGACATTTGACATATATAGGTATATGGTATGTCAGCATTTCAATAAAATTTTTCGCCTGTTGTTGTTGTTATTGTAAAGGGTGTTTTTTTTAGAAGTTGGGTTTTCAATCTAGCAATACTTTTTTCGGAGTTGGTCTTTTTGACAGATGTCACTTGATTTATGCTCAGTTTGGTTTGCCCTTTAATAATAAATAAACTTACTCCTGAACAACGTTTGCAAATCGTGCAAATTTATTACCAAAATAATGGTTCGGTTCACATGACACATCGCGCTCTGCGTCCAATATTCGATGAAGCTCACTTTTCACTTCATAATACACAAGCCATTGTTGAGACGCCGTTACATCCTCAAAAAGTCACTGTTTGGTGTGCTCTATGGGCAGAGGGAATCATTGGTCCATATTTCTTCAAAGATGAAGCCGGTCATAATGTTACAGTCAATGGGGAACGCTATAGAGCCATGATTAATGTCTTTTTCGTGCCTGCATTGGAGGATGTTGATGTGGACGACCTTTGGTTCCAACAATACGGCGCTACATGCCATACAGTCATGCAACCAACGAAACAATCCATTCATTGAAGGAAACTTTTGGTGAGCGCATTATCTCGCGTCGTGGGCCTGTGACGTGGTCTCCAAGATCGTGCGATTTAACACCGCTGACGGACTATTTTCTGTGGGATTATATGAAGTCGCTTGTCTACGCAGATAAGCGCAAGACGATTGACGCCTTGGAAGAGAATATTCGGCGCGTTAATACTAACATACGGACCCAATTCCTGCAAAAAGTGGTCGAAAATCGGGCCTCTCGCCTGGAATTTATTCAAACCAGCCGCGGCGGCTACTTGCCCGAAATCGCTTTTAAAACATAATGGCAAATCCTTATCTTTATAATAAAGCTACATAAATTCTTGGCCATAGTATTAAATTATATGCGTTTTATTTCTTCTTGAAAACCACTCTTCTAAAAAAATCACGCTGTATATTATATCTTAACTAAAATTCTCGTTAATATCATTTGTAGGGTGAGTTTGCTGTGGATAGACGAAGTGAAAGGTAGGTTACATTTAAAAAACCCTTTGCAAAATAAATTTACAAGTTTGAAAGTAAACTTCAATTTTTCTAATACTAAAAATTCTTTATTACAATAACCTTTTTGTTTGTGTCCTTTAAGTTAGAATTATAAGTTTTTAACAGCTCATGAGTAGCGTTCTTGCGTACAATATTTTTCACAAGGTTTAATTTTGTACAACTTCTTTATCTACTGGGGATGATGAGTAGCTACATTTCATTTGTAATTTACTGCAACATAATTGTTCAAGGTAAATTTAAGAACCATATGCAAATGTGCAAATGAGGCAGAAAATGACTGGGTATGTAAATAGTACATATCGCTTGTTTGCTGCAAGATAGTCATATCTTAAGAAATATATTATTTATTTATTATCTATTATTTATGGGGAGCCGTTAAAGATAAGTGTTACGCCAACCATCCAGCAACGATTGAGGCCCTTATAAAGGAAATTGGTACCATAGGTCAAGTACACCTCCATACAGATAGAAAATGTACTGAAAAATTGGGTTTATCGTATGGGCGACTGCAAGGCCAGCAGTGGAAATCATTTGAATGAAATAGTCTATTTACTTTCGAATAATAAAAATCAAATTGTGAAACAAAATTATCAGTTTCTTATTGACACCAAAATCAAATTTCAAATTATAAATGGTGCATCCTGTACTTATGGAGTAAGCCACACATGCTTTTTGTGAATTCATTTCGAGATATCAATACCTGCTATTTTGCTTTGAGATCTGTAAATTTTTCCAACTTTATTTCACAAAATCCACTACCACTTTTTAAATACACAATTTCTTAATTTCAGAACTACTTATAATAATGACTTTAGTTTTAGAACCAAAAACATGAGGAAACTACAGCAAGAACAAATTGAAAATAAACAGACCGAACGGAATGAACAAGTTACAGTGAAGCAAAACGAGAATATCATAGGTATTACCAAACGAATTCGTAAGCTTCAAAAGTTGTTAAAAGATATGAAACAACTTAAAGAACGAAAAGATCAGCAGAAACTATTGCAAACAAACCAAAAAGCTATAATTAGTAGGCAAGTATAATATCAAAATGAACTGAATAAATTACGGCAACTTAAAAAGCTATCGATAACGCTAGATGAAAAATGTCTATTACTCTACTCGGTTACAGCTGCTAGAACAAGCAGACGAAGAACAAATATATAATCTGCGAGAAGAATATGATCGTGAGCAATCTTTAAGAACTCGCAAGCTTCATAAAAAGTTAGAGCAATTAAAAAAAGTTAAGAAACCAGCACATCAAAGCCAATCAGTCGCACCCAAGCGTGTGGTTAAAATCAATAAAGAACCCATATATGCAAATGATTTGAACGAAATAAAGCCACATGAACAAAGTGAATGTACATGCCTAAGAACGACTATAAAGATGCTACGGGAGCAAATATTTCAATCTTACAATCGCTTGCTGGAAATATGTAGTTTGAAGCAACAACGGAAGAAGGGCAGTGTCCTTACAAAAAAACAGTTGGAACAAATCGTAAGCCAAAAAGCGTTGCAGCAGCAAATAGAAGAGTTTTTCGAACAAGAGCAGCATAAGCAACTGGGACAGAAGCAAACAGGAGAGCAGTTACTTAGCACAGAACAAACAGAAATTAAAGCTGAAGAAGACGAAATGAGTCGACCGGAAAAACGACAGAAAAATGTTGTAAACGCATTACGGAAGGATAATAAAGAACGAAATGCAGAAGTCGAAGAAATAATAACAGCTGAAGATATCGAACAAATATAAGAGTTAATGCGTCAGCAAGGAATAGCAGAAAAAGAAAAGTAAGTAGATTGGCAGCATTAGAAAACGGAAAGAATAATGCCAAATAATAATAAACAAAAAATAGATAAATCAAATAAAAGAAAACTCAGTAATTGGCATTATTTGTCAAATATTATCAAAAACATATATATGATAGATAACAGAAGACGACAGAGAAGCAAAACTTGAATATTGGACAATTAAAGCGACATTAGCAATAAAATACAATTTCTTCATGAGATAATCATACTGTAACTATTTCCATTTTAACTTAATTTAAAAATACTTTGTATTTGGGAATTGGTAGGTTAATTTACCTCGTTCTCCAATTAATCAAATAAAAACGCAGATTTTTCTTATTACCAATAAGGGAACTTATTTAACTTTATTAAGGTTAGTTTAACAAAATATGAAAGTAGGCTGAACTACGTGTGAGGTCGAGAGTGTGAGCGACAGGAATGAGAATGCGTAACTGTTATGCAAAAGCTTATTACTAGAAAAGTAGTTCAAAGAAGAATAGCGGAAAATGAGTGAACTTAAAATTTAATACAGGGTATTCCACATGTATATTGATTTAAATACTTAAAAAAGGGCATTTTTAATAAATTTAATTCGCACTGACCAAAATTTTTAACCAATAATTGAATAAATATTGCTTTACAAGTTTTAGGTTAGCCGTAAAAGTGTTAATAAGAATGTTAAAATGGAGTTATGCTGATCATCCAGGTCTAGATTTTTTAAAATAATTTACTTCTGAAGTTCCGTCCTGCACAGTTTTATGTACTTAGCTGATTTTGTGACTTAAAGATTTTTAATCCGATCTAACTTTTGCAAAGCTATTTAAATTTTTTTTTTCAATGGGTAATATATAATAAAGAGCTTACTGCAACATAATGGATATAGTTCCCAACTACATATAATGCCCACCTTAGCCTTACCCCTCTATCAATCGATAAAGGAGCCCTCTATCGATTGATAGAAGGCGCTGATTTGCGTATGATTTATACTCGACACAAAAACTTTACATTTTAAACAAAAATCATTAGAATTTTCTATAGCTGAAAGAATAAGCGAGTATAGACTGAAAAAAACGCGAGGCACAAACAAATGGAGATTGTGTTACGATAAAATCACCAGCAAAATTTGCGGCGGAGAGACAGCGAGAATGTATGTACATAGACTTCGTCGAAAAATCGAGGCCCAAAAAAATTCAGATTCTGCTATCGAGTAAAAAATTCGTAAACCAGCACCGAGATATCGCAAGACTGTGTACTTCTCAAGCAACTTGAGGCACAACAAAATTCAAATTTCGTGAGAAACAACTTGCAAAGACTTATGCGTAGAGAAATAATGAATGGCAAATGAGTAATTAGAGAGCCAATAATTGCATCAACAGTCATGTGTCATTGAATCCCGACGACGATCCTTAGATTATACAGCACCAGGCAGTCACTGAAGTGGCCGAATTCCAAGCTTCTCCACGAAAGAGAAGGGCAGAATATTTACTTGAAAATTTACCTAACACAACACAATATAGACGAGATTTGCCAAGTTTCTAGTCATCCTCATAACATTCGCGAGTTCTCAGACCGTCAAGTGACAAATTTTCACCTGTTGAGATCATACAACCTAAATATTTTGATGATGATGTATATTATAATGATGATGATTTAGCAATTAAATTCGCATGCTTTGAGTATGCATATTTTGATGAAGATGATAATTTTGCAGAGTGGGTTGCATGCATTGGAAATGCAAACGATCAAAATGAAGTTAATCCAGATGTAGCACACCTGGAATCAGAGAGTCATCAAACTGAACTATACAAGGCTTATCGTTTGCATAAATCAGCACATAAACAATTTCAAAACATGTTCGTTAAAAATTCTTTCGGCCACGCTTATAATGTCTGCGATAGACTCTGGTTTTTACAAGATTGCTAAACCTAACCTTAAACTCCAAAACGCAAACGTTCTGAAGAAGTAAACTTCTGTTGGACGTTCCACTGACGTTTATTTTTTATTTACATTATTTCTTTCATATTTATATTTTTTTAAATAATAATTATATCCAATTTAATTTGCAATTTTCCCAATAACAAGGAGATGTTCCCATATAAAGGTAACGCTAAAACTACGACCACCTGGGAAACCCATAAATAATAAAAACAAACTTGAAACGCAGAAAGCATATTGACCCTTCCAATAGCCTGTGTTCTAAAGGAGAAGAGAAAACTTTTTGAGCAAAGCGGACAACTAATAATAATGGGTTAAAAACAACAAAAATTTATTTTCTAGTTTTAGTAAAGCATGTTTGGGAACATTTCTGTGTGAAACGTCGCTAACCGTAAGCAGTAACAGTAAAACTACATGTCTGTATTTTAAGATGTTTCTAAACTTATTTCATTTTATAAACTGTATGTGTTAGTTTTGTTTTATGTAAGTATATAAATTTTTAATTAAATTTTATGAGAAAAAACTTTAAAGTATTTTGCTTATTAATAACTTAAATCTTTTTTTTTTTGTAGTAAAATACTAATATTAAACATATCAATAATGGCTGAAGCACTAGAACCTGAAGTCTATGAGCAATTAAGGCTACAACGGGAGCAGGAAAAACAACAAAAAGAACAGCAGCTGCAAAATGAACCTGAAGACTGTGAACAATTAAGGCAACAACGGGAGCAGGAAAAACAACAACAAGAACAGCAGCTGCAAAATGAACCTGAAGACTGTGAACAATTAAGGCAACAACGGGAGCAAAAACAACAACTACGAGAACAGCAGCTGCAAAATGAACCTGAGGTCTGTGAGCAATTAAGGCAACAACGGGAGCAGGAAAAACAACAAATAGAACAACAGCTGCGAAATGAACCTGAAGTCTATGAGCAATTTAGGCACCAACAGCAGCAGCAACAACAAGAACAGCAGCTGCAAAGTGAACCTGGAGTCTATGAGCAATTAATGCAACAACGGAATCGGCAACAACAAGAACAAGAACAGCTGCAAAATGAACAGGGGGAACAAGTTGGTGGCGCTAACAGGAATCGAAGCCAGAATGAAGCCAGGATGCAAAAACTTAGTCAACTATTGCAGGATATAAAGTTTTTGAAGAAACATAAACGTGAAGGGCATCGGCTTGCACTTAATCAAATAGCGAAAATTGAAAATGAGTCCAAATACCGGAAAGAGTTCCACGAGTTACGACAAAAGAGCATCGAACTTCAAAAGCAACAGCAAAAGAATCAGCAAAAACATCAAGAAGATGTATTGAAAGATAAAATAATGAAGACTAAAAAAAAATTAACTGAAATTAAAGAATTAAAAGAACAGCGAAGTCGAGGCAGACAAATTGATCAGAACCAAGAAGCTAAAATCAATAGGGAAGTATTTTATGAAACAGAACTGTCCGATTTGATGAGTCTTATGCATAAATACTTTGCGCCAGCCACAGATACAGGTGCAGTTAACAAAACACTTAAACAAAAAATAGTCGAAATTCAAAACCACTTGACAGACATAAAAAAAATAAAGAAAATCAAAGAGAGCGGCGAACCACTTTCTCCTAGCGAAGAAACTAAACTCTATAAGGAAGTTGATTATGCAATTGAACTGGTCGGGTTGGAGGATGCAATGAGAGAATGCACTGAGCAAAGTATAGCGACGGAAAAAGAATGGAGGAAAACCAAAAAAAAAATATATGCGCTTAGAAAAAAACTAACTGAAATAGATGAATTAAAGGATTTGGTCGTTAAAGGCAGAGTTCTTGATAGTAATCAAGAAGCTAAATTCAGTAAGGAATTTGTTTATGCATTAGAGCTGGTCCATTTGGAGAGCAAAGTAAGAAATCGCACTAGTTACGTTTTAGAAGAACAAAAAATATTAAATATTAAACAAGAAGAAAGTAGTGATGAAGTTAAAGTTTCATGTGATACAAAACTTGCCGACTGGCAGGAAACATCATGTGAAATGAATGACTTAAGCTATACCAAAAGACGCCGCTTTTCATCTGACAATAACGATACAGCTTTAAATAAATTTGAACATGTGACTGATTTGGAAGAAATGGGGTCCTCGGAGGAACCGGACGATCTAAGGCATCCGGTGGAACAGGAAGATACATGGACTCCCGCGGAAAAAAGGGAAATAGCTAAACTACGAACCTTGTTGGAACAGGAGTTACTAGGACGGCCCATGGCACAGAAGAATCTAAGGTCACAAGAGGAACAGAAGAAATTACAAATAATAGAGAAGGAAGAGAAACTAGTGGAACAGGAGGAATTAGAAGAGCAGATGTTACAAAAGGAACTGGAAACGCCAGTAGAACAAAAAGAACCACAGACACCAACAGAAAACAAGAAATTAAGACCACCTGTAGAAGGGCAAGAACAAGAAAAACAAGGAATAAAGAAAAACAATAAGGAACATAAAGAACAACAAACTCCGATGGAAAAGAAGAAAATTGGAGCGCAGGTGGAGCATGAACAAGTGGAATCAGCAGCGAAACAGGAAGAACTAGGGTCACCTGTGGAGCAGGAAGAACTACGGCCGCTAATGGAACCAGAGCAATTAGAACCGTCAGTGGAAGAGGTAAAACCACGCAAGGAATTACAATACACAGACAGTCATGCTGAGAAATGGTGTTTCGGCCAAATCTTGAGAATTAGCCATGTACTAACGCGAATACAATGTTTAATTGGCTACAGAAAGAGAGGAGTAGTCCTTACGCCAGAGGAGTCGGATTTAGTGGCTAACGAAGAAGAATCACGTAAAATGTTCATTGTACTCAGTAGAATTTACGATGACCTCTCTGGTACAGATATCATGGAAAAAAACGAGGAAGTTAACGAATTTAAAGAACTTTTGAGACGAGAACTTCAAGGAGAACTGAAGAAACATATAGACGAAGACAACCAACAAGCACAATTAGATTTAAAAATGGAAGAAGCCAAAGAAATATTAGCAAGAAAGCAACTACCAACAGAAAGAGAGATACATCAATTACAGCTAGAAAACGAAATGAAGCGAAATCAACTAAAGCTACTAGAAATAGAAATAGACGAAATAAATCGTCAACACGAAGAAGTAGAGAAAGAAAAGAAAAAACAAGTTAAAGAAATGCTAGCGCAACTGCAAAAAGAAAGTATAGTGAGGAAAACACGAACAGAACAACAAATTATGAAATTAGAGAAAGAAAAAGAGCAATTGAAACAGCAAATGAAAGAAGGAGAAGAACGTATTAATCAGATGGAAAAGAAAGAACAAGAGTCTCATCTAAAGGATAAAGATAAAGTAAATCAAATCGAAGAAGAATTCAGGCAGCTAGTACTAAAAAAAGAACAAAGGAGACAAGTAGGATATGAGAGAATGGAACGACTAATTCTAGAAGAATTGGAAAAACATAAGCGACTAGCCAAAGAAAAAAAACTAAACGAGGTAAAACAAGAAGAAGAAATAAACCGATTGGAAGAAGAAATAAGGCAATTGAAAGATCAATTAAATGCGATGAAAATGCAAGAGGAAGCCGATATAAGACAACAAATGAAAGAAAGAGAAGAGAAATGTAAGCGGCTGGAAGAAGAGGAAAGAATAAATCAAGAAAAAATCGAAGAGGAAATAAAGCAAATAGCAGAAGAAGAAAAGCGGCTACAAAAATATAAAGAAGATTTAATAAGTCAACGAGAACGCGACAGAATTATAAAGGAGTTTCTAAAAGGAGATGGCGAAACAAGGCTACTAGGTAAAATAGGAGAAGACCACATAGGAAACACAAATATACAAAAAGCTCCAACTAATCAATCTAGAGTAAAGGTGTTGCGTTCAAAATTGGAAGAACGAATAAAACAAAAAGGAGAAGAAAGAAAACATCAAAAGAAAGAAGAAGATGAAGATGACGAAACGCGCAATAGGAGCTAGGTAACCAAGAATAAGAATAACAGTGAATCTTATAACTAATCGAATCAATTAATTGCAAATTTGCAACTGCAACTTGACTTCTGACAAAATTCTGTAAGCGAGGCAAGCAAGCTAGCTAACTGTGAGCAATAGAAATGCTAAACTTTAAAGCTTAAGAAATTGAATAATCAAAAATTAACTAAATAATAATTTTTTTTTTGTTTTCAATGCAAAAATTATGAACAAAGAAAACTTAAAAAATACAATTTTGTAATCTACATACATAAGTATCACAACTTAACTACATGCTTCTTTCACTTATTCGAAGAATGTTTAATATTTTGCTATGTCATTTCGTAATTAAAAAAAAAATATCAAACCGAAAATATAAAATAATTTTTAATAAAATTTTACGCACATATACATACATTTTCCATTTTTATTGTACTCTATTGTAATTTCAATTACAGCTCATTATACCTTATGAAAATGATAATGAATCCGCCCACTAACGTCACAATTGACATAGACACACACATGCTTATGCTTGAATATGTATGCGTTGGTGGATCTGTGTGAAAGAATATAATAATTTCCCCTTCATTTTGTATAATCATTTTTTTTTATTACCAACATATTTTTCTGCCATCGCATTCATATCTTTGCAAATAAATGCCATGGCAAATTCATAAATTTCAATTGAATGCAACCCAGTTGGAAGTGGGTAATAATTCAATAAATAAATTCTTCAATCAAATTGAATCTATTCCAAGATTGCTTGCGAAAATATAAGCATTAAATTGAATGAAGCGCAACGATCTTTGGATAAAGGAATGGAATACAAGCAGAAAATTTTAAATATATAAACAAATATGAAAACAAATTTTCTTTTACTCGTTTTACAGTTATTACAATGTAATCGAAAAAACACACGATTTTCACTTTAAATAGCATAGCACATTACAAGACAAAACAAGTTACTGGGACTGCAATATTTTAACATGATTCGTGCCTCTTTACCACCACAGAGTTTTCCAGAAAAATATTTCCCATTAATAAGTCATTGGAAGGACCATGTATATTTTAGATGATAAAGAATATCTGAGTAAGGAATCGAAATTAGCGCACTCGATTTACCCTAAAAAGTTACTCATTTGCCATTTAATTTTTTTTAAGTGTCAAACAGTGTCGTACAGATACTTATATCAGTTATACCCTTGATGATGAATAGGCGATTCAAAGAAAAGTCGTATACTACTTTATACTTACTATAATTGTTTTTTTATTTGCTTACTACTAAATAAAGTTTCCCAATGGGATGTTGTACACACACATTTACACAAATTATAGCTTCACTCCTATGGACACAACTCAGCGAGATACAAAGTGAAAAGAGTTAGAGAAAGGCAGCAAATAAAAGAAGACCTTGTTAATGCGTATGGGTTTCAGATGAAGAGTTAATGACTTTGAGGCTCATAAGTAAGAACAGTTTACGTGGTAATTTTGACTGGGAATGACATCTACTTCGCAATAAGTTAAGCTTGTGTTATGCTTATACGTCGCCTACATATTTTGCTTTGACGCTTTCATTTGTTTATGTCATTTGCCGTCCTAGCTCTTGTTGCTTTAGATCGTTTCACTAAAGATGGCATTTATAATGAGCTGACAACAATTACAACAACAACAGTCATGCAAACATGTCTGTAAACTATCAGAACACAACCCCAAAGAAGAATGTGTATAATCATTTTCCATTGGCGCACTCACTTGCACACACTTGCACACACACACACAGCCACATATATACAGATACAATAAACTATTTCCACTTCCTTTTAATCTCATTACGGCGCTGTGATAAGGACACTTTTATTTTCCCACGATTTTTTTCCACTGCTTTTTCTACCTAAATGACTCTGCTTCTGTCTTTTATTTCTTATTGTTGGTAGTATTGTGTCAAGCACTCAATAAAGCAGAAGTAGTTTTCATAGAAAGTAAAAGGAATCGTCAGATAATATATACACAACTACTAAAACGTGGAATGTAGTAATTTCAAATGTAAATTATGTCAAGGAAACATGCTTCAATTGGGAGCATACTATTATATTAACTAGGCAAAAACAACAAGTACAAGAACAGAAACAGTTTCTAGAGTACCTAACTTCGTGCTTAAGTAAGTACTTGAGCATCCAAAACATTCAAATAATAAGTACATAATCGTATATATTAGCGTAACTAAAAACGTTAGGTACTGTATATTTCTCACGCAATAAAGAGTAAAGAATTAAAACGTTCCTAAAATTATACTACAATTTTTCCTTTTTTTTAGTAAAAATGGGGAAGAGAGCGAAGAGGGGAAAAAGTGTGAAAATATATTATGTTGTAAATTATCAATAGCATTCACAGTTTCCTATTTATTTTTTGTTTTTTATTTTACAACTTAAAATCGCTTACCTTGTTTCCTCATTTAGCGTTCAAAAACGTGCTTTAACTTTGTTATTCATTAAAAATGGCCTAAAAATATGCTTTCTTCTTACGAAGAACTAAGCAAGCTGAAACCTAATAAAAAACAAATTCAATGACAAAAATACTGGACAGTAGTCCCAAGTAAATTTTGTCGAAAACTGGAAAAAATAATTGAAAGTGAGTTTCTAAAAACCCAAAAAAATGTTTGGCGCACTATAACAAAGCATGTTTGTGCCACTGCCTTTGTTAACCAGGGCTTACTATGCACTTATATTGTATATTTAGCAACAAAATGAGCTACCAAATGGAAAGAATATGACAAGGTGACACAAAATCGTCCAGACGAGGCGTAATTGGAGCGGAAAGTCAACATTTTAAAATATGTCTTAAGGACACTTCTGTCTATGTATGTAAGTATTTATATATGTGTTTGCAAGCTCCACTTGAATATATTATTACTGCAAAAGTATGTCAGTTGTATGCTGCTAAGAAAAAAAAACAGATGAAGCAAAAAATTAAATTATCGCAGTAGCAAAATGTATGAAAAAAGAAGCATACTCAAACTTTTGTTAAGTGCGTAGCTTTAAAAATTTTTTTTTTTTATTTTCACTTATATTTTCTAGAATTCCTAAATGTAAAAAAACGTAAAGTGCGTAAGAAAAAAGGAAAAAGAAAAAATTTTACTTACATATAACGCTGCTGTTGGTCAGTATATGCTTTTGTCGTAACTTTTGTGTTGAAATTATTTAAAATTGCATGTTTTTTCTGTGTATTATTATAGATTATAGATGAATGGAATTTCTTTTGTCATGAAAAATTAGTGCTTTCATTAATGAATTTACATTTTATTTTTACTTTAATATGAAGTGGAAATTTTGGAATAGACCGAAATTGCAACGAAATAGCTGTATAAGCAATAAAAAATGACAGATCGGCACGATCTTCTGCAATTATGTAGACGATTAGTACTTGGTTTTGATGATCAATTCACATTCAATTGATACGATACAAAATGAATAAAACGGCAAC
Organism: Palloptera scutellata; assembly: GCA_958295655.1. Lineage (NCBI taxonomy): Eukaryota > Metazoa > Arthropoda > Insecta > Diptera > Pallopteridae > Palloptera > Palloptera scutellata. Next base: position 28,610,045 of record OY282452.1, on the reverse strand, counting down.
GAAACAGTAAGGCAATTAATTGGGTGGCTAACGAAATCTTTCGGATTTTGCTCCCAAAAGTTAGGTCTCATATCTTATGGAAACATCAATTCTCAATATTTTAAAGTATCTGTAGTTGTAATGGTGGTCGCTGTGGTGTAGTGGTAGTGTGTTGGACTGCTACGCAGAGTGTCCGGGGTTCGAATCTCGGCACAGGCAAAATCAAAGAAAAGTAGAAAAAATAATTTTTCTACCCGGCACCACCTCTTGGCAGGCAATGGCAAACCTACAAGAGTAAAAATTGCTATGAAAAGCTTTTCACTTAGCCGTTCGGATTCGGCATTAAACTGTAGGTCCCTTCCATTCATGTACAAATATAACACGCACAACATGAGTGGATGCGAAAAGCTCAGCCTAGGCCCTCCATGGGCTGTGATGCCATTAAAAGTAAAAGTAAGTAGTTGTAATCAGATTTATTTTACTGAAGAAATTATTAATTTTCTGTAACAGTTCAAAGTACCATTTTTCGTTCGTAATTTCATGTAAATTGCATTTTGCATTTTTCCAAAAAGTATGCAATACATTTCCAGTTAGCTTGTGAAATTATGTTAAATTGCCCGTTTTCGCATTTTTGTGTTTCCGAAGAATACCGATGTCACCGGCAAAACAAGCCTCTTCAAAACAGTGGATACCTCAAAATTTAGGGCATGTAATTTTTACAGGATAATCGACTCATTTATAGCACACAGGAAAAATCATAGTATATCACTTTAATATCCAGTGCTCTTTTCATATTTCCTGTTCATCATGTAAGGAAATCTTGTAATTTTTTATTTCTTCCTTAAACCTATGTACTTTATCTACTGATTTCAATTGTGCAATTACTATATGATGATAACAACAAAACAACAATAGCTAATTTGCTTACTACCAGTTCCCTTATTGCTTTTCTTTGTATACTTTCAATTTGAATAACTTGTTGAAACTGTCTTGCTGCTGTACATTCGATTAGATTAAGCCAAATTATATATAACTTTAATGGATAAATATATACTTGTAAGCATTTTCCTTAATAAGCTATTAGATTTGTCGCAAGCCTACACAGATTGCTTTAGGTGATAGTTTTTTTCTTAGTTTTTCGAACTACATACATACCACATAAGTACATAGTAGGTATTTGTTCTTAAGTTTATTTTTAAATTTATTTTTTGCATGTGTATTTTTATTACATTATTTCTTTTCTACTGTTGTAAAATATGGAAAGAAATCTTGAAATTAAGTACACCCGCAACAAATCGAAGATACCAGCTCTGATCGACTTGTCATTTCTATTGTCAGATGAGTTTGTAAATTAGCCTTACACTGTCCTAGAGTTTACATGGACTGAGTTCAATTGTGTTCGAACTCCTAGCCTGGTAATAAATCGAAGACAAAGAAAAGTTTGGAAAATAGCTGATATGTGACAATTAACCGGTTAATCAGTGTTAAGATCTCTAATTTATTGCAAGAAGTCTGAGATGAAATTCGATTAAGTTGAAACGATTGTTAGTTCTGAGTTGTAACACGATCTGAACTGGAACACAGTTGGGGTTAGGACTTGATATCAATTTGAATCAAGCTCTGAGTTGGAATGCGACCTGTGTTAGAACTTAACCTAAGTTGGAACACTATCGAGGTTGAAACACGGTCTGAATTGGAAGACGATTTGAGTACGAATACGTTTGGAGTTGGAACACCATTTGACTAGGAACACAATCTGAGATTGAAATTATGTCTTACGCTGCGTTTAGCCCGCCCGAAAGAATGAAGATTCTTTTGCTAAGAAATTGTTGCTAACAACTTTTCATTCGCGTAACCTTTTACAAGGCCTCGAACAAACATCAGAAGCCATCTTGTTCGTTCACCCGGTGTAGATAGTAAATAATAATTTTCCCAAACATAACTTTCTAGTAAAATACACAGAAAATAACCATTGTTGTAGTATTGCACTTCAAACTTTTCCAGTTGTTTTTTCCACTTTTATTTCTTTTTCATAATAGCAAAACAACAGCAACATTGGATTCGCAAAAAAGATCGTTCGGAGTATGTAACCGTTCACACCGCCACAACATTTTATAGCGAACACACCAACAGTTTACTCTGGCCGAACGAATTAAGAATGTTTCGTTCATTCGGGCGGTGTAAACGCAGCGTTAGACTTGACTTGATCTTTGTTGACACTCTGTCTAAGTTAGAACTCGAGCTAAGTTGGTACATGGTCCTTGAGAGAAAACGACCGAAATTAGAATACGGTTTGAGTTGGAATACGATCAGTGTAGGATAATGATCTAAATGGAAACACTATCCTAGACTTGATCTCTGAAGGAACAGTAAAGGTAAAGCATGTTCATGTTCCATTTTTATTCAAAATATTAATAATGGAAGATTGCGATTTTCGACACTAATTCAAAATTATTCCCAAACAAAAAATTCAAACTTTTATACCCTGAATTTGTTGGCACTAAATACCTAGCAGAAATTAGTGTTTTAATCTAGTGTTATACATCTTCAATGGTATATAAATGTGAGGAACCTGAAATCACAAATTCTAACTTAAAGAATTAGTCACGTGATTGTTCTTTTTCGATTTCACTCCGACGCTAATTCAACCCTAAACCAAAAATTGCGAGAAAAGACTTTGATAAGAAAATCAATACAATTTCTTCCAGCAAAGTATATCATTTTAAAATCTTAAAATTGATTTCTTAAACATTTAGGAAATAAAGCGGAAACCTAAAAAGATAAATTTTTTGCATTCTTTAATCTTTGAAATTGGATGAAAATCAGTTTTAAATATGCCAATCACACCAACACGTTAAAAAAATATTCTTTAGTTTTATCATATTAATGTAGATTAATATATCTCAACTTAAACGTGTTACCCAGTATAATTCAAAACTGTTCTTTAATTATTCACTTAGTAACACAGTATGAATATAAACGGTTTCAATGACAGATTTGTTGTGGTATTGCTTAATCGGATTGTATACATCTTTTTGTTTTTGGTCTCGCTTTCGACTACGATTTCTGAATTTAATTGCTCTTAAATGAATTGTGTTTGCTTTTGTTGTTTCTATTTTTACTTTTGCTTTTCTTTACCAATTATTACTCTATTTTTTAACTTCCACGCAAGTTTAATCGAATTCCTATTTCACATATATAAAATATTTAATTTTCTTGTAGTTTGAAGTCCCCGACTTACTTTACTTACTTTTAATGGCACAACAACCCATGGAGGGCCTAGGCCGAGCTTTTCGCATTCACTCATGTTGTGCGTGTTAAATTTGTACATGAATGGAAGGGACCTACAGTTTAATGCCGAATCCGAACGGCGAAGTGAAAAGCTTTTCATAGCAATTTTTACTCTTGTAGGTTTGCCATTGCCTGCCAAGAGGTGGTGCCGTGTAGAAAAATTATTTTTTCTACTTTTTATTTTGCCTGTGCCGAGATTCGAACCCCGGACACTCTGCGTAGCAGTCCAACGCACTACCACTACACCACAGCGACCCCGACCCAGTACACAAAAACAAATCGCCAGTTTACTAACAGACTGTCATAAATCAAAAAAAAAAATATATATATATATTAGTTTTGTGTTTTATATACAAAAATAACTGTTATTAAGTGTTTCATCCTGTGTAAAAAAAATCGTGGCTGTATCTTATGAACTTTTCACGTGAGAAGAGTAATTGTCGATATCAATTGTCTGTAGTGGCAGGTAAATTGAAAAGTTTAAATGCGTTTTCCTCAGAATTTATGTTTTTTGAGTTATGACGATAATGCAGCAAACGAGCGATTAATTCATATGTACATATGTCCCCCTCAATACTTTCGCATAAATTTTTGTGGCTTTACTCGTTTTAAAATTCAATAAGGTTTTCATTTTTCTCTTTTACGTTTTATTCATGCACCTAAGTAGTATGTATACGTGCATACTATGTATATATTAGATGCGCCCAAAAATAGTTTTAGTTTTTGTAATTTAACTTTAGTTTTTATGATTCTGTATGCACACATCAAAATATTACGACAAAGTCATTTCTCTCACTTCCTCTATTGCAGAATAAAATCGAAGTGAAACAGCACAAACAAAAGACCGAGTAAACAAAATCCACTCCTGCAAAAACAACACGAACAGCATTCTCTGTCTCTCTCTCTCTTTCTTTCTCTCTCAGCGACAGCACTGATTGTTTTATTTGTTTTAAAAATTTCGCAGAGAGATCTTACTTACATGAATGCTGAAAATCAACTAATATGATTTGCGTTGACAAAATTGCTCTCAAACTTTGCACAAATTCCATTTTTCGTCAAAAGTTCGTAGCTGCACGAAGAAGTTTATAGTATACGTGTGACAGCATTGCGTCGGCAGAGAATGTGATCCTATTCATATGTGAATAGGAAAAACAAAATTGGCCGACACTGGTATAGAGAATAATTACTCGATTGCTCGCAGTCGACCGCATTTATATGTAATATGTATATAAGAGATGACATTGAGAGAGCCTACGTCTCTGCTTGTACTGCATCAGCTCGATCCCTATACAAAAAAAGTCCGGTCACAATACCGGCTTTCACTGTATACCACTCTTTCCCATATTTAATAGGAACGAAATGAATTTCGTATGAAAATTCTACATTGAAATTATTATAATTTATCATTTGAGTTGATTTTTCCAACCAGTTACTTTTTACACTTTTTCATTGCATTGCGTCAAATATGTAGAAAGAATAGAATAGAAATAACACCGAAATAAGAGGACGTGAGGAAAAATGAAAACATAAAAACAGATTTATGTATAGAAGTGAAACCAGTTGGTCATGATAAGTTTCACTAAGCCGAGAGTGACTCTTACATTCTATTTTTCATTTTTGTAAAACAGGATTATAGAATTTTCTTTAAATGTAATCTGATATGAAATTTGGAGTCATTCCGGCAGCATTGTACTTTCCATTCTTAAAAACAAGTATTCTAGAAAACTTGAAACTTAAATTTTTCGAATTTACTATAGATATTTATTTCGGATTATATATTCCATTTTTAAAATTTTCAAGCAATTCTCTCCACAACTAAACGAGGTATTTCAAAAAAAATTCGTCGTTTCTTGTCCCTAGATATTTTACCATTACTTGATGATTTTTTATATAACAAAATCAGTTACTAACTGAGTGACTAACAAAGAGATTCCTTATTTCTCAGCTTCTCATTTCATTTACCCCCCGTAAGGTCTGAATAATTCTTGTTTTTCATATATTATATTAATTGTGGGCACATCTAATTTACAAATTTACAAACATACTTATGTATTTAAAATCGTGCTCACATTTATAGTTCCTTTTTTTTGAGACATTTGTTGCTATTGACTTTGGATTTTTAGAATTTTGTTATTGTGTGGTTTCAGTTACTAAAGATGTACAAAGACCCAATGACAAAAGTGTTGTGCTTTGACTTTTTTAAGCATCTAAGGCATATCAATTTAAAGCAATTTGGAAGAACTTTGAATTTGAAATATTTTCTCTAGGCATATTATAGCAATAGATAGAATTTAGAAGAAGCATTGAAGGACAATCGAAATGAATTTTTCTTTTGGAAGCAAAAGAGATGCGATCTTGAGGAATTATATATCTCTATTATTTGTAGTTATATAAATGTAACAAATATCTCCGGAGGGGATGCAAACAACAGGACTTACACCTTACGCGTATGGTTTTACTAAAATATTTGAAGTTGGATTAATTTCACTGTAAAAAAGATGCACTTCATCATTTCTGAAACTGTTCATCAACATTAGTTACTTAGTTACTTATAATAGTTAGAGCTTGACCACTGGGTATATATTCTGCTATTTTTCCTGATTTACTGAGGTTTACCACTTACAAATACACACGGGCTGATTGCCCGAAGTTTACATTTTTTCCATATTACATTCTTAGTTTTTTATTAAAAAAATTAAATAAAGAGAAAAAAAGTGACATTCCTTTTTGTATTTAATAATTTTTTTTTTTTAAATATTTTTTTTTTTTGTCAGATAAACTGCTCAGCAGTATTTGCAGCTGTTTGCTTCACAACTGTACTATTCAAATGTCAGTTACAGGAATTCGTTTTGAGAAAATGAACTTGAATGTAAATGTGAAAAATACATCGTAAGAAAATAGATGAGATAGACACTTTGTGATTATAAATTGAATGGGGTACAAAGTAAAATGTAAGAAAATTACTGAATATATAAATTTTATATTTTCAGCTCAGCTCATTTGAACTTGTATTTTATACTGAGCAAATTTAAGTAAGACATGGTATTGTACATCAAAAATTGCAAATTTACCGATTACATTCTCTCTTAAGCTGGGTTCAAGGTTTGATATTATTATCATGTTCATTATGTCTATTTTATTTAATCTATGTTATAGTCTTGTTAAACCTTTCGACCTGAAAATTCTGTCTTTATTAGAAAAAATGGTGCACACTTTTTTAAATAATGGAGATGCCAGTTATCAAACAATTGCGAAACTTGTAAAAACATCCTACGAAGCCATGCGGAGAAACGTTATCCGCTTCTTACAATAACAAAGAACCGCGAGGAAGTAACGGCACGGGCAAGAAAAGTACTGGAAGGGGCAAGGAATTGGAGAGGAAGTTCATAGAAATGATGAAGCAAAATTCTAACGCGATTTGGCAAAGGAAGAATAAGATGAAGAATCCAGAGACACAATATGAAGTCCTACAAAAAATATATTGTACCCCGAAGGGAACAAAAACAACAAAATGATGTAATTAAAAGAAGACGAAAATTATAAAAGTACCTCATGCCCAATAAAAATAACTGCAAGTCGTTCGTGCACTGCCTAATAATGAATATTTTTCTACGGTTAAACAACCGCATGGGTTTCCTGAAAAGGTTAAAACAATTCAACTAGAAAGATTCCCTTAAAAATTGATGGTGTGGCAGGCCATTTGCCAATGTGGTAAACGTAGCACCGAATTGCTAACGACTGTGTCGGTAAATTTTTGGTCGCTGTGGCATAGAAGAAATGCGTTGGTCTGCTATCAGAGGTTCAAATCTCGGCACAGGCAAAATCAAAAAGTAGAAAAAATAATTTTTCTACACGGCACCAACCCTTGGCAGGCAATGGCAAACATACAAGAGTAAAAATTGCTATGAATTGCTTTTCACTTCCCCGCTCGGATTCGGCATTAAACTGTAGATCCCTTCCATTCATTTACAAATATCGCACGCACAACATGAATGGATGCGAAAATCTCGGCCTAGGCCCTCCATGGGGTGTTGTGCCTTTAAAAGTAAGTAAAACTATAAAAAAAAATTAACGAAATATATTCCACAGCCAAAAACGTTGATAACTTGAACAAAAAAATATACATATATACCTGCAAGCAACCAATATGATCACAAATGCAATTGTGCAGAATTTAATGCGACCAATCAAATGCAAGCAACGGCTTGCTGCAGCGCCAATCAATAAATATTATAAATATGAATAAAAGCTAAAGTTTTTTATTTGAAGTATGAAAATGATCTTGTTCTACTGTTTGCAAATTATGATGTACCTATAATGTCTTATCTATAAAACTTACATATTTTAACTCGCTTAATCTCACACGAAGTTGTATATATTATAGGAAACATTTAAGCGACTTACCTGGAAAGAAAAAAGAGAACAAAAATATACTTTAGTTGGTAAATATTTAATAAGAGTTTCTTATTTTATTGGTCAATGTTAAATAATTTAAAATTTTCAAATGTTTAAGTGCCTTGTCTTGCATTTTCTATATTGAATTAACATCAATCTATAATATTTTACTTAAGCCCATTTATAGACCAACATTTTAAATATTCGTTTACTGAACAAATAAGCTCTACCATAAGTGTTTTGTATTTATTTTGTATCTATTTCATAAGATATCAGCATTTTAATTTTTTCATCTCAAGTTTTTATCGCTGTTTACTTATTTATCTTTAAGTATACATATATTTATATAGTCATACAAATGTGGAAGCTGATAATATGTTTTTATAGCTTTATTTAACTTTTAAAACAGCCAGGGTATTGCTGCTGTTCTTGTCTCGTCGTTTGAAGTATATATGCTACAATTTCACAGCTTCAAATCTTAAAGTGTTTTTGAAAAATATGTAGTAGATACTGCAATGTTAAAAGTGGCCGCCGTGGCGTAGTTGACAGCGCGCTGACTTGCTACTCAGAGTGTCCGCGGTTCCAATCGCGGCACATTCTGTAATCAAAAAGTAGAAAAAACAAAAACATTGGAAAAATTTTCCTAAGAATAGCTTTTCAATTTGCCGTTCGGATACGCCATAAAATAATAGTTCCCTTTAATTCGTATACAAATATAATACTCACAACATGAATGCATGCGAAAAGCTCGGCCTAGGACCTCCATAGGCTGTTGTCCCATTAGAGAAGTAGGAGAAGACAACAGTTCTAAATATTCTTTGTTCTCTAGGAAGGGGACAAACAATAAGCGAAGGGAACAAATGAGAAGAGCCAATGAAAAGGAACAACAAAAAGCCAGAAGACAAGAAGAGGATGATGACGAAGAAAAAGAGTAGAAGAAAACAACAAGAATAAAAGAATAGATGTGTAAAGAAGGCGGAATAGTTCGATTTGTAAATTTGTTTACTAGCTTTTGATCCTGAACTCTCTCAGGAATACATTTTAAATCAAAATTAGTGTAAACAAATATTGATCCAAAAATCCAAGTACACAAAATTTCAACAAAATCGATTGATCGGAAAAACTCAAATTTATTCTTGTTTGCCTTCAGGAATAATTTTGGGATCAAAATTTAGATCAGGGATTGGTTTGCTGGCCTCTTAAAAGCAGTGGTTCTCAAAATTTGAAAACCGGTTTTACATAGATGGCAATTCCAATTGGAAAAATTCCAATTTTTACTTGTTTTAGTTTTACTCGGAAATATATTCAGAAATAATTTTACGATTATTGAGATTCAAAGAGAAATTTCAACTAAATCGGAAATAACAGCTGCTGAACTTTTCTGTGAATATATTTATTTACAACTTACATACATACCAATGTGTATTTTAAATTAAAAAACGGACTATTTAATCTAGGCAATGGTTTCGATGGCTGATCTTACCTAATTCGGGCCCAAGGAATTCAATGGTATCATCAGTTTTTGAAGATTGGTTCGGGGTTTATTGGGCAACGGCTTAAAAGTTTAGGTATAAGTCAGTGGGGTAGGTAGGGGGAGGTAAAGGGGATGAATTTCCCAATTAAGTAAATTTTACAATATCTTATCTATGCCACTGTAATACATAATGAAAGATACAACATAACAATTTAAATTCATTTTAAATTTTTCTTTTCAATTTTTTCTCACTGACTTTATTGATAGGTGTTTACTGGATTGATCTTCAATTAGGGATGTGTTTAATGATTGAAATGTTATAGGTGGTTAGTTGTTGTTGTTGTTTGAGTGGTTGTTTTCATCTGAAAAACATAATTAGTGTAAAGAACCGTTTTAATACCATATTGAGCTGGGAATCAATGTAAGTCTCTGCATCTGATCCCCAAAGAGCTATGCCCACTTTGTGACGGTCAAATATGTGAGTAGACTTTTATCTCGATTCCTGAGATTTCATTAATATTTTGAAGGAATGGTTTGTCAAATGAGCGAAGTGTTGCTGTAGCCAAACCTGGGCAGGCAGCTACGACAGGAAGTAATGAATGGAAGATTAAGTTTTTCTGCATGTTATCCCACCTTCCAGTGGCCTGTGAAAACAGCGGTAATGCGTGAGATATTGGGACGAGAACACCCGAGTTGTTTTGTCCTGAGGTCATTATAGAAAGAAAAGAAAAAAGAAAGAATAAAAGTCAGGTAGTGAGAAGCAAAAGTGGTCTTAACACTGCTAAACGGAATTGTGACAGATTCCGCTGTAGCGATGTCAAGGGCCGAACATAACCTAGCTAGCTCGTCTGCCCTTTCATTACCCTCGATGTTCATATAGCCTGGAACCCGTATTAAAGTAATTTCTAGCCCTTGACCAAGTTGAGCGAGAGCCTCCTTGAATTGCATATCCAAAGCATTAATAGCAGCTTGACTGTCTGTAAATATAGCTATATTGGCCCTATCATTCCTGATGTCATAAAGTGATTTGCAAGTCTAACTTATTGCCATTAATTTGGCCTGGAATACACTGGCTTCGTTGGGAAGGCATATGGATGAGAATAGCTGTAGGGAGAATAGCTGAGTAGACTCCTGCCCTACACTGCAGCTCATTTTGGACCTGTCGGCGTTCAGGTCCATTTCAAAGCCCCCAATTACACTACTTTTCCCCCAATCTGGATGGGGAAAATGCAGAAAAGTATTTCCTCAAGTTTAGGGTAGGTGTAATGTAGCCAGTGTTGATCGTGTTCAGCAATGAACGCTGTAGGAGTATCTTGCTATGATCGTATGTCCTTGAGGTCCAGTTTCCTACTTCTTTGAGTGAGTAAGTAAACAGCCTCAGCTGGACTAGTGCTAACGAGAATACCATGTGATCTTTGTATTCTACTCAGTTTAGTTTTGGTTGTACTGCTTAGTTACAGTCGGCCACCAGACCAGGGCTGCGTATGACCACAATTATATTTTTGGTAGAGCTCTATACTCGCTTTCTTTACTCGGTACTCTACATTGAGTTTCCAGCTGAGTTTGTTTGTTTGGTCTAAAATAACACCTAGATACTTAGATTGTTGAGATAACGTAAGTCTTACGCCATTTAATTTAATATTGAAGGTAGGTACTTTTGTCTTAGTGGTGCAAAGCATTAGTTCGATTTTATTGGGGTTCACGCTTAGACCACAGCTAGTAGCCTATTTACTGAGTAACGCCAAGGATCTCTCAAAAATTTCACTAATTGCGATTGGACACATGCCTAATACTAGTATCATGTCCACGTACGTAACCACTTTAATGCCTTGTCTTTAACTATGAGTATCCTGAGCAGGGGAGACAGAACTTTCCCCTGCAAGCTACCACTATTGGCAGAGTGCTTGGCTGCACTGCTGCCAACTTCGGTAATGATTTTCCTTGTATTGAGCATTTTCGATACATTCCTTTAGACTCGCGTCTGAACTTAACTTGTTTAGAATACCCTAAATGGAATCTGAATTGTCATTGTTAAGGCCCCATGTACATTATAGAACTGATATTCGTTGAAAGAGATTTTTCACCCATCTTTGTATCTAAAAGCTCGATCTAAGGTTCAACTCTGATAGTGCGGAGATTTACATTTTGTATATCTGTACGCATAGATATAAATACATAGTGGTTGATGTGTCTGTAAATTATAATTATAGCTATAAGCTTGGTCCTAAACTGACTACAATTAACAGACTGATTTATTAATTGAAAAATATTTAAAATTAAAAATCGTATTTCTCTGACAACAGTATAAACACTATAGACAGAAAGAGGTTAATTCCTTTAATTTTTCTGCTACCATCTTCTTATTCCCATACAAAAAACACCTTCATTAAAGGAGAAAAGGCATTCAAAATCAAAATCCCTTAAGCTTCTTTCTATAAAGGAGAAAAGAGATAAACCTGGACGTGATTTCTTTTATTGTTAGCGCTCCGGGCATTAATCTTCATTGACAATAAGCCTCATTTTGAAGAAGTAGCACACTTAATTAAAAGGTCAATACGAATACAAGAAAAAAAACCAAAAAAAATAATAATAGGAAGAAAACAAAACTATAAGAAAGAACCGAAAGAGAAAACTTTAATTTCCTCTTTATTTCTTTTATGCCCTATTCACAGATGACGAACAAAAAGAAGGAAACTTTCAGTAAGTAAACGTTTAAATAAAATGACCAGAGGAGCTAACAAAAGTTGTGTGTGGCGATGGGTACTTTCAGAACTTACATAAAGATAAAAGCGCAGTTGAGTTTTTGTGTTAAAATATTAAAGTTAAGTTGAAATACGAGAAGCTGGTAGTAAGTAATTTTAAGAGCACACCATCATTTTCTGAGTGGAAGTAAGTAACTATTTAAAAAAAATAAAAGCTTTAATTGATTTGTGCAAGTTTTCTATTTATTTTGTTTTTTATGTTCGTGTTTAAATTAAATTGAATGAGCTATGAGAATAATAGAAAACTAAGAAATGTTTTCTACTTCTTTTAACGCATTGGTGGCTTCCTGGTGGCTTTTAAGGTAACCACAAAAACACATTTCCCAAATAAACACGATATTGAAAATATAAATGTTATCACATTACAAATAAGGGATGCAAAAAAAAAATTAAAACGAAACGAAATAGAACGAAAAATGCAAAGCTTTTTGTTTTTATTTGTTTTATAAAATAGTAGATTTGTTATGCCCCTGCTGCGTAACCAACTAGCTCAAAATCTAGTTAATTAGTTAGCTCAACAGAAAAACCCACAACTAGTTCAGTCCTCCATATCATTTATACGCAACATACATACGCGAACATCTTGTAGTCTTCCTCGCCGATAAAGACATCCCCTGACACTGTTTTCAAATCCCAAGATGCCCTTCGTTGCCGACACCTGCACAACATCCAAAGTCATTCCAACGTCTCAGTCGGTGTAGATATACAAATAAATATAACTGAATAAAGTGGATGCGCCAATGGGCTCACTTCACACAAGTAGTCTATATATTTTATAATAACTTTTTATTGTATTTTATATTATAAACTATATTGTTGAATGTCAAAAAAGACAGATTACAATTAATAAATAAAAATTAAAAAAAAAAAAAAATTAAAAAAAAAATATACTAGTTTAAAATTTATTAGTTGCGGCCCATGTTTCATGTCAGAATTTATCATAAATATGTTTCTACATCTGTAGGTACATATGTATACTTTGTAAGCCAAAAATAGAACAATAATTCACAAAAAAAAAAGAACAAACAACTGCTCTGCTATCTTTTTTTCATAAGTCCCTTATTTCAAAAATCCATATAAGTAAGTGAAATATATTGTGAAGTATATGAGAATTACAAGACAATATTTTCACTGAATGGTAATTTATAGCTCTTGGCAGGCAGTTGCAAACCTACAAAAGTAAAAAATGCCTATAAAAAGCTTTCCACTACACTGTTTGGATTCGGCATAAAACTGTAGGTTCCTTTCATTCATGTACAAAATGTAACACGCACAACATGAGTGGATGCAAAAGGCTCGGCCCTCCATGGGCTGTTGTTCTATTAAAAGCAGAAGAAGAAGAAAAAGTAATTTATTGAAAGAAGCTACATTCGATGTAAAACGAAGTTCTTTGCTGTTGCATATATCGTACAAGCAGAAAAGTCTAGTTAGTCTTCAAAGTGGCTCATTTCTGCATCAGTTTTGAGCTATTATCTCTAACTGGCTCGTTTTTGCCTAGTTAAAATACTAGGTAAATTGTGAGACTTACTCATTTTTGCACTGCAGGAACATCTACGCTCGTCTACGGAGATGTCATGCATCGCAGAAATCGAATCGAAATCGAACTTAAGAATATTTCGTTTACTAAAACAAACAGAAAACAGACAGACAGACAAGAAAGTAAGAAAGCAAGAAGGCGTAAACACTATTCACCCTCTCTCTTTTCTTCTCTCTGTAAATACACTCTTCTTGTGTGATTTGATAAATTGCTCTTTTTCTTTTTACGACTCATTTGCGTTTTTCGTGCGTTTATTCACCAGGTTGGTACTATTGCTCCCATTATGGGTGAGCCGCTGCAGCTGCTCCTACGTCAATCGAAATTGAATTGTTTTATTTTAAAGTTATACTTTTATGTTTTTTTTTTTCTGTTTTGTTTGTTATTGTTATTTTGGTTGTTGATTTTTCGTGTCGGCTTCCTTATACTTTTGTGGTCGATACTATTTTGAATCGTTTGTTTTCAAGCAGCAGCAATTGAATGGAGCGTATGTACCATATTCCTTGGTAATAAAACAAAAATCCAGCTTTATGTTTTCTATTGTATCTTTATCATTGACATCTAATTTCATCATTCCATCATTATCACTGTTATCAGTTTTATATTTATTTTTTATTCTATATTGTCCGAATATAAGTATGTTTATGCGTTTTGTTGTTTAGTTGCTTGTAATCTAATCTAAAAAAATAATTTCCAACACACACAGAAATAAAACTAGACTAGTGGATAAGGAAGCGAGAGAAAGGAAAGCTAAGTCTTTCCTTTCTGAAAAGGGGCAATTCTTTATAGTATAAAAACAGGTTTTATAAGTGAAACCCCCAGTTTTTCCGAAGAGTTATAGTACCAAAAAGCCCAAGCAATTTTCATGAGAATACTTTCTCTGTGGATTTTGCCACTCAGTCTAGATACATGACTTCTTCAGATTACTCAGTTACCTTGACGGAAACATGTGTAGCATAGCTGGAGTTAATCGATATGTCCTCTGTGACTATTCAAATGATGAGTCGATTCCAGCACTCTTGTAATTTTCTTTCCTATCCAGTGTCCACGATCGCTATGTGATCTGCCTCGATCAATGAGTTTCAATGAGAATAAGAAAAATAACCACCGCTAAGCTTTGGTGGGTTTGCTAATTGTTTAATTTTCAGTAAATTCAAAAAAAATATGGTCTTTTTGCATGTGACTTAGTACAAATATATAGACTATAGTTTAGTCTTTAGATATTCGATTTTACACATACCTAAACCCATAACTTCCTCCAATGTAATCTCGAAAAATTGCCAAGAAACATTTTTCACATCTAATTTCGATTAAAAAGACTTCACCCTTTATTTTTACATACAGTTTTACATAAATATTAATTAACTTTTTTTTTAATTTCCATTTTATCATATTTTGCTTTATTTCTTCTTGTCACAAAAACCATTTATCTCTCTACTTTTAAAATCAGAACAAAAACAACGAGAGGGGAAAAATATATGAGAAAGAAAATAGGAGACTATCAAAGAGTAGCAGTCAAATCAGTGACCGTATATTTGTGACTACCCCCAAAGTTTGTCACTTCTTTCACACACAAAACTTGAACTTCGATCTAACGTATCAAACATTTTTCATAACAAAACATTTATTTGAGTGATACTTTGATTAATAGTTTTGAAAGTTACTACTTATTAACAAGTTTCCCATTTATTTTCTTTACTTACAAAATGCTGCACAATAAATTTTAGCTGCTGGGTATATATGTACAATAATTATACATATGTTCATACACACAAAGCTGGTCAGAAAATCGTTAATCCGTTAATGGTTAGTTAACGGCGTTAAATTTTGGGTTAACGATTAACTTTTACGTTAATTTCGAAAATCATTAACGGTTTTATTAACTTCCGTTAAATTTCTTCAGTTAACTCAAGTCCGTTAATATAGCTAGGAATGTTTGTTAGCTTCTGCCTTCCACCTCATGTTTCGTCTTATGTGATTATATAAGTATAATAACCAAGGTCGGTGAGGTAAACAAAATTATGGTGCGTATGGCCAAGGAAGTCAAGAGCTCGCAGCACAAGCAGCAATAATGAGATGCTGATAATTTTTTTAATGCTGTCACTCATCCAATTAAAATAAAGAAGAACAACAGGTCGCGTAAAAGTGTCATTCACGATTTAATTGATGACTGGCTGATGTTGATGACTGGTCCCACGAAATTGCTGACAAATGCTGCTTTTTGAAGCAAGCAAGTGTTGGTGAATTTGCTTGTAAATTATAACGCAGCCATCCCCGTGCAGTGCAAAAATGAGTTAGTCTCACAAATTACTTAGTATTTTACATAGCAAAAAAATTAATTAGTTAAGATACTAGCTCAAAACTGATGCAGGATGAGTTAATTTTTAAGACTGCTTAGATTTTCTGTTTGTATATGCAACAATAAAGAACTTCTTTCAATAATATTATTCAGTGATTTGTAATTCTCATATACTTTACAATATTTTGCACTTACATGGATTTTTGAAATAAGGGATCTATGACAAAGATAGAAGAAAAAGCACTCTGCTTGTAGTCTGTTTTCCCTTTTTTTTTTTTTTTTTTTTTTTTTTCTTAATTTTTGTTTTACATTTTTGATTACAGATGTAGAAACAGATAATAAATTGTGAAAATATTAAATTTGCTGTTGTACTTTTGTTGAAGTAAGTGGGGGAAAACATTTTTTCACTGTCTAAATTTTAAACTATTGGGTATAACTTGAATATGAGAGATTTTTTTCACAAAAATATATCATTATTTCAAAAAAAAATCGAATGAACACATTATTCAAAGTAGAACCCATCGCAAGCTATGACA
Organism: Palloptera scutellata; assembly: GCA_958295655.1. Lineage (NCBI taxonomy): Eukaryota > Metazoa > Arthropoda > Insecta > Diptera > Pallopteridae > Palloptera > Palloptera scutellata. The sequence continues at coordinate 28,593,775 of OY282452.1, read as the reverse complement.
TTGTTCCATCTTTCAGGCAATTTGCGGATTCTTTGCCAAAAATACCGTCCATCTTTTTAGGTTATGAACGAATCAATCCAACTTTATTTCGAATTGTTTATTTGGCACCTATTCTAACATATTTGTAGAGCAAAAAGGTTATGTTGTTTACACTTTGGCAAATTGATATACTTACTTTACTTTTAGTGGCACAACAGCCCATGGAGGGTCTAGGCCGAGCTTTTACGCATGATACAATCAATACAAAATCTAAACAAGACGTAGCTAAAACAAAAAAGCAGTTACAGTACTGCCAGATGTGATTTAGTACAAGTTAGGCCATCAATTGTGATTGTGTAATTTACACCCAATAGTTTCTCAAGTCAATTGTCCAGGCTTTCATATCTTTTCAACTAGTTGGTAGAGAGATATTTTGGGAAAAGTTTGTAAACCAATTGAAATGTTTCAGTTTTGCAACCGACCCTTGGAGTTATAGTATCTCAGGTCTAGAAGTCATTAAAAATTAATATATATTATAAATGATTCAGTTTTACAACCAGCCCTTGGAATTATATTAGCTCTAGGCCTAGAAACCATTACAAATTTATCTATTATAAATAATAAATTAATTGAATTATAAAAAAAAGTTGATCATTAAAAGAAAACATTTTTAATTTGGAAAAAATTTCAATTCATATTCATCAGTGATCTTTGTAAGATTTCAAAATCCATATAAGTGAAAAATATTGTATTGTAAAGCAGATGAGAATTACAAGAAAATGTTTTCACTGAATAGTACTATTAAAGTGGTTGAGAACTTGATCACTTGTTTTCAACTTATTTAAAAATTAGATGTCGATTAACTATTTGAAAAACTAGTAATTTTGTTGGACTAGATTGGTTCGATCTTACAGGGTAGCTTTTAAGCTAGTTGCTTGCACTGCAGACCTCTACAATGTTACAGTTGAACGTCTTTTCTCTATGCATAGTCGTAACGATTTTGTTTATTTATTTAATATTAATAATTATAACAACAAGTTATTATAACTAAAGGCAGGAAAGAGTACTAGCGACTAAGGCTTTCGACTCGACTAAGAAATTAATGTAATTATATTTTATCAGTTAAATTGCATTGTTTGATAAATTTTACGATTAACGACATGTTGGTGGATGAAACTTCTTTTAGAACGTTGACGATTACGTTAACTTTCTTTCTTCTTTTTTTTTTTTTTAAATTAAAGAGCAACTACATTAAATTTTTGGTTAACTCTTTTCGGATTAACGACGGTAATTTCTCGATTAACGATAACCAGCCAAAACATATGTGGGAATATAGTTAAGGTCGTCATTACTAATTTGTAATGATCCATTTATGGGTTTATATTATATTTTCATATTAAAAGTTACACGAAACACATTAAGTTAATACCTTCAGCTATTAAACAAAATTCACTTTTTTTTATGGAACAACTTTATATATGTGGTTATAGTACATATGTGAAAACATATATAAATTAACGCATACACACACAAACACACACCCAAACTCGCACACATTCAGAGCAGAGAGCCATATACTACATGCCAACTAGAACTCTATCATAGCAGGTATTTATTATGTTTTCTGACAAAAGAAGTAAACCGCCTCTATTACATATGTATTAGTTGTGAATTACATGCATGTGCTAACAGTCAAAGGGAGAAAGAGAAAGCTCGAGGGAGCGAGGTAGAAATGGAAAAGGATGAAGATTAGGAGGAAAAAGAATAAAACTTTTGATTACTTTTTTCAGTTTGTATGTGTTCGGGTATGTGCTTGTGATCTATGGAATAAATAAAGGGGTTTTCAATAGGGACATAACAATTTTGTATTCAAATACAAACGCAACTTAAAATTTTTGTTTTTGATCAACCAATGTCAAAATGTCGTTTAGGTTTACATGTTCATTATGGCGAAGTTCACGAGCGAGCACCGTGTTGAAATTATTAAAAATTACTACTGAAATTGTGAGTCGGTGGTCGCTACTTTAAGGGCGCTTACTTAAACTTCGCTCGTAATAATCGCTCAACCAGACAGGCTGTGTGTTCTATTGTGAATAAATTCGAGTCAATATATTCACTATTGTAAGTTCCTGTGCCAGTGAGGCAACGCATACCGGTCAAAGTACCGAAAATATCGCAGTCGTAAGTACTTCAGTTTAATATGAATCAAATAAATCGATGCCACGCCGTTAACAGGAATTGGAAATTTCTCATTGTGGTGAATTTTAAGTAAAGATCTTGACCTACATCTTTACAAGATCAACTTAATATACGAAGTAAAGCCTCGCGCCGAAACTTCTTCTATTGGGCTCTGCAAAAGTTTGAAGAAAATCCCGAATTTCAATGAAAAATCATCCTGAGCGATAACGCTAATTTTTGGCTTAATGGCTTTGTTAATAAGCAAAAACTGCTTTATTGGACAGCAATAAACTTACAAGAGACTCCACTGCATACACAAAAAATGGCCGCTTGTTGTGGATTTAATGCCGGAGGTATGATTGGAACGTATTTCTCCGTCGATTATTAAAATTATCGGCATGTTACGGTCAATGGAGTTGGTTATCGTACCATGTTGGAAGACTATTTTTGGCCAAAATTGGATGGACTTGACATAAGTGACATGTGATTCCAATAAGATGGTGCGACATGCTACACAGCTGGTCAAACAATTGATCTATTGAAGGAAAGTTCGGATATCGTTTAGTCTCGAGCAATGGTCAGGTCGAATGGCCACCTCGCTCATGGGAATTAACGACGTTGAATCTCTTTTTATGAGGTTACGTTAAGTCGTTGGTGTATTCCAACAAGCCAACAATGTTAGAGGCGCTCAGCAACAATATCGAACGCAAAATTGCCAACGTTCCGGCCGATGCTAGCATGTGTGGAAGAGTGGTGAGAGAATTGATCGAAATTGAAAAGAATCGATCACTGCAAACATGCTAGCGGTGGTCATATTCCATACTTAAATGTAATATGTGTACTACACCGGGAATAAAACTCAGTCCAATATCTCAATTATTCTGCGTTTTATTTAAATACAATATATATATATACCTATTGAAAACCCCTTTATAAATCTAACCGAGAAGTGTGCAAGGGGAAAAGGAAAATAAGAGTTTATTTTGGTGTGGCATGGTGACCTTCATATTCTATTGAACAGCTTAAAGGAAAATAAACCAACAAAATTAAATAAACAAAAAAAAAGTACAAAAGAAAACTAGTGGAAGCAGGAGAGGATGATGAAAAAGAACGCATACACACAAAAACACGTGCACAGAAGAATAGTGCAGGGAATGAGAGTAAATGTTGGTGGGACTAAATGAATATTTTTCTGTGTATGAGTAAAGAATATACTATAAAAGGTACTATAAAATTAAAATTAATCATTTGTAAATATTTTCTCACATTTTTATTTAATCAAACTATAATTACATCTAAAAGTTCGCTATTGTGGTATAGTTACAAATGCACAGCATCATAAAATAAATAAATATGCACAACTTATTAGTAAACTAAGAGCACACATGCATGCATACGTAAACAAAAATAATTGTATTTATATGCAGAAATAGATGTGCAAATATTTAATGTACTTTAAAATAGCATTGCATTGAAAATTCAAAAGCGGCGTTGGCACACGAATATTTTCACTTAATGAATACCCACGTACACACATGCACAAACATATGCAGTGAATTTAAATTAACACCAAACACAACAACAGCTTAAGTAAAAACTCCATAGAACTCAACAACTGGCAATGATACTAACAGCAGCCAGAAATAGTTGTTGCAATGAAATTATGCAAAATTTACATGAAATACCACATAAGCAGCAATAGAAAAACAAAACTGCAAATGCTACACATAAGTATATACCAAATTGATTAACTACCCAGTTGCACAATTTTAGATTGCTCCTCAAACGATTCCTGCTTCTTTTAACTATCTAAAGCGAGAAATAAAAAACCATAACAATCTCTTACCTGCTTCTCTTAGCCTTAGGACCTGCATTGCTAAAAATAAGTACAAGATACAAGAGCTCTGTAGCAATAGGGAGTAACGATGACCCTAAGTTCTACTGGGCTGTTACTATGTATGTGTGTATTTAAAAGCGCCTTACCTGTCGATGAGCGTTAAAAATAACGCATTAAATTTTCATGTTGCATACTTTTTCAGGCTTATTAAAAACCTAAGCGCAAAAGCGTAAAGTTCATATTAAATATACCAACAGCAGCTGTCGTTGTTTTTGCATCTTTGTTGTTGTTGTTCTTGTTGTCGACGTTGCACATATTTTCAACTGAAAAATGTATGCAATGATGTTGCCTCCGATGTTAAAAATTTCGCACAAACACAAGCTAAACTTTTCATTTTCAAGCATTTGATGGAATAAACGAAATGCTAGAGTGTAGTTGGTTTTCATTAGTGCCTGAGTTTTTTGTTTAAATATTTCACGAATGTTTTTTTTCCTTGTAATATTAACAGTGCATAGTTTACGGCCTTATCAAATTATTTCTAAGCTTATATTGAAAATGGAATCTATTAACTTAAATAAAAATTATTTTTAGTATACATTATTAACAACTCATTTCTACTTTTTGGTTAAATATATTGAAAATGCTGGTGGCATTTTAATTTTATTTAATTCAGCATTGAATCTTTCACTTAGAGGCAAATAGAGTCAGATTCTAAATGCAATTATTAGCCATTTTAGACCAGCTTCTTTAACCTTATGATGGAGAAAATAATTCGAGCTGCGAACATCGACATCTCGGGCACTACTTTCTACAAGAGTGTCATGCTGCTAGCATACGCTGATGATATTGACATCATTGGCACCAACGCGCGACAGCATTCTCCAATCTGGAAAGGGAGTCTCATCGAGTGGGTCTAGTGGTGAACGAGGTCAAACGGTTTTCATTAGTGCCTGAGTTTTTTGTTGAAATATTTCACGACTGTTTTTTTTTCCTTGTAATATAAGCAGTACATAGTTTACGGCGTTATCAAATTGTTTCTAAGCTTATATTGAAAATGGAAAATGATTTGTGTCAACAAACAAAGAGTCATGGCGTCTTGGACAAAATGTTACTGTTGACAATTATACTTTTCAAGTCGTCAAGGATTTCGTTTATCTAGGATCCAGCATTAATACCAACAATAATGTCAGCCTTGAGATCAAGCGGATTGCCAACAGGTGTTACTACGGGCTCAGTAGGCAATTGAGAAGCAGAGCCCTCTCTTGACCGACAAAGATAACGCCGACACTGACATAGTCAAGCGTATAAAAATCCATCGGCATCGCTGGCTGGGTCATGTTGAGCGAATGGAAGAAAGCGCTCCGGCTTCTTCGAGCCAAGGTGGAGGAATACGCAGAAGAGGACGTCCTAATCTCCGTTGGAAAGACCAGGTACATGGCGAACTGACTGTACATGTATTTATCAACTGGCGACAGGGCGCACATAGCAGAGGCGACTGGCGAAGCTTTAGGGAGGCGGCCAAGACCGATCATCGGTTGTAGTGACAGCTAAGTAAGTAAGTAAGACCAGATTCTTTAACCAGTAATGTGTTCTGCAATTAGAGCATAAGAAGTTGTTTCGGATCCTTCACTTTAAGCAGAGAATGCTACCAGAAATGATCTGCTTTTGACTGGTAACTAAGCATGTACTATATTTAAATATTTATACTATACGTAGAAAAAGCTAAGAAATATGCATTTTTTTCGAAGTAACAAATAGGTGAAAACAAAAGATAGAAAAGTAAAAAGTTTTATTTTAGATGGCGATTTTAAAAATTCTTTAGCTAAGTAGTTGCAAACAACCAGCATGAAAGAAAGAAGAAAAAACAAATTTTCATATTTTTGGAAATGAAAATAAAGATATTTTTAATATTAATTTTTTTTTTGTAATTTTTAATATTTATTATGGCTGTTATAATCTGTTTTGAAAGATTCTTGTCAAGAGAAGTTATTTTCAACAAATATGATAAATATAAAGGTTTATCAAAAACTATAAGTACCCATTTGAATATCATCGGTACGCATTTTGGTACAGTCAATTTGAAAATTCAGCAGAAATACATTTAAAAACATACATTTCTCAAAAGTAATCACTGTTTAATATTATACTTATTTCAACATATGCTGGCCTTAAAACTGCATTTACTGAACTTAAAATTATTAGGTCGCACCTTGCTCAAAGGTCAGGTATACAGACAGTATTTATGCATTTTTCACACTTAATCACCTTATTACCTCGAGGAAAGCAAAACAAAAAAATTTTCCACATACTGTAATATGAAAAAAACTTTTATAATTTTTTTGCCTGGTAAAAGATGTGGATAGATAAGTCATGTGGTGCCATCATTTAAAGAGACGACGAAAGACGGCGTTTGGTACCTGTTTAAAATGGTTTACAGTATAAAGTCAATCAGGAAAAACGATGGGTATATAAAAATATATTTAAAATTAAATAAGAAGTTCTTTAAATATACCAGATGTTCATAAATTGAAGCTTTTAAAATGCGGACTCATTTTCAACGCAAATAAATTGTGTGCATACATTACTGCCAATAGTTTTCACCGTTGCTTTGTGGACTGCATGTATCTTTGTTATCCTTTCATTTCAACGAATGACCCTGTGTAAATCTAAAAAATAACTGATTTCATTCATTCATTCATTGTATGTAACTGTATGATTTTATATACCCACATCTTTTCTACAACATCATTAGAGGCAGAGAGAGAGATAGAGAGAGAGGGAGAGATCAGCAACAGCAGCTAATAAAAAAAAAAAATTTCTCATAGTTAGCATTTGAGGTTTTGAAAGGGATTCTCATTCATCAAAATTCTTGTATTATTATTGTTTTGTTGTTTCGCTTTTTATCTCTATTTGCATACCCATGTTATTTATTCTCTTTTACTTTGTATGTATTTCATATGTTTTTTTCTTACTTTACTTTTAATGGCACAACAGCCAACCCGTGGAGGGCCTAGGCCGAGCTTTTCGCATCCACTCATGTTGTGCGTATTATATTTGCACATGAATGGAAGGGACCTACAGTTTAATGCCGAATCCGAACTGCGAAGTGAAAAGCTTCTCATAGTAATTTTTACTCTTGTAGGTTTGCCATTGCCTGCCAAGAGGTGGTGACGATATCATTCATTGTATGTAACTGTATGATTTTATATACCCACATCTTTTCTAGAACATCATTAGAGACAGAGAGAGAGAGAGAAAAATTATTTTTCTACTTTTTATTTATTTTTTTATTTTGACTGTGCCGAGACTTGAACCCCGGATACTCTGCATAGTAGTACAACGCATTACCACTACGCCAAAGCGACCAGAGAGAGAGAGAGAGAGAGGAAGAGATCAGCAACAGCAGCTAATAAAAAAAAAAAAATTTTTTCATAGTTAGCATTTGGGGTTTGGCTGGGATTCTCATTAATCAATATTCTTGTATTATTAGTGTTTTGTTGTTTCGCTTTTTATTTGTATTTGCATACCCATGTTATTCATTCTCTTTTACTTTGTATGTATTTCATATGTTTTTTTCACTTAGATATTTTTCCTTCGATTTGCTATGTACTGACAGAGAGAGAGAGAGAGTGTAGCAATATAAAATAGTGCTCTACAAATTGAAAGAATGCAATAAAACTTTCTCTAACTTGTTCTTTTATGACTCTTGAGTGGACGTTGTTAGTGTGTCAGTGTGTGTGGGCGGTACTAGTAGCAAAACTATGTAGCAGCTTCCTCGTATTCACATCAATATTTACTTGTTACGTACTTTTATAACTACTAGCTTCCTTTTTCATTACTAAGTGAACATTTCCTATTTATATGAATGTTTGAGTGTGTGTGTGTATGTATATATATAAATTCCATGTTACATATGTATTTAAAGAATTTTCGTTCTTTGAATATTTGTGAAATTCCTTTAGCATTGACATGCAAAACTATTCAAATTTAATTTAGAATATTTGCGTACATTTGGAATGTGAATTAAAAGAAAATATTTTCAACGTTTCGTGCTTTGTATTGTTACTCTTATTTGCATGGATATTCCCTCGGAAGAAGAAGTACTATTACACCTTTCCTTAAATAAACACTTCATATTTTATGAATGCTTGAAAGTAACCCAAATCTGTAGGTTAACTACCTTTCTGTTTTATATTGGTACATAAATCTCTTGATGTGTGAGAGAAAAATTCTTCTAGCAGATTCTACTTCAATCAATTTCATGGGAAATATACATTTCGATTCTAAAATTTAGAAAATGAAGATATATATATTTTTTATAAAGAACGTTCTTTTAGCCTTTCCTTTTTTCCTCGTAATTTCAAATATTCTACAAAGTATCAAGATATTTGCTTACATTTTTACTAATTTAAATTGCATACTTTTAGGCTCACAGAAATAACAATTACTCTATTATATTTTTTTATGAAACCGCTTAAAATATAATTTTATTGAGTAGTGAGTGCTTTTAACGCAGTGATAAAAGTTTTGAACCAAATTGTTTCCTGGAAAATATTACTTGTTTGGATGGAATTCTATAAATCATAGTAGCATTTTTTGGGCTTAACGAAAGTATTGTTGTAAAAGAGATTTTTTTTATAATTATTATTAAAGAAGATTTAAAAAATAGGCTTTCCTAAAAAGTATTAAACATGGTTAAATATTTTAATAGTTATGCACATATTACTTTACTTTACTTTTAATGGCACAATAGCCCATGGAGGGCCTAGGCCGAGCTTTTCGCATCCACTCATGTTGTGCGTGTTATATTTGTACATGAATGGAAGGGTCCTACAGTTTAATGCCGAATCCGAACGGCTAAGTGAAAAGCTTTTCATAGCAATTTTTACTCTTGTAGGTTTGCCATTGCCTGCCAAGAGGTGGTGCCGTATAGAAAAATTATTTTTTCTACTTTTTTTTGATTTTGCCTGTGCCGAGATTCGAACCCCGGACACTCTGCGTAGCAGTCCAACGCACTGCCACTATGCACATATACTATATTGTAATTTCATGGTATGAGGTGAGATTCACGAGAATGGCAAGACACCCTTGAAGTGTACGGCTGTGAAACTCTAAAGGCTGTGGTACTATTTTGGGCCCGACAGTACTTTGGCCATAATGATTGGATGTTCCAGCAAGAATCTACGCCATCTCGGAGAGCCAAACGAGCCACAATATTCGCCACTTCTCAATCTGATGGATTACAGCGTATGTCTTTGCTAAACGTCAATTTGCAGTTCCTGAAACAGTCGTTGCTTTTGAAGGCTGTGGTACTACCATTGAATGTTCCAGCAATAATCTACGCCATCTCACAGAGCCAACTGAACATAAGAATGGTGTAGTGGGAATGGGACCGAGTAACCCCATGTACCTTCTATTCCAGTGAAAAATTTTTGTGGGAATTCCCAGAAAATTATAGAAATATACTACTACTTTTTGTCCTTAGTAATTCTATTTGTTACTTACTTTGTATAATAATTCGTAGAATATGCATGTGCATTGCATTTAATAAGGTAATTTTACCATTGTTTGAAATTTTTGTATTATCTGACATAATTCAATTCTGATTTTACATATAATCAAAATTGAATGTATGAAAAACATTTGCGCTACATTCGTGACTATTCATAATTTAATCTCAAAATTGAATCCAACTTTCTACGCTATACATGGTTAAATTCTTATGTATGCACAGTTATATTTTATACATTACCAACATTAACACGCAAAAGTTTACAGTTATTTTATATTAAGGTAAGTGAACATGAGAATACGAGTTCATATGAATGAGAAAATATTGCATATTCATTTCCCTAACAAAATAAAAAAAGTTATGTTTGACATTTTTAAGAATTTTTGTTGGGTTTGTATTTAAAAATAGAAAAATACGTTTTCCTAACCCGAGAAGAATATGTTGCAGTAGCAGCACTTAGGTGAAAACCACTTAGAAAACCACTTAGTGCTTGTGCTTATATCTTGTGTAAGAATATATGCGAATACTTGCGCAGCACATTAAAAATGAGTTATTTATTCCCAGTGGGTAATAATAGAAACGTTAAATTGCAAGTTAATGCCAAAACGAGAATTACAAAAACACTATAGCCTATATTTAGGCACTTGAGCGTATTTAAGCACTTCTCACTGTTTGTGCCATTTCAATCAGAGAAGCAAATCGGTTTTGAACCAAATCAATTTTTTAACTGAACCAGCAGCACTTTGAGTTACATCCACCCTAAAATATACCAAACCGTTTCTATTTTTTTCTCTTGAACAAATCAAAACCAAACCCGTATTGTTTGTAAAAATTAAATACAAAAATAAAATATTCTCATTATTTTTTTTGCAGCACTATTTTCTATATTGTATGTTATAATACACTGTCGCCTCCAGGGCCCTGGGTTCAATTTCCGACATTGGCATGGACTTTCTTTTATGCACAAATGCAATCGATATAAATAATACAAAGAGCAAAATTAAACAAAAAAAAGTTTATATAAATATTTTACGAGTTTTTGAACCAAACTATTTTTGAACTGAACCAGCGGTTTGAAGGTGAGGCGGAACTGGTTTTCGGACAAACTCAATGATTCATTGAACCGAACCATATTCCAAAATTGTGTCACGTCCGGCTTGGCGACCGCTTCTGTTACGCTATGTTTTCTAGTGAGTTAAAATACACTTCCCTGCATATTAACATGTCTATGCAGACTTGCATATAATTGCATGGAAATATATAGCACATGTGCCAGTAGCATATGTGTGCGTCTACTTATACTTGTACATACATACTTACATTGTAAGTATTTTAAAAATCGTAAAATGTTGAAAATAAGTGTAATATAAAAGTAAAATTTACACTTAAATAGCTTCAATTATTTCAATTTTATGCTGAAGAACATGTATGTCAATTGAAAAGAAATGTAGGAAATATTTGTGCCAAAACTGTGCCCTTGTTCATCATTCGACAAATTCTCATTTATTTATTTTTGTAAGAAGGTGGGATAAATCCATAGTTAATTTCACTTCCCTCTGAACGAAGGCTTAGAATAACTGCTTTGAATTATGTAGTTTATTATGCAGTTGTTGATGCAAATTATTACTGGACGACACAATGGATTCCATATATCATATCGGTTGATAATTCTTCAACAACTTAATTAATCACGATTATTAATCGTGAACTTCGTAAGATTGATGGCAAAACTTCTGTCTAATGTGTGATAGTACTAAATTTAATTGTAGTCGTTGCTTTAGTACAATTTTTTCGTTACTTTGCATTGGGGTCGTATGAGTAATTTTAATTCAAATTAATGTAGAGATTTAACGATGAATTAAAATGCTGTTCTTTTGAATTTCGAAACTTGACACCCAATCTTGCAGAAATCTTTAGCACCAGATTCTGCTTTGATGTACATGAAACTTCTTCGATCCACTGAGTGAATTTATCAACACGTACCATAGGTACATATTAAGCAGCACTTGTAACCTTTAGAATATGGTTAAAGTTCAAAGAGATCAATACAATCAACCATAAACCGTTCATTTTATGGTAGGTGTGGCATAGTGGTAGTGCGCTGGACTGTTACGCAGAGTGTCCGGGGTTCGGATCTCGGCACAGGCAACTATTTTTCTGCACAGCACCACCTCTTGGCAGCCAATGGCTAACCTACAAGAGTAAAACTTGCCTATGAAAAGCTTTTCACTTCGCCTTTCGGATTCGGCATAAAAGTGTTTGTTCCTTCCATTCATGTATATATATAACACGCACAACATGAGTGGATGCGAAAAACTCGGCCTAGTCCCTCCATGGGCTGTTGTGCCATTAAAGGAAAGAAGAAGAAGATAAACTGCTCATCAGGAGCAAGATAAGATACATAAAATTTCACTTTGCTCCGTTCGCATTATATGCAATCGAGAACTATTGAGTTCTATAGAATTTTGTTTATCCCTCTAGTTCTCAAGTGTGCTTATAGATAGCCTTCACAAGAACAAGTGTAATAACTAGAGTTGACTAGAGGTACAATTTGTCATATCGTATAGTGAACTCCGCCAACTTTTATAAAACTAAGTTGCGATGTGTATTAAAACCATTTGAAGCATTAATTGTTAAAAATGTGCATAAATCTCAAATTTGACAATTTAGGTCAAAAAAAAATTAAATACTTTCCGTGCTACAACAGTATATAAAGAAGTCCATGAATAGCTAAGAATAAGAAATTTTAGTCTAAAATGTCCAATCATTAAAATAAACCAAAAATAAATTGATAACAGTCTCATACAACAAAAACTGCTTTTATCACAATTTTCCGACTTCATAAAATCACGCCCATTAATATTTTAAGTTTCTGAGAACATCCCCGGTCTTTTTACAGCGATAATAGGTACTTTTTACAAGGTTTTAGGTCAATAAAAAATTTGGGAACAAGAGGGCTAAGTATAAACTTGCAGGAATATTTGCAGTGAAAATGTTAATTTATAATTTCACTATTTTGAAACTTGTTTTTTTATTGTGTTTCTTTTTTCCCAATATTTGACCTCGTCATATGCACGCGATTTTTATATCAATGTTTTGAATCATATACACTTACAAACATCAGTGATTACCTACCAGGTAGATGTAGTCAACAACAACTTCCTTGTTATAACTGGTGAAATTAACTAAAAATTTTCTCGTTGTTCATAAAATGGTTTACGATCATGACAACAACCGCAAAAACAACACGTTAATCCGCAAATATTTATGTAGCAAGAATGAAACGAAGTCGGGCATAGAGAAATAAGTACGTAAGGTATGAGCGTGTTATACTGCCACACAACAATGTGTTGAATTTTTTTGCTTTGCTCCCAGCTGTTTACAACTGTCAGATTTATTTTTTTTTTCTCTCCGTCTTTCTTATTACAGTTTATGATACAATATCAAAACTCATTGCAACGTCACCACATCGCACCACACAAAACAACAATGTTACAATCTTTTAGTACTCGTACTCGTACGTACAAACAAGTACCTATTTCAGAGAAGTTTGTGTACGTAAGGTAAGATGTAACTATGTATGTATGTATTTTATATACATACCATAGTGGTAGTATAAAAGTATGAAAATGTTTTGCTTTTGACAACTATAACAGCAACAGATTGAAAAAAGAAAAAAAATCTAAAAACCAAACGATAAAGATTGAAATGTGGACTTCGCAGATTGAAGATATGTTTCTTGATTATATTGGCAATAACTTTGGGAATTGATACATAGAAATGTATGTATGTATATATGTACATAGTACGTAAGTAAAGATAGTAAAGTCACTTGGAGTAAGTATGGTACATCCTCGTACATATACCAACTCGTACAACTTCTATAGATTGACACTTTCCAATCGTGTATTGTTTACTTAGTTCATTTATTGCAAATAATAATTTTGTAATACAAAACCAGGAAATGTAGAGTTCTTTATGATTGCAATTTTTATTAGTTATATCGGGTGTTTTTTTAAAGGCGGAGAAGGCGTAGTGGTAGTGCGTTGGACTGCTGCGCAGAGTGTCCAGGGTTCGAATCTCAGCACAGGCAAAATCAGAAAGTAGAAAAAAAAAATGTCTACACGACACCACCTCTTGGCAGGCAATGGCAAACCTACAAGAGTAAAAATTGTCTATGAAAAGCTTTTCACTTCGCCGTTCGGATTCGGCATAAAACTGTAGGTCCCTTCCATTCATGTATTATAACACGCACAACATGAGTGGATGCGAAAAGCTTGGCCTAGGCCCTCCATAGGCTATTGTGCCATTAAAAGTAAGTAAGTAAAGTAAGAAGTTTAATCTTTATCTTTATTTTAAAAATAATTTTTGGACATTAACTTTTGACATTAATGTACTTCGCCGAACATGGCGTAGTCTGGTGGTCCAATTTTAACATAAATTGAATCTTGTAAGTACACAAATCAAAATCTTTGCGCAAAATTTTCCATAAAGTGGATGGACACAAGCTTAATTGTTAAGCACGATGATAACCCTCAAGCCATTCTCGAAACAACATTACATTCAGAAAAAGTATGCGTTTGGTGCGCGACTTATGGGCCGATGGAGTCATTTCTTCATATGTCTTGAAAAATTATGATTTTCAGTCAAGGGCGATGCAGAGATATGATTATTTAAGGATTAATGTTGCAAACATGTGGCACCTCATGCCAAACATCGCGCGATACATTTAATTTACTAAAATAAACATTTGACGAACGATTAATTTCACTAAATGGACCTGTTAACTAGTTATCTCGTTTGTGCGATTGGATGCCATTAGAATATGCTCTTTGGGGATATGTAAAGTCGCGTGCCTATGCCGATAAACCAGAAACAATTGAGCACTTGGGAAGTCAACAGGAGCTGCTTCGATGAGGAGGAAACTACTCTCCACTTTAGATAGAAATTATGCCAATTTGAGGACTTAAAAAAACCGCTATGTTGTAGCTGCCATTTTGTTTTAGCTTTTGAAGATTTCACCAAAAACTTCCGTTATGGTCTCATGCAAATCTTAGTTTTTTAAAATATATATTTGGCCTCAAATTCGAAATCAGCGCCCGTACTCAGATATTTTTGCCAGCTTTTCTGAATTTAAAGAGTGATTTTTAAGAGCTTGGTTTTGAAAAACACAAAAATTTTACAAAAGTGAATGAAATTTTTATTTGGATCGATAAATCAATTTCTGCCATTTACTTTTTAAAGATAATTTCACTTAAAAGTTGCCCGCGGCTAAGCTTCAAGTGGTCACTTTGTCACACATTTCGGAAGCAATCTCACCAATGATGCGTTTAATATTGGCTTCCAAAGAAGCAATTGTGTTTGGTTTGTCCCTATAGACAAGGGACTTAACATAGCTCGACAAAAAATATTTTAACAGGGTTAAAACAACATCGGCCATGGTGGCCAATTGACTGCACCAAAACGTGAGATTAACTGCTCACCAAATTCGCCTCTCAATTGATGCATATGCATGGTTTCGCGGGCAGTGTGTCATGTGGCATGTGGCACCATCCTGTTGCAACCACATGTCGGCCGAGTCCATTTCTTGCATTTTTGGCAAGAAAAAGTCTGTTATCAGCGAACGGTACCTTTCTCCAATGTAACCGCCTGCCCATAAACCGCACCAAACAGTGAATTTTTCGGGATGTATTGGTAACTGCTGAATTGCCTCTGGCTTGTCTTCACTCCAAAGATGGTAATTCTGCTTATTCACGTATCCATTTAGCCAAAAATGAGCCTTGTTGCTGAAGACAAGTTTGCGATAAAAAAACGGATCCTCATCCAGCTTTTGTACGGACCATTCACCGAAAATTTGATATTGTGGTAGATCGTCTGGCTTCAGTTCTTGCATCAGCTGTATTTTGTATGGCATTAATCCGATATCTTTGCGTAAAATCTTCCAGGTGGTCGAATAACACAATTGCTGCGATCGGCGCCGGATGGACATATCGCGATCTTCTTCAACACTGGTGGATACAGCAGCAATATTCTCTTTGGTGCGCACTCTGTGGACACGATTTGGTGGATTGATGTCCAATAAAGTGAAACTGGTCCGAAATTTGGTTACAATAAGCTGAATAGCCTGCTCTGTGGGTCGGTTATGACGACCACAAAATGGACGTAGCTTGCGAAACACATTTTTCACAGAGCACGAATTTTGATAATAAATTTCAATAATTTGCAAACGTTGTTCAGGCGTAAGTCTATTCATGATGAAATGGCAAACCAAACTGAGCATTTTTTACTTTAACACATGTCAAGAATCACGCGTGAACTGTCGGAATATGTATATACGTTAGTACCACTATGCAACTTTCGCTCATTTACATCGTTTCGAATGTTGGAGCAGTTTAGATCATTTCGTGTAATCAAATCGTTCGTAGCCCACTAATTGTATAAGTATATAGTATAATTAATTAATGAAAGGTTACAGCTGTCTACAGAAATGTGATGTGTATGAGCGAACCCTTCACGGCAAATACATTAAAACTTAGTTAAAAATTCAAATTGAATTCATACTTCAGAAGCTCTTCGTATCTCCTTCCCTTGCTCTCTTGCAATGTTCACTAAAGCCAACCTCATAAGTTCACACTATCACACAATTGATTTATAATTATGCATATTAAATTAAATATGATTTAAGATGCGTGTGTTATTTTCTGTAAAATGCTAGATTTGCATCAATAACAATTATGAATTAATTGAGCGAACTTTTCTTCCATCTGTGGTCGCTGTGGCGTAATGGTAGTGCGTTGGACTGCTACGCAGAGTGTCCGAGGTTCGAATCTCGGCACAGGCAAAAATCAAAAAGTAGAAAAAATAATTTTTTCTACACGGCACCACCTCTTGGCAGGCAATGGCAAACCTACAGGAGTAAAAATTGCTATGAAAAGCTTTTCACTTCGCCGTTCGGATTCGGCATAAAACTGTAGGACCCTTACATTCATGTACAAATATAACACGCACAACATGAGTGGATGCGAAAAGCTCGGCCTAGGCCCTCCATGGACTGTTGTGCCAGTAAAAGTAAAAAAAAGTAAAGTAAAAGTATGCAATATTTTCCTAAATGCAGTCATAATTTGCAGCTCATGACTCAAAATCACAGAAATTTAATCAAATGTGTTTTTATAACTTTGTTTTTTATTTTTTGAAATTGTACGAAGTATGATCAAAAATAACCGTTATTTTCAATTTTTTCAAAAAGTATTTATTTATTCATCAACAACTATCTTGTCCCCTTCAAAGTAATCCCCCTCAGATATAATACACTTATGCCAGCGTTTTTTCCAATCCTTGAAAAAGTCAGCGGGGGCCAAGTCCGGTGAATACGGTGGTTGAGGCATGATAACGGTTTTGTTTTTGAGCAAAAACTTACGCACAAGCGACGTTGTTTTTGCTTAAAATTTAGCAATTTTGGAACAATCTTCGCTGCCGCACGTTTCATGCCTAAAACATCCGTTAAAATTGCTTGGCATGAGGCGAACGATATGCCAACATCATCAGCAACCTCTCTGATAGTGATTCGACGATTATCCAAAATCATTTTCTTCACTGCGTCAATGTTTTCATCGATTGTTGACGTGCTCGGGCGACCAGGACGAGCATCGTCATTGACATCTTCTCGGCCTTCCTTAAACCGGTTATACCACAATTGAACTTGTGTTCTGCTCATAGTAGACTCGCCAAAGGCCAAAGGCCACAGTCAACATTTCAAATGTCCTTGCGTATTTAATTTCATTTTTTACACAAAACTGAATACAGTTTCTTTGATCCATTTTTTCGAATAGTAAAAAATCGAAGAGCACACCAAAACACGACTAACCTTTTTATCTGTCAAAAACAAACTGACAATCCAAAATGGTTGGTATTGCCAACATATATAACAGACATGTGTACCAACATAACAGAAAAAAAACAGAAAAAATGCGAAAATCGAACATACGTAACTCACGAAATTTGAAAATAACGTTTATTTTTTGATCACACCTCGTATGTATAGTAAATATATACAGTACTTTCAAGAAGAAAGCAATCGGCTTTTTCGCATGAAATAATTTGAATATCAGGTAGGCCTTGATTTTCAAAAAACTTGATTTCATTGTAAATTTCGCAATGTAATTGTAGAAACAGTCCATTATCCGCTTTCGTCTCAAGAGCATATTCTTTCTTTCTATGTTCCCATCCAAAAGGTCCCAAAATGTGCCACTTGAGTGCTTCGAAGTACTGCACAAAAATGTGGCCGACTTGCCAAATCGCGGCATTTGTAGAGCTGCCTCGAACCAGGAGGTTGGTCCACTAGAGACGGTAAGATGCTCCAGCGATTAGTGAAACATCCAGGAAAGGTTCATGTTTGGGGATGCTTCATAAAACAAGGATTTGGCAAATTAATCATGTTCACGAGGAATTTGGATGCCAACTTCATGACCACGATATACCGTCGTGGACTTCTGCCATCAACGGATATATGGTTTGGGGCAGGAAGCCGAGATTGGGTTCTTCAAGAGAATAACGACCCAAAACATCGCAGTGGCTTGTGTAGCAGTTCGAAAGAGGAAAACGGCATAACTTGATTGGATTGGCCCTCACAGTCGCCAGATGCGAACTCGACCTAGATTTTTGGGCTCTTATGAAATTACAACTACGTGAAAAAAAGATACATTCAATAAATCATTTGAAACGGCTTCTTAGGGTAATATGGCGAAGTTTAACACGGTCATATGCTGAAAAATTAGTCGATAGCATGCATTTCCGTTGTAATGAAATTACAAAGAACGGTGGCGACTGGACGCCATATTAATATATTTGCGCAATGAATAATTAATCATTTCAAGATGCTGTGGACTTTTTTTTTAAGATACCTTAATTTTTTTAGTGAATTAAACCGATTGCTTTCTTGTTTAAACTACTGTACATATACTTATATAGTTTATATATATTAAACATACCGTCGTATATATAAAATAAACTATTTTAAAACTTTAGAAAAATGATTTCTCTGTTTGGGTTTTTTATTTTTATTCCGTTATCCCTTTCTAAATTTATTTCTGATAAGGAGTAAACAGAAAAACAAAAGGAAAAAGGCATTGTAGCGAAACACAATGACGTTGACGACGATGTCTGCGAAACTTTAAATTCAATCTATTTTGTTATAAGTATTGACGCAAATGCGAATGGGAAACGAAAATAAACATTTAATTTATTGTTGATATTTGTTTTTCTATTTTGTTTCTTTATATTTTTTCGCTATTGTCTTTGTTAGGTTTAGAAAACTGTATGGTCCTAGTGGGATAAGTGGTAACTTGCCACCTAAAAATTTGTTTCCTTTTTTTTTTTTTGTTGTTAAGATAAATCTTTTATGTTTTCTATACTTTTATTCACAATCACAACTTGTGTAAATTTTGAAGCTTGTGAAGCAAATGGTGTAGTCAGTCATTAAAATTTGTCTTCTTTCTTTTTAAATTTTTTTTAATGTTTTCAGTATTCAGTATATGAATGTTCAACCATTCAGCACATATATGTAGAGTTAATACCTGCATTATAAGAATATTTTGAGTTTAATCGGAATACGACGATATTGTTTTCATATTTATACCAGAATTAATTGACTTCACTGATTTATTTCTGTATTACAGTAAAGAATATATGTTGTTCTAAGTTATGGTCTGAATCCATGCTCAAGAACCAAAAGTCAGCACTTAAATATGCAATTTTATCACAGCATAATTTGGGTTTGCTTTTTTATTTCAAATTACAATAATTTAATTTCTTTAATATCTATTTAAAGTTCTTTTGAACTCTATTTTTAATTACACTCTTCAACTCAGTTTTGAATTACTGTAGTGTACGTATATCAAACTTTTAGAGGAGGGGGAAATGTTTTTGGTTGGGATAGGTTTTTAATGAAGTAGGTATAAAAATACACCCAGCCAAATACAAAAACAAACATTTCGCAGATCAGAAAATGTTCAGCAAAGCTGGCTGTGTCCTGAATATTCTTTTTGAAACAAATCAGGCTTACTTGTGCATAAGTTTGGGAGAATTCAGTTTCTCATCTGGGTTGTACTCATTTGTATGTGTGCTTATTATGTGGATTGATTGTCTATGTTTGTGTTCCAGTTTTTGAAAGAAAGTTTGGAGTGAAGTTTTTGATTTTAAATTGTACTAAGTATTTGGAAACATTTATCAAAAAACTAAATGATAAATATCGCTTTAATGCAATATAAAGTAAATGGTTAATTTTAGCCAACATCTTTCATATATTTATGTTTCTCTTTTCACGATTAATTTTCAGGTTTTTGTGGAGCGTAAGTTTATTAACAATTTAAAAATTAATAGTTCAACTTTTCAAAGTAAATTTATATTAAAAGGAATTTATGTTTTCTATCGGAATGTTTTAACTAAACTGTGCAACAATTAATGAAAACCACATACTTAAGTCAGGGTTTCTTCTGCATTTTTGTTTTTAATGATTAAAATTTTGGTTGCTTTGGCTTAAACTTTCTCTTTTAACTGACAGTTTTTTATCAACGGATTTCAATTTACCTTTGATATTTGTATTGAAAATTATTGCGCCCACAATTTTTATCAATTTTCTACACAAATTTCTTATATTTTTTAAAATATTAAAATAAAATAACCTTAACGTTTTCCTCATATATACGAGGGTAGATCAATAAGTACCCGTGTTAGGAATTTTTCACAAATTTTTTGTTCTATTTTTCAACGTAATCTCCTTTTAGTACAATAAACTTTTCCCAACGTTTCTGCCATTTCTTAAACCCTTCCAAAAATACGATTTGTAAAACTCTTCAAAATACGCTTCTGCCTCGACGATAACCTCCTCGTTTGAGTTGAATTTTTTTCCCCCGAGCTACGTTTTCATGTTGGGGAACAGAAATAAGTCGCTGGGAGCTAAGTCGGTCGAGTACGGTGGGTGCGGCAGCAATTCGTAGTTCAATTGATGCAATTTGGCGCGACATTTCCGTATCCGCTTGTTGTCCACCGTAAGCAATCGTGGCACCCATCAGGCCGACACCTTTCTCATGCTCAAAAAACCAATCATGTAAAATATTAATTACCGTTCCGTACGACACTCCTACGACCTCTGCTACTTCGCGCACTTTCGTTCGACGATCAGCGACAATCATGTCGCTGATATTTTCAACGATTTCCTCGGTAATCACGTCTACCGGGCGGCCTGGGCGCTCCTCATCAAAAACAGATGTACGACCACGTTTAAATTCGTTGAACCAATATCTTACGGTTGTCATAGATGGTGAAGGGTCCCATAGACAGCATCCAACTTCGCTTTTATTTCTTCGCATGTTTTGCCATCCAAAAAAAAAAGCGAATTACGGATCGATCTTGTTCTTCTTTCATTTTATCGCAAAACACAAAACACGTGTGATACTAATGGCTGGCAAATAAAAAACTAGCCTATGAATCAGTTTGAAATTTAGTGGAGTGTCGTGTGACAGATGGCAGTACACGACGGTAATGCCTTCACCTGCCTTCACTCACGGGTACCACCTTGATCTACCCTAGTAATTCTCTTATTCAATTTTCAAAGTACTCAAAACTAAGCCAACTTAATTTAACAAATTCAGTCTTATATTCAAAATTAGGTAGCCAGGTAGCCATTTAATGAGTGAATAATAAAACAATATGGAGCCACAATCAAAATACTCATTTTCACGTACACTCAAAAAGTATGCTACAATTTTTTGTTTATGCCTTTCTCCCTCTCTCTCTCTCGCTTTGCTTTATTACATTCAATATATTTATTAAGGGCTCAGGTTAAATAAAAGTCAATGTAGCTGCTACTGTTAGTGCTATCACCAATACTGTTGCTGTTTTTGCTGCTGGTGCTGTTCCCGGTGTTTTTGCTGCCGCTATTACTTCTGCTGATGTTTCTACTTTTACTGCTGCTGCTTTTACAGAAACGTTTGTAATTTATAACATAGAGTTATTGATATGCTTTCTATACACCTATGCCAAGCTACAAAATACACACACAAATATTATCCGACCAATATTGGCATGGGAAACCAAACAAACAACAATTTGATGGTTTGGTTGAGATGTTAATGTTGCTAGTGGTAACCGATTCCCAAATGTGGTATTTATATTATTGATACATGTGAAAAAATGAAATTCGAATAAGAAGTCGAGTAAAAATTGGAAAAAGAATATAAAGTAAAATAGAAAAAGTAAATGTTAAAGAAAAAAAATCAAACTTCAAGGAATAAGTTATGAAAGTTGGCCACACTATTCGCCCTTAAAGTAAAAACAACTGATTGGTATACATAAAGTAGTCAGAAATAATCGCACCTGTGTGTGACTATAAAACCATAAAAAAACATTTCAGTATTTATGTGTACGAGTATTGGTGTTTCTAAGGATGCGTATGCAATGGTGATGAATTGAATTATAGCCATAAACTATCAAAAAGCAAAAGTAGTGAATTGAAAAAAATATTAGGGGAAGCGTTATCAAAAGTAATCAACTTCTTCCAATGTATGCAGGTAGGTTGAAAAATGTGGCTGCGAAAATTTTGCTGCTGTCTATACTAGTACATATAGTACATATGTATGCCCATATGTAAGTACATTCCTAAAACTTCAGTTAGCACTCCCTCACATATACAAACACACATTTGTGTGTAAAAAAATATTTAAGGGAATTGAACTAGTCTCAAAAGTAATTTATAAAACTAAATTTTCATTTTTATTTGTTTTTCTTTGCTGTTTTTTCTGTTTTTATTTTTCAAATCATAAATATAAATATTGGTGGATTACAGTCAGCTAAATTGTTAAGGCATACAAATGATGAAGAGAATAATTTTATCAAAGAAACTATTTGATAGAAAATAAAAATAATAACAAATTTATGAAAAAAAATCACTCAAATACATAAAAACGACATAACAAGCATATTTGTTTTATACAAATGTATAAATGTTTGAGTGTGTCCTTGTCAATGACTGAAAATACTGGAAATCACAAATATGTATGTATACCCCGCAACATTCATACAGTCACACATCGACACACATTCTTCTTGGAATACACAATTTCCTGTTTGTATAGTGAAATCGGATATTGCAAGTTGTTTGTACAATGAAACATCACCAGGAAAAAATAGCAACAAAAATAACGAAATTGACAAGCAAATAAATATGGGAAGAGCGTGGTATTTTACGTTTTGTGTATTTACATACAAACAAGAAACTTGTATATTTTTGTACAAATGTACATTGGAAATAAAGCACGACTAAGCGCTTAGAAGGAAATCGAAGCCAAGCTTATCGCTTTTAGGCACTCATAACATGCTAGAGAAAATTATTTTTTCTCAAAAATTTAGTATTTAACACTAAAAGAATGATCGTACGGAAAAAACTAGAAATCTTTTATAAAAAGTAGCAAATTGACGAGTTTGGTGAGTTCAGTTTAAATTAACAGTGATGAAAATATTGTTTTCTGTGCCTGAAAATATGCAGTTGGAAATACTAATACTAATTTGCGATAATAATCACAAAGTGATCGGGATCAGAGTATGCTGATTCCGATCAATGCCTGTCGCATTTAATTTACCGCACAATGTAGTTACTATGTATCTGATGACATCTCTACATATTATCTTCAGCCAAAATGTCATACTTCGAGGATATGCTGGAGATTTTGACATCTCTGGAGTTAACCAGCGGAAGGTCAGAAGGAGAAGGAATTTGCCAGTGAACAAAGAAAAAAAAAAATTCTGTGTTTTATCCAGAACAATGCCGTCTATCACAACACGGATAGATCAGCCGCCTAGAAAGTTTGTGATCCATCGTATTACATTATTCCCAACCCGTCAAACGGCTTTAAAAAATCCAGAGCAACCGCTTTGCTCTCACCGGAGCCATGGACGCTGTAGAGTACCAGTGCTCGGTGAGGAAGGACCCCCACGAGATCGCCCGTGGAGCAATTTCAATGAAAACTGAATTGGTGGTCATTAAACAATTCGTTTTGCTCAAAATATTTGACAAAGTAGAAGTTAACTTGTACATTTTCCATTACTTTGGATAGCGTAGAACAGATTGCGATGGGGCGATATGAAGTGAATGAGATTTATAAGAAAACAAGCAATGGAAAAAACACCAAATTGTAACAAATTGCAAACACCGCCAATCAGAACTGGCGTTAAACTATAGGTACAGCTATGTGGTATAATAATGAGCCATTTTGACCTAAGTATGCCCTCTGGACAGCCTCTTTCACCAACTTTAAGTTTAACACATGGATAAATCGATATTAACTTGAAAATTTATGTTAAATATGCATAGTGTAGATGTGACGCCCGTTTTCCTTAAACATGTTAAAAGTTTTGAAGAAACAAAGTTTAGCTATATATATTTTTGTTTTAAGTTTTTTATAAAATATACCACCATTATTAAAAGATTTATTTGGAGTTTGTAATTGGAAAAGTAGGATATAGAAAACAACCTACAAAAATTTTTGTTTAAATATTCTTGATAACTTTTCTATAATTTTTTTACATTTGTAATTTATTTACTAACACATGCCAAACTTTTTGCTTTCTATCTCTGCTGGTTCAGAGGTAGATTGCAATTTTAAAATAAAACTCCAAATACAATTTTTTTTTAATTATCTACGTTAATTTGATGCCCAAACTTTAAAAATAAAATACATATGTAAATTTTCGTTTCTTCACAACTTTGAGTTCCGGCCAAAGTGCCACTGTTTGTCTGAACTAAACGAACCGCAAGTAGAATTCATGTATACCACATAGAATCGGAATTCTAACGCACTGCGCATTACAGGGTTTATTTCATATCTATGTCCATATTTTGGTTGCTGTGGTGTAGTGATAGTGCGTTGGACTGCTACGCAGAGTGTCCGGGGTTCGAATCTCCGCACAGGCAAAATCAAAAAGTAGAAAAAATAATTTTTCTACACGGCACCACCTCTTGGCAGGCAATGGCAAACCTACAAGAGTAAAAATTGCTATGAAAAGCTTTTCATTTCGCCGTTCGGATTCGGCATTAAACTGTAGGTCCCTTCCATTCATGTACAAATATAACACGCACAACATGAGTGGATGCGAAAAGCTCGGCCTAGGCCCTCCATGGGCTGTTGTACCATTAAAAGTAAAGTAAAGTCCATATTTTCATGAAATTTTTAATTTCAATGGAATTAGTAGCATTGAAAGTTTTAAATCTAATGCTTGTTTAATATGTTAATGTCAATACTTCATCAATTTCATTATCATTGGAAATTCTAATGCTAATGATATGGTAGTAAAAGCCATTTCTATTGAAAATTCAAATACAATGCTACGTACTATAAAATATTAAATCAAAATTTTAATGTTTTAAATTTATACATCTTTGAATTTTTTGTGTCAATTAAACTTATATTCCATGATAAGTATTCCATTGATGATAATTTCATTAGCTTTCCATCATCAAAAACTTTCGTTTTATTATAATTTAAGTATCGTATGTGTATGTTTAATGGTTTTGATTTGAAAGCGACTAAAAATATAAACTAAAACGCCAAATTTTAGTGGTTTACCTTTAATAGATTGAAAAAAAATTCCTCCGTTAAAATAAAGATCTAAAAAATAACAAAAAATAATATTTATGTACTCAAAACTATGGAAATTTACTTACGACCCGTAATTTCTCCTACGACGATTTATCAGTGATATCAGAAATCAGTTCTCCCGTTGTGCATATTTGAGAAAACGCCATGGATCTCAGTGCTTTAAGTATCAATTATTTCCTTAAAAATTCGAGGAAATTTCGGGATTATCTTTTCTATGTCCCCGAATTTCATTAATTATTTTATTGAGCGTTCTTAGATTAGATCAATCTTATACAATTATTATGTATGTACTATATAAACTTTAAAATTTTCCTATATCAGTTTCAAAACCATGCATTAAAATTATTATAAATTGTCAAATCACAAATGTTTAAGGTTGAACCCACTGTAAAATATTGAACTAGGATATTTTAAGTTTAATATGATTGTATTCTCGAATATCTATGCATATTTATAAGTGTCCATACAAACATACATACGAGTACATAGGAATGTCTGTATCTGCATATTTGCGAGAATATGGTAATTAAATAAGATATGCATCATCAATTCAAATATTCACCATGATGGTGCTGCTGATGATGATGATGCCAACAACGATGATGCTTTAAAATCGATTTTTGAAGCCCATCTACACTCACTCACTTACACATAATTTCACATAGTACACTCACACACAGCAATGCAATTTCATTTCATTTTGATTAGTTTTTGATTAACATTGAGTTAATAATACTAATTTTTGAAAAAAAGCAATATTGCTGAAGAGTAAAGCCAATCCCAAAATAGGAAAAAAAATACTAAAAACAATAAGTTTTTAGCTGTCATCAGTTGCTGTTGACGGCTACTGAGATTGGCGCTAAAAACTGCAGCATGTCACATTAATACGGCAGGCAGAGTGTAGGTGAAGGTCATAAATTAAACAAAAAGATTACTTTTTTATTTTTTTATTAGTTTGTTTTATTTTGTTTTTGCGTAACTTACGTACACACATAATTCTAAAGAACAATAAAGTAACAACAGCTGTTTGCCGCCTGTCAGCAACCGCTTCTGGACAATCATAATTTCATTTGTCAACAATTTGTCGAGAACAAAAATGTTCAATTAGCAAAATAACGCAAATTAAGATTCAGTTCTTCGAAATTTTCTAATACCATTGCAAAGTTTTTCATCATTTCTGTATTTCCGTAAATTTGTGAATGCTTTTTACCTACGATTCAGAAATCGATAACATAAATTGTAATAACAATTAAAAACAAATATTGCCAATCAATGTTAACAAAAACATTTACCACAAAATAAATAGTGGAGATTTTTAAGACCCAGTCGCCATCATTTTGTATTCGTACATGTGTATGTGTGTGTGTGTGTGTGTGTGTGTGTGTTTGTATAACAATTTTGTCTGACAGCAGAAACTCAATTGGTATTTTATATACGCGAACCACGAACATATGTACCAACATGAATGTATATACACGAGTAGATATCTGTAAGTACATATCGCTCGTTTGCTGCAAGACTGGCATAACTCAAAAAACATAAATTTCGGGAAAAACGCATTTAAACTTAGCAATTTACCTATAACTTTATACAACTAATGACCGCAAAAACTTCTGTCATGTGACGAGGCATAATTATGATTTTTTACACAAGATAAAGCACAAAATAACAGTTATATCTGTATATTTACCTCGATTTGTTTCTTTTTTAATTTATGACAGCCTTACAGTAAACGAGCGATATGTAGATAGCTACTCGTGTATATGCCCTATAGGGCCTAACCAATCTAGTTCAATAAATTCGCTAGTTTTTAAAATAGTTTAGGCAACGTCGCTTATTCAAAGTGGTTGAAAACAAATGCAGTAGATCAATAACTTTAATTAAAATATTGGATATGTAAAAGCTTATCTCCTATTCAGTGAAAATATTGTCTTGTAATTCTTATCTACTCTACAATATTTTAACACTACTTATAATATGGATTTACAAAAACGAGGGAACTGTCACAAAGATCACTGATGAATATGAACTGCCTAATTTGGAAGAAATTAAAAAATCTTTTAATTATTTCGAAATTAAAAATATTTAATATAAAAGCAAATTGAATTTTTTATTCAAATCCATAGACAATTGGTTACAAAATTGGTCTAAAACTAGTCCAAAAACATCTATCTTTCTTAAAATCCTATTGGCACAAAAATTACTCGTATTGTAAAAACATCTGTCTCTTGACTAGTTAAAATTTGATTGGTTTAAAAACTGCATAAGTATTTCAAAAACACCTAAGTATGTGCCAACTAGTAGAAAAGATATGCAAACCTGGGCAATATATTTGCACATAGGACAACACTATTTTAAAAAGAAACCAGTTCGCGATGAGGAAAGCCATCAAATGTAGGAATAGTTGTGTTGTTCAGTAGACAAGTTCCGCGCACAAGTGCGTGCAGCTCATAGAATGTTTGAATATAGTGGTGCCTGTACACAATTATAAATACAAATTTCTAACAAATTGTATATGGAAATGCGGGAAATAGATACGTTTACATTTATTCAAGTGCGTGGTCTGTGTACGTGAGGTTTTCTGTTATTTTTTTACAATGTCTGTATGCATGTCATATATTGCGATCGATGTATGAATACTTGTGTACATACATTTGAATGTATGTGAGTATGTGTTCAAGCTTATGTATTAGTCTCACGAACATATTTACATACATAAACAGCATGAGTTTAGATATCTATGTGTGTACAGGGTGGACCATTTAAAATTTGCAATTTGATTTTGTTGTTTTAAATAAGAAACGATAAAAATTTTTCAATGCGGTTCCTATTATTTTAAAGTACAATCCTTCCACTTAATTGTGGTACACTATTTCATTCAAATGACTTCTTCGGCCGGCCTTGCAGTAGCCCATACGATCAACCCAATTTTTCAGTACATTCACGACTGTATGGAGCTATACTGGACCGATGGCTGCACCAATTTCATGGGTGGTGAGCGTAACACTTATCTTTAAGGGCTCACCATTAATAATAGTCCAACGGAGTCAAATCGCAACTGCGTGGTGGCCAATGAACATCACCGAAACGGATAATAATGCGATATTCAAACTTACCAACATGGTAAGTGTGACACGGTGCGCCATCCTGTTGGAACCAAATGTTTTCTAAGTCTATATCTTCTAAAATATGATACAAATAATAATTTATCATTCCTGACAACATTGGTGAGTTGATGTGGTTGGTACTTCTTACACATTCTGAGCAGCAGCAGAAATTTTTCGGTTTTAGGAGTAGGAAAACGTGTAGATCACAAATTGATCCACGAATTACGTGAAAGATATCGACCCAAATATCGTTAACCGCAAATCTAAGTACTTATATAGTATCAATTTTCTATCATAACGCGAATGACATTAGAATTGCCACACTCAAAATATCCAGTAGTTCAAATTTCAAATGTTAGATGGATCACCCTTTATGTATTTATATATGAACCATGTATAAGTATTATGTTGATATGAGTTGTGGGCGTTTTCTGTAAATTGTGTTTGTAAGCGCTAAATTACAATAACAGCATTAAATTATATTTTAATCGAAAGCAAAAGCATTTTATATTTACACAAATTGAAGCACACAAACACATACATACATACACCGACACACAGAAGTGGTTTTTATTTATCTCCGTCTCGCTCAGAGTCAGTCTCTCTTTTGTGTTTACACACCAAAAATAATAATATCCTTTAAAAGGATTACACACAGTGAATGCCAATGCATTGTGCGGCTTTACTTCATGGCTCATGAAGTAGAATTATATGTAATTTCCTTCACTTTATGTAAACAAATTTACAATGTTTTTTTTTCCATTATATTTTTTTGTTTTGTTTCAATTGAAGTTAATTAAATTCGCACATGACTAGTTAATTATTTTGGGTTTCTATTCGAAAAATTTCAAATCAATTTCCCAAGGCATATATATTTGTATATATGTATTGCAGTATCTAAAATTTTGTTGCAGCTTACAATAAAAGTAAACGGATGATGTGGTGGGACTAACTTAGGTATTATTTTTGAAGGCCATTGGTCAGGTTTTGCTCCTAGACGTCATTCATTTATTTATTTTATGGCTTCACATGTTTTTTAATATTGATAAAATATAAACTAATTCAATAGAAGGTGTGTTTTATTCGCCAAGTAGTTAACCATGTGCGAATAAAATGGTCAAATAGTCAAACTGTCAAGCATAAGTATTTCTTTTATTTATTATATGTGTGAACTCGTTTCTACGCATAACATATCAATTTAGTTTAGTTTTTAGCTCACTATATTTCTTGTGCCGTAATTTTAGCATATTTTCTATTTGTATTTTTCACACTGTTCTTCTTCTTTCATTATTAACATCTCACTGTAGTGTTGTTGTAGAAACCAGGGATGTTAATCAAGATGCTAGTTGTACATAACATAAGCTTTTGATGTTGTTTCCTATACAATTATCGCTGGTAATTATACAAAAGTAACTAGGAATGTGGTTGCCGTGGAGTAGTTGGTAGTTAGTTAGTTTGCTGTAGGTCCCTTCCATTCATGTACATATATAACAAGCACAACGTGAGTGGATGCGAAAAGCTCGGTCTATGCCCTGCACGGGCTGTTGTGACATTAAAAGAAGAACTAATAACGAGTGTTGAGTAAAACGCAGCTATAATTGAAGCTTAAATGCGTAATTTTTTATTTTATCATTGAAATTTTAATGGAAATGTCATTGTCATTACAAGATTTAATGCTAATGAAAGTGTTAATTCAATTTGAGTCGCATTAAAATTTTCAATGCACAATTTTATACATTGAAATTTTTTCATCTTCAATTTCTTTGCTTTTAAAAATGTATGATACTTTATCTAGCAGTAATTCTATTATCAATTATCATTGAATAAGTTAGTTATTAAATGCAAGCTCAATTTCATCACCATTGAACTTTTTAGTGGCATTGTTATTGAAATTTTATTATCATTGTAAATGTTAATGTTAATTCAACTTCACCGTCTTTGAAAACTGTAATACTTATGCTCAAATAACAGTATAATTTAGTTTCCATTAGAAATGTTAATGCTAATGCATCTTCAGTTTTGTTTTCACTAAATATTTTTAATTATCCTGCTCCTTCAATTTCATAAAAAAAATGTATGGAAATACTATGTATTTAATTTAATTTAATTTAATTTCCATTGAAAATTTGAGTGCTGCTCAATTTTATTTCCATTGAATTCCATTAGATCCCAATTGACCCAATTCAATATTCTTCAAAATTTTAATTTTTCATTGAATATTGCCGTACATTGGCAAAAGCCTGAAAGACTGTGCGAGAGAGACAAGTAGAAAAGTAAGATATTAAGAAATAGAAGATAGAAGTTTTGCGAAATTTAGAATTAATGCATTACCATTGAAGTATTTAATGCTAATGCTGGCTGAAGATTGGTATCTATTTGCTTTTCTTTTTAAATTTAATTCGTATTTCTGCCCTTGATTGCTTTTGTCTCCAAAGTTTCGTCTTTTAATCGTGAGCAGTCAATTGTTCTCAACTCAAGCTGATTCTGCGAAAAACATCAAGAATAAATGCAGCAAACTTTTCTTTTGTTTTTCATTGCAATTAAAAGAATTGCGGTTTCTATAATTTAGTTCGAAAATGATGAAATTTTTCGCTGTCCTTGTTAATCAGAATTTTCTAGAAAAAATTCCATTTTCTTTGCGGTTAATGGTTACAGGGTAAAACTTGTAAAGAAGTTCAACAATAAACTGACTCTATTCTCGCGTACACTTTAACCTTTCGTTAGAATACTTTGGTTAAATGCATAAAATTCATAAAAACTTATTCCAATACTTTCTTCAAAATTCATTTGTTAAAAATATTCTGAAATATGTACTTACTCAAAAGTATTAGAAGAAATCATTATTTTTATTATTTCAATAATTCAAAATATTTTCAACATGCTGGCACGTGCACGTTTGCTGCACAATTCAAATAAAAAACAGAAAAAAATACATGAGAACCTTTGTGCTGTGAAGAATTAGTTACGTCGTTTTGCAGCGCAATTTCACGCTTAAATTCATTTATCACAAAAATGGGGGAAAACAAGAAAAATTGCAGAATTGAAGGAAAAGCGAAAAAACTGTGAGCATTTTTCACAGGAAAAACACACAATTCATATTTAAAACATAGATAAAGCAAGAGAGAGAGTCACAGAGCTGTAACCATTTCGCAATAGTATACTGCTACAGTTGTTACGTTCTTCAATCGCAGTGAAAGTAACCACCCAAACTACTCCTACTATGACACCCCTAGCTATGCTACCCACCCCCATCTCTTTTCAGTCGTTTCCAAAAATAAGTAATATGTGCCAACGTTTACGCTTCATTGCTTACGTAGCTACTGTTGCTTGTGGTGATTTATTGAATTGTTGAACGAGGAGCTGACCAAGGGGTAACGGCGGGAGGGTTTATGTGTGTAAAATGTCCTTCGGCTTTTGGAACTATTTAGCTACCTTCATACAATTTGGTATGGCATATATGTATTCTCATATCCACATAAAAATACATATGTACATATTTGAAACCTGTTGCCAGTTTTCACCATAGTTGACTATGTGCTACCGTGGCTGTCGTTACTGTTGCAGCGATTACCAATTTATTGATTTTCAAGCATTTGCCAAAATTAAAATGGACTCAATTGTGTGTGAATGTATCGGTGTATGTGGCAAGATCAGCAGCAGAATCAACAACAACAGCTTGAGAACTGAAAATGTCGTTTTTGCTCATGGCGGAATATTGTAAGAGTGTGCTGAAATCGATTTTTCATCATTGAATGGTTTCTTCCTTTCCTTAATCTCAACTTCCCAAGCTCCCACAAAAAAAATAAACTAAAAAGGAAATAATCAATTTTTGCTTCAGGTTGAAAACCAATTTATGTAGTAGCAATGCTTTCGTTGCAATTTTTGTGGCTGTTGTTAGTTTTTTTTTTCTTTTTGGATTTTGTCGAAGGTGTTTCTGTAGTTACATTTTACTTTCCAATAATGAAGTGCGTATCGAGTGGAATAAAAGTTTACTTTCTTTCTTTTTGTAGTTTTTGATCCCTTTAAAATAATGAAGAGTGGTGCTGAGGAGAGCAATAAGCTCTTGAGTGCATAATATCATTTTGTTATTATGCGAATATGAAATGTCAAAGGAAATGAGAGAGTAGTTACTTTTTTGGTTGACATTTTTATACCTGAGCAAATGGCATTGAGCCTAGTATCATATACTAGGAAGATTACATGTACATATATTTTTCAAACATAATTTCATCTCTTCGTAATTTCTATATGAACATTATTTGAGGGACACAAATGTCCTTAGGATCACATCGAATACTGATAAAATATAAATTTGTGGGCACATTCTGAGAAAAAAATTGTGGACTTATCGTAGGCCGTGGAGAGAAAAGATGAGCCCGAGGGAAAAGAGGGTGTTCAATAGAAGCCCCTTTAAAGGTTGGAAATGGGAGTAAGTACGTTTGGAAAAATTAGGAAAGCTTTCATTGTATGATAGACTTCTTAAGGGTTGGAACTGAGGGGTAAGTATGTAACCCTTTTAAGGGTTAGAGAGGGAGGTTAAATATGTTGAGCAAAAATGTTGCTCATTGAAAATTAATGATGGGCTGTTTTACATTTTAATTCTCAATTTCACACTCAAATTTTTTGGCCCCTGCATTTATTTATCAAACCACACAAAAGTAAGGGTTCCAGCATATGCAAATAGAAAATTCGGCACACGATTTGCTTGTTGCAAGAGCACTAAGTTCAAGCTGATGCCGACAATCTATTTGCTAATTTACATACTGCCAATAAACTTTCATATACAAAATGGGGAAAATTGCGGATACTTGGGAGCTTTCATGCGTAAAACTTCTGAACTAAAACTTAATTGATCAGTCAAAGATGGACTGTGGTGTCGGTGCTAGTTGTTTTTTCCCAGAGTCTCCTCAATTATCTCGATCTATCAAGAGCTAGATTAAGCTCATTTGGTACACCGTCTCTGAATAGCATATATGACCTAGTGAATAACGAGATAAGAGGCTAGCGCATATCAAATCTGTTCAAATTCCATCAAATATCCCGCGTTTATAGTTATAATATAAAATAATTACGCCAAAATTTTTAAATTTATATTTAGGACGAATTGCAAATACGAGGCCCTCTAAAAATCCCAGCCACTGCGAATCACTAGCTAAGTTTCTTATTTATGTATTTATATACATAAAAGTAAAGAAACTTTCAATTCAGAATATATGCAAGCTCTTCAGGTATGTAACTTAAAAGTTTTCTGTCACAACTTTTGCCAAAATGGCAAATTTAAATAGAATTTACTCAAAAATGTTAAATACGTGCTATTTTCAAAAAATGTTTTTTATTTGTGGATGAGTAGAATTTGTACAAACAAATGTATGTATGTCCAAAAAAATCATATCCTCATAACTTTCACTTAATTTCTATGTATTTTCCTTGGAATTCTTAAATTACCAATTAAAATAACTTTTATGGCAGTTTCGTCTTGAAAGCTACTTTTAAGCACTGCGCTCAAACATTCATTCATTCATTCACTCATTCGTTAATGATGAACTTTGTAAAGAAATGTAAAAGTTTTACTATCAATGATGAAAAATGTATCTCTCCGCTTCCTTTCTCCAAGAAAAAAAAACACACAACATTGTACTAGTCAAAAACTCACACTCATACAGTGACACACCCAGTGAGACAATGACTACGACAGCCACAACTGACACATACACATAAAATACTTTTGTCAAGTTAATTTGTTGGTTTTGTTGTAATTGTTGGTGTTGATAATGAAAATTAAAATCGACACTTGCAAACAGAAAAACAAGCATTCGAAAAATGTATGTAAGTACTTATTTAAATGACAACAACAGCAGTAGCAGTAGCGCAGTATCGAAGTAACAGCAGTTGGTAGTTGAAGTAAAATAGCAACAACAGCGGGAGCTATACATAGCTACAGCTAACAGCACTACTAAAAAGTAACACATTAATGAGTTAAAAAAAAAAGACAGAGGAAGCAACTGTCACTTGGAGACACACTAATGCTAACAGGGATTATTTAAAATGTATCAAACAAGTAAAATGTAAAAAAAAACAAGATGGAAAGTAGGGGGAAGCGGGAACACAAAAAGCATTACATTGACATGAGTTTTATATTTTTGGTGTTTTTACGGAGTGCTGTAGCAGAAACAAAAACTTATTTATAGTACCCAAATATATACAAGATTCTCGTAAGATTATGTATGTGTGTGGGTGTGTGTGTGTGATTGTGGTTTTGACAACACTCGTGAGTTTGTTTTGCAAAACTTTAATCAGACAAAATATTTTCAACAGTAGTAGCAAAATATTGTAAGCCATCCACGGAAGCGGCAGCAGCTATAGCAACTATGAAGCAAAAACGAAGAATAGCAACTTTTTTCTGTTGCCATTTGCTAAAACAATTAAAAATATTTTGTAATTATATTTAACACTTTTACTATTCTCTCTCTCTCTCTTTCTCACTCGCTCATCCTGTTCTACATACAACGACAATGACGAGACGACGAGGCGCTCGGTGAAGAAAAAAAGTTTTAGCAACAATAAACTTTAGTAGAACACAAGAAACAAAAATTCTATTTTATGACACTTGCTAAACAGGTCCTACACGTCAGCTCAACCAATATAACTTTTGAATCATTTTCTCAAAATTTATACCGAAAATTTAACGAACATCACTTTCAAAAGTATGGTAAGTAAAACCACTCGCATTCTCAGGGACGCGAATACTCACACACTCACTCACTCGAATATTTATACAATTTTAAGTTAGCTCAACAAAATGAGGTGAATGAGCAGAATAAGTACATTGAAATTTTTCATAGCATACTTTTCGACAGCTTAACACCTTAAGTCACTTTAAGTATTCAAGCAATCTCAAGTGAAGTCTATTAAGTTTACAGTGTTTGAGTACTAACTAGTAGTGCCCAATAAAAACCTCTGCAACAACAACAGAGGCAGCACTAATACCCACTAGGTATGTTCATAGTCAAGTGCCACAATAATATGTAAGAACTTGAGAGGAAGACATTACGAACAACAATCACAACAGAACCTAAATAATCATTGAGAAAATGAAATTCTTGCGGGCATTTCATTTGGTATTAAGAAAATTTTTTATATTAAGTATTTGAAGTATTTGTTAGTTGATTGTTGTTGCTGCTGCTATTGCTGCTATTGATGTTGATGATGACAACTTTGATTCTAAGAAGAGGATCCCATCATGGTTTTGTTTGTTTGTTTGATAACATTGTCTATTTATACTTTTCCTGTCTGTTTCCGCCTCTGATCTCTGCGTGCCTTTGCCATCATAAGCAATACCAATAATAATCCATAATAATAATATTGTGGCAAAACGGATTTTCTACATTTGAAATAAAGTTTTTCCAGAGCTTTGTTGGCATTATTTTCATTTCCAGAAGCAAACAATTTAGTAAGCATTTATTACCAAAGGAAGTAAACTACTTATTTAAATTTTTTTTATTTGCTTAATTTGCCACAAAGATGAATGGATGAAATTATGTTGAAAATTTAATGTTTAGTTTGGTTTGTTTGGTTAAAATCTATCACTGTGAAATTATTGTATATAAGTATTTAGAGTAAACTACGTCACAGAAAATAACAAAAGAAAAACCTAGTTCTGAAATTCCCATAAAAATTCTTTACAAAGCAATTAATCTTTTAATGAATGAAATTAAACTGTTAATGCATTCAATGAAACTCTGTAATAAATGCAATTAAATTTTTAAGTGTTAGTGATTTTGTCAAACAAGAAACTTTTTAAGTCAATTAGCCTGTAGTGAAAGCATTCAATTGATTACAAAAAGACGAATATAAGTATGATTGAAAAGGAACAGATACAATGAGAGAAAAATCGAAAGTCAAGGTCCAGTCATACTTATTTGTAACATATTCTTATCTTAGTTAGTTGAAGACTCAAAACTGAATTTCATTTTAACACAACAATCTTGATGTAAGAATTTCCTTCTTGAAATTAACAATCTTAAAATATAAACGAAATCTTTTGAAAAAATAATCTTAAAATAAATTCGTTTCAATTTGAATTTTTCCAGAGAATTTTTCGTCAAACACGGAAAAAAAATCATTCAGTGATTGAGTGAAAACGTTCATTGATATTATTCATTAATATTGTCAATTATTATGCTATAAAAACTTTAAAAATAAATTAATGAATTCGCTCGTTAATAGCTTATGAAGACTTTCATTGATTTTGCCTAACAACCGTTGCCAGAATAATTGAACTTGATATTTTCTTCTTTATTAAGTAGTACAGACGACCTCGATAATCTAGTGAGTAGTCCACTGGACTTTTCCACGAATTCCATTCTCGTCTTAGTCAGATTGTTTTTTTTTCATAACAATTCTTACATTCTTACCGGTATGAAGTGAATGAGAATTATATGAAAGTTTCAATAAACTTGTTAATTAGGATATTTTCATTGATTCTGTTCATTAAAAAACTGTCAATGTAAACAGATTCATTGATTTTATGAAGTTTTACATAAGATGTGTTTAAACGAACCTTTTCATTAATTTTTCATTGAATTTATGGACATTTTAAGTTTCGTGTAAAGGATAGATTTCGTGGTGGTCGCTGTGGTGTAGTGGTAGTGCGTTGGACTGCTACGCAGAGTGTCCGGGGTTCGAATCTCGGCACATGCAAAATCAAAAAGTAGAAAAGATAATTTTTCTACACGGCACCACCTCTTGGCAGGCAAGAGTAAAAATTGCTATGAAAAGCTTTTCACTTCGCCGTTCGGATTCGGCATTAAACTGTAGGTCCCTTCCATTCATATACAAATATAATACGCACAACATGAGTGGATGCGAAAAGCTCGGCCTAGGCCCTCCATGGGTTGTTGTGCCATTAAAAGTAAGTAAAGTAAAGGATAGTTTCAAAATTGGTTTAAATCGATTTTATATAGTATTTCGATTATTAGTTTCTGATTCAAAGGTCCAATATTTTTCTGTAAGCTTAAACATCTTTTTGTTATTATTTTGAATGCAAAAGTGAAACAAATCGATAAGTATTTTTTGATTAAGTAAATATGAAAGTGTTGTGTTAAAGCATTTAGTTTTAATAACTTCAGAAGTAATAAGCAATTTTACCGAAATAAATTGGATTCTGTTCTACTATCTAAAAATATAAAAGATTTGTTTTTCACCGATTTTTATTTTCTTCTTTATTCTTACATATAAAAGAGGGCAATTAGGGTGACCTTTACAAGCAAAAATTTAGATACAAATATTTTATCTTATTTGAGCCACCAAGGCAAGTAATAGGCAATTGCCCTGAAAAGGTTAAAATA
Organism: Palloptera scutellata; assembly: GCA_958295655.1. Taxonomy (NCBI): domain Eukaryota; kingdom Metazoa; phylum Arthropoda; class Insecta; order Diptera; family Pallopteridae; genus Palloptera; species Palloptera scutellata. The sequence continues at coordinate 28,556,165 of OY282452.1, read as the reverse complement.
AGAACGAGCGGTCTTTATTATAGACCACATAATCTAAAAGTTAAAGCAAATAAATTTTAATATAGAAACTTAATTATCAATACATATTAAAATATGAATTTTCTTATTGTTTCCTCGTCCAGTCGTCAACGATCATCCAGCCACGTCTACAATGAACGACAACTTCCAAATATTGTTCTCATTTTACATAGTATGCCTTGTACTATATTCAGATTTTTCTTTTTAAACTTATTAGATTCCCTGGCTGCAACCGAAAAAATAGAGTTATGACATTGCTGAGTCTGTTGTTGTCATCCTCCGCTAATTCTAATCGTCTGTGGTCATCACGCTGCCTAAGTATTTAATTTTTTCGTAAGAAAGAGATAACTGTGGTTCTACCTGGCTTCCTCGCACAGTCTTTCATGCTTGTGCAAGTGCAAGGGGCCACTTATCAACAGTATTAATTAATTACAAATTAATCCAATTCAATTTTTAATCGAATCCAATAAATTTGAATCAAGTCAGGTAAAGTTTTAATCAATACAAATAAATGTATTAATCAATCAAATTAATTTAATAAAAATTTCAAATAAAAAAGTACTTTTTAATAATTTTATTTTATGTACTTGACATAATCTATTGCCACACACGCATCAGTCTTACAATAATTGCAAGTAACTGATGTCACCATAATGTTGCATAAGAAGATAAAGAAAGAAAAGCGAAGACGATAAGATAAAAAGAAACAGTCTGTATGGAATAATGACAGAGCGTTAAAAGGTAACAATGTGGAATAACTTTATGCTAGTCATTACTTTTAATTTCAGAAATCAAGAAATGTACGATGACATACAAATACAAACTACAAACGCATATGCACACTTTCCTACATAAATGTTTATGCTCGTATATAAATGGTGTGCTCGTACTAAAGACAATACAGATTCCTTTCACACATACAAAGAATGAAGAGTTTCACTCATACGTGTTCACATATAAACGTGTATAATGCAAAAAATTTGTTGTACATAATAGCAGGCAACCGGAGCAGATATACTAATACAATGACAAAACCGAAGCAAACATGCACAATAAACATGCATACACGATAACAAATACACTCATAGTTGCACCTGGAGAATACAGGGTGGACAATTTATAATTTGGTATTTGATTTTGGTGTAAATAAGAAACGCATAGTGTCCGGGGTTCAAATCTCGGCAAAGGAAAATTCAAAAAGTAAAAAACAATATTTCTACACGGCACCTCTTAGCAGGCAATGGCAAACCTACAAGAGTAAAAATTGCCTATGAAAAGCTTTTCACTTCGTCATTCGGATTCGGCATAAAACTGAAGGTGCCTTCGTGCCATTAAAAATAAATGACTTCCTCGGCTGCCCATACGTCCAACCCAATTTTTCAGTACATTTGCGACTGGAAATGTAATTGAATGATTGCTGCACCAATTTCGTCCTTAAGAGCCACAATCATTGTTGGTTGGTTATCGTAGCACATATCTTTATTGGCTCTCCATAAAAAATATTCCAACGGAGTCAAATTGCAACTGCGTAGTGGCCAATTGTTGCACGGCTTGTGTGACAGGACGAGCCAACCAGTAGGAACCAAATGTTGTCTAAATTCATATCTGCTAAAATAGGCCACAAATAATCAGTTATCATTGTGCGGTAGCGCACACACACACCATTCACTGTAACGCATCTTCCTTTCTCTGAGCAACAGCAGCAATTTTTTCGGTTGTATGACCTGTAGGAGTACCTGAACATATTGTTTCATCCTGTTAAGATTCAGTTTCACGCACAAGTTTAACAAACTGATCTACAAATCTAAATAGCTTCTGGAAGCTTCTCTTCCACCGAATTTTTAACGTAATTTTCTTACACTTTCGGCAGATGATTCCCAACGTTGTTCAAGCATATGTCGACCCATTTCGTTAACCGCAAACATAAAACTAATTTTTCGTCATAATACGACTGACATTAGAGTTGACACACTCAAAATAACCGCTAGTTAAAACTTTAAATGTTAGATGGACCACCCTTTAGTCTAGAAATGCTTCTGCTGTAGTGCAGGCGTATGTATTTCTTTTTCTGACACACACACACACTCTCTGCTTCTGTCTCTCCCTCTCTCCCCTTTGCCTGTGGGTTTCAATCATTTCTCTTTCTCATTCCCATTACAAGTGAAATGTAACAAAATGTTGTTGATTGCTAATGTAAAAAGGGTTGCTAGGTTGCAAATTGTTACAGAGTTGAAATGCGTGCCACATCAATGCACACACTAAATGCAAACTTGGAGATGGAAAATGGAAAACGTAGTAAATGGAAAAAAAGTATTTTGTAGTTGTCTTAACTACTAAGTACACACTACATACTTATGTGCCAATTGCAATAGGGAGAAAAAGGCATAAAAATTACAAAGAGGAATAAAAAAAGAGTATTAAAAGTCGCACTTAGCACAGCTAATTTAATGTTATTGTGTGTAACATATATGCTATGAAAGTACCTACGTTTGTATGTGTGAGAGAGTAGGTAAGGGGTAATGAAATACATAGACAACAACGCACACAGACATCTATTGTCTTATAACAAAAACAAACAATACATACATGCAACAGTATTTGCTCTGATTGCTTCACAGCGGTACATGCTGAATTCACTTTCTTATTGTGCTTTCTATGGATGGGTTTGTGTACGAGTGATTTGGTATGTTTGTGGTGTGTGTACGCGCGTGTATTTCTCATTAATTGAAAAATTGAGTTACACATTACTAATTACTATTGTGCAGGAAGGAAACCAACTTAGATTTGATTTTGCGGTTTGAGACGGGGGTATTTTGTTGGTTGTAGCAATGTAGCAAATTGATTGACTAGAAAATTGCAAGGATGCATCATCATCATCGTCGTCGTCTTTATAAACCGCTACAACCACAACTACAACCACCTATTTCCTTGTTACTGCTATTTTTTTCTTTAAATAGAAAAAAGAACATTTATGAATTTGCCATGCTCTACGTATTTTTTATGGGGATTTATGCCTCATCTAAACAGGCAGCCAAGCATTGAGCAAGTCAGGCCGGCAGGCAGCATAGCGGACTCAAAGGATTTAAATTTTTTCATTCATCTCCTTGTACTTACTACAGCAATAATAAATCTTATTAAAATACAATTGCCGGACAGCTGGGGAAGAGAATTAGCTAGGCTTGGCTTGTATAGAGTATAGCAAAAAAATATAAAATCATGCACAAAATATTTGAAAAAAAAACAAAAATTGTTTTCTCATTTGAAAAAAGCAAAAATTGCTTTCTCATAGCAGGAAGTGTTTAGAAGAAATAAAAATGATAGAGGGAAAAATATTATCATGCTTTTTTTCTATGTACATGTATTATTTTTCCATTTTCTATAAAACCCAATGACTTTTACATTAATTACCGTAAAAAGGAAAAATAAATTGGTTGCATTAAAAATAAATGCTTTTCTATGTAAAAATGAAATCAGTATAGCAAAAGCAAGAAGGAAATGCTGCAAACAAAATTCTTTAAAATCTTAAATTTCCACGTTTCAGATTTTACGTTTTCGAAAAATTAAGGTACGCCAAACACCAAGAAAATATTCGCTGATTATCATTTATCACAAACACATACATAGAGAAGTAAAGCTACCGCCGTCCATAGAGAGAGGGAAAGAGAAGAAGAGAATTGTGTGTGTACGAACATACACACACACATTTACAGTGCAGTCGAACAACAACAAATCCACTTGCGTCAGCATAATCTGGTGAAAATTTCACACAAGGGAAACACATTCGTCCGTCCGTCTACTAATACAAAAACAAATGCAACAGCAAAATCCCAACAACTACATACATACATAAGTAGAAAGTTGAAGGCAACGGCAGCGACAACAGCAGCTCCACCAAAGACGTAGTGAACAATTTTTGACATCTGCTTGTGTGCGTAGTTCGTGAATGAATTCCGTGCAGTTCAACCAACTAGCTCGAAAGCTAGTTAATTAGCTGGCTAAAAAAAACCACAACTGGTTCATTACATCCATCTCATTTACACGCAACATACTATTTGTCTTCCATGCTAATGTCCTACGAAAATTGTCCTTTTGTGCTAGCTACTGAATTATTATGTTTTGATATATTTAGTGTTAAACTACATAGTTTAATATAACTAGTTGTGGGCAATATTTAATATTTTAATTGAGAATTACAAGACATTATTTTCAATGAATAGTAAAAATTTAAAGAAGCTACCACAAACAGCCGATGTAAAACGAAGTTCTGTGTTTTGGTATACCCAAGTCTAAGCAGTCTCACTGATGCAGAACAGTTTTGAGCTAGTATCTTAACTAGCTCCTTTTTGGCTAGGTAATAATTTAGGTAATTTGTGAGACTAACTAATTTTTGCACACAGGGATACATTTCATTTCATTTTCTGCAGTACGGAACAGCCAACGAAAACAGACAACAACAAAACTAAGAGAGAAATTCAAAAATTACTTCTAGTAAATGTATGTACATGTGAAACTGACATGCAAAATCACTTCACTTCACTTCAAAATGAGATTGTAGCCAAGTCATCTGGCAGCTTGCTTTAACTCTAAGGACTCGCTAATACTCGTATGTATTTATGTGAGTAGCTTGATTTGTTCTTATCTGTCTCCGGTTTTGTTTTACAAAAGTTTGTTTATACAAAACACGCCTATGCTGCTTTAACTTTTGCCCTTCCCTCACGCCTCTTAAATTATTGACTTGACACTTGAGGAGAATTAGAGAACGCAAAACATATATATTTCATAGTATTTAATTGTGTGAAGAAGATATTAGATTGACACATGAGATCGTGAGTAATGAATAGCAATTTCTCTTCGATATTGTTTTAGTTTATAAATCTATATAAACATGTGTATGTGTGTATTAGTAAATTAATGCACAAAATGAAATTTGAAAACGTAATGAACTGAAATTCAAATAAATTGTTTTAGATAAACCGAAAAAATTAATTTGCGGTTTTTATTTATGTTCTCTTAGAAATTCATTCATAAAACTCAAACAACTCACTTAGTCTGAAATGCCAAAGGAAAATTCTTTTAATCGATATAATTTTTCTTTCAACATTTTCCAAGTTAGCTCTCAAGACTTTAAACTTGAACTGAAACAATAATCAATAAAGATTATTGCTTTTCCTTTCCATTATCATCCTTGTGTTCTAGCCACCGTCTCCATCATCATTATCATCATCACACTCGCTTATCACACCGACATTGCCAACATAAATAATAGCTAGTGCCAGCAATTTGCATTACTTTGACCCTCAGTATCAACATACATACATATATTGCTTGCATTGATACAGTGAGCAAAATAGTAAAATAACATTTTAAATAAAAAAATCAAATAAATAAACAATTTTTTCGTTATTAAAATTAAGTAGGTATAATTAGTCATTTAGTCATTCATCAAAAAATATATTGTCGGGTAGAAGTCAATATGTCAAATTGTTAAAATTTTAAAGTTCCAGAAGCAGATTTACTACAACGGATGGTTCTGTTCTGCTTTCACTATATTGAGATATTGGGAGAGCTCTGCCTCAACGCTTTCATGTAAGCTTCCCTGCTACATAATTTTCAACTAAACTAGAATCTTGTGGGACCCAGCGGCGATGTAGTTTTTTTTCCTGAAGCCATTAAAGCTTTGAAGAGGGTTTCAGCATTTAGTATCACTTTTTAGGACCTTCAAAGCATTTTGGCTGACAAACTACATGAATATTTGTACTGTCAACTAGGCTTTCGAAGTCCTCGTATATTGATTTTACTTATTTCATCTTGGAAAACACTACAACCATTCGGTAGCTTAATAGATATTTTGATATTAGTGACATCAGTATATATGCCGTTTTACTGGGTCAATATAAATCCTATGAAGTCAAAAATATTCGGTAAATAATTTGAAGGCTATGACTCCTCCTCCTCAGTTCAGTTCAACTCAGTAATTAAAATGTTTTCCTAAGAACATATACAATTGGTTTAACTGTGCATCCATCTTTGCTATAGCACAAATCGAACAAATTTGAAATTTTCTGCGTACAGTAAGCAACCTTGAATTGTACTACCTACTATTACTATCATCGTAGTCGCTGTTGTCGTCATATATAGAAAAGGTATCCCACCGCAGCTACAAGTAGGTAATGATGCTATGCCACAATCGCCTTCAAAAGTTAAATTCGAGACGCTTATTGACCTTTCTCGACCATTTCTTTCTTTCCTTTCCTTTCTGTGTTGTTTTGTTTATTTTTTTTACCCAATCCCTTACAAGAGTAATCTCACACTCAGTCAATGTTTAAGGTGGGCAAAAGTATTGTCAATAACAATTTTATGCTTATATATGCTAAGTCAGTCACTTACACACCCACATACTTAGTGCGACACTGACTCACCACACACACACTCACACACTTACTGCTACTTACATACTGACTCACCTATTGTATATGTGGCGCCATCTACAGTAAAGGTTGCTGCTTTGCATTTATTGAAAAATCTTGATGCAAAATCCATAGCAGAATTTTTTAAACTTGATGAAACACGACGTATTGGCGAATCGGGGCATGATGAGGTTGTTGATGATGAAGATGTTGTAGTTGTTGCATGCTTATTTAAAATTGTTGTGGTAGTGGATGCTGCTGTATTCCCGCCAGCAGCATATATTTTCACACTTGACGAAGTTGCTGGCCGCGGCTGCAGCGTTAGGGTTGCTGGCGATGATGATAATAAGGTAGTGGGAGAGGAGGGTCCAACAATGCCACCAACATTGTCACTTGCACTATTGGTGCATGCTGGTGATGTTGCTGTGGCTGCTATTTGTGTTGCACTGCCGGGCGCATTACGCCGGAAGTAAGCCGGTGATATGAGGCGGGAATTTCTATTTGACATTAGGGTTTTGTTTTCGTTTTTACGTAGTGTTGTTGTTTATTGCTGCTACTCCAGTTATTATAGCGCGTATGCTCGCGGTAACGCTGCTGCAGATGCTGCTGTTGTTTTTTTTTGTACTTTTATTTTATATGTGTTGATTTTCGCAACAACTCATTTAAGTTTTAAATGACATTTTGTTGTTAAATTTTGATTTATGGTTTTTTGATATTATTTTTGCTTAAAATTTTTTATTTTATTTTTTGCTTTTAACTTTTGCTCTTATTTTTTGATATAATTTTTGGCTTTTCAATTGCTGCTGTGGGTTAACGTTATCTTTAAAAATTATGCACAGAATAAGGCGGCGGTGCCTACTTACAAGCACTCGACTATTTTTCATTTAATACATATTGAAAAATCATAAAAATTCAATGAGAGAGAGCACTTTCAATTATTACCTAGAAATTTCTACGATAATTACATAACGAAACATCGCAAAAAATACACTGAGCGATGTTTTTTTTACTCTTACAAAATTTCGAAAATCAAAGAAAAATTCATTGGCCTATACAGTGGTTGCCGTAGCGTAGTTGGTATTGCATTGGGCTGCTGCGCAAAGTGTACGGGATTCAAAGCTCGGCACAGGCAAAGTCAAAAAATAGAAAAAACTATTTTCTACACTACCTCTTGGCCGAAAAAAGCACACCAACAAGAATAAAAATTAAGATTCGGCATAAATCTGTAAGTCCATTCCTATAGAAATATATCACGCACTATATGACTGCATACAAGAAGTTCGGCCTAGGCCCTCTATGGGCTGTTCTGGCATTAAAAGGAGAAAGAAGCTCCTTAATTGCAGCCCTCGAATATAATATAAAAAAATAAAAAGAATATACCTAATAACAATATGACATTCTTTTACAAACGTATAGAAAAGCTAATTTTTTACGACCTTTTTCGTGACAGTTTGATTGCCGAGAACATTTGGTATTTATTTTTTTTGTCATAAACACACACACACACACACACGTAATTCGTAATTCACCATATCGCCATACAATTTTTACAACTTTATGACAATGTTGTCTAAAAATATACTTGTATATACATATGTATGTGTGTGTGTATAAAATACGTAGAAAAAAATTCAGCTACTGGTATTTTTATTAACACATATTAGTGTCATAAATACTATATGAACCAAACGCAGACAGAATCGGTGGATAAATGGAACCTGCAGTGAGTGTTTGGCAAAACCTGAGGCATCAGCACGATAATAATGACCCATTTTATACGCCCGTGACCGTGTTGTCCAGGAATTGTGGCTGTGGTGTACGAAATCATGTCGCAATTGTGATTTATTTTGTATGTTTTCTTTTTCCTTTTTTTTCTTTTTTCTTTTTTTTTTTTTGGGTTGGTAAGGTTTTTTTGTTTAGCCTTAACCACTGTGTGAAAGTGATCAGTAGGAAATTTAACTGAATTTTTGCCCTCATTTAAGGTGAAATAGCTGCTTACACTATAATTGCACTAGCTTAATCGTAAATAAACTCATATATGCAACGCAAATTGTAAAGAACACTTTAAGATTTTATACAAATGTTGACAAGTTTACACACTCACATATAAACTTATGAGTCATGTATAAGATTATATGAATCCTTCTATAATTTTAGTTAGTAAAGTTTTTATAATTAGTTTACATAATCGAAATACTTCTCCAAAAACCTTTAATGGATAAGTTAAGCAGTACGCAAGGGAATTGATGTGGTTGTTAAACTACTTAATATGTAACCCATACAGAAAAGATGTGATTTTGGTGAACATAGAGTAAAAAAAAGGGGGAGACAGATTGGAAGCACACCAAGTAACTGCATTCTCGGTCCTGTTGTTGTTGTTGCATAAAAATTATGTGAGCACAGAGCGAAAAAAATAAGGGGAGTAAAATTATACGATTACGCATGACACTCAAATTTAGATCATAACGAGAGATGATAAAATAATTACACTATAAAATTTGCTTAATGTAAAATAAATTAAAAAAATTAAATAAAAATGTTAACACATCAAATAATAAAATGGGAGTGTAGGCATTTGCAGGATGTTTGATCTGCAAATATCAGTTTAATCACAGAGTGAAAATAAAGGCGAGAGAGAGAGAGTGAGAGAGAGAGAGAGAGAGTGAAACAATAGAAAGACGACAGTGAACGAGTCCAAATCATCTGTACCAGCGATTTAATAACTATTTTTCGACCTTTGATTCTTACAATGTTTGCATTTTTGATGTTATGACACCTTTTAAAACGAAAAAGGATTGATTTCATGCCATAGGGTGCAGTGTTACTACTTTTAATACTTTTCTGTTACCAGTTATTCTACTATTTTCTCTTACTTTTATACTACTATTTTGTACTACTTTTCTCCTACCTTTTATACCGTTGGTTTCTCTTAAATTTTTAATCTAATTTTCTACTACTTTTAAACAACTATTCTTCTTCTCCTTTTATGGCACAACTGCCAATGGAGGGCCTAGGCCGAGCTTCTCTTATTTGTACATGAATGTGGAAGGAGCAGTTTTATCCCGCAGTTTTATCCCGTATCTTTACTCTTGTAGGCTTTGCTATTGCCTGCAAAGAGATGGTGCCGTGTAGAAAAAATGTTTTTTTTTACTTTTCGATTTTGTTTGTACCGAGATTCGAACCTCGGACACCCTGCGTAACAGTCCAATGCACTAACACTGCGACCACACTACTATTGCTACCACTATTTCTACCAATGTTTTCTACTACAGTTCTACTACTGTTTTCTCCTAATATTTTCTAATACTATTTTCTGATAATTTTTCTACTACCTTTCTATTTCTATTTTTGCTACTATTTTTTTAACACTTCTAATTCTATTTTTACTTATTTTTCTAATATTTTTTTTTCTACTATTTTTCAAACATTTTATAATCCTTTTTTTGGATACTTTTCCACTACTATTTTTTTCTAATTTAATGTATCCTTAAAATATGCTCAGCTTACATTAAAATCCTCATGAAATGTTACCACATTACGTAGCATAGTATCTATTTCAAGTAAACTAGTGATATTGTTACCATTGCATTTTTCACACTTCAGAAACGATAATATCAGTTTTTTCCATTCCATGGCAAAAAAAAAAAATTGGACAAATTTTAGTGTCATTCAAATGAAATAGTTGTTTTCAGAATTAAACAGTCATCAAACGAAAATACATCGTAAATGAAAATTTTTTCAGAGTTACGTAAACAGTGTTATCAAGTCAAAAAACCACTGCCACCAAATGAAAACGTGAAGACGTGACTAAAAGCACTGCCACGAAATGAAATTTTTTTTTTGCCATTTCCACTAGATCTGGTGGCACAGTCAACAGTCAAAAATGATTTTCAAACATGATTTTCTTATGCTTTTTGTATAAGTGTTTACACCTTCTATTGGTACAATTGAAGCATCGCCGGGCTAGTCGTTGGAAAGTGGAAAGTTGTGCTGGAAAGAGCACATTCTATCGAATAAATCGAATAATTTCTGAAAGGCATGTAGGTTAAAACAAAGCGCTAGTAATATTATACACAAAATTGGCACTACAATTAAATATACATACTGTATCCTCCTTACAAGGTTTGGCAAAGTAATGTAAATTGGCTACCATTTTTTAGAAACGAACAAAAATTGGGTTGCGTTTTCACGGAAAGATGAAGGTGTAAAATTGATGATATTAAGTTGAAAAAATGTTATCTGTCAAATGATTATCTCCTGAGTTGATGCACATTTTTGCTCGTTTTATGGCATTTTTGCTCCAAATTGGTGATTTGGAAATGATTATCGCTCCGTTGGCTGTTGCCAATTAGTTCTCTATCTGTTTACAACATAAATTTTAAAGCACAATGACATTTGCCGCCGTTTGCAAAAATTATGGCACATTCGCAATAATGACGTTACTTTTGTCTCACCCTGTATAAACAAACAAAAACATATAAACGTGTATGTGTGCATGTGTCCGCATTCTTTATAGTTCAACGTATCAGTTTGTCAGTTAGAAAATTCCATCAAAAGCAGTATGAAATTATTACGCTCTCGCTCCCCGTGGTATTTTTATTTTCTTGCATGTTGTTTGCCCTTTATTTAAGTTAGATACCTGCTCATTACTTTATATTTTTTCTTCTACTTTGTTCGGTTTCATTTTGTGTACGTTAGATACTTATTTAGATACTTTGCAAAATTGTTTTATTAATAAATTTTAGTTTTACTAAAGTTCATTGAATTTTACTGCTCCTTGTGTTTATTACACACAGTTCACGCAGTACTGTACTAATTAATTCCTTTGGGCGTACGTTATTTGAAGAATGAAACAAAAACCAAAAACTACACAGAAATAAAACTATAAGCAACAAAAGTAGACAAAACTAAAATGAAGTAAAGGAAAAAAAGGAATGTGTACTCAGTGAATTGGATGAGCATTTAGCAAATTAATTTAGAAGTTTCACTACTTATATGGGAGAAGTATGCAAAGTTTGGTTTTCCCCAAATATCGTATGATATCATAGCTAAAGCTTAAGATTTCAACACGACAGAAAGAGGAAAACTCTGCCTAACTAAAATTAAAACTGCAAGAAATTTGAGAAGTTGAAGTTAAATAAAGGGTGTTGTTTTAGAAGTGTGGTTTTCAATATGGTAATACTTCTTTCGGAGTTGGTCTTTTTGACAGATGTCACTTGATTTATGCTCAGTTTGGTTTGCCATTTAATAATAAATAAACTTACTCCTGAACAACGTTTGCAAATCGTGCAAATTTATTACCAAAATAATGGTTCGCTTCGCGCGATTGGCACAAGAAAACTTTGTTCAACATAAATTTTAAAGCACATTGACATTTGCCGCCGTTTGTGGCGTGATTTGTGATGAAGCTCACTTTTGGTTGAATGGGTACGTTAATAAGCAAAATTTTCGCTTTTGGAGTGATCATAATCCATAATACAAGCCATTGTTGAGACGCAGTTACATCATCGAAAAGTCACTGTTTGGTGTGCTCTCTGGGCAGAGGGAATCATTGGTCAATATTTCTTCAAAGATGAAGCCGGTCATAAAGTTACAGTCAATGAGGAACGGTATAGAGCCATGGTTAATGACTTTTTCGTGTCTGAATTGGAGGATGTTGATGTGGACGACCTTTGGTTCCTACACGCTGCATGCCATACAGCCATACAACCAACGAAACAGTCAATTTATTGAAGGAAACTTTTTGTGAGCGCATTATCTCGCGTCGTGGGCCTATGACGTGGTCTCCAAGATCGTGCGATTTAACACCGCTGGACTATTTTTTGTGGCGTTAGGTGAAGTCGCTTGTCTGCGCAGATAAGCCCGAGACGATTGACGCCTTGGAAGAGAATATTCGGCGCGTTATTACTGACATACGGACCCAATTGCTGCAAAAAGTGGTCGAAAATTGGGCCTCTCGACTGGAATTTATTCGAACAAGCCGCGGCGGCCAATTGCCCGAAATCGATTTTAAAATATAATGGCAAATCCTTATCTTTATAATAAAGCTACATAAATTCTTGGCCATAACATTAAATTATATGCGTTTTATTTCTTCTTGAAAACCACACTTCTAAAAAAAACACCCTGTATTACATACCATAATATATATATAAAGATCAAATTTTTATTTATAGTTACAAAATATATTTTTCTGTACATAATCAATCCAATTTCAGGAGATTACCTAGAGAATTACATAGAATAGGAGGGAGAAAGTAAAAAAAGAGATATGCTACTTGAATAGTAAAATAAAAATAGTATGATAACATATATTGATTAAAAGAAAATATATATATATATATATGCTATCCAAGTATTATTTTGTTTGTGCAAACTTATGGTATACGTGCAAAATTGAATTGTCTTCTCATTGCCATAGTTTTCCAGGAAAGATGTCATTATAATGTACTAATTACATAAAAAAAACAAAGTAGGTCACTATTTCGTCCAGATAGGAATTGATGGGTGGATTTTTTATTTGAATATATATAGTTTTCATTCTGAAAAGCTAAATAGTTGTTGCTTTTACATCGACCCTCTACTGCCATTCCGGAACCTCGCTTCGTTTGATAATCATTTTCTTAAAATGTAATGTAAATATAAAAAAATTTAAATAATAATAAAATAGTTGCATAAGCAAAAATATTCCTCATAATAAGGAAAGGCAGGCGTCCAAATATCAAAGTTGCTATACTTAACTGAACAATTTAACAGACACTTGTACCACAAATCGACGAAGAGAGGGTTGTAGGGAGAAGGTGAAGGGTTGTTGTAAAAACCAAAAATTTTCAGCTCTTCATAACGCACAACTTTCTTAAGACATTAATTAACTTTCTGAAGACTTCAAAATTTAAATCGTTCTCACCTCACCTCCCATCAGCTCTCCACGCTGAACTTAAACTCCTCGTAAAAAGATAACTTTTTTCATGGCAGTCCATATGTGTCTTAGGAGTAATTGATCAGGGCAGAGTCTTCAATGAGAAACTCGTCTATTTATAGTCGTGAAAATAGTGATGTTGTACTGTGTTATACCAGCATTTTTAGATGAACTAAGTACTTTAACTTAGCTGTGGTGTAGCGGTAGTGCGTTGGACTGCTACGCAGAGTGTCCGGGGTTCGAATCTCGGCACAGGCAAAATCAAAAATAGTAGAAAAAATAATTTTTCTACACGGCACCACCTCTTGGCAGGCAATGGCAAACCTACAAGAGTAAAAATTGCTATGAAAAGCTTTTCATTTCGCCGTTCGTATTCGGCATTAAACTGTAGGTCCCTTCCATTCATGTACAAATTTAACACGCACAACATGAGTGAATGCGAAAAGCTCGGCCTAGGCCCTCCATGGGTTGTTGTGCCATTAAAAGTAAGTAAAGTAAAGTACTTTAACTTTATTTTATCAGTTCATAGAATTTCATGATGAACTCTTTCATAAAGTTTAGTTTGAAAAGGCTTGTAGAAATACTGCACTTGTATAACTCGCAAACTTATTATTTATGAAAAAAAAGTGTGAGTCTAGTATAGGCAGATCAAACGATCGTAACCAGCCATGATTCCTCATCAATGATCTTATTGGTAATTCTTGGTTTTTTTTTCAATAATCTATATAAGTTACTAATATTTGAAAATGTCATCGAGACTTATACCGTAAGAAGAATTTCAAATATTTTCATTGAATAGTATTATTGCAACAAACATACAACACTGTAATAATTACTTATATTTTGTTGTTATTTTCTTTTCAACTACTCAGCTCAATAACGGTCAGCAATTTATTCTGAGCTAGCGTTCTTGTGTGTAGTCAGTTTTTGTTTCTGTAATTATTCCTTTTGTAAAATGTTTCCGGTATACTTATTGAAGGGTTATCATAGAAATTTGGAAAGCAATACAGAGAATATTGAAGTTTCTAAATGATTTTTACTTCTCGTGAAAAATTTGAAAAATGCGTATTAGCAAATAAAGGTAGTTGAAGTATTTTTATAATTATATAAAGTAAAAAATGTTTTTTACTATTTCTATTGTAGTGATTTCACCACTACAATATAAAAATCAGGCGAAAGATAAAATATCCTGACAGGCTCTCTTCTGAGAATTACTTTTTAAATTTTGAGGATAAGGGTAAAGTCTTTAGAGCTGGGGAAATGATTATATTGCAAGGTTATAAAGCCTGCCTGCATGTACGCTCATCAATCAGCCTCTACAGCCTCAGGAGACTACTGTAAGTCTGAAAAGATGTAGTGGACTAAATTCTAGTTCAAGCAGTAAAGTCCTGAAACTCAGCTTATTTCAAGTTAGTTGTTGGAAATCAAGCGTCTAAAATTTTAATACCAATTTAAACCATTTACCTAGTTTAACTTTTCAAGGGATTCCGAGCAACAGAAAGAGCCTTGAGGGCAATAGCCTTAATACCCATTCAAATGATTTAAGTTAATACTGCAGTGGCAAGTGTTTGATGTTTACCATCAGTATTACATAAATAAGTAGAAATACAAATTTGAAGTTAAACCCATTTTAATTAAATACGCCATAAAATATTTTAACTGATTCCCTCTACTTTCTCTTCAATTTTCCATTGAAAACATCACATAATAAAGATAAAGACTTCTGCGAAAATTCCCATTGACATTCAACTCTCATAATTTACATCTTTGCATTTTAAGGCAATCTTTTGCTGTAACGCTTTTAATTGTGTGTCTTGCTGTCCTTACATTTTCGTGTGACGCATTGCGAAAACAAAACGTGAGCAAATAATTGTCAGTATTCCAGGAAACTGCATCATCGTGAGCAGCGGCAACAAAGTTCATCAAAGATATTTGTATGTATTTAAACTTGTTAAGGAAGAATAATTAAACACATATACTTAAGCACAAATCAACATAATGAATTAATTCAAAAAAAATTTCGAGTTATTCTATGGTATATCATCAATTAATGCGCCCATACATACAATGACGAAAGTGGTCAATTAGTGTACCTACATAAAAAAAGGGGTAAAGGAGTGCGTCTAAGTGTGAAATAACTAATACATTTCCATACCCATCAGCAAAGTATAAAATGCAAATATGAATTGAAAAAAAAATATAAATATGTAACATGAATGTAGTACTTTGCGTTGTTGTTATTATTCTTGTTGTTGGGTGTAATGCCCAAATAACCTGAGACAGAACCAAGCCTCCAGTCAGCCAACTAGCAAAAGAAAAATACTCAGAGGGCTTTTCGAATCAGCAAAAACAACAATGAAAGCAAATTATAAAATGAAAAAAGTTGTAGAGGTGCATGAAAAAAAACGACAGCAACAACAACAACAATATTTAAATTTGGGGTTTATTTGTGGGTTAAATGTATAACAACAAGAGCCACGGCAACAACAAACAATTGAGACGATCGCAAACAACACAACAACAAAGATGACGAACGACAACAATGGCAGGCAATAGCTGGCGTAGTCATGGCAGGATGTAAAGAGGACGAGCAGCAGTAATAAAAAACAAAAAAGAGTAAAAAGTGATAAGAAGGAAATTGGGAAAACAATGCAAAGTGACGTAGTCTCTGTGCTTAAGCTGCGGGTGTTGTACAATTTTAGTATTTATTTTTATTATTTTCTTTTGGATTTGTTTTTAGAAGGCATTCCTTCTTACTCCATTCTTCTCTCTGCTTATTTTCAACTTTTCTCTCGGCTATACCGTAACAGGCATTTTGCCTATATGCTCGTATGAATGTATATAATATATGACGAAGAAGGTCAGCAGACACGAAAGGATGGTCGGGGCGAATTGAAAAGCAGCATTACGCTATAAAAAAAGACAACAACAACAGTTTCAACAGAAAAATACATAAAAACAAAATTAAAAAAAAAAGTGTTAATCTCTTTTTATTTTTATTTTGTTTTTCTCATTTTTTTTGGTAAGCACTTTCTCTGTCAGTTTTATTTGTCGTTAACCTAGCTTTAATGTTCAATTTCTTGTTGCATACTTTTTGGAGTGTACAGCACATGTGTGTCTGGGTACTGTTGAAATATTTAAATAAATTTAAAATACACCTTTTTCAGCGGTTTTAATTTGGTGATGTTTTTTCCCGTTTGGTTTGTTTTTAAATTAACAGGATGGCTCATGTACTTGAATCACTAAAAAGCGGAGCCTATGGAGGTGTGTGTGTGTGTTCGTGTGTTGAGCTCTATGAACGTGAAAGTAAGTACGTGTACATATTTAATTAAAATGTAGTATTATTTTTAAAGTGTCACTTAAGGCGCGGGAGTGGCGTGAAAATGTTTTGAAAATGCCCAAAAATCTAAATAAAAGGGTGCGTACTTGTGACTGTGGAGAGCTGTGCGTTATTGTGCACACGAATGTACAGTTGTGGCCATATTATGATGATCAGAAATTAAACCGAAATTAAAATTTAGACCAAATTTCATCTCAAAATTCAGACCATAAACCAGACAAAAATTCTGTCGGAAAATTAAACTAAAAATTTAGATCAAAATTCAAGCCGCAATGAAACACAAGGTTAGGCTAAAGTACAAGTCCGAATCCAGAACAGAATTTGAACCAAAATTTAGTACGAAACAAAAACAAATTCAAATTAAACCTCAGACTTAAATTAAGACAAGAAAGATCGACATTCAGAGCAATAATAATTTAAAAAATTAGTTTAGAATTTAGACCAAAAATTCAATAAAATATTACACCAAATTCAGGCCAAAATTCGAATCGAAACTCAAACCAAAATTCACACAAAAATAAGACCAAAAGTCAGACCGTAACTCGCATTGGAATTGAGATCAAAGTCCAGATAAAAAGATACTGCGAAACAAAAATGAAGATCAAAATTCAGATCAAATTCAATTCAAAATACAAAGAGTCCAACCATAAAGTTAACGAAAAATAGATAAAAATTGAGAACAAACTTTAAACTAAAATTCAGACTAATATGAGCCCAAATTCAGTTTGAAAATTAAACAAAATCAAACTAAAGTCAGATCACAAGAGTTAAGACAAATAATATACACAATAAAAGGACGACCAAAATGGATCCAAAATTTGACCAAATATGAAACCAAAAGTGAAACAAAAAATCAGACTAAATTCAGACCAAAATTCAATCAGAATTTGGTCAAAATTGCAGATAAAAAATTATGCCAAAATTCAAACCAAGTCGCTGTAGCGTAGTAGTCGTGCGTTGGACTGTTATGCAAAGTGTCTGGGGTTCGAGAGTCGAGACAGCCGAAAAAAAAAAATTATTTTTCTACACGGCACCACCTCTTGGCAGGAAATAGCAAACCTACAAGAGTAAAAATTGCCTATGAAAAGCTTTTCACTTCCCCGTTCGGATTCGGCATATAACTGTAAGTCCCATTCATGTCCAGATATAACACGCATAACACTTGCCACAATGGCTGTCTATCTGTTTATCGGTGTCCTGTGATTGCATTCCCTCTCTTATTCTCCCTCCTTCTTCTTCCTACCTAACAATCTTCATTGTAATCAACACCGAATATCAGACCTAAATTCTGCTCAAAATGCAAACAAAAAAAGATAAAAACTTAAAATTCAGACCATAATGCCAAACCTAAAAGGAAACTTAAAATTGTTTTTGAGAGGGCTGCAATTCCATGTCGTACTCTGGAGCCGATATTGGCATAATAACTAACATAATAGAATTGAAGTCATTTCCCTCCATAGCGTTAAAGGAAAATAGTAATTTCCCACCTATATAAATCCCCTACAAAATAGATTGTATAAATATATCTTGAGTAGTAGTACTTGCTTTGATTGCTTTCAAATAACGATTTATTTTATTCCGGTATAAATTTCTTTTTTCAATTCTTACAGCTAATTTTTTTTTACCTTTCAATAATCTCAAGATAATTCCCGAAAATTTTTAAATTATCATTTCTTTCATTCATAATTTAAAGCCTTTCCGGAGAAAAACGATTCAATTGTTAATTATATGGTCACTACTGTATATATATGTGCGTCTCTGTGTGTGTGTGTGTGTGTCGGTAAATAAAAAATGTTTATGTAAATATTTGTCATAAATTAATGAAGCGATTGACAATTTATTGTAATACCAACAAAGGGGCAACAGGATCTTTATTTTTTTTTTTTGTGTAGGTGGAGCAACAATTTTAATTGCTAAGAATATTTGCAACTGGAGGAGGTTTTTATACGTTGCAGAAATATTGCAGCAAAAAGTTAATTTCGAATTGAAATGCAAGTTTTATTTGAACATTTTGTGAAACCACAGCATTAAAACAATGAAAGTAAGTTGGTATAATTAAATAGATATTATTATTGTTGCACATTTTTTCTAGATGCAAAAAATGTATTTTATATAAATTAGTTTCTGCAACAGCGTTTATTTTATTTGAAAGTAGAGCTTCCTAACACAATTTCATTTTAAAATCGTTATTTTTTCTGAATTTACTTAAAATTACTTAGTTTTAAGTGCAATGAATATAATCGCTTTCGCATTCGCTTTCACATTTAATTATAATTATTTCAAATTTACAATCTCCAGGTGATACTTGCGCTATTATATTACGATAAATATATATTTGGTATATTTATATATGGTATATTTTATTAATATTTTACTACAACTTATTTAATACCTTTTCTAAACACACTCACGATGGTGACACTAACACACCAACACAACTTTAAATCACACAAATATCATATTTTTTAATAATGATATTCGCACATTCTATGTACACAACCGAAAATCTCGTTTTTTATTTTATTTATTTTTATTGCATTATTTCCTTAATATTTTCTATATACATTAATCACTGTATGTGTTTTATTGTTTGCATACCTTCCGGCAAGTACGTTGCCTATCAACTGAACTGATGTAGCTGTTATAGCTGCTGCGACGGCAACACGATTATTGAGGCAAATCACTTCCTGCGCTGTTGGCAACACAGCACACAGAATACCACACAAATCTGTGCACACACAGTCTCGTTTATTCATAAAGCAGAGAAGAAAAGAGCAGGCAGCAGTATCGTGTGTAATTCGACGCCAACAATAACAACAACAGTCTTAATATCAACAACAAACAAAAAGTTTGCGCGCTTAAGAAAAGAGAGTTTGGGTGGCAATGCCATGTTGTAGTCATAGCAAAAGCGTTTACTCTAAGAAGAGAGCACTCGCTCTCTAATAGTAAGAGTACTCGTATGTATACAAAAATTAGAGAATAAATGAGTAAATTATATGTGGTGAGAGCATAGTATATTGAACAGTGATGGGAAAAAATATCAAATTATTAGAATTTCAAGGGTTTTCAATGGCTTTCGTAGCTAGTCTTAATTTCACAAAAAAAAATTATTAATATTTTATACTTCAACTAAATTATGTTTGGTTTGTGCAGCTTTAAATTAAAACATTTAAAAACAGCTGTTGAGGAAGAGTTATTGACAATTAGGTACTGCTATTTAAGAGTATTATTCTTACACATTTTCACCCTGTCTCTTGCTCCTACGAGTATGTTTATGTACCTAAAAGTTTTCTCTTTATTTTTTATTACAAGTTCATTCAGTAATCAATGTACAGGGTGGTAGGGTATTTTGTTGATGTTACATTGTACTGAATGTTAACTATAGTCAATGTAGTTTAATGGTAATGGCTTTAGAATCGTAGAACACTAACCCAGCGAAAGTATGGGAATGCAAGAGAACGTTTATCTGGATATTCTTAGGTAATTTTACACAAAGTAAGCAAAATATTCAATTTCGTCATAAATAAAGATACATATACATACATACGTAGTTATAGAATGGAGGTCACGATATACATATATGGAATTCATGCCATAATTTGTACGAAAACCAATTGACATAGATTTTAAACCACTTTGGACAGGCACCAGTAATCGTGATACGATTTTGAAATTTGTGTAAACATGGGCTTTATACTCGTATGTCTTCTATACAACATTTACCATTTATTTATTTTTGATTTTCAAAAATTCCTTTCAAAAAACCATGACTGTTTTCCTGGCCTTTGAGCAAGATGAGGGCTAAAAATTGTAAGTTCTGTAAATGCAGTTTTAAAGCTAGCATATTCTGCTTTCAGGAAAACTTAGTTTGTTTGTAAAAGTTATCATTATTTATGCCCTCAATTTCTAAGAGATATCGACGCATCACAGAATTTAAAAAAATTTTATAAAATTTGTGAAGTGATTATTTTTAAACATTTGCCAATGGTGAGCAATTGCATTAAATCAGTATATCTTCCAGTTTGCAATGGTTCCATTAGTTTTGGTGTGAGGGTGTCAACATTTTTTTTTTTAAGTTGCTTTTCAAAATATTGCATTTGGCGTAAGTTGGTACTCACATTTGAGTATTTGGGGTAAATTGGCACTCTTTGATCACTAGCACTAGTATATGTTTTACTGATTTCAATTGAAAATTACTAAAAAAAAACACGTCCCGAAAGTATCACACCGAACGGCGTGAAAGATATTGTTGCTTTGGTAGAAGCCATAAAAGAAGTAAAACTTGAAAATAAGAAGCTGTTTACTTAGTCTATTGTAGCATTACTTTACTTTACTTTTAATGGCATAACAGCCCATGAAGGGCCTACGCCGAGCTTTTCGCATCCACTCATGTTGTGCGTTATATCCACTCATGTTGTGTTATATTTGTACATGAATGGGAGGGACCTACAGTGTAGCATTACCTTGATTAAATCATAGATTAAGGTATACTTGTGGAATGGTAAATTAAGAAATTCTTTAGGTTTGTTGCAATTATAGGCAATCGAAGGTTGATATTTTTTTTCACTACCAAAGTCAACGAAGTTTTACAAATACTTTTATAGAAAGTGTTTTGAAAAATGTAAATTTATTCCACTTGATTCAGCTATTAAAATCTGGGAATGAAATCCTCACGACACAAAATCATCTTTATATAGTAGAAAATTTGTTTGATGGTGATAGATGTTCCGATTATCGTGATAGTGAGAGAAAACACATAAAACACATGCGATAATTGTCACAATAGAAGATAAATTTCCATTAACATACATGTTTCAAATCACTGTTCTTTCCTTCGTTGAATTTCATTGGCAATTTTTTTAATTTTTTTTTTTTTTGGTAAACAATATACATTTTTTGTTTATAGAATAGTGTATATTTTACACCAAAACATCCAACTATTCCGTGGTTTTTTAAATTTTACCCAACTCAACTGATTTTGGTAGTTTTTGAAACTATGTAAATATATTGGAATTAATTCTTACTCTTACTCTGCACTCGTAGGTCAGGTTCCCGGCCTTCTTCACATTCATCCAATTATTACTCTAATATTTAAATGACCGACTTTTTGACTGGGTTTTGGTTAAGTTACTCAATAGTACAACACTCACGAAAAACCATAAAAAATTGCGCAGAAGCATACCAAAGCAGCTGATTGTTAGTAGTAGTACTAGTAATTCAACAGCTGATGGGTGATACAAATTCTCTTAGTAGTTAGATGCACAAACTTAAAGAGAAACAATACAAATTTGACATACTGACGTAACAATAACAAAAACCCAACTTTCAAAGCTTTTCACCACACAATTTCTGAGTATAAGACTTTGAACTTGAATACTCATAATGCACTTTCAATGCTAAACTAAAAAAAAAGAAGAGAACGAAACGATAAATTATTGTTTGTGTACCTGCAGGTATAATTTACGACTGCATCCTTTCAGTAATGACGACAGACATGCAGAAGCTTCCTACGATTGCTCAAAGCAAAAGACAATTTTGTAAATTTTTGTTTTAAGAGAAACGAAAACAAACTTTTGGAATAGATTCAAAAATTTTTATTTTTTTTGGAAAATTCTTGCTGTTTATTGCGAAGATATAAGTCTTTGTTGCTAATAAAACAGAGATGGCGCTTTTTTTAATTTAAATTTTGGGAGAGACTTTTTCAAACTTTTTCTTTGTATGAGAAGAGGCAAACAAAAACAAAAATAAATGAAAAAAGGATGTGAAAATAAAAGTAAAAATTAAATATAAAAACAAACAGGAAGTAAAGAAAGAAGTAAAACAAAAGTTTTGATAAAGCAAAATGTATAACTACCGAGCAATAAAAAGGATTTATAAGTAGCTGATATTACTTGGTGTGTATATGTATGCCTGGTTGAATGAATGTTTGAATGTTGGTGTGTGCATAAGAGATATTGACATATGTATGGTTTGGAAAGAAGAGTCAAATGTAATTAATGCCAGTGCGTTGTCGGTTTGAAGGTAAGCGTGTATGTGTGTTTGTGAATTTTTGTAATGGAGAGTAATGTTTTCGCAAACGATTTTTTTTATGGTTGTATGTGTGGGAATTTCTGCGTTTAAAATAAATGAGCATATTAAAATAAGCGCGCAAATTATTTGTGCATTTATTATTTATTATTATCCAAGTACAATGTATAAAAAAGAAGCATACCTATGAGCGCGCACTTGAACAATTAGAAACAATTTTAAATTCGACTTAAATAATTTAATATATTTTTACTTCAATATTTTTTTCTTCCCTGTATTATGTAATGGAAAATGTAAACGGAAATGTATTCATTAAGAAAGTTGTTTTATTTCATTTTTATTTGTTTTTCTTGCCTTATTGTTTTGGGTTTTATTTTTTGTACACTTATAATGAAAAAATTTGAAATTAAGAAAATATGCTCTAGGTTTTTTATAAAATGTAGAAAACTTCATGTACAGAGTTTATCAAGAGGAAACTGAACATGTTCGTTCATAAATAGAATAATAAAAGTAATTGTATAAAATTTGTATGCTTGAAATACTTAAGCATAGAAGTTAAGTTAATCCAAGCCGCGCATTTACGTCCAAGTTCATAAAAAATTATAAAATTAATTCTGAC
This sequence comes from Palloptera scutellata, assembly GCA_958295655.1. Lineage (NCBI taxonomy): Eukaryota > Metazoa > Arthropoda > Insecta > Diptera > Pallopteridae > Palloptera > Palloptera scutellata. The sequence goes on along the minus strand of OY282452.1, from coordinate 28,532,835 downwards.
AGCATCAGTAACTCGTGCTTGCTGAGAATAAAAGGTTCGGAACTATTTAAAAAGAAAGCATAACAGCAACTGAACAACAAAAACTATACAGAAAAAAGAACGAGTTGTGATAAGGTTGAAAGAGCGCGCACTGCCACCGCCAAGAATCTTGGAACTTTGTTAGTGCGTTACATCGGAACTATAAAGATTTGGGTTTAATTAAAATATTTTTAATAGTTTTGGTTATAAGTAAGCTTTTTTTTTTTGGTTTTCTGCTTTCATTTCAGCAAATGATTCGTTTTAAATTTTTTTTTTTGAAGTGGATAGTTTTTGATACACATACTGGGGGGTAGTGGAGACGGGTGGCATTGTTCATTTGTTAGATCAGTTAATTCGCAGAAAACTGTGCTTACATACGAACATACCGCCCTCTCATACAAACTATCATTGTCTTCTTTTCTTATATTTTGCTTGTGTAGGAGGTGCCACAATTACTTGCTACTACCAACATACCGCCTTCGCATACAAACTGTCATTGTCTTCCTTACTATCACCCATTACGTCGTTACAATTATTTTTTTTTTCTTTAGCTAAAAACTCCAAATTCCGTCCAATAACTACTACTAATATATTTCTTTTTCCCAAAATTTTCCTTTGCTATGGTTTCCCAGTTATTTAATTTAAAGTATGTAGTTTTTATAGAAGGTGCACGCCCACTTGACCAAAAATAATAATATTTTTGCCAATAGCCACTACATTGCCTTCGCATACAACCTATCATTGTCATCCGAAGAATAGTTACCCAGTTATGTCGTTTCAAGTATTTTGTATGTACGCAAAGCGCCACGCCCACTTATTCCGAAACCAACAAATATTACCCATTATCTACTGGATACTAATACACCTTCTACCCACACAATTTTACATTGCCTTAGTTTCTGTAGTTCTCCAGATATCTCATATTAAGTATGTAGTTTTTATGTGAGGCGCCACGCCCACTTGTTAAATTAAAATAAATGGTAGCATATGTTCAAACGGCGAGTGTCACCATTATAATACCGAAAGGATTTTGTAAATCAGATCTATAGATCCAGAGATTACCTCTGACAAATATAGAAACTTTACCAAATTTTTTAAAATATGATAAAGCAAATAATATTTTATCTCTACTAACTATAGTGCAAGTATACAGACATCCTCAAAAGTTTACAGAGTGCTGACATCAAAAATCAATATAAATGGGTTTCAAATCTGGCTAGATAACAATATAAATTTTGATGTTTCACTAAAGTCTGGGACAGAGATTGATGATGCCGTCGAATACCTGACGCAAATAATACACGAAGCTTCATATCTTTTTACACCACATAATGAAATAGCCCAAAATAGAGCAACACACGCAAATGTAAGACCACTAATTATCCGAAAGCGCAAATTAAGAAAACTATAGCAGCAAACTAGAAATCCTAGGGATAAACTTCGGTACAATCAAGCAGTCAAAGAGCTCAAACAACTCCTAAAAGATCTAAAAAACAAGTTAGTTGTCGATTATCTAAAAAGTCTCAACCTCGCTTCAATTAATAACGACCACGATCTCTGGCGTGCTACGAAGTACTTAAAACGACCTGCCAAACGAAAAATCATTATTAACAACAATAATGGAGACTGGTGCAGGTCCACGCATGAAGTAGTTGACGCTTTTACTGAATATCTAAGCAACGCTTTCCAACCAAACTTGGTCAGTGATAGAACTGATAAAGAAATTATTAATTTTTTGACCGCACCCTGCCAGATGGATGCATCTTCCCATTAAAAGTATATCCGTTTTTGAAATCCAATCCGGAATTAAGAGGAGTCCTGGTTACGATCAAATAGATGCTAAAGAATGTTCCACAAAAACTGGTTTTATTTATTACCTTTATTTATAATGGCATAATAAGGTTGGATTACTTCCCAGCCCAATGGAAATGTGCCGAAGTGATCATGATCGGAAAACCTAACAAACCAGAAAATCTTCTTGCATCATACCGCCCCATAAGCTTACTGGTAACTTTCTCCAAGGTATTCGAAAGAATATTGTTGAGACGTTTGTTATCCGTTCTGGGCAAAATTTAATATAATACCAGAACATCAGTTTGGTTTCCGGCGCTCACATGGAACTGCCGAACAGTATAACCGCGTTGTCAAAACGATAACAGATGCTCTTGAGTGCAAAAAATATTGCACAGGTGTGTTTTTGGATGTACAAAAAGCATTCGACAAAGTGTGGCATGACGGCCTTTTATATAAAATTAAAAAACTTCTCCCAGCTCCGTACTTCATGTTATTGAAATCATACATTAGCAATATATATTTCTACGTTAAGGACCAAGATGAAATGTCAAAAATTCATTCAATTAAAGCTGGTGTGCCGCAAGGAAGCGTGCTTGGACCTGTGCTATATTCCATCTATACCTACGATATGCCAGTTATAGATGATCTTCTAGTAGCCACATATGCCGACGACATAGTGATTATCGCCTTCAGTGCTGACCCTTCAGAAGCATGAAGATATGTCCAAAGCGAATTATCACAGATAGAAGAATGGTTGAAAAGATGGGAAAATTAAAGTTAATCCTGAAAAATCGTTTCATGCCACATTTACACTTAGAAGGGGAGACTGCCCGCCCATTATTCTGGATGGCACCAGCATTCCTCAAAATAACTGCGTAAAATGTCTTGGTATGCATACATGGAGATAGAAGATTAAGATGGAAACAACATATAAAAGCCAAGCAATAACAATTAAACATTAAGACTTCAAAAATGTACTGGCTTCTTGGGCAAAAATCGGAACTAAACCTTGAGAACAAAGTTCGTCTTTACAAAGCAATATTAAAACCAGTATGAACATATGGGATACAATTGCGAGTTGTAACAGGCAATTCCAATTAAGAAATCCTGCAACGATACCAATCCAAGACATTGCGAAAAATAGTTAATGTACCATGGTTTATTACTAATGAGCAAATTCATAAAGATCTCAACATACCTCTCGTCAAAGCCGACATCAGAAAGCTTAGTGAAAGGTAGGTATATCGAAAGACTGCACAACCACACAAATGCCCTTGTAATTCCACTATTAGACAACAGCTCTGCTATTAGAAGGCTTGAAAGATACCACATTTTGGATCTTCCAGATCGAAGCTAAGTTTTGTCTATGTATTTAATGTAATGTACTTTCACTACAAGTGATACATTTGTAAATAACCCCAATATTGTGATAGTTTACTTTATATAGATTCGCTTAATGGAGTGTATCTATTACTGTTATATTATTATTATTATTATACTACTCAATTTGTTTATTGTCGTTAAAGATAGATACAAATAAAAATAAAGAAAAAAAATAAAAAAATCTCTACAAACTAATCTAAAGAAACTATTCTTTAACGCTATACATTTTCTTGCTGGGTGGTGATATTGGCATTGCATTGAAGTCATATAAAAAGTTTCAGAAAATTTTCAGAGCTAAAAAGAAACAATCTTCTCATACCGAACTTCATCTAAAGTTCTTCCATAATGAGACTTAGTGAATTTGAGTGTATATGTGTGAGTATAAATAAGTTAAGAAAATTAGCAGAGTATATTTATACCACCAAACACACAAGCAAGTGTTAATGAGCATTTATATATCCTCACAAACGCGCGCACACACACACACACATAGTCGCTAAAATTGATATGTGTCTACAAACTATTATGAAATTTGCAAACTTATTTCAGCGATGAGATGTTTTTGCTTACTACCCACCACATATAAAATGTAAAAGGGAACGTATGTGACTGTCTAGTGCCGCAGAGTTTAGTATAAATGCTTCATATTATGCATAATTTAAACGTTTAGCAGTAATAAGATTTTTCAAACCGCCAACACATACACACAACATACGAGTACACAAATATGCACATATCAAAATAAGGAAAGAAAATCTTCGTTATAAACATATTTTATGATCAAATTGACAATATAGCTGAAGAGCTATATGGGCGTGTATGTGTGTGCGTGTGAGCTCATTTGTATACTTAGTTTGCCCATACATCTAAAGCTAGACAGATCATAAACATTTTGCTAAATATGGTATATAGCTCTTCTCTTTACTCTTTTCATTTCATATTTTAACAAGAAATTTATCTTTTTCATCCTTTTTCTTGTTTATACATACCTACATAAGTGCATATGTGTGTGTGTTTAGCCTTTCAGATATTTTATATACATTTATAATAATGATGAAGGCGGTATCGTAGTTTATCAAACTGATGATATGTTTGCTGATTAATGGATTGCAATGTATGCGTGAGTATTCTATTGTCGGTATATAAAAATACATACAAACATATGCATGTGTAAGCATATGTAGGTGTGTAAGCCAGCGTGTGTGTTTGCGTTTGCGTTGATTTGAACATGATTGCTTGCATTATTGCTTATATTGCTTCCATTCAGCGTCGATTAACGTTTTGAATGCTGTGTGATTGAAAGCGATTTAAAAAGGTATCTTTCAACTTAAACAATTTATTGTATTGTTGTTGAATATAGGCGCTTCTGCGCGTTATTATAAAAGCATAATCTCTGATAATTAGCGCTCAGCGCTCAATTGGCACTTATTTTAAGTTAGAGCTACACAAATCGTTTCAGAAATTTATTTGAAACCATACTATACTTTAGAGCTTTCTCTTCTTCAAGGTCTGTAAAGTCTGTCATATCTGCACTACTTTTCTACCTTCTCCCTTTAACTGTTTCGTCTCCCATATTGAAGGAGCCGAATGTGCTGGTAATTAAATTAGTTATACGACCACTCTGAATTTAGATTAAGTATGTAGGTTTGAAGCCTGTACTTATTAGTAGTGGGAAGCATTTTGTAGCTAGCCAAACTAACTACAAGTGATTGCGAAATTCTATAAAAAAAAAGGTATAAATACCGTTGTGTTATGATAAATGCAACGCTATTATTAAAGCAGCCCCTTTGTATCAATGAGTTGCACTGGAGATACATAACCGTGGGATGAAAAAATTGTCTAATATAAAATACCAAAGCAAAGCTGTTGGGTGAATGAATGCAATCAACAGCCACAATATCTGTCTACTATGTCTTTATCAGTGTCCTGTGTGATTGCATTCCCTCTCTCATTCTTCCTCCAACCTATCAATCTTCCTTCCATTCAACACAATGCTCTGCATTCATAGGGGTACACCCTATGTGTTGAAAACTACTGGCATGCGTTACAAGCTCGATAATGTTATATGCTGCGCCAGTATGGGCTGATGCAACGCAAACTCCATCGTACATTGCCGGGATCCGGGCGACCTATCGCTGCAGCGCACTAAGAGTTGCAAGTGCATTCCGCACAGTGTCGAATGAATCAGTCGGTGTTATCTCAGGCATGATACCGATAGATATACTAGCAAGTGAATGCAGAAACATTTATGCAGCAGGCCCAAATGCATCAAAGGCAGAGGAGCGACAACACAGCATAAAAAAGCGGCAGCTACGCTGGGAAAAGGCGATCAAAGGCAGATGGACATTTGCACTTATCCCGGATATTGAAAGTTGGATTACTCGTCAACATGGTGAAATAGATTTTCACATGACGCAGCTACTTAGTGGACTTGGACTTAATTCAAATACTATTTGCACCGCTTCAAAGGAAGAGCCGTTCTGCCCGATCTGCCCTAACGATATCGAGGACGCACGACATATCCTCTTGTATTGCCCGCGTTTCGATACCGAACGAACCGAGATAAGGGAAGCCTTTGGGGAGGCCCCCACATTGGCTAATATTATTAATCACATGTGCCACACACTACATAAGTGGCAAGCAGTCCAGACGGCGGCAGCAAGAATAATGTCTGCACTTCGCCGCATTGAACGTGATCGTAATATGGAGCGCACCCGTCTGCGCAACGTAGGCCTGAATGCCATTAATTCAGGCAACACTTAAGGCAGCTAACTTGACTTACCAAGAACTGACGCTTGAGCAGTAATGCTCTGACGGCCTCCCGACGAAATACTTAACGGTGGTTCCGGGAGGACCTACTGTCCGGACATGAGAGGTGGTTTTAGTGGGTGGAGGTCTCACACTGACTACGGCTTTCAATGCTTTCCTCCTGTGTGTTGAATGTATCAATAAAAAAAAAAAAGCACGACTGATGTCTGACGCCCGAGTGTGGTTAGACAAAAAGCATGAAGAAGTCGATTTCAATATCACAAAAGAAATTTTATTAAAAATATTTATGCAATTCGATTATAAATAAAAGCAATAAGGCTGATTTTTCTTTTCTATTATGAATTAATAATAATTTTTGTTTTTTAAATGACCATTCACTCATGCAAATTCATAAAATTGCAATTTTATTTTCTAAAAGTAACTGCAAGAAATTTTCGGAAAAAACAGTTTTCAAGAACAACATATCCTTCAAAAACATGAAGACAACTCTAAACCGTGGATTACGGTCTCTGAAAACTTATCTCAAGTAATCAAAATGATATCGAGTCATATATTTTCTTAAATTTATCAACCCCAAGCTCATAAATTGAATTATTCGAAAGGCGATTTTATAATGAATGCTAAATGAGAATAAGTAATCAGTATAAACTAATAAGCCGTAACAATATGCATAAAATACCAGCAATACAAATAAATCAAGTCTCCTTCCACATTTTGCAAAAAAAAAAAATAATATAAACTTGTCTTTAAGGGAAAGCAAAATGGACTTACCATAGCTAGTAATTGGAACCAGATCTCTGATATGATAGCATCTTACTCTGCCACTTTCCCAGTAACGCTGGCACAATGATCGTACTTGAATTTATTTTAAAAGAAAAAAAAACTGAAAGTTTATGGGAATGCATAAGGCGTTAAATTTAAAAAATCACAAAAAGCAAACCTTATTACTCAACGAAATTGAGAAAATTGTACCACGATGTTTAAACAAAACAATCAGCAAAAATGAAATAGAGCCAAAGAAGTTTCTGGAACAAAATTGTTCAAGAACAGTAAATTGTAGAAGACAATGGATAGGAGATCGGATTTTGGAATATGGGGCAGGGAGAATTATTTTCTCATACCATACAATGCATGGTGATTCGAACCAATACAACGGCTGAGAAAATGTCGAAGGAGCTGTCAGATCTTTATGAAATTTGACATACCAATTAACTGGAGGCTGCTGATCCCAAATACTTATTGTAACCTTTTACGATGAAACCGTAAATTATGCTCGAATACGCGTTTTTGATCATTTCTCGCCAACTATAACCGCTGAATCATTTGAATCATCGCCAGAAAATGCTTTAACTTTTCAGCTTTTTAATATTTTGAAATTTTTCGAAAAGCTGGCATACTTTTAAGATCACTTTTATTGGGAAAATGTGAAAATGTGAAAACATTGTGTTTCGGAAACTTTTCCACATGTTTTTTATTTCGATAAAGTCGCGAAAAGTTGAAGGATATTTTAATATATGTACACGTATTTATAGGTGAAAGTACATAGTATATAAAGGATGTTTTTTAAGAGCCTGGGTTTTGTGAATTCAAAAAAACAAAAAATTTTTACAGAAGTGAATGAAATTTTTATTTGGATCGATAAATCAATTCCTGCCATTTACCTTTTAAAGATAGTTTCATTTAAATTTTGCCCGCGGCTACGCTTCAAGTGGTCAATTGAAGGTTCAATTTGGCTCACTTTTCAACACATTTCGAAAGCAATTTCCACACTTTCAAAGCAGCCATTGTGTTTGGCTTGTCCCTATAGAAAAGGGACTTAACATAGCTCCACAAAAAAAGGTTTAACAGGGTTAAAAAAACATCGATCATGGTGGCCAATTGACTGCACCAAAACGTGAGACTAACTGCTCACCAAATTCGCCTCTCAGTTGATGTATGGTTTCGCGTGCAGTGTGTCCTATGGAATGTGGCACCGTCCTGTTGAAACCACATGTCGGCCGAGTCCAATTCTAGCATTTTCGGCAAAAAATAGTCTGCTATCATCGAACGGTACCTTTCTCCATTTCTCCATTAACCGTAACATTGCGGCCCTCACCGTCTTTGAAGAAGTACGGCCCAATGATTCCGCCTGCCCATAAACCGAACCAAACAGTGCATTTTTCGGAGTGCATTGGTAGCTACTGAATTGCCTCTGGTTTTGTCGCCGAAGACAATTTTGCGATAAAAAAAAATCGGATCCCCATCCAGCCCATTCACCAAAAATTCGATATTGTGGTAGGTCGCCTGGCTTCAGTTCTTGTATCAGCTGTATTTTGTATGGCATTAATCTGATACAAACCCAATTGCTGCCATCGGCGCTGGATGGACATATCGCGATCTTCTTCAACACTGGCGGATACAGCAGCCATATTCTCTTTGGTGTGCACTCTATGGATACGATTTGGTGGATTAATGTCCAATAAAGTGAAACTGGTCCGAAATTCGGTCACAATGAGCTGAATAGCCTGCTCTGTGTGTCTATTATGACGACCATGAAATGGCGAAACACATTTTTCACAGAGCACGTATTTTGATAATAAATTTCAATAATTTGCAAACTTTGCCCAGGCGTCAGTCTGATGAAATGTCAAACCAAACTGAGTATTTTTTACTTTTACACATGTCAAGAATCACGCGTAAACTGTCAGAAATATAAACGTCAAAAACCAAGTAGCAAAAAAATCACACTTTATTATAGCACATAATTAACTAGCACATAATTTCACTGATTTTTCGGGAATTTGCTGGTTTGATATTTGTGAAAATATACAAACCTACTAGAAAAACAGACGAGTCACTGTGAAATAATTTTCATTCATCTTTTTTCTTGTAATGGCACAACAGCCCATGGAGAGCCTAGGCTGAGATTTTCGCATCCACTCATGTTGTGCGAGTTATATTTGTATATGAATGGAAGGGATCTAAAGTTTTATTCCGAATCCGAAGAGTGAAGTGAAAAGCTTTAATAGGCAATTTTTACTCTTGTCTACGAAGAGATAGTGCCATGTAGAAAAATTGTTTTTTCTACTTTCTTATTTTCCGCGATTTGAATTGCACTACCAACTACGCCACGGCGATACAATTTTCCTATACATAATACATATTTGTTTCATCATTATCCACCAACCCCCCTCCACCTGCATACGAGTATATATGACACTTTACTTTACTTACTTTTAATGGCACAACAACCCATGGAGGGCCTAGGCCGAGCTTTTCGCATCCACTCATGTTGTGCGTGTTAAATTTGTACATGAATGGAAGGGACCTACAGTTTAATGCCGAATCCGAACGGCGAAGTGAAAAGCTTTTCATAGCAATTTTTACTCTTGTAGGTTTGCCATTGCCTGCCAAGAGGTGGCGCCGTGTAGAAAAATTACCTTTTCTACTTTTTGATTTTTCCTGTGCCGAGATTCGAACCCGGACCCGTATATATACACTGGCAGAAGGTAATGGAAGAAAGTAAAATTTTAACTCTTGCAATACTTATGATATGAATTCACAAGCTTTCAAATTGAGTTGTGTATTAATTTAAGTAAATTTATGTTAGTTATGTACATGAAGACATAAAACTCAAAATTCAAAAGTGGATCTGAATTGATTTTATGAAAAAGATGCAATGACACAAATATGGTAATCACTAACAAATCAATTAAAAATAGTTTAATTGCTTGATATTTTTTATATCGAAAATAATTTGCCCGATGAATTTGGCAAATTCATCTTCTTAATGTATATCTAGTGTATTTAAACTGGCATTGATGATCGTTGTGTACAAGAACGTAATGAAAATTGTTTAATTTTAATCTTTTATTGGATTTTCTTTTTCTTCGAAAGCTAGCAGTTACTTACAATCTTAAATAATCCAATTAATCGTCTCATAATTGCAAATCGATACGAATATTTTCCGCAACGATATTACTAATAATAAGCCGCTTTCACAACATCATTATTAAAAACAATAATATCAGTATTAAGAATACATATATGAGGGAGGAAGATAGAGAGATAGACAAGGATGAAGCTTCTGCACTAATAATGTATCAACACACATTTATATACATATCGTATATACATTTATGTACTTGCATGTACATTTATAGATTTATGTATTTATTTAATATTTATATGAATAGCTATTTATACTAAATACAAAGAAAATTTATTGATTTTTTTCGTTTATTCTTTCTATGTTCATATTTCAATAAATGCTAGAAACTTTAGCAGAATTACTAAGTGTAGGCGAAATTGTCTTTGCCAATAAGTTTAATGTTCATAGAGAAAAACAAGTAGAAATTTAAGTGATGTTGAAAATGATGAAAGAATGTTGGTGGCAATGATGACGATGAGGAGGATAATAATTATGCATTTCAAGTGTTAGTGAAAATTAAAACTTTTAAATAGCAGTTGGAAGAGCAGAAAGTAGCAGAATTAGCAATGACAGTAACTAATTGGATGCTGAGATATTTGCGATACTGCGAAATTCAGTAAATTTATTAAAAAATTTGTATGTGGTTTAATGGGGCGTATGAGTGATACAAAGAATATGAATACAGTACCTAACTACGCTAGTATGTACAAACGTTAATTACTTTACCTTACTGTTAATGGCACAATAGCTCATGGAGGGCCTAGGCCGAGCATTTCGCATCCACTCATGTTGTGCGTGTTATATTTGCACATGAATGGAAGGGACCTACAGTTTAATGCGGTGGTGGTGCCGTGTAGAATAATTATTTTTTCTACTTTTTGATTTTGCCTGTGCCGAGATTCAAACCCCGGACACTCTGCGTAGCAGTCCAACGCACTACCACTACACCACAGCGACCACAAACGCTAATAGTTACCATTATTTAGTTAAAACTGCTACTATAGATGGATACTTTATTAAAGCAAGTATATATTAGATGCCAACATTTTGCATCTTGCTCAATTCTGGTTGGGAAGACAACAGGCTAATGTCGCTACCACCTACGCAATTGCGATTTCAATTCATTAAAGTTTTAATTTAATTTTTTTATTTAGATTCTTTTCCAACAATTACTTACAATGTGATCACAACAAAAAGTGGTTTGTTTTAAACTGCTTCACTTTTTATGTGCGTGCAAAAGTTCAGCGAAAATTCTCTTCCCAGTAAAAGTTTGTGGTCAAAGTCGGTGGCTACAAAAAAGCAAATGCCTTTATGTGTTTTCGCTGTTGCTGTTAATCCTACTCCTACCGTTGCTATTGCTTTCGCTATAGAAAGACCAAGATTAAATGCAACAAAGTTTCAAACTTTATTATGCTTTTACACCTTTTACTATGAGTAGGAAAAAATTTCGGTTCAGCTCCTGATGTGTAGCAATAACACCCAAAGCCATAAGAGCAGTAAAGTTTTAATTTTGCAAAAACACAAAACACGCAAGAAAAAATCATGCAAAATATATCATTATGGAAAATTCCAAGTAAGAAAGCTTTCTCGGTTTAGTTTGTGGTGAAATAAAAATTTTCAGCTCAATTTAATTTTACGTGCGTTCACCATGGCGTATGACAAACAAGTAATAATATGGCAATTTAAATGAAATATTTCCAAGTATATATATCAGTAGAAAATGAAACGGGCGAAGAATGAAACAGAATTGGAAGGAAAGTTAATATTATTAATTTAGATAAGTGTTTTCAATTAAATATTTTTATTAATTAATTATATTCTCAATTTTTTTGACTTTGTGTGAGTTTTAGAAATTCCATGTACTTTTGTAGTTCAAATTGAATAGGACATTTGAATTCAGTTATTAAATTGCAAAGACTCTTAAATTTATATTGACGCACTAGTTTCTAAAATGCTAAAACTAAACGCATGCGTACATTTTCCTCAATATTTTATTCCCCCAGAACTAGGGAAATGAAAATGAAAATGTCACCCTCTTTTCTAAACATTTATTTTGTATATCTTATAAAAATAAATTTCAATTTATTATAATGCAACTTGCATTTAAGCTAAATTATATTTATATGTATATAACATTTATAAAATAAAGTACATAGCTGGAACCTCAACAGATGCAGGGCCACCAGCAGCAACTGAAATGCCAATGTTTACTTTGCTTGCACTTATACCATTTATATATGTAATAACTTGGTTTTTCCTTCTTTTTTTCGTTCTTTCTTTCCACGTGCTTTAAGTGAAAGTATGGAATACGGATATCCTTACTTCTTATAATATTTTTTCACTTTTGGTTGTGCAAGAATAAATGACAACAACAAAAGTTAAATTGCATCCTTTACACAAGTTTGAGCATTTACTTCATTTCGTTTCGTTTGAGTTGAGTTGTATTGAGAATGCAGGAAATATGATCTTTATTATAGAAGTTTTTAAAGGAAATGCAATGAAATTCTAAGTAAAAGGATATTTGACCAATAGATAGAAAACAATTTTGTTGTAACAACAAATTTTCCATTTATAAATTTTGGGAGATGCATTAAGTACATAACTTCTTTAATGCTGAAAAGAATTTTATAAAATGTAGTTCTTTAAAGAGATCACATAAAAAGTTTCAGTCAGATTCATAACTTTTCAGGCATCATGAAAAGAAATATAGAAATTATATAATTGAGTTGCCAATTTCAAAAAAAAATATATATCTTATCTTCTACTAAATAAAATTTCGCAAGATTGAACTCATTACAAAAAACTACACAAAATTTTAAAAAATATTTGAGAAAAAATGGAAATTCAAATTTTGGGAACGAAATTTTCCAGAAACATTACATTTTTTATCTACAGTACAATATCTCAAAAAATGAACAGTCAAATTCTTTCAAATTTTAATATTTGAAAGATAATTCAACTATACTTTTCAGTAAATAGAAAGAAAACGGTGTACTTATAAGAGGAGTTTTTATTTTTGAAATGAATTTATGCAGCACATCATCTGTATCTTTTATAAATATTCTAACATGTATTTGTAAGCCCTTGAATGAAATATGTTATTTTTTTATAATAACACTATTTTTTTATTGAAATGCAATAATAATAATTAACAAAAGTAAGTTAATAATTAGCCACATTTCCTATCACAGCGACTGGTCATATGTGACCAACGAGCTGTTTACATTGAATGCTTAGAGAATGTATCAATAAATTCTAAAGAACATTATTGAGTGTGATCCACCAGCTCAAAAGGCTTAGTGCGATGTAATCGTCTCTCTTGTATCTAGTAGCTTTACAGCTTCTTCGTTCGAGTGCTGGCGTAGTCTTTCTTGATGAGATCTTGCCAATTTGCCTATAGTAGGCAGTTATAGTAGGCACATTTAGGTCACGGTGAAGGTCACTGTTTCTTATGTACCGCGGGGCGTTGACTATAGAGCGGACTATTTGTTTTGAAATCGTTGGGTAATGTTTACATTACTTATCTTAGCACAGTCGGCCCAAAGCTGCGCACCATATAACCAAAAATAGGTTTTAGTATTTGTTTGTATATACAAAGTTTACAATGTACAGACAGAGTAACACTATGCAACACGATTTCGTATCCAGCGAAATAACTGTGATAACTAATATGTAATTGGCCTAACTATAAAGATTATGCCGAAAGTCTTAGTTGGATTCAGTAAAGCGCGTTAAAGTTAATCGGTTTCAGGAGATTCTTAATTGAAAGTTTGAGCCATTTTGGAACATAATGCTTATGTCTGAGAATCTATTGCAAGAACAGGTGTAAGGAATACTTTTGTTTAACACCGAAAAGTAAAGTTATCGTATCTAATGGGACTTTTTGATCCAAATAATCAAATATAGCCCAAAAATAACATTTTCAGCTGAAATAAAATTTTAGTACATGCGGAAAAATGTTTACTTTTGAAATTAACTGTGGTCTCAAAATATGATAAATTCATAAAATCATCCATTTTCGCGATATCGCTCGAAGCCCGTAGGCGTTTCTACAACGAAGTTTAGAAAAACTTGTTGTTGTCATGTTAAGTACGAAAATTATTAACATATCGCTCGATTATTCAACGAAAATAGAATTACAAGATATTTTAAAGAAAACACCAAAGTTTGGTACTCTTTTCTTTTACTCTCCCCCACACCTTCCCTTCCCCTTCCCCTCACCCCTTTTAATTAAATTTTTCTGAGAAAACAATATGAAAATAGGAAAGTAGTCGGAAAGCTCAAGTATTGTAATTAGTGGAAAATCAGTAAAAAGCTATACCAAAACTGCACAAAAACAACAACCGGTTTTTAATTACATATATGTACTTATGAGCTCATACTCTTTTCTTTTACAAGTGGGTTCTCGTAATGTTTCCCCTACTGCTTTGCAAGCTTACGTAACGGTTTTGTAGTATCACATAACCAATAATTTTAAACAGAGGAGATCTCTTTGCTCTTTTTCCATCACTGTTATACTCTCTTTTTGGGTTGTGTGAGTAAACAGGAAACAATAGGAATTAATAATAAAATTTCAGTTTGTTGAAAATATGTTTCACCAATTCATGGTACAAAAATAGCAAAAGCTGTGCTACCATTGATAAAAACGAATGTTTAATAAGTTACGAGGAGTCAATGTACAAGCATTGATATATTTTTTTGAGTATATTATCAGAATTACATAATCTATATAAAGCTTGCAGGCTTATAAATAAATGAAAATGAAATTAATAAATTTACGGATAGATTATGAAACAATCATTGACATTTTAAACCTGAAAAAGATATCAAGTTTCGCACACTGTGCAACAGTTAATATTAACCCTCCAGTTCCCAACTTTTTGATTGACTTACAAAAACAATAATATATAGATAAATATCGAAGTAGAAAGAACAACTTAACAACATTAATTGGCGTTGATTTACGAAGTCGAGAAGTCGGGATCCCTCAAAGCAATTGTGTTTTTTTAAGCCTGTTAGCAATTTTTTTTTTTGTCAAACATGAAATATTTTATATTAAATGTTCCTATTCTTAGCTAGTCATACACTATTTTATATGTCGTTAAAATCACGGGATATATATTATTTTTTTTTTTTTTTCAGTTTTATAATTAGCTAAATAAGAGTTTATTATGAGATACTAACTGCAAAGAGAAAATAGATACGTTAGAAGTTCATGTTGAGATCACAATAAGATAAAGTGGATTGGGAACTTAGTGTTCAAAATGAGCTGATACTTAGCTTATTTTGAGTTGATTGTGATAATCTTTAAAAATTCCACAGATGTCAAAATGAGCTCGTATTTATCTCATATTTATATCGCTCGTTTGCTGTAAGACTTCCATAACTCAAAAAACATACATATATTTTGAGAAAAACGAAAATAATAAATACTCTTCTCGCGTAAAGATCAAAAAAGATACAGACATGATTTTTTAACACTAAATAACGGTTAACTTGATTTTTTAAAATTATTTATTTATGACAGTCTGACAGCAGGTGAGAGATATGATCTCATATGGTCGTATTTAGCTCATTTTGCCTCATGTATAATGCCTGCTGAGAATTTTTGGTAAACGGAAATCAAAAATTTAAATTTAATTTTTGCTTACCCGATACATAGTTTTACGATGGTAACCCTGAAGTAGAGTCTTCTTAAACACTAGGCTATCAAATGAGAATGATCTCCCTCTCTTTTTGTAACGGTTTTCGATTGTATTTGTAAACTATGCCCATGTGTTCATTACATATTTTTGACAATGATTTTTGTTCTTGTTGTAATTTTCAAAGCTTTCTATAATGTTATTGTTGTTTTACGTATGCGTCAACTCGAGTATTGGTCTGAGAGCTTGTACAAGGTGGGGAGAAAGTAATGTCATAATGTGAATGAGCAATAATTTTTGCAAATGGCGTCAAATGTCATTGTGCTTTAACATTTATGTTGCTGACAAAAAGTGAATTAGTTGACAACAAGCAATGGTCAACGACGGCGGTTTTCAATTACCAGTTTGTGGGACGTGTGACCTCCCCTTTGATGTGATTTCAACTGGCCGGCCTGTTCCTTTGGGACTTTTTAAAATCTCATGTTTATCACAACAAACCACAAACCTTCCTAGTATTGAAAACCAACATTAAAGAAGAAATCAAATGTTTTGCGAAGAACAATTCAAAATGCTGTAAAATGAGCACAAATGTGCCTCAACTCAGGAGGTGTTCATTTGACTTAATACCATCCATTTTTACACCTTCAAATAAACTTTCCGCCCAATGTTATTAATTTCTAACATGACAGCCAACCAATTCACATTATATTAATACTTTTGCTCCACCTTGTACTCGTATGACTCGCTCGCATATTATTGAATATTTTGCAAACGACTTTTCTTATGTAATTTTCAAGTTTTCTACTCTTAAATTCAACAATATTAATAGACAATGCTGCCAATTTCGGAAGAGCTTTTAAAAGTTTTAATTTTGTAATATTTTTCCTTAAATTTAAGTTAAATAATGATAGTATATTATATATTAATTAAATAATAAAAATTAAAGATAAATGCATTTCATTAATACCATAATAAATCTGTAACTTGATAAAACACCCATAACTTTTTTACTCACATACTTCTAGGAGAATGAAAACAATGCAATTCTAAAAAGCGTTGTTCTCTACCACCACATTATTTATAATCTCAGTTGTTCTTTTGTTAACATGATTTTGTTTGTAATACTGCTGCTCATTATAGGATTCTCTGCTGTTGATGTTTTGGGTTAAGCTTATGGTAATAATACCACACAAATGGCTCGTTGCAATTAGCCTAATTAATGTCAAGTATATTGCTCCCAAGTGTTAAGCGTTTTACGGCTAATATGTAAATGTATTAATTAACGTAAGTACACGTATGTAACTGCATATGGAAAGCATAACAGTGTTTTCAACAAATTATAGGTAGAGAAAACAAAATTGCGCATGTAAAGATGTAGAACACATTCACGTTTTGAATTCGATATCGCTCGTATGACCACCGGGAACACTTTGTAGCGATCGATTCTTTGGAGCCAATTTTCCATCACTCTTCCGCACATACGAGTATCGGCCGGGACGTTGGCAATTCGACATTTTTCCCGAGCTCCTCTAACGTTGTTGGCATAAAACAAACAACTTAATGCAACTTAAATAAATCTAACGGCATTAAATCGCGTGATCGACGTGGCCAAACTTGCCGTTAATCTAAATCAACTGTTTGCCCAGCTGTGTGACATGTGGCACCATACTGTTGAAACCACATATCACTGATGACAAGTTCATCCAATTCTGGCCAAAATTGTCTTGCAACATGGCACGAGCGCAAACTCCATTGACAGTAATATGACGATCATTTCCATTGACGACAAAATACAGTCCAATCACAACTCCGGCATGAAATCCACACAACACGGGCACTTGTTGTGGATGCAATGGAGCATATGTGGATTTCTTACTGTCCAATAATAAATATTTTGTTTTTTGATAAAGCTATTAGCCAAAAATTAACTTCATTGCTGAAGATGATTTTTCTTCAAACTGAAAATTGCGACCACCGACTCAGAATTTCGGTAGTACTTAATTTCTAATAATTTGCAAACATTGCTCGTTCGTTAATTTCACCATTACAATTTTGAACAACGTGTATTTATTTATTTATCAGCTTAGTACAAGCGAGAAAATTACTTAGGCATTACCAGATAAAGAACAAATTGTTAAATAATTTAAGGGCTAGTTTGTATTTAAATACAAAATTGTTATATCCATATTGAAAACCCCTTTACATACTTACACACATTTATATTGTATTTATAAATGAATATTAAAGTGCATATGTATATGATTTTATTTTTCGGCTTCTGATCAATTTTAGAATGGGTTTGTCATTGCTTGTGATGAATTTATGTATTGTATTTTCTTACGCAAATATGTAATTAAGAGTAGAATACTCAACGGATTTACAGAAAACCTCAAAATCAAATTAAGTTTAGCTTTGCTCATCTAATTTTTTGTAGTTATTGTTTATTTTTTGCTTCAAGTCATTAACTTGATGCATTTATTATGTTTTGTCTGTATCAAATTATGCTGAAGTATTATTTTTGGGGTACACAGTTGTTGCTCTATCTTCTTCTGTGGTTCTTGTAGTTGTATTTGTTGTCATAAAACTCAAATCAGGATTCAGCCACACAAAGTAATCCTTGTGAAATATAAGTTTTTGGTATATTAACAATCCGTACTTACTGCTTTCGCCTTTATTTCCCCCCTCCCCAAAAATTTTAATGATCTAGATTATAAGTATCTATGTTAAAAAAAAAAATAATAATATCAGTTCTCCTTATGTTCACTCAACCACAATGTTAGGTCATTATTTTGGTTGGTTTGTATGAAACACTCATACATATACAAATAAAAACACATAAATGTATCTAGTATTTTCTGTATGCGTACGCTTGGGTTAATACCAACATATTTCATTGTCTTAAATGTATTTGGGTCCTGTTCTCTTTGCCATAACTCAAAACCAGAAAAGGGTAAACTTTTCCCTTTCTGCTCCTTTCCCTTTAGCCAGCAGTTTTCATAATAGCCCAAAATAATATAAATAAATAGCAAATCAGTAGCTAAATTCAGCGTTTGCTGCCATTATTAACAGCAGTCACGCACGCCAAGCCACATCACACCACTCCACACTGCACCATCCCGCCAGAGACAGAGACAGCGCCGAAAGATTGGTTAGCGTTTGGTTATGGGCTTTCCAGAGAAGCGTAAGCGTTAATAATATGTAAATTGATCGTATATAATGATGATGGTGAATGCGTTGAGATTAAAATGTATAAAATGCCAAATTACGCACTGGTTCGTCGCTTGCGTTCCGCCGCTTCTCCTTTTACTAAATATGCAAATACAAATGCAAAGACAAATAAAAAATGTATTCTTTTGTTCACTGGGATATACTTACTACAATATCTTTTGGTTGTGATGGGCAGGCAGAGAGAGACAATGAATAATGTGTATGTATATGAATAATCGAAAATGTAAATTTGATATATTTAAATTTTTAATATTAATTTAAAGTGTTTATTATTATGGTCAGCAAAAGCCACAAGTTGTCACGAAATGAAAACATATAACTTATTTAGAGTTGGGAAGTATTTCTAAGAAAAGCGGTCCAGGAATGGAAGAGGTATGGAAGGAAGTTATGCGGCTATTAGTTATAAAACTATCAAATTAGATTTCAAATCACATTAGATTTCTATAATTGAAATAATTTCTAGAAACGATTCAACTTTATTATATTCCTGAATCACATTCAATTTACTTTTATTCACATATTTATATTTTCAAATAAAAATAATGAAAAATTTACTACATAAATTTTCCATTTATTTTGCCTAAAAACAATTTATTTAACTTAATATTAAACACGACAAGAAAGTGAAATTTCTATAGAGCATTACTACGCCACCCTTTTCATCGTTTCATGTAAGCCTCTAGCATTTCAATATTTCAAAATTTTAAAGAAGACAAAATCACAAAACAGTGTTAATTTAAAATCGGCTACAATTCACTTTGCTTTTTTTTAATACACTTTGTTCTCCTATCACCTAAAATCCTCAATGAAATATTAGCATTTATTTAGGCTATTGATTTCATAAATGCTACTTTTGCAAGTGTGTAAAATAAAAAGTTTATGCACACAATTTTTCAATACATTGACAAATGTAGTGAAAATCAATTTATCACTGTCGATGTGAAGAAACTCACGTACAACAGGAATCAGATATACAAATACATACTCATGTAAATCGAAGAACAAGTATAGATCGAACAATGAAAAGGAGTGAAGTGAAAAGGGTATTACATACATATTCTAACTACGCCTTTTATAAAGTGAAATAAAAAGTCATTCCCTACCAATATGGAAATCGAAAAAATTATTTACAATTTGCATGTGCATATTACGTCTATAAGTAAAATTGCGATTGATTATTTGCCCTGCACCTAGAAGCCTGCAATGAGTTTCTCCCCTTTTTTTGTTATAAATGTTTCAAGTAGAAAACTTTTAGATATGGATATTACTCAATTCTGTAAATGGTTGGAGTTTAAAAGGCTGCTTTTTATTTATAAATATCATTAGGTCGGCTACCAAGAACTTTTTGTTTGTATATGCTCCAATTTGGTTAGGGTCGAATTTGTCGAACACTGGGATTTTTATGTGCTATTATAAATCGAAATGAAAAAATAAGCAGCAATATGTGAAAATATAGTTTGTTAATTTGTTACACGCCTAAATGGATGCAATCGTTTTTTTTTCTATTGAAACATGGTAGAAATAATTTAGGTAAATGAAATAAAATCAATTGTAAAATTGGAGGGGTTTAATAAACTGCTTAGTTTTCATATATTTAGTGAGAAACTAAAAATTTTAACATAATTTTTGACTAAGAATAAGAATGAGAAATATCACCCAAGTTGTGCGTGTTATATTTGTACAGTTTTATGCCAAATTCAAATGGCGAAGAGAAAAGTTTTTATAGGCAATTTTTACTCTTGTAGGTTTGCCAAAGAGGTGATGCCGTGTAGAAAATTGTTTTTTTGCTCCTACTTTTTTATTTTGCCTGTGCCAGTGCGCTACCTACTACACCTCAGCGACCACACTTCAGAAGGATCAGCCCTTTTTTTTTTAAATGTATCTCAAACACTGGAACCTAACCTGGAGGGAGGAAAATCTAAAACATTTAAGCATTTGTCTGCTACTCGAAAGAGTATGAGTTACTCATAGATGGTTCGGGATAGCTTCAGTAAGATGTTTTCTTTTTATAACTTCACCTAAGAGGCGGCAGAGAATTGTTTATAAATTAGTATATCAAATTTGTGTTAAACTATAACTGTGAATTTAATTACTTTTATACCTTTGTCAAGGACAGAGAGAAATAAATACTTTGTACTACCTTCTTTCTTCTCTTAATGGCAAAACAGCTAATATACTTTGTACTTAATACTTTTATTCAGAGTGGAGTCAAACTTATCAAATACTGCAATAGTTACTCTTCGAGTTACTGGAAAAAATTTTTCGATAACGATTCGAAGTTGACGAATCAAATAGTTAAGAAAATGAAATCCATTTCTAGGTATAGGAATAAACGCTATTGCATAAAGAAGAGCTAAAAAGGGTGAAACGGAAAAGAGGGGACTACTAGGCTCAGGTCTATAAGTTTAGATAGTCAAAGCTACTAATTGGGATCTTTAACACTGCGATAAGTCACAGGCTAAGAAAAATAACGCACTAGATAAAAGTAAACCTTCTTTGCTAGTATTTTACAGGCAGTTCAGTTATTATTCAACTTCCTCCAGATGGTTCAGGCAATATTTATCGTATTAATCATATCAACACACCACACCTCGTTTAAAATCAAAATTTCACTTTCTTTGTAATACTTATTATAAATTTTAAAGAGTGTAAAATGAAATTGTAGCAGTGGAGAAAAGTATTTATTTTAATATGCAGCTATGTATTTTGAATGCTCTCAATAAAATTTAACTTCTGACAGTTCTGCGCTACTTACTTACTTCTGCGGCATTATTCCTTTCACCACTACATACATTATACATAACTGAGAATACACCATACTTCTTTCATCTTTTTAGTATCTATTTCATATAACGTATCTGTAGCTGTTCATGCATACATACAAATACCTACTATTTTATGCAATCGTGTGCACTGAAGCAAAGACATATGGTTTTCTACAATCTGTCACATATCGTTTCAACCACCAGTGATGTAGCCAAAAATGCCAGTATACATTTGGGGTATACAAAACCGCTTGCAAATTCAAACATAGTATACCTTGACATATTTTTATTTCAATGGTCGCCGGGGCTTAGTTGTTAGTGTGTTGGCCTGCTACGTAGAGTGTCCGAGGTTCAAATCTTGGACGGCAATAGCAAACCTACTGCAGTAAAAATTGCCTAAGAAAAGCTTTTCACTTCACCGTTCGGATGCGGCATAAAACTGTAGGTTCCTTCCATTCATTCACAAATATAACACGCACAATATGAGAGGAAGCGAAAAGCTCGGCTTAGACCATCCAGAAGAAGAAAAAGAAGCCTTCGTTACAAAATGACTGTATTCCTATTTTAAATTTCCCCTAAATGTGTCCAAAAAAAATTCACTTCAAAAACTCAGAATAATCCCGAAGTTACTTTCAGAGTAGTACAAAGTGAGCGAACGTATTGAAAAATCTTAACATACGACAGGATAACACCTGTGGTTTATGTCAGACAAAGAGTAAGGCGTAGTAGCCTATCCTCTTACACTGAGAGGTACCCAATTGACATCATCGATTGAGAGTCGAAACCCTTAAAGAGATTCTTAAGCTAGACCGGCTTTTCTGATTATCTATAAATTACCTACTTACTGCTAGTGCGACAGAACTTACCTGGTCGCAGTTCACTAATTCATGAACATATACAACAACACTGTTATAAGTCATACTGAAACAATGAACTAGAGTTTATATAAATGCGATGTGTTTACTTTTTATGCGCCTAAAAGGCTACAGTGAATTTTTATTCTGAAAGCTTTAAGTGATATTTCGTACAGGGATGATTGTCACACAGCTGATCGTAAAAAACGGTGAAAACGTGCAACGCGGTGCAGGAGCAAGTATTGAGAGCAATAAACGATTGAGCATTTTGAAAAAGGCTTTTTCTCAGTGTAAATTCGTCTGCGTTTTATTTATATTTTGCGTATTCGCTTGTGGTTTGTTTTATACATATATTATTTATTTGTTTGTTTTTTCTCAATTTCTAATGGCTCCATTGTGCCTGATGGCAAACCAGATCATTACGAAACAAGTGGATGACTCTAGCATACGAATTTAAATGAATTCTGTTAGAGTAAGCTTAACGCACAACCTTGTTATGTAATTACATTCTGAAATCCTTCAGCTGAGAGAGAAATGGAAATCATAAATAGGTTTTTGTGGGAGAAACAAAACTAGTAAATAAACACTAAATTGGAAAGCCCTTTCAAATGATGTTCTGGGAAAATAGTTATGCAAATTATAGCTTATTTATATTTTCTAAAGAACTTACACTCTCTTTATAACATAAAATCAATCTGAGAAACTACTTGAACTACTTTTACATGAAAATGCTGTGATATGAAAGTGCCACAAACGGCGCTCTTTCAATACTTTCTAATAGTTGACAAATATAAAATACAACAATATCCCGGACTATACCGGGGGCTATTGCTTGCGCACGCTGTCATACTTGTATTAAAATAAATGTATTGTACATAATATAATACAGCTATGGTACCTTCAACTTGTGGTACCTAGAACCTATCAGCAGGCAATATAGAGAAAGAAAAAGTGTAGAGGCAATTTAAAGCAATAATACTTTCAATGTAGCTTATGTACCTCTCCTCGCTTTACTACAAATATTTTATACAAACTTTTATCTAGTATATGTGTGTACGTCTACTTGAAAATTGAAAATCGATATGCTAATTTGACGTTTGACGAAAAAAGCAAATACTATTTCAGTAGCAGCCTTGAGTAGTATGAGCAAATGGTAACAAAAAGGTGGATGAAAATCTAAACTGCTGAATGTGCTTAGTGAGATAAGTAATGAGAGTAAAATGTAGATTTATTGAAGAAAATCACTTTAACATACATGAATATTAACACATTAAAGATGCAAAATAAATACTTGGAAATATTTATATAAAAATGAATAGCTGCGACACGGTATCAATTGGAAGTTCAAATGAATTTTTGTAATTTTGTAAGGATAATGAATTTCAGAATTATTAAATTGTTTAAATATTCACATGCAAAAGGGGGAAGATAGAAAGTGGTAGAAAGGAAGGCAGGTTGCGCAGGCATGAAACCAGCAAAATGAGCATGACAAATGAATATATTAATTAATGATGGAAAATTTCAAAGTTGAGAATCTAAGAAACGGTACAGGTAGGTATAAGAAGAAGTCAAAAGAAAAGGTGTTGATTTTAAGACAATAAACTGCATTTCTAATGTTTCCAAACTTCATATTTTCTTCACAAATGTACACAAATAAATCTAAAGCCATTATTGTGGATATGCTTTAACTCAACAGTGATTCATGATGTGAAATTTATGTATACTTATTTATACTTAAACGTTTAAACTATGTTGGAGCATGACACAATCATAATCATCCAATTAATAATATCATCAATCACAATTTAAGTCAATAAATAAATAAGTAATTAAATAACTGGAAATGTTTTCCTATTTTGTTTTATGTATTATCTGGTTTTAATTTAACTTCCTCATGTTTTTGCATGTTATTTATATTGTATAATTAATTATTTTGCTGCTGTTGCGTATTATTTTTGTCTCTTATTTATGAGACCTAGAATAGTAAATTAAATTCAATCAACGTAAACAACATCAATGTTGGGAAAAAAATTGTGACATTACTCAATTATATTGAGTAAACAAAACTTTAACTTTGTATACGAAGTAAAAATAACGAAATAGTTTTCCGGTTTTTTGTACGTCATAAAAGAAAACCAAAACGAAGTTAAGATAAAATTTCTGCTTTACAGTAATCAAGATGTAATTTAAAAACTAAACTAAAACAAAAAATCATAGCATAATTAAGACTCAAAGCAAATTCTGATACAAAACTCATATTACTATATAATTAAGATAGAAAATATGTTATCAAATTCAGATCAAGACTCAACTAATATTCAAAGCAAAATGTTAAAAATCAGAGCAAAATCTACTCAGATTAGTCCAAAATTCAATCAAAATTCAGCATAGCAAAAATTCAACCTAGAAGAAATCAGACGTGACTGAAAAATACCACTATTCAGATCAAAACTCCAAACAAGTTTAAATCAAAATCCAGACCGATACTTACACTAAAAAGCTGTATATCAGACCAAAATCTAGACCAAAATTCAAAGGAAATTCAAACCACAATTCCTATTATAAATCAGCTCGAAACTCAAACCAAATTTAGATAAAAATTCAGAACAATATTCAAACCAAAACGCTGAAAATCACATCAGAATCTAATCCAAAAGTCAAACGAAATTCAAACAAAAAATCATAACATAATTGAAATAAAAACTGAAAGCAATTTCAGATCAAAGGTTAGGTTAGAGTCGCTGTCCTTCAGTGGGACACACTTAGGCCAGAACAGTCCATTGTGATTCCATATGATTGGACCTACAGTTTAACTTCTGTTTCGAATAGCGTAGTGGATTTTTGTTATCACTTGGTGCTTTACCGTTGCCTGCCAAGAGGTGTACTTGTACACTTGCTTATAATTCTCATTCACCTCATATCGGTTGGGTTGTAAAAAGATTTTAAAGAGAATTAACAACCAGACTAGGACGGGAATCGAAGACGAAACCTCACGGATGGGGTTTCGTTACCCAGAGGACTATCGTGGTTGTCTAATCAAAAATCGAAAACCGAAATCCAGACCCAACTTAGATTAATACTCAGACCATGTCTTAGCTCAAAATTCGGATCAAAATTCAAACCGATGAGTAAATGTCAAACCAGAAGTACTTATGCATTTTAATTTTCCTATATTTCAAAAGATATCAAAAAAACTACTTTAAGTACAATTAAGAATAAGTATCTATATCTTTTACCATTTTTTTTAAGATCATATTTTATTGTATATAAGAAAAAATATTAGCATACTTGGCGTATGAGTGATATTTATGCATGAGTTATTTGCACTCTCCTGCTCGTACAATCTTCTCTGTTTATATGCCATCCTGACAATTACCATATTCATTTTTAATGTCTATGATGGAAAAAATAAAAATTCATTACCTCAAGAAAAGCGTTCATCAAGCTCATCAAATGTAAATGCCATACGATTATTTTAAAAGTATTTTATGATAAGTACTTGCGTGTTTTGTGTTGCGGACAGCAATTGTACCGAGAAAGAGAGGGAGACACGAAGACAGTGGGAGAAGAATAACTTAAAAAAGAACATAACAAAGTTGTCGTCAACATTTTTGTTTCTATGCGCAGTAAAGCGACAGTGCAGGAAATAATTTTCAACAACACTAAAACAGAAACACTTTTCTCATACGCAGAAAAATTTAAACGTCAACTGAAAATTTTACAGAAACGAGACATGGTCGAAAAATTTTGCACTCATAAAAAGTAGCAGCTACTTACTATACTAGCAGATGAAAAAATAAAACAACTCGTATAAATTTGAAGGAGCAAAACCATAAAAATAAACCACAAATGTTTAGCATAACCGCTGCCAGCAGATAAACATATAAATACCCTACGTTGTTGCTCTCATAGAATAAACGTTTAATTCTGCAGTCACCTGCTGCCGCTGTGGCTCCTTCTATCATTGTCGTTACTACAGCTGTTAAATATTGCTGCTGCTTTTGCTGCTGCTCTTGCTGCTAATTTGCATGAAGAATTTTAATACAAATAATTTTTCTTGCATTACTTTTTTTCAATTTCCTAAGAGAGCGTGATAACAAAAAGCCAAGGAAGAGCAAAAAGTTTATGTAAAAACTTTTTTTAAATATTATGTAAATAAAAAGATATGTAAGGGAATTGGTAGCATCCAAGGGTTTTTTAAATGGCAAACTTTTATTTCTCTATTTGCAGATTTAGTTCGTGCATATTATGATCTGAATCTCATAGTTTATATTGATATAATTCTTTTAAGTGCATCAGCAAATCAGAAATAGAAGAACCTAACTAACATTTTATATCCCACGAAATTGTGCAAACTTTAGATTTTCTGCATTTATTTGATGCATTTCTTAAGTTTTCTTTTATGAGTACCTACCAATTCGTTAGAAATTTAAAAAAGAAAACATTTATTTAAATTCATGCAAAGCAGATTCATATACTTATTGCAATGCTCATCATCACATTTGCATAAATCTACTAACTTTCATTCGCGCTGGATAATGGTATCGTATGCTCGTTTCACTTTTATTTGTAATTCTGTGGTTATTGCTTTTGAAAACAGCTGAATGTCAATATTTAAATTGATCAATATTTCCACATGATTTGATTTGCAAATGAAAGCAACCATATACGAGTACATTTGAGCACTCATATTATGAACTAATAACATGCTCGTTTCAATGGAGATAGGTTTTTACTCTCGTTCCATGGAAAACATTGATTCTCTCTGTAGAAATCCTTGCCCAGTGCTGAACTATAATAAACAAATCTAAGTAAGCATATTTCTTATTTACTCTAAGACAATCACATCAATGGAAAAACGGTTTTCCAGTTCTCTGGCAGCAAATATATCTTAAATCCAAGCTCAAAACTGGATTTCATTTTTACTTTTGTTAAATGTTTACTAACTTTTGCTTTGGATCCCACTAAGAAATAATATTAAGTTAACATCTAAGCTACAAAATGGATTCCTTAGCTTAAGAAACTCTGTTACACAAAATTTCAAACAAATGCATCAGTTATATACTGTTCTCCAGAACAAGAGAAAATTCCACTTCATTCAAATTTTACAACATTTTACTACGAGACCCCTCAGAAACAAAATACTAGTAGAATAAATTTCTACAAAATCGGATGATCGGTTTAAAAAAAAAATCAAATTCTCCTTGAAATTACTTCTACACCGGATCAAGATGAAAGCTAAAAACGTTTTCTTTGGCCAAAAAATGAATGGTACACAAAATTTCAACAATATCGGTCGATCGCACATAGCGAAAATAAGTATATTGCTACGGATCTGAGCGAATTACCATTTTCCATAGATTTTGATACGTCGACAGCGAATCCGAAGCCGAAATTTTCCTAAGACGTAAGATTTTTGAGAAAAGTTATCCCACTTACATTTTTTATTTTGATATTTTCACATTTTTCTAAGGAATGCTGTAAAGAAAATTTTGATTTCAAATACAATTTGAAAGTCAAAATGAGGAAACTAATATGGCGGCTTTAACTCAAAGAGAGCTGCTTTATAACCCAATTCAAGCAAAAACAAACTCAGAATTATTACAGGACACTTGTCAGAAGGAAAAGAGACGTCAGAGCACATCTTCCTGCACAGTGAAATTCCCAACTGCGCGAGAAAAAAATGTATCTGGGGCACTACTCGCCGGATAGTTTGGAAACTCTTACTGAGGTTCCCCACTGGGATTCACCACTGAGACAAGTCCTCTGAATTTTGTAAACAACAACAAAACCCAATAGCAACACATTGGTACAACTTTGAATGAAATATGTATACCAAAATGATTCATTCAATTTACAATTTAATTTTATTAACATAAACATAAAAACTTACCTTGTAAGTATCCTCAAAATGTGTGACTGACTATCTGCAAATAAAATAAGAAGAAAAAACTTAGTTTAGAAATATAATATCTGTTAAACGGAGGAAATTTCAAACTTCAAACTACTTATTAAAGTTTTTGCTTGTGTGCAACTAAATAGAGAAACAAAAATTCCGGAACAAAAATCTCAGTAACACACACACAAGGATATACGTGCTCAACTCAGCATGATAGTATTTCACAGGATATCAAGTATAACGTTCACAGTTATGGTTACATAGAAAACGAACAAAGAAATAAAAATCTAGGAAATAAAGACAACACGTCCTTCCACATAATTTTTCTACTTACTTCTACTTCTTCTTCTTTTGGTTTGTTTTTGTAGTAGTAAGTAGCATCCAAAGAGCAGAAGTATAAAATTGTTGGTAGAAGTAATACAGCGGTTACAATGCCAACGATTATTTTAGTGATTGACACTATGCTCACACAAATATCCGCATAGTATAGAAATAGATAATGGTCAAATACACCCACGCTCTCACAACGCAAATTTTCTAGGCTCCAAATATTCCATTATGATTTGCAAGAAGTTCTTATATTTCACACTCATCCAGCTATTTACTGCTATTAAGTAAGTAGTGAAAGTGTAATGCAGAGCATATAGCATATAAGAAAATAATTTTTCTATTTAACATTGAAATTGAAGATAGGCAGACAAAGGCAAACAAGCAAACAAACAAACAGAGAGACGCAAAAATAGGCAGACAAGTTTTTCACAGTGAACTTGTGTGATATCTTTTTCTTTTTTGCACATTTAGCAAATGTTACACATTTTCATCATTAGTCATTTGCTGTGACTGTATGTTTGATGATGACATGACGTTTTTTTTTTAACAACATTTTCATATTTATAATTAAAATTATGATTTAGTATCAACTCGCTTGCTTTTGTTTTCATACAACAATAACAATAACATCAAATATATAAATAAAAAATTTCTTTTGACTGACAGCCTGTCGGTCTATTGTAATGTTGCCCGGTCTGTCTGCCAGTTTGCCTTAACAATATTTAGGCCTAAATTTCGGTTTGAATGTGAATTTTTTTTGCTCGAATTTTTTATCTATATTAATTTTTTTTTTTGTCTGAATTTTGGGCCGCCATATGATATAAGAAATCCTAGCAATTACTATCTGAACTGACAGATTTTGATATCCCTCCATCGGATATCAAAACCTTTGCAGCTAAGAAATTGATTCAATCACGAATAGTGAAATAAAAGGCGATATAGGAACGCAATACGACGGGACTAAACTGTACTAGGTTCCCGGACATAGCGATGTCGTAGCGAACGATACAGCAGACGAACTGATCCGAAAGTGTTCGGGAATGAAAGCTAGCATGGCAGATGGGACAGTTAGACAATGTGAAATCTCTGACCAACTGGGATTGGGGAAACAGATATAACTGCGTCATAGCTCGGTCGTTATGGCCGGAGCTAAATAAAAGTGAGACAAAGAGACTTCTGATCCTTAATATACCATTAATCTGCTTAGTCACTGGAGTGATTATGGGACACTTTGTCTTTGAAGCTATGCTCCACAAATGGCAACTAAATTTCACAGCCGATTACTGCAGAAGCAGCAGCAATATAGGGAAAATCGAATCAATCCAACATCTACTTTGTGGGTGCCCTTTCTTGCAAGAACGACGTGTCCGCGCACTGGTTGCAAGGTTCTTCGTTAACTTGGCGAATATATCCGGGAAAAATATATTTGGGATTTGCTGAAATTTATAAAGAGCACCGACTGATTTCAGTCTGATATCATGTGAATAAGGTTCGTGGTAGTGTACCTAAAAGAGCAGAAAATAAAGAGATTCACAATGAACCACAATTGGTATCCGAGTGGAAATGAGCATATACTATTTTTAAGCCTAACCTAATCTAACTTATGCTGTGAGATTTGGGTTGGATATCGTCGTGAGTTTTGATTTTAATCCTGCCCTGAATCAAAGTAACTACTACTTTTGGTCTACTATTAAGTTTGACTATCGGTTTAGGCTTTGATTTGTTGTTTCTGAATTTAGTACGAATTTTGTTTTGAATATTAATTTAATATTCAGTCTGAATTTCCGTGCAAGCTTTCGATTTGATATTAAAAATGATTTGTATATAGGCTTAACTTTTATCTAATTAATGCTTTGACTTTCGAGCCGAGTTTTGATTTAATTTTGTTTTTTGTATTTTACCTGATTTTTAATTTTCTTACTTACTTAGTCAAAATTTTTTTCTGATTTCTGGATAACTTTTTTTGTTTTTTATTCCAAATTTTTACTGATTTTTGGTCTTTATTTAATCTGATGTTCTGTCCGACTATTGAGCTTAATATTTTTCTGAGTTTTAGACAGAATTTTGGTAAGCATTTTGATTTGGGCATTTGTAAGATTTGTGTCTATTCCTGAACTCTTATTTTTGAGATATTATTGTCTCCACCAAAAAATTACATCGAATTTAAACTTTTATATCCATAACTCCGCCGGCTACTGTAAGATGACATCGTGCCAAATAGAATCTGGGGTGGAAATGCTTAAATAAATCATTTGGGGTGGTCACAATGAGTCTTATTTTGTCTTATTGTTACGAAGTCGAACATTTTATATACAAAAAGAGAGAATTTACGACAATTGAGAGGGTACGACACTGAATATGACACCTTCTGAACACCCTAACTGTGAAGTAAATTGGAAGTTGTTGATGTTGAATTGAAAGAAGAGGTAATCCATAGACATAATCTTATCTCATCACGCTTATCAACAACACAATTTGAATTTCTGACAAGTGCAAAAGTTCGCGATAAATTTCATTCAAAACAGTTTCTCACATTCGTAGTGCTTCCAAAGCGTTTCTTCGTACATTAATCTGATAGCGCATTAATTTATTCTACTGAGTTTTTAGACTCACCAATACTTAGGTATTCATTTAAACTTTATTATGTTATACAACAAAGAAAAAAAAGCGCTAATTTAAATGAATTTTGTAAGTATTTATGAGCTCTCTCTCCCTCCCTTTCCTTCCTTTCGTTCTCTTCCTAATTATACAACCAGTGGTAAGCAAAATCCCTTATCTAAGCCTATTTTTAGCTGAAAATGCAATTTTCCTTCAATTTAATTTAATACTTACTAACATTTACTGTTTTCACTTATACAAACGCACACGACTTTGCGCCTAAAATGCCAACATGGGTTTCTTACTGTTTCTACTATTATAGATCGCATTGCCTTCATACTGTGCTCCTTCCAACTATTTTAAGAAAGTATTTCTTTGGAAACGAAACATTAAATTCATCATGTTTGCTTGGCATTTACATTTTCTTATTTATTTTGTTGTGCATAGCAAAGCATTGCTGTGATGTAGATTGCTTTACTACTAGATAGAATACACTCACATATACACACAACCACATACGTAAACATCTGATGAATTTTAAGGATTGAAGAAAAATATCTACACCCAATTTCATCATTAATCTCATCTATAACTAATGACCGCTTTTAGTGCTTCGATTTTTTTTTTTTTTTTTTTTGCTTATTTTTTTTGTTTTTTGTATTATATGTAGAAAGTTATGCGAAGCCCGCGATGTTAGAGAACGGAAAAGAGAAGAGAAAAGAAATGAGCTTGCTTTGAAAGGACGTTATCTGTACGCGTGTATTAGAGTCAGAGAAAGAGAGAGAGTGAGCGAGTGGAATGTGTGTGTGTCAGAGTAGTGGTAATGACGCTCATTATCACACAGCTCAAAGAATTTTTTTATTCACGCTTTTTCACCACTTTATTATGTCTGACCATGTGTGCGCGTGGGAGGAGTTTTTGTGACAGATTCAGCTACAGCTTCTTCTTTTCTTTTTGTCTTTTAATTTATTTTTTTCTTATCTTTCAACATTTTACATAAATTACATATTTACTAGTTTCTCTGTTTGAATTGTTAATTAATTTGTGTAGAAGAAAATTTAGCAAAAATAAAGTAGCATGGAAACAAGGATCAAGGATCCTACAAAGCAATTAACTGAAATGCGCTAAAGCAATAAAAATATATATCCACTCATGTTGTGCGTGTTATATTTGAACATGAATAAAAGGGACCTATTGTTTAATGCCGAATCCGAACGCCGAAGTGAAAAGCTTTTCATAGGCAATTTTTACTCTTGTAGGTTTGCCATTGCCTGTCAAGCGGTGGTGCCGTGTAGAAAAATTCTTTTTTCTACTTTTGGATTTTGCCTGTGCCGAGATTCGAACCCAGGACACTCTGCGTAGCAGTCCAACGCACTACCATTACACCACAGCGACCAAAATATATTGAGTTATTTTGTATTATTATGTGTTCTAAAGTTCATCAGTAAAATAAAATTAAAATTCTTAATAAATTTCTAGTAAGTACCATAATCTAAAATATTTGATATTCATTCATTTAGCTTAATTCAAAAGTTTTGTATATTTAAAAATTTATTCTACGTTTGACAGAATTTCATAAGCTGACAATTTGCTAATATTCAAAATAAATTGCGTGGTCAATCATCAATGTGTAAAAGCACTAAAGTTAAGCACTCAGTTCAAATGTGCTAAAATTGGAATTCTCTGCTAGTTATAAAATTTTGTTATAAATTTTGAAAAATTATATGTATACCAGGTACCTACAGAGCGGCAAAGGATAAACGAGTATATCTAAATATGCACTATGTGTGCAACCATGCAACAATCAACGACAACAACAGCACTGGTTTTCCATAAATAATTGTATACTAAATGCGTATTAGCTTATAGAGAGAGAGAGAGAGAGAGAGAGAGAGAGAGAGGGCGAGCTTAACAGACAGTGACCGAGGTAGAGAGGAGCAGATGTATTGAACAGTGATTGAATGTGGTAGAGCATATCTACCCAGTGAAAAAACTAATGACTAAATTGACTTTGTGTTTTTATACGCTCCCCTCCCTTTTAATATACTCGGTTATTTGAACTACTCACACGAATTTATTTATGAATATGGCAGGATTCTGGAAAATAAACTATGAACTGTTTTTTTTTATTTTCCGGTTTTATTTAAACCAATATTAAGCTAAGAAATATTTACCATCTCCTATGTTATTAGACTCAGTAAATTATTCTCATAAGAGAATAATTTCTATAATTTTTGAAAGAATTTCATTGGAGTTTTTAGTTCAGAATATGGTGTGGAAAAAACAAAAATCTTCCGTATTTTATTTAGTAAGTATAGAGCTGATTATTTTCCTTCAGGGAAATGAGTCGTGAATCTTACGCTGAGTTTCTCTTTAATTTCAGCTGATGAGATTTGAATGTAAATGTGAAAGAGGCTTGAACTTTTAATACAAATTTCAGTATCTTGAATTTTTACCACTAAATACAAGTCAAAATATTGGCAACTAGTTGAAATTAGTCTGTTTTCTATCCTAAATTCAGTCATGAGTTGGGTAAGTTTTGTAAATTTTCCTACTGAGTACTAAATACTTGACCACACACATATGCACAAACACACACATCCATTCCATTCATTAAACATTTTCGTTTAGTAGTAACGCAGTAGTTGATGATGTTAGCGCTAGGATAAATGTAGATACTATACCATAAATGATGTCTCGATAACGATGGGCATGTGTGTGATAATGTCATTTAATTAATTTTTCATTAACCAACCACATACCAACACCAACGCACATGCAACTAACTGCACACAGTTATTAATAAATTTATGCAGAAAATAGAATATGTATATTAAATTTCAGCCGACAATTTAGGATGCTTTGAAAAATGATTAAGCCTAACAACAATGAAAGTTTATTATTGCATTATTTTAAATAATGTAAATGAACTTCAATACCACACGCTTTAAGTTAGAGAAACTTTTTTGCTCGAAAAATATGCAAAAATTCCAAACATAAGTATTTCAACGACCCAAGAAGTTCTTAAACATTTTCTTAGAATTCTTATGATGCTTTTCTGCTTTCCATTTGGTCTTGCGACTTTCAATTTGTTGTTTTGCATTGAACACCATCAACCACGCTTTATTGTTTATAGATTAGACACTTAGAGAAAAATTTAGTGTAATTAAGAAGATTTTTAGATTAGTTTGATAACTTTTTGGTTATCAAAATAAGTCAAGTAGTTTAACATGTGCGAGTAAAATGGTGAAGTTGTTAAATCTTTTCTTCTTTGTATTTTCATTCACAATGACATAGCTCAATAGAACTGGCAGCTGGACGTGATCTTCCAGCACATAACCATAAGCAGTTCTCTTTTTTATTATATAAATGAACTCATACTTACGCACCATATAACCGTTTAATTTAATTATTTAGCTCACTGGTGACACATTTACTTTTCTTTTGCCATACTGTTCTTCTACTTCCATTATCATAGTAGAGTTGTTGTAGGAACCAGGGACGTTATTCAAACTTTTGTTCTTGTTTTCCATATAATTAACGCCGTTAGTTATATGTAACTAGGAGCAAGCGACAATTTAAACGCAACTAATATTTCTTTACATTTTCTTCATAACATGCCTCTTTTGAAGATAGCGGTGCAGTTCAATTTGATAGGCGTATGAGCGTCACAGAAATACTGTCGAAAACGACTTAACAGTCGACAAAATCGTGGTGAATGGTGTCGATTTGTTTTTCCCGGTTAATTTACAAGGTTTGACAAAGAGGGAATATTTTGTCAAATACTTCAACTGAAACCACACTGAATAGTCGAATCAGCTTGTTTCTGATGGTCTTCAATCTTTCACACAACAAACTTGGTAGAATCTTTTTTGGGGTATTAAGGAGGCAACTAATTGCATGGTAGTTTGGTAGTTAGCGCTTATCCTCTCTTTCATCTGGATTGGATTGATCAGCCAAGTACACTGAGCATCACTGGGAATACTATTGTTCAGCCATACAAGCTCGTACATGACTTTCGTTAGATGGTAAGCCATTTTCCGTCTTGTTAGTTAGTCACACATTGGCTGTAAAGACTTCGTGTCAGTGTCGTCAGCGATTGTAATATCTGGAACAACTTTCCCACAGGCGGGACTATTGACGATACCATCATTAAGAAGCTGCAATATCTCTTGTTGCCTTGAATATCTCGTCTAAGTAACCCAAAGCCTCAATTCTGCTACCAAACATAATGATGGCTTTACACTTTCTTACTAACTTTTAGTCTTTCTCCTCTACGCTCTTTGATCCATAGTAGTTTGAGCGGCAACGGAAACACTGTGGCTTGGCATCCGTCGCCCAAGCCTAGCAGTTCTTTGATAGCTTTTGGTAAGTGTTTTGCGAAAGAAAAAGTATGAGTTGTGTCACATTGCCTAACTTTCTCTGTTTTTGTATATAATTCCGTATGCGTTTCCTGATTGTGGAAAACTTCGAAAGAGTTAAAGTTAGCGCCTCGAATCGTTCAGATGTGTATGTATGTCGATTACACTGGCACAGTACTTCTGGTGTTCACGATATCGCCTTCTTTTATCAGCACGACAGTCAACTGACTTGTATCAATAGCAAGGGTTACCAGATATGAAAAAAGAAAGTCAGTGTATTTCAGAATTTCTACAGAAAATTTCTCAATTCCACCTCTTCTCTTTCACGCTGGTCACTTATTGTTTTTTTGTGATGTTAAAGTGGAAAAATGAGACACAGCAGTTTCAAAAAACGATCCAAAAAAAAAAAATACCCTATGTTTTTTATTATTGACAAGCACGTTATTTTAACTAAACTGGATTTAAAACAGTACAAAAAGCAATTTAAAAATCTGTTAAAAAAAAAGCTGTACGAAGCTTGCGACCTGAATTTAACGTATAGCCCATAGTTGGTATAATTGAAATTGAAATACTATTAATTTCACACGAAAACTATTAGATTAACAGAAAATTACTATTACAAAAACCATTAAAAATCTTCCAGTGTTTTCATCCTTTTTTTCGCAGAGTGTTTAATATATTTTTATAAGTGTATTTCTAAAAATATTTTTGACATCTCGCCACATCGCATGTGACGCAATGTGTAATGGTATTTTTATAGCTCTATACTTACACACATACATACAGACATATGTATTCAAGTAGATACATATAAGTGGATTTGTTTGTATATTTTTAGCGCAAGACTTGGCAGCCACATTGGCGCGCGTTTTGAATTTGAATTTTCACATTATGGTGCGTGCGCGCCACCAACATAAAATGCGCGAAAAAGAATGAAATTGCAAAGTAAAAAGATGTTGAAGCAAAATTGCTGTTGCCTTTAATGCGTGGACTTTCTTTCTATTTCTTCATGATTATTTTGAATTTCTGTTGGCATTTATAATATGCAAATTAATAACAGACTTGCAGTGGAAAAAAAATACAATAACATAAAAAAAATTCTATAATTTATTTTTATATATGTATGAGCATGTATCCTTGGGGGAGATTTCTATTCCTGCATTGCAAAAATGAGTTAGTCTCACAAATTACCTAGTGTCTTGCCTAGCCAAAAAGTAACTAGTTAACATACTAGCTCAAAATTAATGCAGGAGACACTTTGGCTGCTTAGCCTTTTCTGCTTGCACATATGTACGTATATGCAACAACAACAATAATAATATTCAGTTAAAACACAATATTGTCTTTTAATTCTCATATATTTTTCATTTTTCATTTATTTGAAATTTTGAAATAAGGGATCTATGACAAAGATATAGTAAGAAGTAGAGAATTTGTGTGATTTTTGAATTTGAGTTATATTTTTTTTTTTTTGCTTATCTGTATTTAATTAATTACTTTTAATGGCACAACAGCCCATGGAGGGCCTAGGCCGAGCTTTTCGCATCCACTCATGTTGTGCGTGTTATATTTGTACATGAATGGAAGGGACCTACAGTTTAATGCCGAATCCGAACGGCGAAGTGAAAAGCTTTTCATAGCAATTTTTACTCTTGTAGGTTTGCCATTGCCTGCCAAGAGGTGGTGCCGCGTAGAAAAATTATATTTTCTACTTTTTGATTTGGCCTGTGCCGAGATTCGAAGCCCGGACACTCTGCGCAGCAGTCCAACACACTACCCCTACGCCACAGCGACCATCTGTACATATTTATAATAAATTCTGAAAATATTAAAAATTTTTTGTTTTACTTACTTTGAAAAAATGTAGTCCCCAAATAGTTAATTTGAAACTAGTTTGACACTATGTCAAAACATATGTACTTCTTAAGTAGTTCATTAGCTAGCTTAAAAGTAATCGAGGATAGGACAATTGCCTTTTTGTAAGACATCAGCTTGGGAAAAAAACAGTTAATTGCGTCTAGATGAGATCGAGGAGTGAACTAGCGGCGTTTTTTGTTTTTTTATTTCGAGCTAGTAAATTAACTAGCTTTTTAGCTGGTTGGTTGCACTGCCGG
This sequence comes from Palloptera scutellata, assembly GCA_958295655.1. Lineage (NCBI taxonomy): Eukaryota > Metazoa > Arthropoda > Insecta > Diptera > Pallopteridae > Palloptera > Palloptera scutellata. The sequence goes on along the minus strand of OY282452.1, from coordinate 28,495,170 downwards.
GATTTATGTACTTTTGTTTTGGCATAGACAGAACAAAAGTATTACGCACAATTAAATTTGAGTTTAACGAATGACTAAAAAATTGCTCAAATGCAGCAATTTATTTCAATAGAACAATGTCAACTAATCCAAATTTTATGAAATTTTGCCACATTAAAAAATAATTTGTGATGAATTAATATAAATTATTAAGCTATTCTATTCTAATGCGTGCATTTAAAGATATGCAATTGCAGTATATATGTTGTCGTGAAATATAAGACCCAGTTGGCCAGAAAGAAAGTACCTGGTAAAGGAATGAAATAAAATACCATTGCCGAGCAATTTTTTTTTTTAAGTCGATCAACACCTCTTTATGTTGCTGCGTCACTGCGAAAATGTAAGAGAACTTTTGTGCGGTCAAGTAGAACGTGTATTGTCCTCGTGATGTTTCATTTTCATTTAAATACTTTGTATGTAAGTAGAACTGTTTCTTATTATTTATAATATAATAATATATAATATAAAAATTTAAAATATTGACATTGTTTTTGTGTTTTTACATAATTCATATTAACAAATTCTTCCATTTAGCATCCGAAATAGATCAAAAGCAAAGCAGTAGATTCATCAATTGTTGCTTGCAGTAAGGCAGCCCAAAAGAATAATAATACCAACATCAGAAGTTTGACTTTGCATTTTCGGTTCTTTGCTTTACCTATCTTATCTTGTTTTGCTTTGTCTATCTTTACTGCTGTCAGTATCTGAGAAATGAAATGCTTTGCTAAGCCTCTCCGCGGAGGTGGTTTGCAGCAAGAGAGGCTACAGCTATTGCTGCTCTACTGCACTCTTATCCTGATCGTCTAGGACAAGCAATGTTAAAATGGTAAGTGACTTTGCAGAAAACTACTTTAAAATGCCGTTTAGAGTGCTTTATTTACGACTGGGGAAATAAACTAACACATTTTACACATTCCCCGGTTTAATAACACGATATTTTCTATAATTTTAATAAATTGTGGTTTCAATTGCTCTACCAAAGTGTTGCACATGCTACATAAAGTGGAATGTTATAGCTTCAGCGTATTTACAAACATCAAATTGAATTATGAGCGTCCTAAAAGCTGACGGCTAAAGCAGATATATAATTTCATAAAAGCTAGAAAATAAAATTGGGGGGGGGGGGGGGGGGTGAGGGGAGGGTGTAGGATGTTAAGGACATGAAAACACATTTACACATTTAAAATATTTCAAGCACACATTTCAGTGTCCTGTGTGCAGCAATTAAATTTAAAAAAAATCTTTTCTAAAGTATTTAATTATTAGATGGATTACTTTTACCTTGAAGCTCTTAATGTTTAGCTATATTGAATAATTAATTTAATTGATTTTGACTAGAGATAATCTCACAATTTTTTTTTACCGATATCTAATTATTTAATTGTACTTCAATTAAATTTCAAGATTGGAAGGAAAGAAAGCAAACATATTTCTTATTTGGTTCAAGGTCGTAAATAAGTACACTAGGGAAAATTTCCTCCTCCCCAAATTGCAGGTTCCACATAGTGAAATTCACACTCACAAGTAGAATAGAAAACGTTACTGAAGAAGTTTTAAGTAGCTGTCTTATAATTAAGCAACGATTACCAAAACTACCTATTCACCAGGACCCGAACTATAGTAGTCAGATTAGCTGGTGCCTGCTGTATTGATCACGGGGTAATAGAACTTCATGCGTCTATTGTAAATTGGGCAAGGTCTGAAGTCGGAAAGAAAATGGTAAGAAAGAATCCGTTGCTAATCACTGTTGAAAATTCTAATATTTAGTTACACTGTGACTTCAAAAAGTCACCGACTTTGGTTATAAGACAAGCATTTCAAACGGCTCACACTACCCTAGTCTTATTTTATTTGGTAGTTAGACTGAATAAAACTGTAGGTCTCTTCCATTGGTGTACAAATATAACTTGCACAACATGAATGGGTTGTTGTGCCATTATAGAAAAAAAGTTTGACTGAATAATTCTTTTAAATGTGGAAAATTTATCAAATTTGGTAAAACTTCACTATTCTAGAAGAAACACTCTTAACACTAATCCTGTATTCGTTGTATTCAAGGTACACAGTGTGACTATAGTGATTTCAAAATAAAATTCACAGTAGAGTTTTGTTTAATTACAAAAAATTTGGAACATGAGCAATTTTATAAAAACGGATGCCACCAACGATCACAAAGTTACCACGAGAAGTACCTTTACCTTAAAAGGGTACGTAAATAGCTTATGTATCAGTATTTTACCGCACTAACTATTATTTTTCAAGTAAATATATTAAGCGTTTTAAGATGACTTCGATAGTTAAGTTAGGGTTTCGATTCTCCTCTTCGTCTGATAGTTAATTCACATAAACATAAAATTATTTCCTAGTGCTATCGAGTATTTTTAAGTAATTTACTAATGCTTTAAAACTTTTCGAGTAATACGTACTCTCAAGTATTTCAATGTTTTGTTTTATTTCATGGACATATTTTTAATTATTTTCAACTATTTCAACAACATTTTCGAAGCGTTCTCAAGTATATGATATTAAGTACCTACTGTGAAGTACATATTTTATAGTATTCTCTATTTTTTAAAATATGGACAAACTATTTTCTATGACTTACAAGAGTTTTCAAAAAAATGATTTTCTGGTATTCTAGGTTATTTTTTCAGAACTTTTCTAAAACTTTCAAGTATTTTGAAGTATTTAAAATACCATTATGAATTTTATTGAATTATCCAGTAGCTTCAAGTATATTCAGCATTTTATTGTGTTTTCGTGTATTATCAAGTTTTTACGCCGGTACTGGTAGTTGCACTCCTACATGAAAATACTCAAGTACTTTGCACCTCTGGGAATAACCAACCATTTATTTACTCGCATGTGATATAAAGTGTAGCAATGCAATCAGAAAAAGCCAAAGTAATAGTTGAATTTCAAAGTTTATTCACAATTAAGTAAACAGAACGTTGAAGTGGAAATATTATCAATGATCCATCTATACGGTTTTGGATCTTTGAAGGATACCAGAAAACCGGTAACGTATGTAGAGAAAACAAGGAACACAACGATTGATCGATTAAAACTGAAAGCCACGACTAACTTCACCAAAAGACACACACGCAACAAGAAAAAAAAAGCGATAAAAATACAATCAGTAATGAATACTTATATTAAATCATACTAACCAAACAAATTATTTTAATGAACAAATTGTACCTTCACGACAACAAATGATTGAAATCGCACTAAATCATCGAATTTAATTCTTTCGTTTTCGAGAACACCACAGGACCGCATACAAAGATCAAAAAGTAACAGAAATATTCGAGCAAACATTAATATGCGCTGTGAACGCTGTGATTCAAACTAACCGGAGTGATTAAACTACATCAGCCAATGCTGCTCAGTTAGTCAGTACGAGTACTTACATTACATTCACAATTTGATTCGGTGACGATTGAAGATAATGTGCGATCTCAGTGAAACAGTTTTTATTGGTGGCAGCTGCTTTTGCAAAAAGCAATTGAATTTAATCACTCAGAAGCAATACAATTAGCATTAATGTTTTCTTATTAATTATACATATGTAAACAAAAGTATTTTAATCTAAAGAAATATTTTTAACGCTGGAAAAATGTGTTTTTTATCTTTAAGCAGAATATGAACAAGTATTTTGTTCGAAATGAGTTTGCATTCAGCATTTCCAAAGTTCTGCTATTTCATAAATTTGTTGTTTATTTTTAATTCTGCTAACAAAATACTGTTTTCTAAAATTCTTTTTATAAACAACTGCAAAACAAGTTGATATTGTGTAAAAGAAATGCGAACTTTATCAACTTGTTTTGCTCAGAGTATAAACAAAATCAAGGCGATGGCGATGGCGACTCATTTTCTACACACAAAGAAGTAAAATCGTTGCAATTCGTCGCTGAAATGATGCTAACTCTCTCTAATTTTCTCTCAATTGAATGGGATTTGTTGCCCTATTTTTATAAAATTTCTAAAGTGCTTCCAAGTTTTCAGCAGCCTTAACATCGCGTGGAATTAAAAGAATGCTTGCAAACCCCATGTACTGAGAAAGTTGGCTTCTTCTTTAGCGCGCCCACTACGCAACCTTTTCAATATTTCGCACACTACAAGTATTTTCCCCTCATCTTCGAAGACTGCTAATTTTCAGCCTGTTCCAAAAAAGGGCACCGCTTCGGACCTTGGAAATTGCTGCCTCATCGCAATTTGGTCTACTCTATCCAAGGTCTGGAAAGCTTAGTAAACTTTCACTTGGTCAAATATCTGGGGCAAAACGATTTGCTTAAGGACCATCAATATGGTTTCCACCAAAATCGCTCGACAGACGATCTCTTGCCAATCCTCACCGAGAAATGGACCCATATTGTATATAGCTTAGGTGAGAGTAAGGTACTTGCTCTGGATATTTCGCAGGCTTTTGACAGAGTGCTTTCTGAATGACCGCCATATACGTATTGTTATCGATAGTATTAGTTTGAAAAACCATTCCATAAACGATGGTGTGCCGCAAGGTTCTGTCCTCTCCCGCCATTTTGCTAATTTTTACAAAACCTCATATACTCGTTTGCAGATGATAGCTCCATTTGTAACTCATACAGGGTGTTTTTTTTTAGAAGTGTGGCTTTCAAGAAGAAATAAAACGCATATAATTTAATGTTATGGCCAAGAATTTAGTTTTATTATAAAGATAAGGATTTGACATTATGTTTTAAAAACGATTTCGGGCAAGTGGCCGCCGCGGCTGGTTCGAATAAATTTCAGCCGAGAGGCCCAATTTTCGGCCACTTTTTGCAGTAATTGGGGCCGTATGTCAGTAATAACCCGCATAACCCGAATATTCTCTTCCAAGGCGTCAATCGTCTCGGGCTTATCTGCGTAGACAAGTGAGTTCACATAACCCTACAGAAAATAATCCAGCGGTGTTAAATCGCACGATCTTGGAGGCCACGCCACAGGCCCACACGCGAGATAATGCGCTCACCAAAAGTTTCCTTCAATAAATTGATTGTTTCGTTGGTTGTATGGCTGTATGGCATGTAGCGCCGTCTTGTTGGAACCAACGGTCGTCCACATGAACATCCTCCAATTCAGACACGAGAAAGTCATTAATCATGGCTCTATAGCGTTCCCCATTGACTGTAACATTATGACCGACTTCATCTTTGAAGAAATATGGACCAATGATTCCCTCTGCCTATAGAGCACAATGGCTTGTGGATTATGATCACTCCAAATGCAACAATTTTCCATATTAACGTACCCATTCAAACAAAAGTGAGCTTCATCGCTGGACAAAATTTTCTTGTGAATCACTCACTAAATCCGATCTCCAATCAATCTCCGAGTCTTCGGTTCTCGCTAAAAGAGTTGATTTCAACTTTGTTCAAGTGTTGCCAGATATTTGACAAAGGAGTTTTCCAACCGACGTTAACAGCCTGGTTATGAATGGGGTGGATATTGCGTAGCCAGAAACTCTTGATGTGCTGAACATTCCCATTCAATGTGACGATTGTTGGTGTAATCACATTTTTGGTGTGTCGAATAAAGCAGCCAAGTGCCTCGAGTTTTTAAAGCAAGAAGAAATAGTTCACTCCGACTGATCTCCGCATTATATACACCACCTATAACCAACCCAAAAAGAAGTTTAATTCGCATCTATGGGTAGAATATTCACGAATTCAACTGGCCGTTCTCGACCGTATCTAACACCGTGTGATAAAGCTGATAGGGGAGAGTAAGGTTTCCAGCTCTATAGGCTCCTTGGAACACCGTCGAAACATGGCTGGCGTGACTCTGTTCTAATGTTCTGCGGGGATGAGTAATTTAATGTCACCAGCTCATGTGTAACACTCCAGCATTCTACGTAGCCACGATATTTCAACGCACAACGCAGTACAGGGATCTTTTGGCACTACGCGTATGTGAAATAGCCTGCGTATATTTTGTTCACCATTGATGGATTATGATCAAGCGTATCCATCTGAATCATCTGCCATCTCCTCTGGAGCTACACACAATTACATCGCTTTTTTTTAACTTTAAATCCTATTAATTTTAAAACAATACGAAAATATTAAAGTTTCAAAATGTGTTTTCCTTCTCGTGAACAATTTCTTAAGTGCATGTTAGGGCATTTGCAAATTAAGACTTTTTGAAAACCAAGTTTTCCCCTTTTGTTCCTTCTTTTGGCTGTTATCATTACTACAGCCATAATTTTGCTGGTTCCCAAGAATTACTAGCTGATGTGATGTGTGTTTGCCATTTGATGTAATTTAAACAGTTTTGGGTTTTGTTTTTCATTTTTGCGCAGTTATAAAAATTCAATAAAAACAAACCAAGGAAAAAATAGAAGCATTGAAAACTTAAACGATTTTCCTTATTTTTTGTTGTTGACATTTTTATCACATTTCACAGCAGTGCACAGAAATCTATTTTGATTTATTTTTTATTTTTTTTTCAAGTTGTTTTTTTTCAATTTTTATCGATAATATTCATTGAGAGCTGTGAGCGATGATGACGACGAGGACAAGAAGCAAAACGATTTTTTCTTTTCTTTCAATGCAATCACCCGTAGTCATTCTCCTCTCGAACTTCTTTCTCTTTACTGTTTGCTGATTTACACTGTGCAACTACTCCTTTCTAACTTATTTTACGCCAATATTGTGCTACAGGATAAAAAAAGACCAAAGATAGAAACATGTAACGTGATGTTGTTGCTGAAATGCTTGCGGCATTGGATTAAATATATATGGTACACAATTTTTTTTAATTAATTTTTGTTTTCGTTATTATTGTTTTTTGATCGGTTTTTTCCCGTTGATTTTTATATATGTACATACATAAATACAGTATTTTTCGCTTATAACGAACCTGTTTGTTTTAAATCTTTGACTACAACAGGCAAATATAATTGCCCACGGCATCTTTTTTTTATAAAGTTAGAAAAAATATAAAACCTTTCGTACTCAATGTCAATTAGGAGTGGCGGTGGAAGTAAGCTCCTGGTCGGAAGCAAAAAATGTATGTGAGACTCAAAATTTTGAAGCCAAACAAATTTGATGTCTCTGATCACGAGTTGTGTCGCAAAGGGTTGAACAAACTTTCGGTTATACTGAACCATTTAGAAAAGTTCCAATCTTTTCCAAGATTCTTGATTTTTATTAACTTCAGAGCTCGAAATTGGTATAGTTTTCAAACTAAACTTTTTGAGTAAAAATAAAATCTTACTACTGAAAAATGGAAAAATTAGAAAATATATAACGAAAATGTAAAAAAGTGTATGAAAAAAAAAGTATGTATTTTTAATCAAAATCTTGTTTAGTTTTGGACAGAAATTTTAACTGAAACTTCATTTTCGAGCATCATAACTATTTGTCGGTAGCACCAGTGACAGATATAAAATTTGGGAAGGAGTGATATTGACAAACGATAAGTATATGACAATTAACTAAACCAAAAACAATGTCGAAAAATCTATTCGAAACTCAGGCCAACGAACTATGGTTAAATCCTCAGTCTTGGCGCTGAACAGGCTACAAAGAAGCATAGGCATTAGCATAACGGGCGCCATGAGAACCACCTATGGTGACGCCCTTAACGCCATGCTTGACCTGCTCCCACTGGACATATAGATACAGATCCAACAATAAACGATGAAGGCGCCATGTCGGCTATACTCTTATAGGTATTGGCTCGATAACAGAACTTCGGGTCATGGAGAAATCTTCAAAAGGTTGTCAGAGAAATATTCATTGCTACTGGCCCCGAAAGATTACTTCATACCCGAGTTTACTTTCGGAAGAAAATATGAAGTCAGCTTCCCGAAGCGTGAAGAACGGAGTAATCCAGAGGTCGTGCTAGAGAATCTGACGGATATCTTCTTCACTGACGGATCCAAGACCGATCAAGGTACTGGAGCTGGATGGCACTTAGACGAAGGTGTCAATTGCTACTATTCCTTGGGTGGGTTAGCAACTGTCTTCCAGACAGAAGCTTTCGCCATCTTTAAAGTAGCGGAATGGATAATTGAAAGAAAATGGCGCGAGAAATACTTCAAAGATTGTCCAAGAGTGTAAGAGGAAACTTAGATCAGTCGCAAGACTGAATCAGCTCCATCTTATCTGGGTTCCTGGGCACTGTGGAGTTTCTGGGAATGAGAAAGCTGACGAGTTGGCCAACTGTGGATCAAAGAACATGACTTTGGGACCAGAGCCAATAGTCGGGACCAGTTTGGCAGGTGCTATGCATTGGTTAAAATCTTATGCTAATGATTTACATTTAGTGGTCGCTGTGGCGTAGTGGTAGTGCGTTGGACTGCTACGCAGAGTGTCCGGGGTTCGAATCTCGGCACAGGCGAAATCAAAAGTAAAAAATAATTTTTCTACACGGCACCACCTCTTGGCAGGCAATGGCAAACCTACAAGAGTAAAAATTGCTATGAAAAGCTTTTCACTTCGCCGTTCGGATTCGGCATTAAACTGTAGGTCCCTTCCATTCATGTACAAATATAACACGCACAACATGAGTGGATGCGAAAAGCTCGGCCTAGGCCCTCCATGGTCTGTTGTGCCATTAAAAGTAAAGTAAGTAAGTAATGATTTACATAAGAGACGCTGGTCCAATCTGGACATATGTAAAACGGCTAAGTGTGTTGTGATTTGTCCAAACAGGGAGGCAGTAGAAGTCCTTCTTAAATTAGGAAGGAAGGACCTGCGCCGGATGGTGGGACTCATCACAGGACATAATCCATGGGGCCAACATATGACCACCATCGGTATCACCGAGGACCCGACCTGCACATCTTGTCTGGAGGAGGTGGACAGCACAGAGCATTTTCTCTGCACATGTCCTGCCTTTGCCAGAACGAGATGGCGCATTTTGGGTTTCGATGTCACAGGAATGGACAAAGTTCACTCCTTCCCCTTCTGCGATCTTCTGAGATTTGTAAGAGAATCCGGAAAATTTGCGGAAGAGAACATAGTCCCCCTATAACCCCTTTTTCAACTTTTTCCCTCTTTTTCTCTAACCCCTTACTTGCTATCACCCCTTCTTCTTCTCCTAGGCCTTAAGTACAATGGGCTACATAGCCTGAGTGCTTGAGCAACTGTCCTGCACTCGCAGGTCAGGTTCTCGGCCTTCTTCACATCCATCCATCCATCCATCCATCCGGACCAACATTTAGGCCAAAAGTCAATCCAAAAATAAAACGAACATCTTACAAAAAATCGGACTCAAAGGAGATCAAATTCAGAATAATAGTTCAAACCCAAAAGCTGATATAAAATATACTTAACTGAAATTCAGGTCTAAAACCAAGCGAAACATAGACCAGAATTTAGACTAGAATTCATATCAAAAGTCAATCCAAAATAAACAACAAATACCAAACCAAAAGTAAGACCCAAATTAGGACCCGAAAAAGAGAATAAAATTCAGACCAAAATTCGGAACCAAAAGACCAATCCAAATGCAGCATCAAATACAAAACCAGATGAGAGAGTTTAAGAACTCTCGAGTGAAGTAAAAGTCTCACGGGCAACTTGTTTTTTGTAATTTACGTCATACATAACCAAAAAATTCTGAGAGAAAAAAACTTATGCATAATATGGATGAAAACAACAATGACACAGGCATTGCGATACCTTTAGGATTTGAGTGGAATTATTCCGTAACATTTCAGTTTTACTCTCAAAGGAAGTTTCACACAAAAAAATGCAGTCCAAAAGAGAAACTGAATTCAAAATAAACAAATCCAGAGACAAAACCAAGCCTAAAACTAGCCAAAAATAAATCCAAAATCAGAATGAAAATGAAGCCAAATAAAAATTCGGACCAAATTAGAACAAAATTCACGAAATAAACAAGAATTCAGATCAGACTTTGGACCAAAAGGAACCGAAATTCATAACAAAAATCGAACCTAAAGCCACATAGAAAAAAATATCGATAATCAGGCCAAGAAATGGGACTGAACCCAACCAAAGCTCACGCAAAATTCAGAAATGAGTGGCTCACTTTAACGGCTCGCCTAGAGCGGCACTTAGAGCTGTCACTGCCTGGATCTCCCCGAAAACATATCACATATCGGCTTATGCAAGGGTGTTTGTCCCTAAACATCTGGACTTGCTACAGTCGGCATACAACAGTGTAAGAGTGTAATAAAATGACTGAATGACGCAAAGTCAGATGGCTAGTCTGAAGTCGATTGAAGTCGATGCGAGAAAAGTGCACAAACATCTTGCGCCTCAGGGTTAAAGTGATACCAACTTCACTTAAAATCCAACCATTTTTTGCTTCTTCTGAAATTCGAAAATTACTGTGCATATGCTTATACTGTCCATTGTTCCAGAAGATTGAACAATAACAGCAATAACAACAGCATACACAATCAAAGCAATAAACAATAATAAAATTTATAAAGTTGAATTTGTGTTGATTTGTTAAGTAAGAAAAAATGAGAAGCTACAAATAAAAACAAAGGTGTTTTTTAAAGTGTTGAAATAAAATTGCAGAGAAAATGACTCAAAAATTATCTATTGATACTTTACTGTAGAAAGGCCCTAACTAGCGTTTATTGTTAATCGGGTTTTCAAGGGATTTCGATGCAGTTGATTAAACGCAATTCAAAATATTAAAAATTTGATTCATACAAAATTTTAGTTTAGGCCTTTCTACATTAAGGTAACGATATGAATGTACCTCTTTAACATTTTCATTCACTAAATGCTTAATTTTTTTTTAAAGATTCGCAGATGTTTTGCTAAGTGAAGGACTAACTTCAGCTGCTTTGCCATTTGTTTCTTCTCTTCTGTTTTATAATTATAAATTAATTTACTTTAATGTAATGCGCTATAAGTCGTTTAAGCATTAACTTGTTATATATTTGCACAAACGCTTTCTCCTCAGCACCCGAACACTAACTAGCCACCGTCATTATTTAACCACGAATTGTAAAGATTTCTCGCTCATTTATTTTCTTCACTGTCATTTGGGTGAATGTATATATGTGTTTGTGTGTATGTTTGTATGTGTATCTGCGTGGTAGTTGGAATGTCATTTTTAGCATTTTGCTTAAACTGTCAATTCATAAGAAACGCTAAATTGCAAGCAGCATCCACAAGCACTGTCGAAACCAAGATCCGAAAGCGTTTCAAAAAATAGGGGATCTTTAATGTACACTCTTCATTTCCTTCAGTGAAGCGAAGCAAGTTAAAATGTTAAACCACACCAAAACAAAAATAAAAAAACCTAAAATATTTAAGAAAGGAACAGCAAATTAAGCAAAATAAGTTTTCGCTGCAGCTTAAGTTTCTTTGCGCTGTTTTTTGTAACTACATATTATTTGAAAGCTTTTTTTCTTCAGTTTCTTTTCAGTTTTTATTCTTTCCAGTTATTTTTTTCTACTTTTTCCCTTCTGTTTTTACATATTATATATTTTTCTTTAAACCTTAACCTTTATTCACCCTATGCAGACACTAGTCTGAAAACTATTAAGAGCTTTTGCTTCTTCTCTTTTCATTTGTATCCTTTTTCCCCCCCTTGCCATTCGTAATTCTTTTCCCATCACCCTTTACGTATGGTTGCAAATTTATCGATCAATTATGAAAACTTATTTGTGGAAACTCTACAATGCTTTGTGATTGACACCACCACACCACAACGAGCCACATACAGCAAACAATTCCTTTGCACCCCTACCCTTAACAGTCTTTCCACTTACGTTTTTAACATGCTACACTACACTTTCAATTCTTTTATGTACATATACATATGTATATGTAGGTATATTGGTACTTATATAGGTGTGTATGAATGTGTGTATGTGTGATGATACTTTGTCATGATGGCGTATCAATTTTCGTATATCCATTCCTTGTATGCCTGCTCTGAATGCTCTTTTCTTTTAACATTGTTTCCTTTTGTGGTATGGCAGGAAAAAAAAACACAACAAAGAAAGAAAGCAAATTTGTAAATGTAGTTCCTGGTACTTCCCAGTCAAATAATCTCGTTATATGGAAAAACGGATACAGAATTCTTGCAATGAAGTGCAAATGAATTAATTTCTTCATTAAAATGAGTAATAAGTATATATCGTTCATTAAACTATGAAGAATTGGATTAATGTAAACCTTCATTGGAATGATAGAGAAATGCATCAATAAATTTAATAGTATTGATTTAGTAGTATTGATTACTGTCAATATCATTTCCTCATTCATTACAAATAAATTAAATTTAAGAATTTTTTTACAATTAATTTTTAGCTCCTTTACTGCTAACGGATTCTAAAATCTGATAATTATTCCACTGGGTTCTGTTTCTGAAATTCTTCCTGTATTGTTAGAAATTATTTCGGGTTAATCTTTGTATACATGTATACTTGTTCAACACTTGTACATTAGTATTTGTTTGTGTGTGCGTGGGTGTGTGTATATATTTATTTTTCAGTTGTAGTTAGGTGTAAATTTGATTTCTCCCCATGGAGCATATCAACTCTTCTTCTTGAACTTAACGTAAATTATTTACGAAAGATGTTTAATGCTCTAATTGCTTTTGTCTGTTTCTCTGTGTAGGTAGTGTATAATATAAAGATTTTCACTTTTTCTGAAAACATACTTTATGGTAATATCACTTGAAGTATACTTTAAGTTTTAAATGTTTCTAATAAATAGTATGTAATGAGCTGCTGTTATCGTCCAGATAATTTGGCATTAGAAGCCAAAGCTTTAAAGCCACCTTTCAGTATCGGAAGTTGAGTAAATCATTTGACGATAGTGAGAAAGAATTCAGGCACATGTGAATGCAAATCGGGCTTAAGTCTATTCCGACTAAAGTAGACACACATTGTCAAGGGTGTGAATGCCAAAGAAATTGAGAGAGAAACTCCCTCCCTTGCAAATATGCTCACTCAATCTACTGGTTAACACTTCAAACAAACGCTCTATACTTTCAAATTTTTTTCGTAAAAGATGAATTTTTAAGATGATGTTCTTATTCAATGTCGCAACAGCGCACAGAAAGTCCATACATAAATATTAGTCCCTGACTTACTTAACTGAAATGTTTTCCAGACATTTGTCACAAAAACTCTCGAAAAAACCTGTATAAATAGTAGGTGAAAGGCTATTTTAAAAAACCAAAAATATTTAGCTTTTCATAACGAATAACTTTTCTTTAGACATCAAAATAAAAATATTTCTCACCGACTATTTGTCCTATTTGGTTAAGTAAAACTCCTAGTAAAAAATGATTTTGACATGGGAGTCCATATGTGTCTGGGAAGATATTGATCAAGGCAGAGTCTTCTATAGAAAAAATCTTTTTTTTATCGTCGTAAAAAGGTGGTATTTTACTTTACGGCGACCGCTGAATAAAAACTATTTACTTTAATATCATTTGCATTACAATTATGTTTAGCAAATGTATATACTTAAAATGTTCTGCCAAAAAGACGAGATTAAGAGAAGAGTTAATTAATACTATAAGATTTGATCTACTTTGACTTTTTACTGAAAAAGTTTCGACGACCGGTGAGTTATGAGTTCAAACCCTTAGAGGGTAAAAAGTAATTTCATTGTAATAAGATCAATGAAAAAAAATTCGGACTCGATCTTGAGTGATCACGCTTTAATTTCTGTAGTTGTAAACGTGGTTTTAACAGAATAGAATACAGAACCTGACGGCAGAATCTAGCATCTGCATAAATTTAAATTTTCGCAATCGGTTTCCCACTTGCAATTTTTTATGCAAATAATCTGTAAATAATTTTTTCGATATATGAAAAAAAATTATTAATTGGGGTCGGTCTTACATTGAAACCCTTTAGAAGCGAATCCTGGCCAGTTGAATGGTAAATTGTATATTTTGACTTCTATACGACGCCACTTACCCTGATCCCACCCCTCCATGTTTTTACCCCACACATTTTTATCGAACATCAAATAGAGGTTTCCAGCGTTTACAAATCAAAAACTCATGCACTATTCAATAGCTACTGATTGTGTAAAGTGAAAAGGAAATAGTTTTATCCCAACATTTTTCAAACGAAAGCAATACAAATATTCAAGGTTACTTAAAGCTCCTAAACTTGCTGTATTAAATTTGATATATGTAAAATATTCAATATTTTAAACCGTTTGAATAACTTTTTATAAGATTGCACACAACTGTTATAAGAAAGTAACACCAGAAACATTCTACCAAACTTTTGTCTTTAATTTGGGACAAAAGAATTTTGCTTGTCTCGTATAAATATTTGGCACAAACGAAAATCATTTTTTTCTGTTTTTTTTAAAGCTTCCACAAGCATTTGTACGTTACTTGCATGCCTATTTATGTATTACCTATTTCATTTATGCCTCTTTAAGTTTAGCTTCCACTTCCGCTTCGTTGTGTGCCATTTGCAATTTGTTTTGGTTTTGTTGTGTTTCGTTAGGCTTCGTTTCATTTTTTCCTTATACATACTCGTTTATACGATTTTATTGTTTTTGTTTTTTTTGTTTTGTTTTTTGTTTGTTGATAGTACCTCAGGTGTCATATTAAGCACTTTAAGCTTCGCACATACATCGTAAATGATTGCTTATCTCTTTTTATTTTTCATTGTCTTCTTTTCTTCGTGTTACTTTGTATTTATTGCGTTCTTATGTTGATCTGTCACTTTTGACACTATTTTTCCAAAACAGTTAAACTTATTCTTCTTCTTCTTATTCATTCCCCTGTTTTTCGTCCCTCATTGAGATTATTTTTATTGTTATTTTTAGGAATTGCTGTTGTTATTTTCGTCGTTTGTTTGTTTTTATTTTCTTAACTTCACGTTATGGTTTTTGTTGTTTAGGTTATTTTTGTCTTATTTTCGTTGGTATTGATTATGTACACGTATTTACATAGCAGCGCAAACAATTTAACATTTAGCTTCTTTTGATATAAGGAGAGATAGAGAGAGAAAGCGATACTAATATGTGACAAGTGAAGTGAAGTTAATGCTTAGCATACATTTAGGCAGTGACACCAGTCAGTTTTAGTAGAAGCAGCTTACTTTTACTCTATGTTTCTTTATTGATTTAAATGCCATCTTGAGTATTTAAGTGGGCAAAGACGTTAAATGGATTAATGAATTAAAGTTAAGGGATGCAGCATTCTAAATTCAGTGGAATTAAAAATGTGTTAGACAGTTTGACAAGATTTACTTTTCATTTACACTCAGCCATTTTTAGAATTTAATCATTGCATTAGTGCAATAAATAATTTGTATTTATAAGTTCAGCATTAGAATTTGTTGGTAACTGAAATTTTACAAAAAATTTTAACTTAAAATAAGATATCGGTGGAATCAATTTAGTACATCTTTTTCAGTAATTGAACTAAATCATGTGAATAATTTAATCAAGTTGAATATCTTTATTATTTTTTTAAATTGAGATAAAAACTTTAATATCACTGGACATTTTTCTTTCTGTATGTGTTTCTACTACTTGTACTCATAAAAATACAAATATCAGAAGAATGAATAATTTTCTAACACAAAATTGCACATTTCTTTAAGTAAATAAATTTAATTTTGATTGTACACAAAACAAGAAATTCCCTTTGTGTATCTTTTAAACACAAATGCTTAAGTACTTGTAGTTGTTCTTATAATTTAAGTGCAATTGTTGCATTTAAAAAGTATAAAAATTGCTTCCAGTAAAATAAGCATACAGTACTTTATAACTAGTAGATGAAATGGAAAAGTATTTTCCTACATTAAAATTCTTAGATTAGTAAAAGAAAGTCTTTGCAAAAGAAACAAAAAGAAAATCCAAAGATTGTAAAAATTTTAAACATATATATGATAAATATCTGCTACAAAACTTTAAAAGATGTCAACAGTAAGGATGATCAAGAAAAGTAAATCAAGTGGATATAGTTTCCTAGCCTCTCGTTCACAAGAACTGCGAATGCATGGTGAAGAGCAACAACCAGTTCGAGGCAACCCCATTGTTACAAAATACTACGAATCTAGTTTGTGGAGTCAACCAATACCATATCTAATCTAGAATAGCCCACGTCCATCGGACTTCTTTTATATATCTTTTCTGTATATCTAGTCGTTTTCGAGAGTTATAGCTTTAACTACAACTATTTGTAATTTGTAGATAAACGCAGAAAAATCATATTTTCGTACGTAGAAGAGGTTGTTTTTTCTAAAGGCTTGGTACAAGGTTACCAACTGGTTTGTTTACACCAGGATTCTCCAAGAATTTTAATAGATTTTTCTCAGGGAATTTTCGAATCGTATTCGATTTTATTCAGCGCTGACATTGTGGCACTTTTTTTTTTAACAAATCTCTTAAGAAATATCTGTAAAACTAATACAGATATAATCAAAATTCTATGCGTCAGTGGGACGATCATTTTGATCGTTTGCATTTCCAATGCATGCAGCGCCCTCTGCAAAATCATCATCTCCGTCAAAATATTCATACTCAAAGCATGTAACTTTATTTGCTACATTATTATAATTATAATCTTACCATCATCATCAGTATTATCATCAATATAAAAATAATCATCGTGAAAATATTTAGGTTGTATGATCTCAACAGGTGGAAAATTTGCCACTTGCCGGTCTGAGAACTCGCAAATGTTATGAGGTTGACTAGAAACTTGACAAATCTCGTCTATGTTTTGCTGTCCTGATTGTGCTGATGCCAGTTGTTTTCTTTTTACGGAGGAAAGATTTTCAGACAAATTTTCAAGTAAATCTTCTGCTCTTCTCTTTCGTTGAGAAGCTGGCAATGAGCAAGTATAGACTGAAAAAAGAATACAAGGCACAAACAAATGGGGATTGTGTTACGATAAAATAGACGCATTTCTCTTTCGTTGAGAAGCTGGCAATGCGTCTATTTGATCGTAACACAATCCCCATTTGTTTGTGACTTGTATTCTTTTTTCAGTCTATACTTGCTCATTGTTTCAGCTCAAGAAATTTCCAACAATTTTTGTTTGAAATGTTAAATTTTACTAGAAACTGATGGGCAGCTCCTTCTATCAATCGAGTACGATTCATACTCAGTGCCCTCTATCAATAAAGTTTCAATAATACGCGAATCAGCGCCCTCTATCAATCGAGTATGATTCCACTAGTGGATACATGTGGATCCATATGTGCTGCCCATCATTTATGTGAATATACATATGCATCCTCATTTTATTCATACTTGATTGATAATAAGGCGCTGCCCTTCATTTCCGTGACAATTTCCATTCCACCACGATCAACTTTTACCCCCTCACAAATATAAAAACGATTCTAAAGAAGTAAACTTCAAAAAAAGCTAGGGTTTCTCGTTGATGTATTAATTTGTGGATATTTAAAGAAACATTTTTATGGCATTTCAATGATTTTAACATGTAAACCTCCAAGGAAATGAAAATAAACATAAAATATTTCTAAAACTTCTACCGATCTTTTCAAAACAACTGTGATATTTTTAAGAAAATTACAAATTTCCTGTGAAATTTAATTGAGTATTAAGATTTAAGTATTTGACTTGATGTTTTTATGCTTGCTGTCTGAATTGTTTTACCAGCAAAAAGCTGAAACTTTCTGAAGAACACCTTAAACTCAAAAGTATGTATAGGTAGAAGATTTTGAATGAAGTAATAATGAAAGCTTTTAAAAATAATAAATAAGACATAAATTATATTAAATAAATTGAGTTTCCCTTGTCTTTAGCTTTTTGATATTTAGATAATGAAAAAAATTTCAATAATTATTGTATAATAAATAGTCTTAAGTTTACTATCTATCAATCAAATTATTTCACAGCAAAATTCGTACAACTCATATTCTATATATATAAATTTTTAGTTAGTATAGAATATGTGCTTAATTCCACTTAATTGAATATCTATTTCTTTAAAAATAAAATATTGAATGTAATTATTTTATAAACTAGCATTTTACTCACACAAACTATATTCACTTATCTACAGAAGATAATTTACTTAATATGATTATAGAGTAAAATAAAACTGTTTTAAATTGCATACCTCAACTACAATTTTCATTAATTTTATTTTGCTATTTCTACTTTCCTATCTTTTCCTACAATGTCTGCTCTATGCCTGCATTTTCATACATTTTACCCTTTTGCCTGTTGCTAAAGAATTCTGCTATAATGCACACTACATTGCATTCAGTGTCTGGCTGTACACTCAGTGTCTGTACACTCAGTGATTCCAGTTCTACACACATAAACACACACCCACTCACATACATGCTCTTAACTTTATTATCTCCATTTTTGCTGACAGCAATAATAATATCATAATTTTCTACACAAATATTGCGCTAAAAAGTGAATTTCTAAAAATAAAATTGAGCAATTTACAAAAAAAAAAACGCCACACGTATACATGTACTTATTCCCTCGTACATACATACATAAAGTAAGATATTAGCATTCACATACATACGTGTAGGTACATACATTAGTTCATAGGTACTCGTGCATGTACACAGAAATACGCACATATGCTCATGTGATGTATATATTTACACACATACTTCTACATACTCGTATACATATTCAAATGTCTATGTTTATTCACAAATGTGTATGTTTGCTGTGTATATGTGATTGTGTGTGTGTGTATGCATGTGTTTATGATGACACTGTCACTGTGTTGGCTAACGTTGTTATGAGTTTCCGTGATATAAATGTTTGTTCTTGTGATGTTTCTACTCTTTTCCCCCGAAACTGACTTACATATTTCTACTTAGCCTAGGCAAGTTTTGCAGCCTATGTGAGCAAGTAGTGAGAGGCCGGTGTTTTTTTTTGTGGTTACACAAGTGGCATAAGCTATGCAGGATATGCTGTAATATCGTAGATTACAAGTGCTGAAAATGTTATGAACACCCTGCCCCTCGGTCTCTTACTATTTCAATCTGTATCCATGTGTGTTGTTACACAATATAACACAACAATTCAATCATTTTAAAAAGCAGGAAATTATTTAGTTTTATTTTCTGATTGTTTTTCCTAAAAACTATATGTTAAAAAGAAGTTATAGGCAAAAAAAATAAAAAATAGCAAAATATCTTCAAAATATATTAACTGTGGAATAAAAAATTTGTTACAGATGTAGAATAACTGCTAAAAAATAGTTTTTATGAAATGAAAGTTATTGACAGCATAGAAAATGTATATCGCCTTCTACCTGGTCCTTCCAACGGAGATTAGGGCATCCTCTTCCTCCACCGTGGCTCGAATAAAACACCCTTCTAGCCGGAGCGCTTTCTTCCACTAGCTTTAAATGACCCAGCCAGCGAAGCCGCTGGATTTTTATACTCTTGACTATGTCAGAGTCGGCGTACAGCTCATCGTTCCATCTTATACGTTGTCCACGCATATTGGACCGTAGATCTTACGGAGTATCTTCTACTCCAACGCTCCTAATAGCCTCTCATCATTGATGGTGATGGTCTCACTTCTCGGCTCCATATATTAGGACGGGAAGGATGAATGACTTATAGAGAGTTATTTACGTCGGTCGAGAGAGTGCTCAGCCTCTCAATTGCCTACTGAGTCCGTAGTAACACCTATTGATAAGAGTTAATCTTCGCTTGATCTCAAGGCTGACATTATTGTTGGTATTAATGCTGGATCCTAGGTAAATGAAATCCTTGACGATTTGAAAAGTTTAATTGTCAACAGTAACATTTTGTCCAAGACGCCGTGACTCTTTGCTTGCTGACACAAGGTATTTCGTTTTGTCCTCGTTCACCACTAGACCCACTCGACGAGACTCCCTTTCCAAGTTGACTGCTCACGCGTTGGTGCAGCATAACAATCTTGTAGCAAATAGTGCCAGAGATGTCGAAGTTCGCAACTCGAAATATTTTCTCCAGCATAAGGTCGCACGATAGGGAGTCACCTTGTCTGAAACCTCTTTTGGTATCAAATGACGATATCACTGCGCTTGTGATGTCGGTCAGAGTTATTTTGCAAAGATGAATGAGCTTTGCAGGGATACCAAAATCAGACAGGGCTACGTACAAGTGACCCTTAATCATGATGGTGAAGCCGGCTTTATAATTGGCGAATAGATGGTGCGTGTCGATATGTTTTTCTCGGGTCTTTTATGGATTGTCCTAGATTTAACCCGGGCCCGACAATTGTTACCAGACTTTTCTCAACATTGTAATGTCAAGCTTTGCAATATAAAGCCAATGTTCATCTCCTAACTAAAACCAAGGTTGGCATTGAATTATGTATGATATCACAATGAAATTCAATGAATTTTTTTTTGATGTGAGTAAATATTAAAATATTTGTAAGTATTAATTATGACTTTTTTTTGATATGGTAGTATTCCCTTTTATAATCGATACTCTATTCAGTGTAATTAACAGTGTGAATATAAAAATTATAGTGAAACACTGCAAAACCTGGAATGGACGATCCACAAAGAAAATTTACGCCACCCATATTCAACTGACATAAAGCAGATGTTTCGTAAGTCTTCAGCTTATGCCTATGCTCAGCTTGCTTAGGCTCTAGCTTGGCAAACAAAATGGCTACCTTATGTATATAGGCTGATTCTAGGCATGCCAATGATTAACCTTCGTAGGCTTATGATTGGAAAGCTCTGTATAAGACACCTATGTTGGATTTGAATAGGTTTAAATTGGGAAATCCTGTATAAAGCATCCCTATATTCAGCCCGTATAGTTCGATGTTAGGCAAGACTGTAAATTAAGCACCCGCCTTTAGCCTTGCCAGGATTTCATTTCTACACGGGTAATGTTATGCATAACTGTTATAGTGTAACTTCAAAACTATATATTATGAATTAAAAATTATGGTATATCTGGGGCAGTGTTGCAAAATTGGTGATTGCACTTGAGTACGTCTGTGTTGGGGAAATAGTAGGAAATAATTTAACATGTAGTATATCAACACTGCTTCTGTCAAAATCATTATGACTATTCACATACCGATCAATGCCACCTCGGCTACTACCTCAGCAGGTATAAATTTTGGCTTTAAAACGACTTTCGACCAGTATCGCATCAGCCGATAGTATTAGCCACTTCATGATAAGGCACTCTATCACCGGTATGGGATCGGACCGTGATCACATCAGTCCGGAAAATATATCGCACACGAAAAATTGTTTCAACACTCCCAAGGCAACTCCCTGATTCATAGGTATGTGATATTTCGATTAAAGATTGTTGGTTTAAGTCTAAAAAAAAAAAATCAATTTTGTCAACAAGTGAATCTAATAAACCTTAAGAAGTGGACTACCTACAAAAATTATGTAAGTTGTGTATAAATTTATTCGCGTATCCTCAAAAATATCTGTTATGAAATAAAACTTATGGATAGCATAAAGAAGTTTGTTTTACAACTAATCTAAATCACTTGGCTAAAAAAAACCGGTATGAAATCATAGTTAAGGTCAACCTAAAAATTTTTCATTACGCTCAGCAGCGATCGAGTAAGTTATAAGCAACCTTAATAAATTTAGATCACTGTCAGATAACTTTTATTCTTAAGCTAAGCTAAATTGGTTACGAAAATAGAGTTATCAGCAAAAACAAAATCACGTAATATATAAAATATTTCCTAAATATACAAAATTTCTTCGACATGAATATGTCCAATTCCAGCTACTTTAATAGCCAGGAAAGCAGTTTTTACTCAAACCTTCTTCTTTTGTAGCCGCACAACAGCACATGGAGCACACGAATATAACTTTAGATTCCAATTTTGTAGTGAATCCAAAGCTATTTCGTCACCTGTGGGTCAGTTTTTAAAGACAATGATTTTTTATTTTTGATTTTTTTTCCTAGCCAGGTCTCTAACCCGGACATCCTGCCTAACAATACAACACACTACCAACTACGGCACGGTAATCATCGGGTGGCCATAACAAAAAAATATGTACCAGTCAAACAACTGTTGCCAGTTTAACGGTTTTCCCGTTAGATTTAACATCATCAATGCTGCCCAGCAGCTAAACATAGTAAAAATTCACGGGAAAAATTAGGTTTCATGTTGAAAATTTATTTCAAAATCTTTAAACTAAAGTTTAAAATTGTCCTTACATCGTAAATGCTTGCCGACCGCCGACGTAGAAGGTTTATTTATGTGTCACAGGCTATCAGCAACTTTTTTCCAACACAGCGACTTCGACATATTAAAAAAAAAGAGATACCCCAATTTACAAGACACCGAAAAGAAAATCTACTGACAGAAAATAGACTACGAAAGCAGTAGGTAAATACAACAATAAGTAGCTTTAATTTTTTAAATGAATATCATAACCGAAGCTAACTTCCTTCTTACTTCAACATGAAACATGAAAATTTTAATTTTTCTCTAACATTTCCACAGAAAAACGAATCATTTTTATATTACATTTCTTGAGCTTGTGACATACATTTTGATTTCTATCAAGCTCGTGCTCATTCGCAATTACATATGTACTATGTACTTTAACCGAAGGTTTGTTTGAGTTTAAAATTAAATTTTGCGTTTACTTATTCGCCTTTAACAAAATGAAGAAATTACTTAATCATACAGAAAAGTAACAGCAAATAAAACAAAACACAAGCTCAGTTACAGTACAAGAAGTCAAGGATACAATGAACAAAAAACAAAAACCAAAAAGTGAGAAATTTAAAATTGCGCTTGTTAGCAACACTCAAAATTAAATTTAAATAATTAAACAGTTACAATGACTTTACCTGGCATGCAGTGTGTGTGTGTGTGTACACACACACACATACACTGACACTCAACTACACAGTAAAAATATGGTGCAATCATAATGAAGGATCTTCGCAAAGTGGAAAGAATCCGTTATAGCGAGGTTACAAATAGACATGACTAAACTGTACTGACTGCAAAAATGCGGCTACGGTCTCCTAAGACGAAATACTTAACGGCTTTACCGGGATTACAAACCGTACGAACATGAGGAGTTTTTAGCGGGTTGAAGTCTCGAACTGACTAGGCTTTCAATGCTTTTATCTCGATTAAAACAAAAACAACTCAACTTCATATGCCTAATGCATTTACGCTTACGTGTGTGCATACTCTGAAGTGAGTTGGAAAAGCATACGCACACATACTACACAATGCATACACAATTTGGAGGATGATTTAAAAAAAATTAAAAATAGAGAAGAAATTAATTGGGTACTTCTCAAATTACATGAACTGCGAATAAGTATGAAAATAAGCACATATTTGAAATACTTGCTACCTGCTTCTGTTCTGTTACTATTTTATTTATACAAACAAATATAAGTGTCACGCCCTTTTCAATTACTCAGATAAATAAAAGCACGCGCGGAAATTTAAGTAAGTGACTAAACTTTGCATGAATGAATGTACGAGAAGAAATACAAAATGATAAAAAAAACCAGTGCAACGAAAATAAAATACAAAAAATTTCATCAACTTAAAAATTCAATTCATTTCCATTTTGAGATTGTATGCATACAGTAAACAGTGACAACCTAACGCTAGTTTGCTGCAAGACTGTCAAAAATCAAAAAACCAATACAGAAATAACTGTTATTTAGTGCTTTATCTTGTGTAAAAAAATGCATATCTGTATCTTATGAACTCTTTATGTACGTGAGAAGAGTGTTTGTCCTTACCAATTGTATGGAGTTGCAGGTAAATTTGAAAGTTTAAATGCGTTTTTCTCACAATTTATGTTTTTTCAGTTATGACAGTCTTTCAGCAAGCGAGCGATATTTGCATATAAGTATGAATGGTAGCAGAAGCAGTTGTATGTGATGCTCTGACTGTGCGTGTGTGTGTGTTACATATTATGTATGTAAATTTAGTTTATGTGATTTTTCGTAAGTAAGCTAGCTTACTTCCACACAAACATATGCACTCAAACTTTTGGAATGCTGTACTGCTCCTGCTGCATTTGAGCACGTTTCACATTTCCAGTTATCCATACACAGACACATACACACTCTCATTCACATTCATATCTGTAAATAACTGGCATGAACATTCACCAACACGTCATCGCTCTTGCTCTTTGCCTCATTACACTCAATGTGAGTGACTCTTTCTTCATGATTTTCTTTCATTTCTCAACTGCTCGCTTACAAAAGAAAAATTCTACTTTTCTGCACAGTATATTCATGTATAAATTTGTTACTTGACTTATGCCCGATGCTGTCGAATTTCCCTGTTTGCCCATCTTCTGGTAAAATGCAAAGTTTTATTAGTAAAAAGCAATAGCAACGAGCAGACACTATTGCTATTTGGTATTTTGCAACATGGAAAATGTTAATTTTAGCCTTATATAAATTAAATGTAGTTCTGCTTTACTTTTGCTACTATGTTTGTAAGAAGTTTTGGGTTACCTTCTTCTTCCTTTTTTCCCTTTAGTTATTTACTATTTTACACTATTCACTATTGCTCAACATTTTCCATTAAAAATTTTAACTAGAAACTAGAAAGTTGTGGGTCGAAAACTTTTGTTTGTTACTCAAAGTTAAAACAAAAACAAAAATCATCATCATATTTAGCACATCTTCTTTTCACATCAACGAATTTTCGATTTTCTTGGAAAATAATGAAAATGGCAACGAAAAAATTTATCCAAAAGCACTTCATGAAAAACTTTTAACTTACATATCTGTGCGATTTGTATGTGCCCATGTGCATTTGCATGACCTTTCCCTTCTGCTTACGACTTCCTCTAACAAGTTTGCACATTTACAGCATAATCGGATTTACACATACACACTAAACAAATTTGCCAACTCCTCAACGCACACACACTCACACACACGCACACAGATTATTTCCAATTGAACAGATCCATACGTATATTGAAGTAGCGTAAAATTTCCCACATGAAGCATGCAAAAGTTTTTAGTTTTGCTGTCCCAAATTTGCTTGAGGGTTATATAGACAACATTGTCTGCAAGTGTATATATGTATATGCTTGACACAGTAGTGAGTCAAGTGACATTTATCAACTTCTATGTAAAGTGTTTAGTATCGGTGATGTTAGAGACATAGAGCGGCCGTAGGTGGCGACAGTTTTTTTTGGCATGGATCGTACGTAAAATGCCTGGATGTATTTACAAAAAACAGAAAACCAAAAACGAAAAAAAAAAAAAAAAAAATAATAATAATAAATTGGACATGTGATGTCTAAATTCACTAATGGTTTCAACTCATTTGTTACGTTAATAGTCGTTTGGAACACTTACTACCTTGAATATTCACCATGAAAGCGAACAAATTTTAATTAATGAAACTACATATGCTGTTTGTGTCATTTATTTAGTTTTGTAGACAGACAGACATCCATAAACCCCCTTATAGGGTTGGAGATGGAGGGTAAGCATGTTGGGAAAAACTGTTGGTCATTGAAAATTTATGGGGCTCGGTCTTACAGTTGACCTTGTAAGATCACCGTGGAAGAACATTTGTACATGTTCAGGATCATCAGGGTTATAATTGAACACCAATATGCTGAACTATATTGATATCTGCGTACATGAACAATGTTCATTGAACATGCTCAAGAACCTGAGTGTTCATATTTATTCCTTTCCAACAAGTACATCTTAAAGAATGTATTTGAACAATTATTCACTTAAAATACTTAACTTTTCTGTTTTCGCACACGGAATCAGGGCTCACGTTTGAACACTCAATGTTGAGCATCCTTTAACTTTTCGCACATGTACTTTCATGAGACATACTTGAATATACATGTACTGAATTTTCTTGATCACGAACTGATCACATATATTTCCCGGTTTTCACATATTTGTTCTTATATGCAAATTTAGCTCTAACTAGTATGTTTTAAAAGACTTTTACAAAACACTGTAGCTTTTCAATTACATACAATACAAAACAATTGCTGGATTATTGAATTTTACTTCTTTAGAATCGTTTTTATATTCATGAGGGGGTAAAAGATGATCGTCGCAGCGGCAACATCTCACGGAAATGATGTGCAGCGCCCTCTATCAGTCGCTTTGATTTGCTTATAATTCAAACTTGATTGATAGATGGCGATGAGTATGATCATACTTGATTGATAGAAGGCGTTGTCCATTCGTTTCTCGTCAAATTTGAAAATTCAAACAAAAATTTGACATTTCAAGCAAAAACATTTAGAAATTTCTAGAGCTTGAAGAATTAGCAAGTATAGACCGGTAGAACCCAAGGCAAAAAACAAATGGCGATTGTGTTACGATAAAATTTCCAGTACCAAAAACTGCGTTTAAGAGGCAGGAATGTAGACTTCATCGATTAATGGAGTCCCAGCAAAAGTCAGATTCTGCTATCGTAAAAAAAACCCAAAGACCAGCACAGAGAAATAGCGAGAGTGTAGACTTCGCGAGCAACTTGAAGCAGAAGAGAATTCAAATTTCATGGAAAAATAATTCGCAAAGGCCAATGTAGAGAGACACCACGAATGGCAAATGAGTTCATTAGAGTCCATAATTGCAACAACACTCATGTCATTGAGTCCCGACGATGGTCCTCAGATTATACAGCACCAGGCCGAATTCCCAACTTCTCAACGAAAGAAAGAGGAGGGCAGAAGATTTACTTTAAAAATTTACCTAAAAATATTTTCTCTGTAGAAAGAAAAAAAATCGCAGCAGTACAACAAAACATAGACGCGATTTGCCAAGTTTCTAGTCAACCTCATAACATTCGCGAGTTCTCAGAGTGGTAAGTGGCAACATTTCCACCTGTTGAAATCATACAACCTGAAATATATTACGATGGTAAGATTGTAATTATAACGATGTAGCAAATAAATTCGCCAGCTTTGGAAATGCAAACGATCAAAATTAAGTTAACCCAGATGTTGCACAACTGGGATCAGAGAATCATCAAATTAGACTATACAACACTAATCGTTTGCATAAATCGGCACATAAACAATTTCAAAACATGTTCGTTAAAAATTCCTTCGGCCACACCTGTAATATCTGCGATAGACTCTGGTTTTTTACTAGTTTGCTATACCTAACCTGAAAACCCAAAATGCAAACGTTCAAAAGAAGTAAACTTCTGTAGAGCGTCCCACTGACGCACACAATTTTTTTTTCAGTTTTTCTGTATTATGCAACTAACATGTTACAAAATAATTGAATTATTTCAATGCCTACAAAATAAAATTGTGTATTTTCCATTCAATTTTTTTCACCAATTCCACACCAATTCCACATTGTGTGGATTGGTGAATTGGAATTTTGCTGATTAATTATGTCGTGTAGCTACAAGTAAATAAGTAACGAAATAATTGATTTGTAATAGAAAAAATAAATATAAAACAGACAAGAATCAAGATAGTGAAATTAATATTAATCGCTCATATTCCATCAACAATAACAAAATATTATTTATGTATACACATTCCTTGCCACACACACACATTTGCCACTTTAATTTTGATTTATGTGTAGCTGAAACCAACTGCTAATCGTTTTTGTATGTCTGTTTTAATTTTTTGTTTAACAATTCTTCGATTAGTTTTGTGTAAAATTAATCGATATATAACTATAAGTTTTACCAATATCAACGCTGCTAATAACACAAAATTATTAGTAAAAGCTTTCATATGTAATACTATTTATTGTTTGTCCTTGGTGTCCCCATACAAAAAATTCAATCATATATCGTTTAAAAGTTTTCCTTTCTATGTGTAAGACATTTACTATTTTATTAAGTAAGTGTTTATGTTATTTATGGTCGTAGCTATGGATTGCCATAACTTTGCCTATTACTTATTTGAACTTATACAGTGTGCATGCATGTGAGTGTTGCTGCAAGTGACGCCTAAAAGTATGTGTAATCTAAACATACATAAATCTGGCACAAATACAGCTATAAATTTTGTTTAGGCTTTGTATGAGTGTATGTAAAGTGAGAAAAATTTGTACAAATGTCACATAATCTATTCATAATCAATAAATTTTAACTACGAAAGTGAAATATGTAAATAAAAGTGAATAAACAATGAAATATTATAGTGAATCTACAATAGTTAATCAACAGAAGCATTTACTTTTAGGCCTGCAGAATACATATACATAAATAAAAACATCATGGCTAGAAAATAAATAAGTTACATACAGAGAAATATTTCGATTCATATTTTTTTATTCAGGGGGATTTCCAGATTTCAGATTTGGAATTCAGATACAAGAATCAAGCTATCACGAACCGGATTCAGATTCAGATTTGCTTTTTGCATTCAACATTTAGACTAAAGATTTAAGTTAAGGGTTCAGTTTCAGAATTTAGACTCAGAATTCAAATTTAGTAGTCAGATTGAGGATTATAATCCAGGATTATAATTCTAGTAAGCAAAGTTTCAAGTTTCAGAAATCAAGTTCATTATTCAGATTCATGCTTTAGATTCAATATCTAGATTCAGATTTCAATTTAATGATTAAGATTCAGGATTCAGAGTCCAAAATTAGATTCAGATTCAGATTTCAGTATTCAGACTCACGATTCAGGATTCAGAATCAGAGTTCAGATTCCAGATTCAGACTCATGATTCAGATTCAGGATTCAAATTCAAGGTCCAATTTAGAATCAAGATTCAGATTCAGGATTCAATAATTCAATTTCGGAATTTAGATTAAGGATTGAAACTCAGGATTCAGAATAAAGATTCACGATTCAGATTCAGGAATCAGATTCAGAATTCAGATTCCAGATTCAAATTCAGGTTTCAAATTCAAGATTCAGGATTAAATTTCAGGATAAGGGTTAAAGATAGCGATTCAGGATTCACTTTCAGTATTCAGATTTCAAAATTTAATACAGGAATCGAGCTCAGGATTCAGAGCCAGGATTCAAGGTCAGGTTCAGATTTTAGGTGCCAAATTGAGATACAGGATTCATATTCACTTTCAGGATTCAGATTTAGGATCAGATCTAGGATTTAGACTGAAATTTATGTTCAATATCCAGGTTCCAGAATTCAATTTAGGAATCAGATTTAGCATTATGATTTAGCATTCAGATTCAGGACTTAGGTCCATGATTCAGATTCAGAATTCAGTTACAGGATTAAGATTCAGAACTCAAGACTCAGATTTATGTGGTCGCTGTGGTGTAGTGGTAGTGCGTTGGACTGCTACGCATAGTTTCCGGGGTTCGAATCTCGGCACAGGCGAAATCAAAAAAAGTAGAAAAAATAATTTTTCTATACGGCACCACCTCTTGGCAGGCAATGGCAAACCTACAAGAGTAAAAATTGCTATGAAAAGCTTTTCATTTCGCCGTTCGGATTCGGCATTAAACTGTATGTCCCTTCCATTCATGTACAAATATAACACGCACAACATGAGTGGATGCGAAAAACTCGGCCTAGGCCCTCCATGGGTTGTTGTGCCATTAAAAGTAAGTAAAGTAAAGGTATTATTGAAAAATTCAGATCCAAATTTCAGACTTAGGACCAGGGTTCAGGTTCAGGATTGAGGATTTTGAAGTTATGGTTCAGGTTTGATAATTCAGATTCAGGTTCGGGAGTCAAAATTAAGATTGAAAATTCAGGTTCAGGAATTAAATTCAGATTCGGATTCAGGCTTAAAACTCAAAATTCAGATTCATGATTGAAATTCAGGATTATTCAGATTTAAGATCCAAATCCTGGATTTAGATTCAGGATCAGGATTCAAGATCATGATCATGACTGTGGATTTAGGAGTTATATTTGATTTTCCCGGGTCAGGTGCAGAATTTTTCCTTATATGTAGCAAGTGAAAGGGATCAGACCATGGTAGGCTACGCAAGGCAAACCGAATAAATGCACTGGTTCAATTCTAAGGGATTGGGTGTTATAATAAGGAAACTAGACTTGGCTAGCATATTCAAGAATTGGCCTGACAAATGTAAAATAGAGAGATTTTGTGTCATAAGGGTTTGAGAATTCAGTATAGTCAGCAGATAAACCAGCAACCGGTGGATCCGTTATCGGAAGTAAGGCGATGTGGGGAGCAGGCTGGAAATATGGACAGTGGCATGTCGGCTATTGTTTCCATCAATTCGGAAAGTATTGACGTTGACATGTTGGCTGTTGTTTCTTTTAATTCCGCTTGTATTAATGAGTTATACAGATAAGTTAAGTTAAGTCCGACATTTGAGGGGAGACAGTGGCAACTCTAGGGGATAAAGATGATGGGGATGATTGAAGAAATATATCAATAACCTCTTGCAGCGATTTGATGTTTTTGCTGATTTCGGCAAAGGGCGAGGCACCCTTAGCACCCCAGGTCTGGAGTATTTTTTTCAATTTCTTAAAGTATGTTTTCTCTCATAGGCTTATTATTTTACAATACACATGTCAGACTATAAAAGCAACGTGCTATTTCTTTAAAACTTTCCTCATTGGCCAGGGACTGCGTGTGGTGTGGTCCTTGTCGTAGTTAAACCTCTCAATGTGGCCCACAATATTGTCGTACATACACTTTAGTAACTTCTCCACACTCTGGCAATTGGTACATATAAAATTGTCTTCAAGATATGGATGATACCAATCTCTGGGGGCATCCATAAATACACCATAACTTTGCACATCACTCACTTTGATGTATTGTCAAAGACGCTACAACTCGACAGACTGCACTTAATGCTCATTATAAATGTCAGCAATATCAACACACATAATTAGGTCAAAAATTGTTTAGGTCAACGCACGTAGAAGAGTTTAATAATTGCAAAAAAAGAAATGTCGTTGGTCAGCGGAAATTAAATTAACTCGGAATTAACAAAAATGGGCAAATTGCGTTGATCAGCGTTATTAAATAAAATAGTAACACCCGGAGCAATTAAAAACACGTCCGAGTCATTCAAAAGTTGCTTAGTAAAATTTTGAAATAAGCTCTAGCTAAAGAAGACTGTAAGCATATATTTCCAAAAGAAATATGCAATTTGATAAATAAAATATAATTTCCCTCTTCCTCCAAATTTTTCCTTTGAACAATCACAATCAGCACACAAGTGTTAAATTATAAAATAGAAATTCCTTCCACATAATATATATATATGATAATATACTACAGAAAAACGGAAAGCAGCTGAGCCTTCTTTCAGCTATTCACTGCAGTGTATGATGTGGTTACACTGGAAGCATATTGCTGCCACCTACTACTTACATATTAGTGAGATGTTCTTGCCCTGCATTACACAGAAATTCTATCACGTAAAAAGAATGTTGGACTACACCACGATTGCCTGCTAGTAAATGCGAACTAAGGAAATGCAATAAAAAAAACCTGGAAGGGAGAAATAGAGGCAAAAATAAAAAAAAACAATAATAGTAATCATAACTGAAGAAAATGCAATTGCAGTCGATGTCGTTTTTTTTCTTTGTCTACTTCAGGATGTCGTGCAAAAAAATGTATAAATATATCAAATTGCATTTCCATTTCCAGAGTGCGGCGGAAAATATTGCAATTTGATTACGTTCGTAAGCGCATTAGTGGCGATAAAAGATACTCATCAGCAAGAGTGTGTATTGCGTTTTTCTTAAAATCTCCTTTCTTGCTTCTTCTTTTTCTTCTTTTTGTTATAGTGGAAATAATCTGGGTAATATTAATGTAAAGAATACGGAAAGTACAAGCATACTAAAATTTTTAACAAGATGCTTAAGCGGTTTATGACATTTTTTAATTGCATTAAATGCTGCATACAGTTTTTGAAAGATTATAGACGGTATATGGCTCAGTGGAACGTGTACTAAGAAAGAATTTATATCCCGGATAAGTTTATAGCAAAAACAAACGGCACCAGTCGGACGAAAGGAAATCATCAAATTCATCAAGAATTTGTCCCAGAAACAGAACTTTGTAGTCAACACATGCACTGCATAGGATTTTCAATAAAAGCAAACATAGCTTAAAACAAACTCTTAAGTTCTTAACACCTTAACTTTAAATATAAACCATTAATTACAAGCCTACCTACGTATCTTTTCTTTACTGCACTGTACTGTATTCTCCGACAATCGACCTCAATTCGAAAGTCATTTCACTTAAGTTCGACGTGGCGTATGAGCAACCTTTATTCAATAATATTCAAGTAAATCAAGTTAACGCATTCTCGATCATTCTAAGCAGGTAAGGAAAAGAGATGCTTATGTATATGTGCATGTATAAGATGCCAATGTACCTAATTGTACATGTGGAATATTCATGGCAAAAAAAAGGAAAACATTAATTAATAATTATGCATCTGCAATCGATAGGCGCACTTGACAGAATATTTTATCAGTGTGTCTCACAATAGTTGATTCCCACAACCTTGAACTCTAAACTCACTGCCTTCACTCACAGAACAAACACCGTAACAATTTTCTAACTAGAAAAGAAAGTAAGTTAAAAATGTCATAGAAAACCAAAACAAAAAAGGGTTTAAAAAGACACCGACTGAAAAAATGAAATTATAATGAAAATAAAAGGTAAAAAGTGAAAATGAATGTGAAAGTGAAAGTAAAAGTTTGAAAACTCGAAAGGTATGTACCTTTATACAAAAATACCTTTAAATAAAAAACAAAAAAGAGCAACAACAAAAAAAAAAAAGGATGAAGAAGGTAAAGAAGGAAAAGTATAAAACCAGCTGGAGCTGTCTTCGGTAATTGTCTTATATTTTGCTTTTGTTATAGAGAAGAGGAACTGCATAAACAAAGTGAAGCGGTACGAAAATCGTAATATTTGAAGTGCAAAAATTACAACAGCAGCCTCATAAAAGTAGTAGGTAGCAATGTAGAAATTTAAAATTTAATATATATTTTTACTTAGTTAGTTGTGTAGGCAATTTCTTTTTTGTTTGAAAAAGTGTAGTGCCTTGCTGCTTCTGTTCATAAATATAGCAAGTAGGTAAAGTAGCAAGGGCATTCAAACTATATAGAAATGTAGCTACCTTCGTGCTCACCTATCAAACTACTACCTTACCAATGTAACCACCTTCCTTAGTAAATGCCTATACATATATAGGGTGGTCGATCTAACATTTGGAATTTGAACTACTATCAATTCTAATTGCATTCGTATTATGATGGAAAATTGCTTAGTTTTATATTTTCGGTTAACGAAATGGGCTGATACAAGTATAGAAAAATATAATTATAGCGAAGAAAAAAAACGCATTCCACGTAATTTATGGATCAATTTGTGAAACGAGTGTGTAAAACTGGATCGTTATTGGATAAAGCAACACGTTCCCATACTTCAACAGTGCGCATAACCGAAAAATTGCTGCCGTTGATCAGAATGTCCAAGAAGAAACAACCACATCAACTCGGCATCGTTCTCACGTACTTTTTTGTTGCGAATATTGTACAAAGAAGCCGTACAAAGTCCGCAACGTTTTCGGTTCGCTAATTGAGCTCTGGAACGCTTAAAAGAAGATGAGCATTTTTACCGAAAAATCATATTTTCTGATTTAGAATTAAAAACACATTGAAAAAAAAATTTTCGTTTCTTATTCACACCAAAATCAAATTCAAAACTATAAATGATCACCCTATACATACCACTTATACATGCATATACATACACAGTAATTTAAATCCATTTATATCAACGCGCATAGAAAAACAAATAGCTTTTTTTATGTACCACCTTTGCGAACAAGCTTGATAACTTTTTCTTTTTAACTATATGCAGGTATACAAAATAGGTTTAACCACAAAAAAAAAAAAACCGCAAAAAAAATATATTTAAAAACGTTATGCGGATACGTATTATGTTGGCTACAGCATGTAGTTATAGTTTCGAGTAACACTTACACCATGAAAAGTTATGCATGTATAGTATATTTTTTGAGTCTAAAATGTATGTAGTATAAATTTTTATTTTACGCATCAAGAAACTGAATTAAGACTTTAATTTATTTTCCTTAAACTTTCTACGCCCAGCTATTTCTTCACATATCCTAAAAGGCTTCACGCCTAGGATTCGCATTTGAACACTCATGAACAAGAACCAGTTTTGTGTGCATTGAGCAACTAGACGCACTGATGCTTATACTCGTATATGTACATTTGAAACAACTGCATTGTTCACATGAACAAGAGCAAATTTTGTGTGCACAGATCAAGTTGATGTTTACCATGTGCCGTATTTTCAGTATTTCATTGTTCATGAGGATTCATATTTGGACAATAACATCATTAGTAATGTTCGGTATATGCGTGTTCATATACGAATTTTAAAGTTGTTGAAAATGTATGATAGATATGTGCAAACAAATCAATAATGTTCAATACATTGGTACTCAAATATGTACCTTAATGTTCTTGATTGTGAGATAAGGAAGTGTCTATATTAGCGAAAACTTTACGCACAACAAAGGTAAGAATGAGA
This sequence comes from Palloptera scutellata, assembly GCA_958295655.1. Lineage (NCBI taxonomy): Eukaryota > Metazoa > Arthropoda > Insecta > Diptera > Pallopteridae > Palloptera > Palloptera scutellata. The sequence continues at coordinate 28,460,729 of OY282452.1, read as the reverse complement.
TTGGAAAGGGTGAGCAGACTCATATTTTATGATCTCGAAGGCAATTTTGTATTCTATTCTATTTTATTATTTTTCCATAAGAAGGATATTTTTGCACCCATTTTTCTTAAAAATTTTACTTATAAGGAAAATATAGTCTTCGAATTACTAATATGCTAACCAAAAGACTGGTATATATCTGATAGTATCTGATATCAAGCAAGAAATATATATTTTTACTATGTGCTTTTCTCTTTTTTACTATTTTAATAATTCCAAATACTTAGTGGAAATATAAAATAAAATAGTAAACAACTTAATGTTAAACTTATTGCTTAGGTACTCTAAAGTGAAGATTTCGTCAAAGCAGGAAACAGCGCCACCAATGGGCCGATCGATATTGTAGAAGTTTGGTATACCAAAGGATTTTGGTCCAAACACTAATTGTTGGCAAGAAATTTTCGTTAAATCAGAGAATTACCCTTTTACTAAACCGTTATCCTGGGGTTAAAGCACCCTGTGTTGCCATTCATTGTGATTTTAAAATTAATCTTAAGAGAGTTACGCAGCTAAACTTTCTTTTAATGGAGCGCCATCTATGGGTCGTACAATATTGTTGCAATTTGTTTTGGGTCAAAACACTCATTTATGGCCTTAATTTTTGTTCGTAAAATCAGATACTTTAGTATTGTCTATGAACTTTTGATTACCTCGGGTTATTTATGGTCTTAAAATTAATCATAATAGAGTTTTGGGTAAAAATTTAGAAAAATCGTAGAACAACACCTTTTTTAAAATGTGCGCCATAAGATTTTGGGGGTCAAAGAACCCACTTTTGGCCGTAATTTTTATTGTAAAATTATTTCTTGGTGGGCTCCATAACAATTGTTCGTAAAGCTGAGGTTACGTAAAAAAAATATCTTTATGTACAGCTTCTCTGAACATATCATGCTCAAAAAAAAAACCCAAAAGGTATTTTTAATTTTTAGTTATTTGATGGAATTAGTTGCTAATTTGAATCTTAAAATTATTTCTAAGGCTAATATCTTTGCCCTCAACTTTTTTTAAGCGTAACATGTAAAGAAAACACACTTTAAAAGCCTAAAACTAAAAAAAAACCTGTGTTTCTTTTTTCAAATATAAAAGACACTCCCAAAGTGTTTTTTAGCATGCTATATTTAAAAAAATCTTGAGTAAGGATGTTGCCTACTTAAAGATATTGTTCCGCCTTCAGTTATATGTTAAAAACTGAACAACAGATATGTAGCTGAAAAAGGTATTCTTCACTCAATTGAAAACTGAAAAGGAGAAACCACAAAAAAGGGATTGCGCACAAAAGAATCACATCCACTTACTTTAATTTGCATTTATTTTAATACGATAGCCAAGAACAAAAATGTTTTAATCCTGTCGCACAGCGTATTCTAAGCACAAGTGACACATAAAATTAGCACATCATTCAACTGAATACCAAGATTAGCCGATAAGTGAATGAGTAAGTGAGTATTACCCTTTGACATCAATTAAAGTGAAAAAGTAATTTCATCGTTAAAATTAAAATAAACACAATTTACACAAATAAGTTTAAACACAAATAAAATATGCAGCAGCTCAAACACTCACTCACTCACACACACATCCAAAACGTAAAGTTTCCCTTTTACATAATTCATGATTTTAAATCAAATGAAAGAGAAAGCATTTATAAGACAGATTACGATTAAAATAAAGCAGCCGAAAAGTATACTTTAAAGTGTTTTTCAACATTACGGAAGCATATATTTAACCTTGTGTTAGTGTAAACTATACGTGAGTGTATTTGTACATATAAACATTGACTTCTTCTTTTGTTTTAATTTATCAACATATTCGGTTTTTGCTTGTTGACAAAAATTAAGGAAAAAAAACACAAGGTTACAATTTAATCACCTTTGCTCAAGAAAGTAAACATGTACACACATAAAAAACAATTGTTTTAGAAATTCCTCGTTATATATGTATACTTATAATATGTATGTAGATTTTATTTTTACACACATACTGACATGTCTTAATGCATATCTAAATATAACCTGCCTATCTATGTACCTTTGAATTTTAGTAAAGGGTGGTCCATATAACATTTGGAATTTGAACTACTGGTTATTTTGAGTGTGGCAATTCTAATGTCATTCGTATTATGACAAACAATTAACTTTATATTTGCGGTTAACGAAATAGGGCGAAATGTGCTTGAGCAACGTCGAGAAATATTAAAAACGTAGTTGAAAAATTGAAAATCGGCTACCGAAAGTCTAAGAAATTAACGTTCAAAATTGGGTAGAAGAGAAACGGCTTCTGTGCAATTTGTGGATCAATTTGAGAAACGTCTACGTCTTTTTTGGATAAAACAATACGTTTTCGTACTCCTACAGTCCACCAGCGAATGGTGCGCGTTACCGCACAATGCTAACTGATTATTTGAGGCCTATCGTCGTATCAGATCCGTTATGCAATAATCGATCTTTTACGAGGGAAATTTGAAAATCGCGTTATTAGCCGTTTTGGTGATATTCATTGGCCACCATGCAGTTGCAATTTAACTCCTGCACTGTTATATGTGATAAAGATAAGTTAAAGATAAGTGTTACGCTAACCATTAAGGACGAAATGCAGCAATCGGTCAAGTACAGTCGAAAATGTACAGAAGATTTGGGTTGATCCTATGGGCTATTGCAAAGACAGCCGAGCAAGTAATTTGAATGAAATAATGTTCCACAATTAACCGGAAGGGAAGGATTCTTTTTTAAAATAATAAAAGCCACATAAAAAAAAAATTTCGGTTCATATTTACACCAAAATCAAATTCCAAATTATAAATGGTACACCCTGTACATGTAAAATAAAAGTAAACAAGAAAAAGCTTCTGCAAAAAAGTTAAATGTCAATTGCCAAAAAATCGCATCTTTACTTTTCTTTTTTTGTTTCTTTTTTTTTGTTTGGTTTTTGTTTTTTGCATCGTTAAGAAATTTGATAGTGTAAATATTTATGCAAGAATTACAAGCATACTTTTCAGCATTAACATTATGCAAACGTTTAACGTTTCGGATTTGTTATTGAGAAGAGCGGGGAAGTCTTCTTGCACTTGTAAAGTTTAAGTACCATAAAAGCTTTAATGAAAAAGAGTTCAAAAAAAGATGTTGGGTTTTTTCACTTTCTCTAAAGAAATGATTAATTATAATTATGCATCAATCAATACTATAAGTTATTCATAATTAATGTATGCGCTTTATTACATACATATATAATATCACACTTACAATTTATGCAAATAAGCTACTTTCTTATATTACTATTAATAAATAACTTGCTTGCTTTACTTTCATAAAAAGAGAATATGCTTAAGGTGTCGGAAATTGCTGTTGGTAATCAAGGGTCTAGTAAATATAATGAGCATTATTCTTAGCAACAAATCTAGTAATAGTTAATTATGGCAGGTAGTAGTCCAGTACGAAATTAATACTTGATGTAGCTGTGGTAATTCAAAAGCGCGTTGATGTTGATAGTGTTAAAGCCGAAGTAAGAGACAGAATAATGTCGACATTATTAATAGTAACAGCTTCTTTGTATTGGATAAACGCCAAGTTTAAGCCGATATGATAAATTTTACCAACATTTATTAGTAAGACTTATACTGGAAGCAGCCGCAGAGCCCTTCAGATCCGGATATTTTATCTATCCTTCACCGTGAAAATATAAGCAATCTCAAACAATTAGTATGCAGACAATCAATAACTTTAGAATTATGCCCTGTGTGGGGATCAATCCTGAGGCAGCTTGGACTCCAATCTAGCATTCATACTCTAGACAACCGAGATCAGAAATTAAACCAAATTTTAAAAATTGTTAACATCTGTCATCAACCACTTACCTCTCGTATAGGTAAAGTCTTCCAATTTAAAAATTTCTGCAATAACTTTACAAAACTTGAGTAAATTCAATCAAACTTAGTACAGAGATTGTTTGAATCAAGGATAAGCTAAATCTACAATTTTAACACAACTACAACGAGATTCGTGAGCTATTACTTAATAAAGTATTTCTTTGAAAATAAAATTTAGTATTTTTTAGAGGGTCTTTAGTAGTGAAGATTGACATACAAGGGACTTCACTAACCCTTATCGCGGCATTGCTTTTTAAGATAATTCCTTTTTTTTAAATACTGCCCACCTCCTCTTTCATCAAATTTATAATAAATTTATTCTCGGGAGCCCCCATAGGAATAATTTTAAGTTCACCATAGTGACCAAAATGTGTTCCTTGGCTTAAGAATCCCTGGTACACAAAATTTGTACGAAATCGGTGCTATGGCGATCCATCAAAAATAATTGTTCAAACACGATTAAGATGAAAAATTTGTTCGCTGACTTAAAAAAGCCATGCTACACAAAATTCCCAGGAAAAGGAAAAATTCAAATTCACATAAATTTTTTTAATTTTTGCTCTACTGAAACAATTTTTAAATACAAGCTATAGCCAAAATTGGGTTCCTTTGTCCAAAATGTATAAAAATTTTGTTAAAAATGGTCGAGCGATAAATAGTGCTACAGTACAAAGGAAATTCAACTATCCTGATTTTACTTGATTTTGCTCTGGAGCCCTGAAGTAATTTATAGATCGCAATAAATGATTCCAACAAAATCGCCGATCGGTCATAAAATACATGGCCCTCCAGAACATAGTAAAGGTCCCGAACTTTTGCTCCCATGAATAATTTTAAATCACAATGAAGCCAAATACTTATTTGTTTCTTAGCCCAGAAACCTCTGGTACACAAAATGCAGTAACATCACAATCCAACATGAGTCTTGACTGAATCCTAGTCAAAATTTTCCCAACACAGCAGATTTTTATAAGCATTGGAATAAAACGATCCAATATGCGTGGCCGCACGTGTGTCGAATAAAATGGAACAATGAGCTGTATTAGCTGTACACCGACACTGACATAGTCAAGCATATAAAAATCCAGCGGCTTCGCTGGAGTAAACTAAACTCATCCCGTATATGGTAATAAAACTTTCCTGACTCACTTGCTCGCAAAGAATGCAGTTTATTGATTGCCAATATCATGCAAAAAAGATTGGTTTGATGGAAAACGACTAACGATACTTTGAAACACATTTCTTACCATTGCCCAATACTAGATTGAAGTCGTTAGAGAACGCGTTCTTTCTTTCCCTACACTTAACTTAACCAATATAAACTTAGCCCTTTTAAAAAACTTTGCCCTTACTACGGGTACTTTCAAACTGTAAACAGGGATTGAAGTAGCTCAAAGTCCTAATTGACTCTAGAAAGTTTGTATACTTAGTGGTATATAGAAGGCATCCGCCACCACTTCAAATCTAAACTATAAACAATCACCTGAAAAATTTTTTACTTTTCAGGAACTCGTGTCAACTCAACCGGTACTACTTGAATTCTATTGGCATTGATTTCAGAGGGCGTTACAATTACTTCCAAGACAACATTTTTAAGAAAGCGTACGCTGAGTATAACTTTCAATAAAGTACCCATTTCGATTTATTTTTTCACTTCAATACGATGTACTATCATGAAAGTACAGTCTTGCAAACATTTGCTACTAGCTCACTCAGTTATACTATATTGAGTGATAAGTACAATACTTATATTGTAGCTGAGTATTAACAATAAATATATAGTTACTCGTGCATACTAAGTAGCTACTTAATAAAATGTATCTTGCCTCGCCTCTTAGTAGTTGGCTGTCTGTATGTAAGAGCATGTATAGTGTCCCTCACTTACTTTTTTCATGAATACTATCATCAACACACGCAAACATATTCCGCGTTTAATTAGGCTTTTAATATGCACGAGGCAATACGTAAATATGTAATTAGTGTTGGTTGTTAGAAATTTGTGTGTTTTTTTTTTGTTTTTGCTTTTTATTCTATGTAACTGTGTACGCAGTATTTGTTATTGTATCAATATCTTGCTATGAGAAAGGAGCATATGTCAACGGAAATTGTTATGTTCCCTTTGTGTGCAATATGCCTGCGTTAGTGTATGTATGTGTGTGTATACGAATGATGCTATGTAAAAATAATTTCAGTTCGTTTGCGCTTTTTTAATTCAAAAGGTTATATTGGATATTTTTGTTTATTTTTTCCAGTAATATTCTTTTCCGAACTTGGAATTTATTTCTTACTTTCTTTCATTTCATTTTCGATAAATGACCTCAATTACTATTATATTGTCACAAATTGTTACACGAAAATAATGTATTTTATTCACATTTCAGAGACACAAACATGACGTGTATAGAAAACAAAGCTGCAATAAGTTTGTTAAAACACGGCCGTGTCTGGTTTCAGGACAACTTAATCTAAAATCATTGAGCCAGGGTAGCAAAAATTGGTGATATCGGAATGCAAGTAAAAGATTGTAGGTCATAAGTAACTAAAAATGATACAATGAAAAAAGCACTTACAGAAATTATATTACCAAGGCCATTAGAAAGGAAGAAACAGACAAAAAACCATGTCTGACTTGCGGCGTGAAAAAAACTGAATGCTAAAGCTAAATACTGCAAAATCTATTACTATTATTTGTAATTTTGTGGCTGGCATAAATTTATTAAAAAATTATATTTTTATTTAAAGAAAATCTAAAATTGTATTTTAATGTGCATTAAAAACTAAAAAAATATACTTTTAAACAATACAAATTAAGTTCAATTAGTTTATGAAGTATTTTCTCTATATGGAAAAATAAAAATATTTGATTGTTTGTATAGACATTTTTGAACACACACACTCTCAAAAGTTAGATAAATCTACTTAAAAACTATTTGCCTCAAATGAAAAGTTAAGGAATAATAGAAAAGTAAAACAAAAATTGCATAAAATGACAATCGCAAACTGTGCCTGCCAAGTTGATAAAACCTTAGAAAAAATATGAAGAAGAGAAAGAACGGCAGAGAATCCGAGAAGGAAAAAGGAAGTAGCGTATGAAAAATGATTTTACATTTTAAATAACGTAGCATCAGAGACAATGACAAGAAGATCAAGTGAAGTTTTAAGCAAAAAAAATTGTATGCTTAACAATGTACGAATACATAAATGCACATATAAATTAAGCCAGTAAGGAAATAGTAGTCAAAGTAAATCACTAAATGTTACCTGATTCATTAAAGTTATGCTTGTGGGAATCAAAAAGTAACCCTAATCTGACCTATATTCATTATTTGCCGGTTGAAGGTGAATTGGTGAAACTAAAACAGGATTTAAGCGTGCGGGGAAAACAATTTGACTGTGACGTTCAACAGAAAACATCTGTATGTCGCCTTAGGTTTAGGTTGTACAAAAGTGGTTTGAAAAACAAAGCGTTCATGGGTTTGGTCCATATACCTTATGTGGTCACTGTGGTATAGTTGCGTATAGTATGGTATAGTTTGCCAGCTACGCAAAATGTCCGAGATTCAAATCTCGGCACAGGCAAAATCAAAACGGCCCTCCAGTTCTTCAAATAGTCTGTCTTTTAAGAAACGGTGTCGATGAATCATAGGATAAGGGGATTTACGCGGGAGATGGTGGGTTTTCTCCGGTTATTCTTCATTTCTGCAGCTTCCGCAGTGGTTAGGTGCTGCGACTTCAATCCTCGAGTCCATTGTAGCAATGGCACAGAAGCCTGTGAGTAATTACTTACCTACTTAGCTGGCACTAAAACCTATGATGGGTCTTGGACGCCTCTTTAAAGCTTCGCCAGTCTCCTCTACTATACGCGCGCTGGCGCCAGGTTATAAGGTCAAGTGCAGTCAGGTCGCCCTGTATCTGATCTTTCCAACGGAGATTAGAACATCCTATTTTGCGTGTTCCTCCACCGTGGCTCGAATAAAACACCATTCTAGCCGGAGTACTTTTTTCCAGTCGCTTAACATGACCCAGCGAGCGAAGCCACTGGGTTTTTCTACTCTTGACTATCTCAGTGTCGGCGTACAACTCATCGTTCCATCTTATTTGATACACGTGAGTACTCCAGTAAGAATTCAAGCTGGTTTCCTCTCCATACAAAGGAACTACCCAGTGTTTTTCTTATTAATAACGGGACATAGGCTTCGAGCTATCTTGCAGTCGATGGCAACAAGAAAGGACAACCCGAAACTATTATGTACAAACAGCAAAACTTAAAGAAGTTGTACTCGGTACACAATACAGCGTAAACATCTTTGGAAGAAAGAGCTAAACTATGTACCTGTTGCGTTACAGAATACACCATAAGTTGCGGATAACGACAAATCCCAAGTCACTCCCGAATCTAACAACCACACCTTTAGTTTCACAGAGTGTAGCACAGGATTTGCAAAAGAGATACACGCACTCTTCGCTTTGACAAGATTTCACATATATACATATGAGCTGTAAAAGAAGAAATGCTTGGAAGACGATGAAGACGAAACTTGACAAAGAACCGTTATTTGAAATGTCACGAAAATAAGAGCGGATTGAGCAAAATGATAATTATTTATGGATTTAATGTGCCCAATTGAGCCTAAGAACAACAACAAATCTATTAAAAAGTTAAAAAAAAATTTGTTAGTTTTCCATACTGGGATATACATTCTTTTAAACGCGTACACACACATCCACACACAAACACACCCTTGCAGACATGCTACTAGCAGAAGAGGAAGTTTTCTCATAAGTTCCTGTTTAAGTTTTATGATACATTAAATATAAATTTCAACTTCAATGTAGAAGGAAATATCTGTTGTAAGCTACGCTGCTACTCGTAAGTGAAAAAATGAAAAATGTTTAAAAATATTAGCGGCGGAAAAGAGCGTAAGTTTTAGAGTTTACATGTAGCAGAAGGAATTTTAACAAAATTAAATATTTAATTCAATAATTTAAGTGAAAATAATGATTTACATATCCAGATACATGAAGAACCTAAAGTAACTTTTAGTAAAAGTTTAAAGCCAATTAACAGATTAAATTCAATGTATTTAAGATACTTAATTTTTAATTACATGAGACCAACTAATATTTTCAATGTGTGTAGTGTATGTATTAAAAATCGGAAAAGTACAACACTAGACTAAACACATTTTCTTGTACCCTATAATTTCCTATTTATTTTCACTATTCTATTTTGATAAGGTCAACAGTAAATCAATTTGTGTGCACGGAATTCATATACATTTTTACAATTACAGTTCTGAACACTTGCCACAGCTGAGCCGCTGCTGTTTGCTTCATATTCCACAAATATGTACATCAACCGGCATCACAATCACGTGTACTTTGCACTCAGTTACATACACTTTTATATACCGTCTTGATAATTATTTATGGCATAGTTCGAATTTTTTTTATGCCTCATGCTGAATTTATAAAAATGGTGGAAATCATGTGGGAAATGAGTAGAAAAAGGAGAAATTGGTAAAGTCAGAGGAAAAGTATTTACAATTGAAGAAGAAAACTAAAACAATGAATAGTTAAATAGCATACATACACTAGGAATGACAAGAGAATGTGAAGTAATTAAATTGAAAATCAAGCTAAAAATCCAAAGATGGTAGAGCAGTAAGGTAGTAATTGATTGGTTGGCATGTATGTAGTTGCAATCAATCTTAATCCCGTTTATAAATTTTTGTTTGTTTTTATGTTTAATTTGTAAAAATATTATGCTAATTTTTGGCACTGACTTGCTTATATTTATCAATATTACAAGGACGACTATCAACGTCAAAAAGCTCTCCATATTGAATAAAATGTACTCTATCCATCAAATATCTACACACCTATCATATTGATGAAAGAATTAATGAGTTCAGTCAATGAAAAGAATCTTTAAAACATCAACTTCCTTTTCCTTATCTTTGTAAATTTTTTTATACGCACAGTAAACCTTTTAGTATAAAATATTATAGAACCTCTTCTGGGATACAATCTATGTATTTCAGAAACATCAACTACTGAATGATATATGTATTGTAACAAAAGCTTCACTTTCTCAAATATGTAGTCATTTAGGTTGTACCCTTAGAAAAAGTCCTTCAATCCCATTAAGCCGCATAAGAACTCAAGAAAGTCATAAAGTCTAAATGCTAAATTGGGCATTAATGCGTAAATCATATCCACCAGAAATACAAAAATACACCGAAATAGACACAAATCTGTATTGTCATCGAGCAGCTTAGCACTAAAAATAATATATTAAAATAAAATATTAAAATGGGAAAATGCATCCATGCATTTATAAAATTATTGCAAGGCGCAGAGGGTCATAAGGGTGAAGGACGCGCAGATATTGTGAAGAATATTAAATAACCTTGAACTTTACGCTTTTCTATTCCAATTTGGATATTCTTCAATAGTGTTTGGTAGACAAAAGTCAACTGCAAAATTCAAATGCAGAAAATAAAAAGAAATAAGTTTAAAAGACAAAAAAAAACCAGAAGGAGAATGAAAAATCCTTGAGTAGCAGGCATTTTTTTTAGTTTTATGCCGCTTGCTTGTTAGCTATTACTATTATAGTTGGTAGCAAGTAGTATATTGCTACTTAAAGCTATAGGTTTTTGTTTTGCTAGAAGCTTTAAAAATATGCTAACAATATGTCAGTAAAGTGAAGTGTATGAAAGTACCATATCGACAACCACTAATGACATACACTACGCGGTAGATATAATAAATATAAAAGAAAAGTAAAGTGGAGTGTCAAATACTTACATATAATGGTTGCTGTTGCTGTTATTGTTTTTGTTTGTTCTTTCTGCGGGTTTTGTTGTGTTGCTTTTATTGTTTTTCTTTCTTTTATGTTGTTTAGCCGTTATATTGCAAAAACTTTGCTTCTCTTCCTTTCTTTGCTTTCTTTGGCTTTCTTTTGTTTTATATTTTGATTGTATTATCTTGCCATTTGTTGCTGCAAAACAGTACTTTATGTTGTCGTATACATACATATATAGATTAATTTTTTTTTACCTGGGTGTGGAAGGTCTGTTTTTTTTTTTAATATAGTGCTGTAGAGTTTCTTTTGTAGTGTAATGTTATTTGTACAAACTGAGAAAGTTTGGTTTAATTTTTTGTTTTTTGAGTTTTAATTTTCGTTTATTACTTTTTTTTTACACACACTTTTTGATTTCCTTTCCTTATTAATGTTATAGTATTTTATTGGTTTTCTCCTTTTTTCTAGACTCATTACCTTTTTGCAGAAACGAAGCTGTAAAATTATTAAGTTCATAAATAATTTTAATAAAATTCGTTAATAAATAAAATGTATAATTATTCTATACTTCTATGTAAATGTGTTTTCCTGCTATTGTCTTTTGTATTTCCTTGAATATTTATTTAGTTATTAATTTATTTATATTGTTATTTCCTCCTCACTTTTCATTATGTTATTTTGTAAATAAGTAGTAGTCCATTTCTACTCATATTGTCAAATTTTGTTCCTTTGTTTGCTTTATGATTATAAATGCTTATAAATATAAACAACAACAAACACAAAAAGCGTGTGTACGTGGAAACGTGCACTAAAAAGTTTTCATCCGCCCGCGAGCAATATTTATTGTTAACACAAAACGTGTGTAGTTTAATGCAAATGTAAATAATAATTTTATTGTATTTACTGTAGCAAATTTGATATGGGTTCTTTTTTTACCGTAAAACACGAAAACATAGAAATCTAAAGATTTATATTGTTATACATATGCATACAATAGTAATATTATCTTAGTATAAGGACCATTGGCGAAACGTGGCGTATGAGTGATATTTTTGGCAGTCGATAAAGTGAACAGTTACAGTCAAACTAGATATCTATGGGTTTTCGATGGCCTCGCAATAACAATAATTCTTTTCTAATTAACCAAGTAACGTACCGTGGTATAATTGTTGAGAATATAATATATCATGATGCAAAAGTTTGTCTCAATTTAGTTGGATCATAAATATATATTTACTACTACCACCAGCGGGTTCCGAGGTTGTAAAGAATGAAAGGATTGAGATATCTTGTTAAATTTCATCTAATAAAACTTTAATTCTAACATCATATCTAGAGCTTATGAGGAGAAGATCCTCTAGTAAACGCATGAAACAAGTCCAGGCGGTCAGTCTGAGAATCTCTTTTTTGGATCTCACGATCTTATTTAATCTATGTTTAAGTAAAAAATTGTTCAACAAAATATAGCAGAAAAAAATTTATGGTATTAGAAATGTATGTTCTACTTACATGTCGTATGAGTGATATTTGTTAGATACTCAATGAAGTATGAAGATTGAGTAAAACTAAAGATCTGTCGATTGTTAATAGTCTCACATATCTATTAATGTACCTAAAGTTCTATCAACTATCTATTTTAATTTTTACAACAATATTATTATTTAAAATTGGATTTCATTCCTTCTTTCGTCGAAATTTACTTACCGGGAAATCTCGAGGGTGTGAAAACAGCCTATTTCTTAATTTTTTCTAATAATAAATAATCTCAAAATGTACAGCATTTATCGCTGTACATGCACCTAATAAATTAAAGAGAGCAGCGAGAGAAACCGCCGTTCGGATTCGGCATTAAATTATAGGTCCTTTCCATTCATGTACAAATATAACACGCACAAGATGAGTGGATGGGAAAAGCTCGGCCTAGGCCCTTCATGGGCTGTTATGCCATTAAAAGTAAAGTAAAACTAAGCGAGAGAAACCGAAATTATTTTTCATCTCACGATTTTACTTAATATAAAACTACAACAAAAAATTATTTATTCACACATGAAATGTATACTCTGCATGGCGTATGAGTGATATTTTTATACTTATTGAGGCATGAGATTCAGATTTAATGTGAATTTTTGTTTCACATTCGGCAGACTCACGAATTTAAATTCAAATGACTAGCTATTTTTGACTGTGCAAAGGAATTATAATTTCGAAATGATTTTCAGTTGATTTATCGGTATAATTCTTAAATTTGTTCCGAAAACGAGAAATTGAGTAGGATAAGGAACCAGAAATGGAAATATATACACTAACTCTGTGCCAATTTCGTGTTCTAATAGCAGTTGATACCTTTCATACCTTAGGTTCAATTCTTACTAGGGCCTTTACACCTTTCTTAAAAAAAAATTCTAATTATTTCTAGTTGTTTTATCTCCGTAAAATAACCACAAAGCTATTCAACTATTAAAAATTATTGTTATGCCAGGCGACTGAATAAATACACAAATTGCAGCAATTAAAGCAGCGAACACTTTCCCAACTAACCCTTTTACCCTTAACCCCTGCGTTTTCCTATTTGGTTGCACTCCAATGTAGTAGCAAAATTTCTTAGTACTAAAAATATTACCAGGAACAGAAAAAAATTTTAAATAATCACCTAAAATATTTCATCAGCTACTACTTCATACCAAACATTGACATAATTTCAAATGCAAGAACCAAGAAAAACTTAATTTTCATAATTCAATATAAAGTAGGCATCATAATATAATTGAACTTAAGCCCACCTCCTCATGAATAACACTTTTAGCATTTCATTTCAATTCGAAATTTCCCATTTCTCACACGAAATATTAAATAAATATTGAATGTTACTCATGCGACATCACGTGCCAGCACGTTTCTCATACTGCAGACATATGGACAAAATAAGAACAGGCAAAGAAACAATGAAGAGGAACAAAATCCTGCAATAAATTCAAATTGTTAGCAGCACGTGCTGCTGACATTTAGAAAACAAATAAATCTATTGACGAATGACGTTATTGTTGTCAATTTTCAATAACAAAGCCGAAGAAGGAATTTAAATGCTTTCCATTTCATTTAAAAAATCCACAATTTCTGCATTTTTGTTTGCTAGCTACACACGCTATTTTATCCAATTAACAAATTAAAAAATAAAATAAAATAAAGCAATCTTACACCAAAAATAACAAAAAAATTATTATGTAAAATAAATTAAAAAAAAGATATTAGTTGCTGAAAAGTTAAGAGACTTCCGCTCGCATTCGCTGACAAAGTGTGCAAGTTAACCTTTAATGAGGATCGCATTTTATTTCATAGCTGCGGGCACTTTTACTTGCTCCTGCGCATTTTCTTTTTATTTTCTCTTTTTTATGTCATTGTTGTAAATTGAGTTTTCCACTAAATGACGTAGTTTACATTGTAATTTGTCATTTAGCAATTTGAATGTCTTCTTCAAAATATTACTAGTAATAAAAGTGTGTTTGTGTGTATGAGTGTCTCTCAGTCAATTGCTTGCAATTAGAGCACTATTTTATACTTTTCTGTTTCTTTTTCTTCTTTGTACATTATCATCATTTCTTTTGGCTTGTTTTTTACGTTCTTTTTCTTGTTTGGCATTTAGCATTTTATCCTTTCTTTTCTGTCTTAATGCATACAAATGTAGTTCATTGAAGCGCATAAAACACGCAATTTAAGCACAAAAGTGTTACAACAGTTTTGTGTTTTTGTTTTTCTTTTTTACGCCATACTTGTGCTCATTTTCGTACTTGTTGTATTAGGCCTTTGCTTCTCTTTCTATCTCTTTCTCACTCTTTCCGTCTCTATCTGTTACCAAAGTGCCAAAGGTTATTAGCCCATGAATATATTTATTAAATTAGAGCTTTATGTTCGTTTTTAAAGAATTGTTCTACTGTAACGCACGAGTTAACATGGCGTATGATTGATTTTTTTCTTTGCACATAAATTAAGTTGATTAAGTCTTTTTTCTACATTTTTTGTATATTATTTGAACATGTTCTGTTCTTGGTTTTTGTGAAACGAATACCAAATATTTGATATAATTAAATAAAAATTATATGCCGTAAACAAATACATGGAATAATAATGTGTCGTAAACAAAATTATTGAATTAAAACATTTAAATATCATTAAATTACACACATATACATACATAAGGAATTAAATTATTCATAGTATTCACATTTTTACAGATATGTACAACAAAGTCAATATTACAATAAAATGAATGACTGGGTCGCCTGGACGGATTGTGAAATCACTTAACTTACTGTGGGTTAAAAAATAGAAAAAGAATCAAGTAGATGCTGAAGGAATAAAAAGAAATATAGTCTATTTATTAACTACTCACTTTTTATAAGCTCCACTACAGGCAAAAAGCTCGGCCTAGTCCCTACATGGGCTGCTGTGCCATTAATAGAAAAAGCTGAAGAAGCTGTAAAGGTCTTCTCGTCTCTTTCGTACACTGCAATTAAGACTTGCCTTAGACTTATAGACTTACATAAAGCCTTAGAAAAAAAAGGAGTTGATATAGTAGGCTGAAGTAGGCTGAGTAAGCCTCTCAAGTATAGTACATACATTTACACCAATTTTCAAGAAACTGTTAGCATCCTTGCTGCTCAAAAATGGAGAAGGAATCGAGTCTAGAAGCTGAAGGTAAAAAAATATTTACTCGCTTTTTATAAGAGGCATCATTACAGGCACGTCACTATCGTACACTAGGAAGAAGAGGTTTTCACATATTGACTTTTATAGTCTTGATAGAGCCTTATAAAGATGTTGCTTTAGTAGGCTGTGTACATGAGCGGCCTATGTATTTGCTATTTCAATTTAGTCCAATTTTTAGGGAATGGTTAACCGCCTTGCTAAAACAAGTCAACGCTAATTAATGGCAGTTATACACTAAAGGAAAAGGTTTTCACTTGGATCATCCATACTTTGAAACATTGCCGTTTATACCTCAGAGTCTTTCTTCTAAACATTTAAGTCCAGCATGTCTTATATTTTTTGTATGTCTACATTTCTAAGACCGAAGAGCATGTCACCGTAAAATAAATATGTCAAATAAAGCATTCATTTATTAACTTTCAGAATATCTCTTTGAAACGAATAAGAATAATAACGAAATTAGAAAACACGTACTGAAGAGTGGACAAAACAATTTGACCATATACGCATCATATACATAAATATGTATTTATGTATGTTTGTACTACCTAAGGTTAAGAAAAGCCAGTAGCAGAAAAATTAGAAAAGCAAGAGCACATTTGTCATTTGTAAATATATGTGTTTATGTTTATACACTGAGAGAAAACTACTCCATATATTTGTCACTTACCAGAATTCTATGTACTAGTAAAATTTCTTAGTACTTTTCTCTCAGTGTACTCGTAAATATATACCGAAAACGTGCAAATAATGGCAAGTACATGACTTGAAACTGTGTTCATATTTGTTTGTACAGTGGTTGTAGTATGTGTGGTTTTTGTACCATATTTTTTAAATGGAAGTGTAAACGAAATGTAAAATGAAAGTTACTTCCTCTGGCAAAAACATAATTAAAAAACGTGTAAGAAGTACTCGTACATGTAGTAAATGTCTTGAGTATTTCAATGAAAATTAAATGAAAAGAGTAAAATAAAATACTTTACAGTTTCATTTTTAATTAAATGAGAGTATTTTTATTTTGTAAAATTTATTATTTTAATAGTTTCGAAAACTTATTTAGTTGTAAAAAATATAACAAGATACTTTCAGAATCTAAACGATTCTACCAGAACATCGGAAAAACTAGAGACTTAAGGTTGGTATCTTTCTTGTAGATTTGTTTACCTTTTTCAATAGAACTCCGGTAAAGCGAGGACCCAAAGCTTGGAACTTCGTACTTTTTCAATTTGTTAAAAATAAGCAAACCTTAGGCCCCAGTAAAATACAAAATAGATTAAACTTTTAAGAAGCCGAGGCAGTTTTTTCGCATTTCTATCAGAATCTGATTTCATAACTTTGATATTTTTTAAAAAAAATTGGTTTTTATCGAACGAACAGTGTTATTTACTCCAAATATTAGATACATAGGTTGTATTATCATCTACTTAGTAACTAAATCTCCTCCATATTTACTTGCTGTATCACACTGAATGAGATTAATATATTACATACTCTGCTCCCAATACAGAATTTTGGTACAAAAATCGTATCTTACCGCATTGAAAACAGAACTCAGTATTAATTAATAAGATTTTAAAAGATACATATTTGCTTGACCGTGCCTTCTATTCTTTACTTACTACCTATGTACTACCTTTCAAAATATTCAAATCCTTTTATTTAAACTGCAGGTTACTGATTATAGAGAGTCTGATCTTAATTATTTTATCATTGATTATCTGACTGCTTACAGGCGATTTGGCGAGTACTATAAGTAGTAGCCTAACCGCTTCAGATTATTATTATTTTTTTTTTTCAATAATACATTGGTTCGTTTCATTAAGATCTTACTTGGCGAATAAGAAAAAGTTTACAGAGTGCATTTCTAAAATTACAATATATGTAGTCTAAGTAAAAGAACCGAAATGATACTCGGTTTCATGCACACAAAGTCCTTGAAATCGTACATCTATAGGGGGATTCTCTAAGTGTACCATGCAACTACATTTGCTAGACTTAGAGAATCCCCCATACGCATGCATAATCGATAATCTGTTTATAAAGTAAGTCCAGTAGTATATACTTACATACTTGAACGGCTACATAAGTATATAGACATGCAAATTTGTATAATGAAGCATTTCATCTCTTTATCTATTACTGTAGCCCATTATTATCGATAACCTCCCACACATACTACTTACGCACGCTCTAAGGGTTTTGCAGTGCAGGATTATGCATTGTCATCCTTATCAATGGAAATTTCGACACACAGACAGCACAAAACACTAGCGACTGTGTGTCATGAATGCAATGTGACTACGCAAATTACAATTGTAATTTTCACAAAAAAGAGAAGGAGAGTCGAATTAGTAGAACCATCTGTGTTTGGTAAAATTATAAGCTTCTTCAAATAAGTCAAATATTTGGCCGGTATTCTCGACAAAAAACTCAACTGAAATGCTCATATTAACAAAGACATCGGTAAAGAAAGGGCCTCTTTAAGGACCAGCAGAAGCTTAGTGATAAAAGCGGATTGAATACAATAATGACACCGGGGATGTACAAGACCCAGCATTGCCCACCTTAAGTTACGCTGCTTATGACAGTGCAGTAGGTGCCACATAAGAGTGGCTGCCGACTTTCTTACATGCGAAACAAGGCAGGATGGAACATGGTGACTGCAGGAAATAAAGAAACAGCTGATGAAACAGCAAACTGCATATTTTTTCACTATGATGCCCTGGTCAGAATTAGATAGGCACACTGCAGAAAATCAGAAGACATTTTTGAAATTGCAATGTCTTGGTACCTCCCATACAAGTGAAGTTATTAAAGAGTGATATTGAAGGAAATTTTAAAGCATATTGGTCAAAACTCGATACACATCATTGAAATAGTCTCTTGATCAATTATTGTTAACATTGGGTCACACCTACTTACCATACTAGCAAGATATTCTAAGGGCAAAGGAAATAGTAAAGCAAATGGTGCCCAACACGGTATATACAGTTAAATTAACTTCAAAATAACCGATTGGGTAATTATCATCACTGGACAATACGCATTTAAGTGAAATCTTCAAAGATTAATGTTAAAGAAGCAGCAACAAAGTTTGTTATAGTGAGATAAGGTGATAAAAAAAACTATTTTATGCAAAAACTATAAAAATGTAACCCACCATTGAATGGAAAAATGTGTTTTATTTCATAGGGTATATAAAGTTCGGTTGCATCCGAACTTTGTTTTCGGGATTTTTTATATTTAGTTAGTTTAGTCAATTCGTGATGCAAAACTCGCTCAATCTGAATCCATATTCAATTTTTAGCCAGATAAGGAAGGATATACGAAACAAAGTACTGTTCGCGCTGTTTGGAAATGCTAGTAACACATATTTAAAAATCTAGGTCTTATTACAGAGCGATTTCCTATCACTTTTGGAAGCTCGTGCGCCATGCAAAGGTGCAACATTTAATTAGGAAGAAACGTTTTTAACGATAAAGTAGAAACTAATTTGAAACTCTTTCCTCTTCAGCCCCTTCAATAATCGAATCACAGAAATTACGATGCCACATCATATGCAAGTAAGCAACGTAAGCTAAATATTTTATGACACCATCTTTTAGATAATCGCCTCATTAAACTTTCCTTGGGTACACAAAAATACATTTCCTTGGAAATGTTATTAATTTTTAATTATTTTCACTCTAACTACAACATTTAACTTTTCTTCTTCTATGTATTTCATGGTGGCGTTTTCTCCAACGATTGGATTTCAAGCAGAATTTTTATTGTACGTCATTGCATGCTTTGACACTTTCCCTTTATATTATTTGTTCGTTTGTGTCGTTTGATGTGGGGTGGAAAATCCGCTTTGGAAAACTGAACCAGAGCCGCGTGTTGTCTATAAATTAGCAGCGACAAGGGCACAAGTCATGGGTAGTTATTTTTAACAATAAAAATAAATAAAAACAAAAAAAGGTAAAATAAAATAAAAGTTGTGACGCGGCTATTTTATATCCTGGTGGCTTTAATTGCACTTGACATTAGCGGCACTTGAGTGTGGGAATCTTAAATTAGTTACGTATTATTTTTAAAATTTTATTGTCTTTATTTCTTATGTAATAAATGTTTATGGGTTTGTTTATGCTTTTCTTTTCAAAATGTTAAGCGAAGAATATGGCAATGTATTGAACAAACTCTAACACAATTCAAAAGAACTAAATAGAAAATTTGTTTACTAAAGCTTTTCTGTCTTTCGTTCTACCATTTTTTTTTTTTTAAACGTCAATTTCATAGTTAAACACGCGCTCGAAATGCAAACAAACAAACGTAAACACTAACACAAACAATGAAACAACAAAGTAGGAGAAACGTCAACATACAAATACACTCACGCACACTTTCCTTAGAATTTTATTTTATGCGTAACGGTACTACTGAATATTACCGTTACACAGAAAAGTTTCAACACAACTGAAATTATTGAAAAAATGTGCACGCGAACGAACCACAATAATAATACAGCAACAGCAACAGAAACATCAGCAGCAGCAGCAAAAACATGGATTGCAGCATAGGCAACGCCAACAACAATAATAAAATACGGATGCGGTATGAACAATGCGGCATGTTTGATGTACATAGTTGCCCGACGAACATGTTCGTGCTCAAGCTCAAACTGTTCGGGTATGAAGCAAACAGTTATTTAGTATAGAAAAAATAGTTGAAGAAAAATAAAACAAACTCGGTGACAAAGCAGCGCAGAAGAACAAGCTAAAGTAGAAGAAGAAGAAGAAGCAGAAGAAACCACTAGAGTGCAGCGCCGCAAACGGAAGTCAAAAATTTGAAATTTACATTTGAGTTTTTTTGTCACTGCAGGAAGAAAATACCTAAAAAAAATTATTCAAAAATTCCGAAATGTGCGAAATTTTACTTATGTTCTATATTTATAGTCAATAGTGATGCAAAGGGTGGCAAGGGAGAGGGGCAGAACATGTTAAGGAAAATGAAATTCAGTAGGTTTATAGGTAACTATGAAAATATTCGTAGTATTTGTGTCACTCTATGTTCCGTGTGCATGTGTTTGTGTATTCGGTTGTAAGCAACAACAAAGCAACGTAAAATGAAAGCATGGATGTTGTTGTGGAAATTCTGATGACGATTATAATTTGGCGTTAGGCTGCTCAAGGGGAAAATGAAATGAAACAAAAAAAACATAAGTATGTATATATATGAACGAGTGGGTTGCCAAGTGTAATAAAAATTTAACTCACTTAGCATAAATGGATTCAAAGAGTGCAGAGCCAAGAAGTTTTATGTCTTCTTACCCTTTGCGAAATCTTTTGATTCTGAATTTTAGTAAAGCTGAGATTGTAATCGACATTTCCTTAGAGTCTGCTTGAATGTAATAGAAATGACTGCCGACCTTACCCTAATGTAACGCTGATATGGTACATTTTTCGCAATGGTGGAATTTTGATATTTTGTCTTAATTTTTCCTAATCCTCAGGGAGACACGTTGTTGTCTTCTGTGAGAAATATCGGTCAAACATATTTAAAAAATTTTGCAAATATGTAATAAAAATTTTGTTTATTTATATTGTTCCTTGTGGAATTTTAAGAATGGTTTTCCTTCAACTCTCTTGCTCTTTTATGTTGGCCCTTCAACTTACAGAAATAAATGATAAAAACCGCGAAAATTGGAAGAATATGAACAAAGAACATTGCATAAAGTGGGCGGTAAAAAAGTTATTGTTTTTATTTAACTTTTCCGAAAAAAAATTTATGGAAAGCAAAAATGTTTTGATTTTGTTTTTATTCCATTGCAAGTTAGATTTTTAAAAACGGAGTGAAAGATCGCCCGATTTTTATTTCATCATTAAATTTTCGGAGCATCTCTTTCTTATAACCTACTATGTCTTTCGCTTTACGCATTAGGGTGTTACTTCATAAAACTAAAGACTGCATTGTAATATCCATTATGTAAGGTCAGATAGTATAAAAACAGAAAACTTATAAGTGGAGTGCACAAATTTCCGAGGACCTGAGACGATTCTCTTATGTTTTTCTTTTGGTGTATACTTTTTATACCCTACATTTCAACGAGTAGCGCCCAAAATTTGGCGTCGATTTAGCTATGTTCTTCAGTACGTCCATTTTTTCAACGATGAGCAACAATAAAGCATTCTCCACCAAACTTTGTACAGGCATTTCTTTTATTCAAAAAGAAGTTAAGTTAGGTTAAATTATAGGTAAAATTGGTCAAGTGGGCATGATACTAGCATATACTTATTAAAATTTTCACAGATACACAGATAGATACGAGTATTGAGGTAAAAGTAATGCCGTAATGTGAAAGTAAAGTCATAATGTGAATATAATAATGCCATTGCAAATGACGTCAAATGTCATTTATTGTAAACATTTATATTGCAAACAAATATCATATATTTTTCATCTTTAAATAAACTTTTCGTGAAAACAGAGTCCAATTTTTTTTAATTTCTTACAAAATGTCAACCAATTCACATTATGACCTTACTTTTGCCCCATCTTGTACATACCAGTGAAATATTCAAGAAGGTCCTGAGTATTGTGAAGTCTATAGCTGGATTAAGCTAGGATTTCGTCAGGTACTTTTACGTTTCACATTAATCTATTCTTCCTTTTTTGATTTCATCCTATCTTACTTTTTTCTTCCTTTCTATCCATTTGTTATATTTGCTTATTTCTTCCTTTCTTTCCCCTTCTATGCTTTAATTATATTTTCCATTGTTTATTTCTCCTATTGTGCCACCTTTTTTTCGACTTTACTTTCTTCATCCTTTTTCCATTTTACATTTCTTCCTTTCTTCTTTTCTTTCTTTCTAATTTTATTGTTATCCATTTTTTATTTCTTGACTTTTTTTTCTTCCTTTCTTCCCTTCTTCTATTCTTCCATTCTTCTTTTCTGCCTTTCTTTCCTTCCTCTTTTCGTTCTTCTTATCTTTCTTTCTTTCTTCCTTTCACCTTTCTTCTTTTCTTACTTTCTTCCAAGCTACCTCACTTGACTTTTTTTTTTCTTCACTTCTTCATTTCTTCCCTACTTTTTTTTCATTTCTTCAATTATTCTTTTCTCCTTTCTAACTTTCTTCCGTTCTTTTTTTTCTTTTCTTTCTTTTCTACTTTCTTCATTTTTCCATTTTCTTTTCTTTTATTTTGAATTTAATTCACCCTTATGGCAACCCTTTTAGCAATACCATTAACATTTCAATGTATTCCACTCAAGTGCACAAATCCTACACAAAACATATTGGAAAAGAGAAAGACAAGAAAATATGGACGAACAATACAAAAATAGAAGAAGAGAAAAAAGCGCAACAACAGTAGTTCAATTGAATTTCAAAACAATATCGCCCGGTTGCACAGCACCGCCCCCTTCTTCCCATATTACATCATATACCAATGAATGCTTAGTGCTCTTCATCATTCTATGCCACATTAGAATGCCTCGTATTTCCATGTGTGTGCTTTGAAACCATAAGGAATGCGTTGGTGGAATGGAATGTGTGGCATCACTGGCACCGTGTAAAATAAGCGATAAGCGTTGCTCTTTGTTTTTGCACTCACTAATACCGCAAAATATACATATGTACATACATACTCGTACATATGTATATGAGTGGGTGTATGCATGTGTGTGTGTTTGAACACGAGTACCTACAACCAGTACATCCTTTACTAGGTATTGAAATAAAATACACTTGCATATAGAGATGAAGAAAAAAGAGGAAGTATGATGAGAAAAAATTCAAAGCTATGCGAAGCGTAAAACCGAAAGGAGCAATCAATTGCTTGTCAATAAATTCACAGCATGATAGTACAACAAAAACAGTAATAACTACAACAATGTGTTGATAAATGCTGAAGAATATAACCACAAAAAATGCCACACAAATTGCGTATGCTACAAGGAAAGTGGCGTAAAGCACAAATTAGAAATTGAATAAAAGAATCTAGAAATCAACAATGCTTTAAGTTGTTTAAAGTTAAAGTTAAGAAAACACATTTAAAATAAAATATAATCAACCCACGTCAACAAAAAATAATATTAGATTTAAAAATCTGAAATTTTGCTGTAAAAGTTTTCAATTCCAGCCTCCCACAAAGAACCTCGTCTTTTTATGCGCACTCAACCGTTCGATTATTTCTTCACCTTTTATGTAAATAATGATATATGTATTTTTTTTTGTTCATGTAAATGTATAACAGGCAAACACGCACATACACACGCATACACAGAACACAACCAAAACACTATAACTACATTCAAATTTCGTTGACCCATTTAAATTCCTTGTACTATACAGCAAATATGCCACTACCTTACGCTGCACTGCGCTGCGGCGTTGCCTGCCACCACAATTACATTTCTAATCATAAGTAAGCAAAAGAACCCGAAAATAGAAGAGAACCCAACGAAATTAAGTAAGGAATTCGAAATTCTAGTCTGACAGCCAAGCAAGTGACTGCCCTGCCAAACTGAATAACAGACAAACGAGCTGACAGACACGCTGACACTCTGTCGTCTGTCCAATAGAACCTACCGCTTGAGCGAAAGGACGCACATACATCGTCGCCTATTTTCCATATCAGCAGAGCAGCAACATTAATGATGTTGATGACGACGATGACGGCTTTGACAAAAACGACAAAAACGTAGACTAGTTTGAGGACGTCGTTCAGGGAGAAATTTAATAATTTCGCTAAAATGCCATTGACAGAAGACTTGACATATTTTCACAATTGAAATGTCAACACGCTTCGAGCATAAAGTACAAAATATAATGCAAATGATACTTAGTACGATGTTGTGAACCATTTTTTTGTTCCTGAAGATGATAATGGTAAAGATTTGAAAGTATGTAGTACCCAAATTGATAGCACAAGCTCGAATGCAACATGTTTGAAGTTGACTTGTTATTGTTAATTGATTAAAAATGTTGTGGGGTAGCAGGAAGTAGCAGTAGTAGTAGTAGCATGGCCTGAGCACTTCTGAAATGGTGTGAGTTTAATTTCCTTCTGACATCATAAGATATCGTATTTTATTGTAGTTTTTGAGTTATTCGTTTAGCTCAAAAATACTCCAACTTCATAAATAATTATACTCAAGAAAATTCAAGCTGTCATGAAAGCTTAAAATTTAAGAACTAACGCTAATTTCACCAAGTGAAAACTGATACAACAATGAACTTAGAATTTAGCTACCACACAAAAGATTGAACATTATGAGATGCCTTTCCGATGGTTATCGAATGATCTTGACGTAATTCCAATAAGAAATTTTAGGAGCTAAACTTTTCTTTAGTTTGATTGATAGTGGTTTGACTTTTAGTGTTAAATTACTTTTGATAGAGAATATTTGATTTGAAAATTGTTAATGTTTAACTAAGGTTTAGTCCAATACTTAATACCACCATATATTTCTTATATTTTTTGCGCTTAAGCTTAGACTCTTTAGACCATTCTAAATTCACCCAATCAGCAAGGTTTATAGTTTTTCTTACTCTTTAGTGTCTTCCATTTCGAATATCGAAGTTCTAGACACTTCTCAAATGTCAAAAATTCTAACTTGCACAACCTCGTGATTGCGTTTGTGATTTTGGATACATGCATTGTAGCCATTTGTTTGTTTGTCTTGATTTTGTAAAACGTGTTTTTATTGGAAAAGAACAACTTGAAAACTTTTGATTTAAGTGCACATCTTACTTCATAACAAATAAATAGAAGTTAGCAGTAAAAAGAAAAGTGGTACAAAAGGTAGTAAAACAACTCCCGAGATATTCAGTACTACAAATAGTTTCTGAGATATCTCGTCATGAATATGCAGGTTGTATGGGAGGTGCAACGTATACTTGACATTAAGGAACCACACTCCACTACATATAACCTCGGTATTGATAAATAATACTTGCATACCAAATCTTAATTCCTTAGGTATTTTATAACGAATATTAAGGTCATATGGGAGGCTTTCCAATCTCATTCAAATCTTTTCTATGGTATGGCATTGCTCAACGTCGTTGAACGAAATTTTATTTATTTATTTATTATTATTTCATAACGTCTTTGGATTACAATATCCTTACAGACTAATTTCAGTACTACTTACCATATAATTAAATTGTATATAGTTCCAGGCATATACTCAAATAAGATTATGATTTGTATGGGAGGTAACACTCCCATTTTTCCAAGCCCCCCTAAACTTATCCCACAGAATACCGTGAACAAATATTACTTTCGTACCAAATCTGAATATCAGACTACAAACAGTTCCTGAGATGAAAATTTAGGTGCACTTCAGGTTTCATAACAAATACTTTACATTGTGTAAGTTTCAAATCAATCGGATGGTTAGTTTTTGAGTTTATCGCTTTGAAACGAACGGCTCTTTTTTATATATTATATAATATAAAGATTATCTTGATCAAGATTATCAGATAATTTGCAAAAATCTAATTAATAAATACTGTTTTTCAGGTTTGTAAGAAAAACATATTATCATTTTTCTCCTAAAATATAGTTAATTTTTAATCGAAATTAGTTCTTGAGTTACTTATAATATATTTTTACATTCACTTCATGTTTTTAAACTAATAAACAATTTTTCGAAACATGAGCGATACTTTTTTACCAACTTTTGACTTGGAACTTTTTGCAGAGCGGTAATCGAAGAATTACAGTAATATTTGGTTTTAAAAATTTCAGTATAATCTCCTAACAGTTCAATACACTTAGAGCTCCTCAAATAAATCGATACCATCATTAAAGTACGATTCCGGAAGGTCTGCAAAATATGCCTCTACAGCTGCTATAGCTTCTTCGTTCGACGAAATAGCTTTCCACGAAGGCATTGTTTCAGGTTTCGGAGCAGGTAATAGTCGCTGGGAGCCAATTTTAGTGAATACGGTGGTGTCGCAGCACTTTTTGGACGTTCAGGGCATGGTTCATCTTCAATACTTTTTCGACAACGTTTAAATTCCGCAATCCAATTTTTTACTGTTGCATATGAAGGAGCACTTTCACCTAACACATTTACCATATCGGTATGGATTTCTTGTCCAGATAAACCTTTTTTAAATAAATACTCAATAATGGCACGACTTTGTAATTTTTCCATTTAAAAAAACCACTGTGACACGTCAACTTCAAGCAGGTGTTAACGAAGAATGGATTGCCAGATTGATTTAAAACTTCTCTCATGGAATCATACATTGAACATACATTCACTGCTCCACTAGTGCTATCTATGTGTCAGGCAAGTAACTAGAAACCCGTAATTAATATGGTTTTTCAATCCCTTCTCCTACTCTTTCATCCATTCCTTCCTGCAGTTTTTCCTAGTTATTTTCACATTCCTAAGATATTTTCTTCTTCCACACACGATTTAATTCATTTCCCATTAGTTTTTGAATCTACAAATTTTCCAGTTCTCTTTCCATCTCTCACTAAGTTTATTTCCTAATTTCTTTCCTATTATTTTTTCCATTTCTTTCCCATTCCTTTCTTCATTCCAGTATCCATTCTATTTCCCATACCGCTCATAATTTTTGGACACTACTATTTTCCCATTCCCATTCCTTCTTCCCCTCTTCCCTTTCCCCCTTATCCATTATCTTCTCCATTCCTTTCATCACTTATTTAATTAGCTTTTCCCTCATTTCTCTCTCCACCTCTTTCCCCATTTCATTTCTTTCGCATTCTTTCTTCCACTCTCTTCACCATTCTTTTACACATTTTACAAATACTCCTTCCCCTGTCATTGCTGTACAATCACATTAGCATTCCTTTGCTAATATTTCATTTTAGCAATTCATTCCTTTTACCATTTTCAACTAGATTCTTCTTCGAATTTGAATTCCACTCGATTTGAGTCAAACCATCTTAACATCAAATAAATGTTCTACCAAAAAATTTGATATGAAACATACCAGATTTTTAATGTCTCCAGTTGCAAAAAAAAACATAAAACTTAAAACAAAGCACAAAACACAAAACAACCTCATGAATTTCAATGTAAACAAATTGGAAAAAAATTCCTAAAATAACAACAACAAATTTACAAACATCCACTACATCAAAATTGAACCGCAAATTCAAAAGCAAATTTACAAAATAAGCAAACGACCGAAACCAACAAAAAAAAAAAGAACAAATTATAGAAAGAGAACAAAATTTAAATTACTGATATAAAAATGCATGGAAAACATACACGTACACCGACAACAGAAAAACATTATCAAAACACACAAACAATTCGGAAGAAAAAAAACACAAAATTTGAACAATGAACAAGTACAACAAAAACAAGAACCATTCAATCGCATTGAATCGCATTAAAACTATTGCAGATCATTTCAATTCTAAAAATCCAAAAATGCTCAACTCGAATAAAAATGTACATAAACAAAATATTAAAATTTCAATTAAACGGAATTTTTGAGCTGTGTTTACATTTTTTGTATTGCAGATTTTTAAATTTTGTTTTTGTTTTTAGTTTTGGAGATTATGAAAGAGTTATTAAATTGGCATGTACTGTATGTTTGTATCCACCTTGCGAATGCCTCAGCTATGGTAAATGGCCAATATTAGAATTGAAAACATAAAGGGCAAAGCAACAAAGTGAGGCAGCAGGGCACATCAAAATCGAAAGCGCCATGCCATGCGGCATTTATATTCTACATAAGTATATAAAAGGCGAGTCCACTTCTACTTGAGCACATTTCATATAATCTAAAGATGATTGTTTAAATTATTATAGCCAACAATAACAATCGTAAAACAACAGCAGAACACAACAGCATCAATAACAAATGAGCTATGTGCGTGTGGTTGTGTGTGTTCGTGTTAGTGTGTATGTGATGAAGAAGTCTGAATTATGATGTTTTCTTTTCAATTTTCGTCTTTTCTCTTTTTATTGAATTTCTAATGTTTTCTTAATAATATTTTTCAAACCGGCCACAAAGTAAATTGCTAAAGAAATATTTGCTCAAGTTGAAAGGTTGCTTCTGCTACAGTTATCACTTCTGTAGTTGTTGTTGTTGTTATTGTTTCTGTTTGTTGTATAGTGTATAGCTTATGAGTTAATGATGTTACTAATGTTTTTTTTTTTTTTGTTTAATGGTGATGATGTTGTTGATGTTGATGTTGTTCTGTTGTGTTCCACTCGATAATGTTGTTTACGATAATTATGATGATGACGTTCAGCTTTTCAGGTAAATATAAAGTTTTTAAGCTTTATTTATACACCTATCTCTCGTTTTACACGCTACTCCTTTTGCATGTTTTCGATCTTAAAGGGTTTATAAAATCATAATTAAAAAAAAAAAAATTTGTAGAAAATTTCTACTTTTGACTGCAAACGAATTTATTTCTACATAATTATATATCTGGTAAAACTTCAGACGTATACATGCTCTACTATCACAAACTTATACATATGTTGTCCTTTGATAAAATCATAAAAAAAGGGAATTCCCGTTTTAGTGTTCAAAGTAAAATTTTATGAGTCTACATATGAATTAATTGATTTTAAGCAACAGAACCAATATCACCATTTTTTACCTACACATTTTAAACTTTTTATTTTTCATAATTTCGTATTAGTTTTCACAATTAATTATATTGTAAATTATTTCAAGTAAAGAACTAAACAAGAATTATGTTTAAAAACATACTTTTAATTAATTTAAAACTTTAGTTTACCATGGCAAAAGCAAAAATTAACAAAACAGAGATGAAGAGAAAAATTATATCTTTAGAAACAAAAATTAAAATTTTGGACCGTCTATGGTAAGAAATATGGAAATAATAGTAGATGTTGATAAATTTTATTTTATGAATGAAGCAACAATAAAGAATAACGAAGACTTAATTATAAAAAGTGTAGCAGCGGGAATGCTTGCGAGCATGAGTACAACTTCACATGTAAGAAATGTTACGATGGGAAACATGGAAAATAATAATAATAATATGGCAGGACAAAATCAAAAAAAATTCCAATTGATACCCATGCCATAAAAAATAAAGCTTTACAAATTTATGAGAAAATTCAGAATCAGGCACCGTCTACTTCTGCGATTAAAGTGCCTTTTCACGCAAGTCTTGGTTGATTCCAAAAATTCAAGCAAAGACATTCTGTGCATAGTCTAAAATTAAAAGGTGAACAAGCATCTGCTAATTTGGAAGAACTACAACAATATCCACACAAATTTGCTGAAATAATTGCCGGAAAGTCTCACAGTCCTGACCAGGTTTTTAATGCTGATGAATCCGGATTATATTGGAAGTAAATGCCTGAGAGGACCTTTTCAGCAAAACATAATAAGTCAGCTAATCCAGGTCACCCTCAAGGTTTGCAGCATGAAAATGTTGAAATTGTGTTTCCACCTCCAAATATGACTTCTTTGCTGAAACCACTGGACCTAAGGCAGCAAAAGATCGTATAACAATTCTTTTTTTGTAGCAATGCTTCTCGCGATCATATTATGAAGCCATTGGTAATTAGTAAAGCTAAGCGACCACGTTCGTTTAAAGGGATAAATATTAACAATCTTCCCGTTTATTGGAATACCAATAAGAAAGCTTGGGTCACCTCCACGTTGTTCAACTTTTCGTGCCAGATTTTAATCAAAAAATGGTTGCCTTTTAAAGTCTTTCTTGTTCTTGACAATAATCCAGGTCACCCTCAAGGTTTGCAGCATGAAAATGTTGAAATTGTGTTTCCACCTACAAATATGACTTCTTTGCTGCAACCACTGGACCTAGGGATAATTTCTACATTCAATGCATTGTATATTAAAAGATTTAGATTTGTTTTAGATCATATTAGGAAGGATCTCTTTCAATTATTGATGCGCTGAGATAAAACAATCAACGCTCCATTCGTGTTGGAAAGCAGTATGGCCTGGTATATTTAAAGGTGGGAATTATAGAATATCTTTGGAGCAAGAGTATTCTCAGGTAATTGAGTTGGGTAAAGAATTGGGTGCAGAAGGCTCTGAGGATATAGCTGAAGCAGATATTGCTAAAATAATGAAAGATTAGGAATTACATGAAGATGACTTAATTGAAATTGTCAAAAATATTGGTTAAAACGAAAATGATGTTGAATCTGACGTTGAAGAATAAGTATGAATCCAGTGCATTCACAGCAAATGTCGTTTACGAGGAAGAAAATTAGGAAATTATATTCAAGAACATCATCCGACTGTTGAACAAGCTCTCAAATTTCAACGAGATGTTAATAAACTTTTAAGTCAATATGAAGAAGTGTACAAAGATATGACTAAAAATAAAACACAAACTTATTTCAGACTTCACACTTATTTCAGATTTTATTATCCAGTGAGTAATCTGATATTATACAATTTCGTAGAAGAAGACTTCTCGTTGAAAGTAATAGCAATTAAGTTTGATTAAAATTAGTAAGATAAGTCTTATTTATAGTTTTTGTTTTTCCAAAATATTTTTTATTTACATGAAGTGCAATATATTTTTTTTTTTATGAAATAGATTTTTTTAATTTTTTTTTCACTTTACAAGTGAATTTAGCAATTTCTGTGTTTTCTAAGATTTAAATAATATTTTTATATTTTATTATGGGCATTAGTCATATTTTGTGTTCAATAAAAGTCAAAAAGGTTTTTTTATAGTCGTTTTCGTTTTACACGGTTTGCCATATAAAAATTATTTTTTCGATTTACACGGTTTTGTCGGGAACGCATCTACCGTGTAAAACGACGGATAGGTGTAAATAGTATTTAAGTAAAGAAAATTAAATATTGTTTTTTTGCCTTTTAAATTTTTTTTTTTGTTGTTGTTTTTTTTTTTGTGGAATATAATTTGCATGTTTATCTAAATCTAAGGCAGACACATAAATAGATATTGATAAATTTTTCAGTTTCTATGAATTCAATTGAGATTTGCGTAGGTAAAAATTCAATGAATTTGTAAATTTAAGAGAGTGAAGAATGACGTCTGCCAGTTTCTAGTACACGCACACACACACTCACACTAACTTTATACAATTTTAGAAGAGACGACGCAAAAAGCTTTGTATATATATTTTTAATAGCATTCTAAAATATGTCTAAGGTCGTGGTTATACTGGTGTTCGCTGTTCGACGAAGACGTTATCTTTTACTCTCGTGCTGGGTGTAGTGGTTACATTGGTGTTCGTTACAGAGTTACTTTTTGTCGAAATTCATTTTTTTTTTATTACTATATTGTTCGCAATGGCAACACTAAATCGTATACCAAAAAACTTTAAACGATTCTATCAATATGGAAAGTGCTATTAATAGTATACTTGAAAAATTATGAAAATAATATGATTTTTCTTCAATAGTTTTATTAATATTTTTTAAGTTTTATTTAATATTCACGTTTAAAAACTAAAAAAAATCGCATCTTCGCTTTTCTGCATATGAAAATAGTGATGTACAGTTTTGCATGCTTTCCTTCAATTTTACATAAATTTTTGCTCTTTTTTTGTAGAATAACTCAGTGACACCCTGAATACTCGGCGTGCTCGGTGTACATTTTACCCAGCATTTCGTGGTCCGTGTGAAAGTGAGTAAAAGCTCTTTTTCCGTGTTCGGGCAAGAACAATTGCATGGTGTTCGCCGAGTAAAATTTGAATATAACCACAGCCTAAGAAATAATTTATTACAATTACGAAGGGAAACTTTTGCGATGGCAAAAAAAAAATTAAGAAAACTTAAGTAGACAATTTCATGAATAAATTTTGGACACGATCTTTATGATATTTAGGAAAACCAACAAGACCAAGTCCTCGTTTCCATTATGATCCTCTGATGCTCTGTCTGAAACCTCAACTGGTTGCACTGTGCGGCAAAAATCAACTTTTCCCACCCATATGGGTATTTTGAGAAGTGTTTAAGACTGATGTGTGGTCGCTGATTACGAGTCTGATGTAAATTTTTTACAAGTTTTCGAAATCCCATAATTAAAGTTGAATATGTCAAGGAAACAAAATTATCCCAAAATAAGACTTACTTTTAGTTTTAATTACTGAGTGTCTGAAATAAAGTTATTCGTTAAGAAAGTCTAATAATTTTTCAACCTTATACCATACTGGTCATCTTTTCCGTAATTTTGGGGTTTTTTCGATGAAATTTTTTTTTTGGCACGATCCTGAAAAACTAATTACTGGAAAAAGTAAAAACAATCAAAAATGTCCTCCAAAAAGATATGGGGTGGTCCCGGAACTACTAAATGGTTATAGCCTCACCCTTTTTGAGTTAACGATGCCGAACTCCAAAATGCTTATTTCTATTCACTTTTAAGTATTCTATACATTTTAGAAATAAGTATTATATAACATAAAATTAAAAATTTTTTATTTATTTGCAAAATGTTTGTATAGAGTAAAATTGAAAATAAATGAAAATTTTGGTTTTGGGTATCATTAACCCAATAACGGTGAGCCTATGACTAATTCATTATTTGGTGATCCCATCTAATTTTTTATGGGCGATATTTTCTCCGCTAATGTTATACTTACTTTTCTCAATTGTTTGTTTTCTAGGATTGTTCCAAAAAAGCTTAACGAGAAATCACTAAAATAAGAGAAAAGGGGAGTAGTAGTGTCGATGGTGTACGGTTGTAAAATTTTCAGACCTTCGTAACGAATAACTTTCTCCCAGACACTCAACATAAAATGTTTAAAATAAGTGTTATTTTAGTACGATTTTCTTTCCCAAATATATTCAACTTTAACTAAAAGAATATCAAATACTCGAGAAGCTGCGACTGACTTCAAATTCGTAATCAGCGAGCGCAAGTTAGTTTTTACACTATTCCCAAATACTCATCTGGGCTTTACCTGTTGCATAGTGTTATTGTCTAAATGTGGTCTGTTTTTAGTCTGATGTTTTATCTAGTACCCATTTTCTAATTGGTCTAAAGTTAGGTATGAATTTTCATACATATTTTTGAAATTTATTTGGAATTTGGTTTGCTTTTGGTCTAATAAATATATTTTTTTTTGCTTGTTTTCATTTACTTTTGAGTTGTGATTTGGTCTGAATTTAAGTTTTTCCTTTTGTCTGAAAATTGATATGGTATTTGAATTTTGGAATAATTTTTTATTAGAATATCGTGATAATTTTTGTACTGCATTTATTTTGATTTGTGGATCGCTTTTCGCCTGAAGCTTGGTCTTCTTCTTTTCGTATACTTCAGATGAAAATTTTTGGTCTAAAGCTTGTTTATTTTATCTTATTGAATATAAAACATAGTAGTTATCCCGCGAAACCTGTTCTCAGATAAGCACTGAATTTTAGTATGTGTTGCGGTCTGATGTTTGATCTGTCTTAAGTTTGATTAGGGTTTTCGTCTAAAGTTTTGTCTACGTTTTGGTCTGCTCTTATCTTGAACTTTCGTCTACTTTTCTTCAGAAACTTCGTTGGCTTGTAGTCCGATTTTTCATCTACTTATGGCCACAATTTTGGACTGATATTTGGTTTGGTCTATCAACCTTTTGTCTAAAGCTTGATCTGAGTTTTGATCCAAATTTTGGTCTAATTTATGGAATATCGTGATAATTGTTAATCCGCGTTGGCTTGAACTTTTGTCTACTTTCACTCTGGAACTTCAATAACTTTAAGTCAGAATTTTGGTCTATTTTTAGTCTGAATTTCGGTTGATCTTTCGTCTACTTTTTGTTTGGTCTAAATTTTAATTTTATTTCTGGCCACAATACACATTTTTTTATTTGCCGTGGTCTGATCTTTTGTTTATATTCTATCTGAAGTCTGAGTTTCCGTATATTTCCCCTCAGAATTTTTCTTTTAAGTTTGGCCTAAATTTTTATTTGCTTTTGGATTACATTTTCATCTACCTTTGGTATAAAATTTGAAGTACTACAGCATTAAAAATTATTTAAATTTAAAAATATTGTTCATTATTAATGTAAAAGTAGATAAATTGAAATTGCAATTCATATCGACAATTTGATATGGGAAATAAAACATTGAAATTGAACCAATTTACAAGTACTTACACCCACACACGTGCAAAGAAACCAACCATAAATGACGTATTCCGTTGTTGGGCATAAATCTAAACTCACGTACATGAATTAACTCAACAAATCTACTCTCTTCTTTGTGCTTACTCTATACTTCATTCAATTTCATTCCATAGTATTTAACTGCAACACTCAAATCAACTCTCTACAGGGGCAACCCAGTATAGAATTTTTAAATGTTTCTCAGGCGAAAAACCTTCCATAACAACCAATAAACTGATTTCTTTGATTTTCAAAGGACAGGCATGAAAAGTTTTCTTTGCACCAAAATATGCTTAATCGAATTTGGGAGTCCTGCAAATGAACCCTTTGCCTTTTTCTTGTTAAATGAAATATCAACGTCCTTCATCTACCCAAAAATTCTTTAAAATATTATTCGTTTCCGATTCTATATAAGTAATTCGAGTATATTAATACTAACTGCTGAGACAAAATATTCCTAACGGCACATTTTATTCTTTCTTAAATTTGGCCCCATATTAAAATGAATTCTTTAGTTCTTGTAATTGAAATTCTCGGTTACAATTTCAAATATATATGAGAAGCTTATATGAATTTTTGAAACACAAAGAACTACAACTAAGCTCACTGATGAAGAACCGTGGCTGGTTCCGAAACGATCGTCTAATCTGCCTGTTGTAAAGAATATGCCAAAAAGAGTGCACGATTTAAATTTTGTTCTTTTTTGCAGGTGACAGCTTTCAAATTTAACAGATGTCGTCTACAATTATTCCCATTATTAAGAATGGAGCGCTACAAAAAGGAAAAACGCATTATCATTGTGAAAATGAAGCCGAAAATGCAGTGCACTGTAAATGGCCTCAACTGAATGGTATGGATCTAGGCGACATGTCAATTCAACAGAACGCGCCATCCTACCACATCGCGCATGAAACAATCGATTTATTGGAGCATTCCGAGATTCCAATGTCAACTGGCCACTAAGATCGTGCGATTTAACGCCGTGTGGTTTATTTCTTTCGGGTTTTGTTAAGTCCCAGTGCTATGCGAATAAACCACAGCAATTCCTGACCTCAAAGTCGAGATCGTTATCGGTAAGATAGTGCCACATCTTTTTCAAAATGTTATTGAAAATTTCATTCAAAGTGCAAGGGTCTGTGTTCATATTTTAATCCTTACTTAATCGGAGCATGTCTACTTTACAATGCATTTTAAATTAGATCGTGGACTCCAATTGGGACGTCCTATATATACATTCTTGTTATTCTCTCTGGAAATCTTAAAGTTCATTAAACCTATTTAAACAAGATGAACGAACTTGCTAAACTCTAAAACTTATTTTCCAAGTAAAAACACATAAAACAAGAATAAATCCCACCTTTCTTGGTTCTGTCTTATGTGCTACCAATTCGCACACCGAATCGTAATGGCAAAACTTCTTATTACTTCGTGTCGCATTAGTATTCAGCTTGAGAATCAATAATACAGTTCTGTTATAAGAAGCTAAAACTATTCATTTGTAAACTATGGATTTGTTTGCTGGGATACGCACACATACATGTGCACTATATAGATCCACACACGAAAGCAGGCATTCAGTCAGATATAAACCTGAAAGCAAGCTGCGTGATCCTTGACTATGTTCTGTGGCATCATTTAACACGTGATTGATTACCGCTGTCACTACAAATTCTGCTGCTGCTGTTGCTGCTGTTGCTGTAAAGCTGTAAAGCTGTTATATTTACTGTTGTATTCGTTACTGTTGCTGTCATACACAGTGACGACAATGACGAGTATAATGGAAAAGATTACAAATATGCAAAAAGCATGACCGTCATTATTTCCTTAGTCACAGAAACAAGTACACACACACACACTCAACAACACAAATTTACAATGTGTAACACTGTAATGCACATTGGTGTGAGAATAACAAAAGGATTCAAGTGCAAATTTGCAAACTTAAATGTCGTTGTTGTTATGTGAGTTGCTCCTGGTGCATATGAATGCGGTTTTACGTTTATTTCGCTGCAGTTGATGCATGTTGCAAGTTACATCATATTGCTCTTGTTATTATTGTTGTTGTCACTGCCAATTAATTTGCATGTTTTTTTTCCTTCAGCATACATAGAAGGAAGGCAAGAATATTTTGCTCTGCTTGTTTCAGTCTTTCAATTTCTAGCAGTATTCATAAAAATGTTGGTGGTATTTTGTTGGACATTCCCTTGCGCACCTCGCTCATTTTTTCCATAAGTGTGTCAACAATTTTTGTTTAAACACTTGTACTAACTAGTTGTATAGTTGGTAGCACTAGTAGCAACAGCAACAACAACACATTATTTTTCCACTTTTTCCACTCTTTTTGTACGTTTACCATTAAAATATTTCCCTTGTTGACATTTATGTTTCTGAATGCTGCTGCTTGCCGCTGCACTTTACATGTTTCCACCCAGCGTAAAGTGTTTCCTTTTTTGTTACGGTTGCTTTTGTTTTTCTCCTTTTCACAAGCGCATATCATTTCTCATTTCACTTTAACTACAATTTTACAAATGCTATAGTAATAGAAGAAAAACGTGCGTTAGGGAGAAAAAAAAGATTTCCTTCACCTAATGAGTGAGACTTTTTTAATGGCAATGTTGTTCATCGTCATCGCTATCGCCAACATTGTCGTCGTCGTCGTCAACATCATAATGTTAACTCAAGTGTTGTAATGAGCGAAAGGATGAAAGAAAGTTGCAGCAGTAGCAGCCTACAGTAGCAACATCGACACCGACAACATACTCAAGGACGTTACTTGCTCGCTTGCTAGTTTGTTTGCATTTCTCTTCTTTTCCCACTGATCTCACCATGAATTAATGTTTAATTTAGCTTTTTTAATGGCATATCCTGATAAAAGCAAAATATAAAAACTATAAAACAAATGCCCCAATGATGTTGACTACTTTTTGTTAAATTTTACACTTAAAATTTCAGTTTTATTACACTTTGAAAACATATCAACGGAATTATTTTATTATTTGTTTTTAATTTTTAAATGGTTTTACCAAAGTTGCATCAGTATTTAGATTAGAAGAGATTATAGCCCTCAAATTCGTAGTAAAAATTTTGTACACAAAAAACATGGCATAATGCCGTGCATTTTTAATGTTTATTTTACTTTTTTAATCAGTTACCCTGTTACGCAGCATATTACTCTAAACCATGAATACCTCTATTTAATTTATTCCCACTATCAGTTGCATTCGCTATTTTATATTATTCTGTTTATTTGGAAAGGCAGTACTTTTCAGAACATATCTCTCAAAATGACAACAATAAAATGGCTCGGCCATGTTCATTATAAGTCAAAACTGTGATTATTTATAGGTGTAAAAAATTGGCCATGTAACCTGTTCACAAAATCTCAAGTCCAATATCATTTAGCTAAAAATCAGAACAACCATAAGAACATCAATACCAGAAACACAAGTTTCGCTAACCCTAACGGCTCTCCGAAAAGTTCAAAAAACCCAAGTTGGAAGCAGTTTTGTATAGGCAGACAAACTACACACGAGTTCTAGCCAAACTTCTGCCCCTCCTTGTTAAAGGAAGATGAAAGGAAAATAGCAACAGTTCCAGTCACAAAGGCTTGAAAAAGCCAATTTGAAAGGTGTTTTGAAAAGGCAGACAAACTACACTTATCCCTCGATTTCATGTAGAGAAGAATTGAACTAAGTGTTAAACTGTGTAAACCTAATCACAGAATATAATTAAAATTCATGGATATACAATATTATGAACAACCGTGTAAAATGATACAAGGATCGTTTAGAGAAATGGCAATTGGCTCCTTTGATTGCCTTAGTATATTCATAACACAGAGGAACAGTAACTTTGCGCTACCCAGTATACTATCGTAGTCTGCGTCCCGAGATTGAGGAGTCGATTCTGGTAAAATCGTGTTCGCTATTCACGAAGCTGTCGTTGAATTTGCTGGATTATCTATAATTTCCAAAACATTTGGATGAATCGCATACAATTCAAACTTTGATTGTATATTGTCCTTCGGTATAGCAATTTCAGGATGCTGTCTCTCATAGTATTCAAAATTCTACCGACTTAAACATCCTTTTAATGAAACGAATCTCAGCGGATCCTCCTTCCGCCAATATATCTCAACCAAACATCCTTAGAATGGCCCTCTTCACTTAGCGAAAAAGGGAGTGTTCTAAAAGAACCAGCATTGTTGCCATTGGATCAGTTCGCATGGCTTCAGTTATGTAAGCACTGATCAAGCGTCGATTACTGCCTGTTAACTTCTTCTTCTTTTCGCCCAGACTACATTCAATCTAGGTAAACATTCATCGCAGTATTTTTGTGTCCATAGCCTCAAATTTTTCATGACATTCATCTACAGTTCATAAATGCCCTTATAAGTAGCTTTAAATTTTATCTTAGTAGAATAGTTTTTAGTCTTGGGTA
Organism: Palloptera scutellata; assembly: GCA_958295655.1. Lineage (NCBI taxonomy): Eukaryota > Metazoa > Arthropoda > Insecta > Diptera > Pallopteridae > Palloptera > Palloptera scutellata. The sequence goes on along the minus strand of OY282452.1, from coordinate 28,421,819 downwards.
ATCCTTAACTACAACAGTTTGAGCAAACTTCATACACCAGTCCAATCTTCATTCAGTCCAAATTCATCAATATATAAAAGTTTTTCTCACTTACCAGGTTTACAAGTTTTTCTCTATACAATTCCTTTTTCACATTTTTCTTATCATTACCACTTTCATAAATCAACCAAAAATGTAAAGTTCAACAAATCATTCTCAATATATTATATTTTTTTTAATGAATTACGAAACGAAAAATATCACAACCAACTTCAATGAAAGACTTGAACAATGTAAAAGATCAGCGAATTCATAAACTTTTCCAATTACTTAGTTGAATTGAAGGGTGGAAAGTTAAATAAAACTTTTTCTATGTAATTTCACCGCTTTGAGGTATTTTTGAGTTTATTTGATATCTACACACTCATTCGTTCATTGCTTGTCTCTAAGAAATCTGATTTGAACGCTGCAGTTCGCACTCATTCGCCAATGTAAACATTTAAAAATTACTTTTAATTTCATTGCTCTATGTGGAGAAACCACTTTAAACCACTTATTTAAAGCTTTTCCCGGAATTAATTACATGAGCAAGAAAGAGGAAAAACGTCCTGCCTTAGAAAGCTGCGAAATTAAAAACTAAACTTACTCATACATACACATGCATCCCATTACTGTTATCATCCAATAGCAATGTGAAGTAAGGAGTTAAACTTAAGAGGAAAACATGGCAAAAAAGGGATATATGAAACCAAAAATGCCGCGCGGGACTCTTTTCTATTGCAGAGATTTCTTTATAATTCTAGAAAAGTTTTTATTTACGCATTATAAGTTCTGGGTTTGTTTACATAAGTGTGTTGTTGCTTTGTGCCGCTGTGTGTGTGTTAAAAGTACAAAATGTTATTAAAACAAAACTGAATTAAATAGCATATAGAGGGCATGTTATATGTATTTAATTTTGTTGCTCTTGTTGTTGATCTTGGATGCTGTGAAGTATAGGTACTTAATGCTATAGTATAAAAGTAAAATTTCATACAGAAAGTCAGACATTTCTGTTGCGTATTAATGTTGGAAATAAAATTGCATTGAATAGTAAATATTTCTCATTGAAATTATTTTTACTTATATTGTTGATTATAAATAGCAGAGGTACTGGTACAAATCTTAAAATAATTTTCAGAATTATACCTAATTTCAGGAATGGTTTTCTGAAAATTTTACTTTAGTTTCTATTTACAACCTTTCCATTCAAAACAATTGAGAACAAGATAACAATAAAAAAAAACTAGTAATATGTTATCACAGATTAGATATATACATATAAATCTCAACATAAAAATTAAGTTGAGAATTACTTATTAACAAAGTGAGTCTATATTAACTACTACTTACCACTGCAATATGAAACGTCCTAACACACAAAAATTTTGTTAGTTTACCATTTAACCCATTTTGAACATCTGTCCGATTTTTCGTATAGCAACTTTGAAAATTTGTTATACAAAAGTAATCACTGTTTAATATTTCAGCATATGCCGGCTGTAAAACTGCTTTTACAGAGTTTAAAATTATTAACTCTCACCTCGTATAAAAAATATTGAAAGTACATTTAAATATTTTGCATTTATTTGCTTACCTACTTAGTTGGCACTACAGCCGATGATCGGCCTTGGCCGCCTCTATAACACTTCACAGAGTGGCCTCTGTCATCCATGCACTGGCGTCTGTTGGTAAGGCCAATAAAACAGCAGGTCGCCCTGTACCTGGTCTTTCCACCGGAGATTATAACGTCCTGTTCTGCGTGTTACTCCACCGTGGCTCGAATAAAACACCCTTCTAAGCGATACGCTTTGTTCCCTTCGCCCAACATGACCCAGCCAGTGAAGCCGCTGGATTTTTTTGCGCTTGACTATATAGGCATACAGCTCGTTCCATCTTATTCGATACATGTCGTCCACGCACATTGAACCATAGATCTTACGGCGTATCTTCCTCTTGAACGCTCCTAACAGTTGTATACTGAGCTCGTAGTACCACCTGTTGGCAAGAGTAAATCTCCGCTTGATCTCAAGGCTGACATTATTGTTGTTGTTAAATGAAATCATTGACAATATAAAAAGTATAATTGTCAACAGTGACATTTTGTCCAAGAGGCTGTGTCTCTTTGTTTGTTGAGACAGGTTATTTCCTTTTGTCCTCGTTCATCATTAGACCCACTCGACGAGACTCCCTTTCCAGGTTGGAGAATGCTGCACTGACTGCTCGCGCATTGGGGCCAATGATGTTAGTATTATCAGCGAATGTAGCGAATGCTAGATCATGTTAACCTTGTAGAAAATAGTGCCAGAGATATCGATGTTTGCAGCTCGAATTATTTTCTCTAGCATGAACTTGATGTTACTCAATCTTGATAAATGTTTATGACAAGTTTATGACATTTCCAAGCAGACATCCTATGTCTTCTAAATATTCTTTACAGAATCAGACTTTGAGTCATGTATTGTTATTTGCTGATCTTTAGGATTTATTAAATGCTGGTCAAAAGAGTTTAACGACCCTTATACAACAAAAACGCTATTTACTTCACTTGTTAGGCCCATCCTTGAATATGCATCTCCTGTCTGGAATCCTCAATACAACTGTATAAGTAAGATTGAGTATCATTTTTGCACTGTGGATTTTTTTTTTTTTTTTTTTTAATATACAAACGAATCCCAACGGACCCTCCCCCCGCCCAACACGACCGTGGGGCGCATCCACATAACGTATGGATCGGTGACCGACGCAACCGCTTTACACGAAATGAGCTGCGTATATCCAAATAGGCATTCTTGTTGGAATCCTCTTTTGAATCTTCCACCGAATGAACATCAATTAAAACTTATTAATCTACCGACATTGATTGGCAGAAGAAAACTGCTGAATATAACATTTCTTGTGAGGCTTTTGAATGGCATTTTAATTATCTTCGTATTTACTAAACGAAATAAACTTTAACATACCCTGTAGAAGCTCAGGTTATTTTAATCCTATTAAACTTAGCATATGCGGAACAAACTAACAAACCAACTCAAAATGATCCTATCCTTTTCGTGAAATATCTAGAGATTTTAATGAACATTATAATCTTTTCAACATTTCTGATTCTCTGGAACACATCAAAACAAATTTACTTATCATATTAAATTGATAAACAGCTAATGATTTTATATCTGTAGTTGTAAAGAATTTATACGCGGATACACGCGACTCATTACATATTTTCGTGTAAAACGGTTGCGTCGGTCGGACTGGGGTACGTTGGAATTCGGAAATAAAAAAAAGATTAAGAAGTCGCACGATAGGGAGTTATATTGTCGGAAGCCTCTTTTGGTATCAAATGGCGAGGATAGGTCTGTCCCAATTTTCACTGCGCTGGTGGTGTCGGTCAGAGTTATTTTGCAGGGATACCAAAATCAGACAGGGCTATGTACAAGTGATCCCTGCTGTTGAAGGGGGCTTTATAATCGACGAATAGATGGTGGGTGTCGATCTCTTTTTCTCGGGTCTTTTCCAAGATTTGGCGTAGTCTGAATATCTAGTCGATGGAGGATTTACCAGGCCGGGAGCCACACTGACAATGTGCAATCAGTTTGTTGACGATGGGCTTCAGTCTTTCGCACAGTACGCTGGATAGAACCTTATATGCGTTATTAAAAACCCTTATCACGCGGTAGTTGGCGAAGATCGTAGAATTACCTTACTTATGGATTGGGCAGAGTATACTGAAGCTCCAATCACTTGACATGTTTTCATTCGACCATATTTTGTATAGAACTTTTTATGAGCTCTTCCCTTGCAGTATTTAACAACTCAGCAGGCAGGTCATCTGCTCCTGCAGCCTTATTGTTTTTCAATGGATCTATGGCTATTAAGACCTCCTCATAGTTGGGCAGCAGTACTTCAACGCCATCAGTGATTAGGGTTTCCGGAGCATATTTCCCAGTAGTGGGTTTATTACCTTCATCGCCATAAAGCAACTGCGATAAGTACTCCTCCATATCCTTATAATACCCTGGACATCTGAAACCAGATTTCCGCCTTCGTCCTTGCAGGAAGAGGCACCGGTCTTCAAACCATTATTTAAGCGTTTTAGTGTTTTGCAGAATTTTCCGACTTCGTTTTTTCCGTAACATCTAGATATAATTAAACTCCATCTTTCTGCTTATATTTTCTTGCGCCTGAAGAGACGATTCTCCTCCCTCCTCAACTCTCTGTATCGCTCCTTAGCAGCCCACGTTTCAACTGACTGTAGGGTGGCTCTTTATACCGAATTTTTCGCTTCAGTAGCATCGCGACACTCTTGGTCGTACCACATATTGCACCGTCTAGCCGTACGCATTGAGCAGGAAATATGTGTCCACTGCGTGGATATATCATTAAGTTGTGGGGTTTTTTGCAATAGGAGGGCGACGAGTCCATTGCTGAAAGCTTCGGCGATCTGTTGTGATTGCAGCTTTTCGACATCCAGCTTTGTCTTTGGTACGCGATCGGTGGCTTCGTCGTGGAGACTGAATTTTCCGATCGTCGGACCAAAGAGACTCTTCTTGCCCACATTGGCATTAAAGTCGCCTAACACGATTTTAATATCGTGGCTATCGAACGCTGCTCATAATTTTTTTCGATTAGTTCGTAGAAATCATCTTTGGTCGTTTTGTGGTTTTCATAGGTCAGGGCATAGACACAAATTAGGCTGATGATGAAGAATTTTGCCTAGATGCAGATAGTAGCTAGGCACTCGTTCACGGGAGTGAACTTCGAGGCTACGTGACGCAGTTCGTTTCCGACCACAAATCCAACATCAAATTCCTGTCTCGAATCAAGAGAGCTTTAATATATATTACAGGATGCTAATTTGGAGCAACCCTGTACCGTTCATCGCATTTCCTGTATAGCGGTGATGTCAGCTCGATATATCTCGAGGACATCTACCAGCTGGATAGAGGCAGCTTGCCTGTTGAGGGTTCGGACATTCCAGGTGCATATCCGTAAATTATTGTTTTTTTGGCATTTGCGGAGGTCGTCAACATTAGAGGGTTTCTTTATCCAAGGCTTTTTCTGAAGATTTATTGGGAGATATTTTTAACGTGGTGGGTTCCAAGCTCGATGCACAATAGTTCATTCAGATGGATGTCAGTTCGCTATACAGGAAGCGACACGAGGAAGCTGTATGTCGACTTGTGACGGAGAAGCGCAAATATGTATCAAACATGGACTCACCCGTGTGACAAACTTTACCTTGAGTTCTCAGCCATCAGGCCCATCCATTTATTTATTTATTTTGCATTTAAAATGTGGAATTGATCATGACAAAATAACACACTTGATGTACAAATTATAAACTCGCTGGTCTTCATATATTTTTACAATGACTACATTTACTTTTGTAAAACAAAACATTTGCGTGCATGTTGCATATTTTCCACCTTCCGTTAAATTTAACTTTTAAAATAACTTTTTAGTAATATTTTATCCCAGAGAATACTTATTGCCAACTAAGTTGCGTATGAGTAATTATGTTTCTTTTCACACTTGGTCACCTCATTTCCTCGGAGTAAGCCAAAAACTTTTACACTCTCTAAAATTCACAACATATTTATAAAAATTTTTTTGAGTGATGAATATACTTATGTATATATGTAGAAAATATATGGAATCTATATAAATATTCAAATTCGAATTACCGCTTCTGGTACCTGTTACAAATGGGTTAACAGCTCTCTCAAGATTGACGTAAGTAACTTTAAGGTTGAATCATCTCGCCCAGTATTTCATGCTTCCTCCTGTGTAAACATTCACAAAGAAGATATAGTTAGTTTCTATTGTATCGTATACTTTGTCTTTGCCTGCCATAACAGCTGATCGTGAAGCATCGGATAAGCATGAATTGACCTTATTGCACAAAGAAACTAATTCTAAAACAAATCTTTCAAAAATATAAACATATTTCCCTACCATTACTCTTCGCGGTAAGAACCCCTTTTCTTTCTACCACTTCTATCCTAATCCACCCCTACGATCACCAGATAACATTGCGCGTCATTATTGGCATTTTGCAGACCATTTGATTTTCACATACTACATATATACTTACTATATACAGTGCTTTTCGCTTTAAACGAACCCGCTTAAAACGGGTTTTATTTTTCCAATGTTCTCGAACACGGGAATTTCCCTAAGTTTATTGTTTGTGCATGTGAAGGATGCAGAGGAAAATTACAAAGTTATAAAATGGACGTAGTAGTATTTGGAAAACAAAGAAAGTATTTTTCTTTAAAAGAGAAATATGCAATAATAAAACGCTTACAAGAAGGTATAAAACAAAAGCAATTATGCCAAGAAATGGGCCTCAGCAAGTCAGCAATTGCTACAATATAAAAAAAATACCTTCTTTCATGGAACTGGATCATTGCCTACTAAAATGGTTTACTCAGAAAAGAGCCAATAATGTTACTATAACCAATGCCGTGCCGTTTTACAAGCGAAAGCAGAAGAATATGGAAAAAAGATGAATTACTGCGAATTTAAATGCAGCGAAAGTTGGATTGTTCGATTTAAAAGACGCCATAACATAACTAGCGGAAATATAGTTGGAGAGGCGGCTGAAGTCAATGTGAATGTGGTCAATGATTAGTTGCAAAATAAGTGGCCAGAAAAAATTTTAAAGATGGGGACATATTTAATGGCTCACTCCTAATAATACACTGCGCTTCAAATATGAGACCTGTACAGGTGGAAAACTATCAAAGGAACGACTAACAGTGCTCTTAGTAGCAAATATGACGGGTACGGAGAAACAAAAACTTTTAGTAATCGGAAATGCAAAAAATCCCAGGTGCTTTAAAAACATTAAAAAATTACCTGTTAGTTACCAGTCTAATAAAAAGGCTTAGATGACGTCCTAAATGTTTACAAAGGAATTAAAACAGTGGGACAATAATTTACGCCGTGCGAATCGAAAAATTATACCACTGTTAGACAACTACCCAGCTCATCCGGATATAAAGGACTTAGAGTGCATTAAATTAGTGCTTATGCCTCCAAATACAAGTTCAGTTTTACAACCTTTTGACCAAGGTGTCATTCACGCATTGAAAAGTAAATATCGCTACTTCCTTCTCTCAAAAATGGTTAATGCAGTTGATAAGGGTGAAGATAGCTTCAAAGTTAGTATACTGGACGCAATAAATTTGTTGCATATGGCATGGTTAAAAGTCAGCAAAACAACAGTTGCTAATTGCTTTCGGCACGGCGGATTTACCACGAATGAAGATGAGTTCATCTCGGATGATGATCTGCCATTAATAGAATTGCTAAACCAACCAATGGAATCATTTACAGATGGTAATAAAAGGGGTTTACTGAGTTGTCGTACTTTAAATTAACCTTCATTATTTGATTTACAGTAGGGACAGAAAGCTTCAACGATTACATATGTTTTGTTGATAACCTTGTAACTACAGAAGAATTGTACGACGAAGCTATTTTGCAGTCAGTTTGCGCTGGTGATGACCATCTTGACGACGATATGGGCTGCGAAAAGCCAGTCCCAGTCACAACTGCCCTGGATGCAATATGTAGCGTAAGCTATGTAAGAAATTTCATTCAGTCACGCGACACTCCACAACAAATTCTTGACCACTTGGCTCATGTGGAAGCGTATATAAATCAAACTAATTTTGGTACTAAGCAAACTAAAATAACTCATTTTTTTAAAAACTAGTTTTCATATTAAAATATTCAAAACTTTTTTTAATAAATCTACAAAAGAGTTAATATATGCATGTACATATACATAAATGGTTTCGTTAAAGTCTTCATTTAAAGCGAACTTCGGTTAAAACGAACCATTTTGCCCAGTTCCTTGAAGTTTGCTTTAAGCGAAAAGTACTGTATGTATGTATTACGGCGTCCCAAAATTTTTTTTTTACACGCAACAAAGGCGAACAATTTATTTATTAGTTTCATATAAAATAGTGAAATCTTTTACAAATTTTTCGGGAAAGTCCATTTTCTGCTATACTTTATTCGGCAAAGTTGGTCAGAATTCGACAACGAATTTTCCTGTATTTGTTGCCCCAATTTGTACATAGATACGAGTATGTATATATGGTATGTACATATATTGTATTGCATAAGCGCGCGCAATATATGTAGACTTTGATGGCATTTCTTTCACAAACAAACAAACAAGAAAAAACACATTTCAAACTTTCAACTAAATATGGTACTTATTTTTGCAGCAAAGAGAAGATAAAGCAATTTTCCACGTCAAACTACTTATTTAATGATAAAAATACAGTAAAAATATCAACAATGTTTTGCAATATAAATTCATTCATACTAAGCTGTGCTCAATTTTCGATCAGAGTGATACAGCCGATACAGTCGACGATGGTGAGACAACGGCAATAAAGGCAGCCAGTCAGAAATACATGAACCTTTACATGTAATGGCATGAACCTTTAGGACATTTTCTGGTAAATATAATACAATTCTCAGTTATGCATTCAATATAAAGAATTCATGTAAAATTTTAATGAAATCATGAAATTTTTCTGTTTGTAAAAATATTCTAAATTAACAATGCATTGAAATTACCTTTATTCTATTCTTCATTGTGGGTAAGATTTTCCACCAAGGCTTTTAGTTAGCTAAACTTATATAGAATAAAAAAAAATTAATGTATGTAGCAGCAGCATGAGCTCAATTGCGTTTAAATGCGCACAGCACAAACTTTTCTATAAAATAAGATTATAAAATTATTGTACAAGTTTTCTGCTTTTAATGTCTTGTTGCGGAAAATTTCTTTAAATGCTTTTTTACAATATTTTTTGTTGGTTTCTACTTAAGAAAAACAAGAAACCTTGATAGTACTATAATTTTTTGTAGGTATTGATTATTTCATTTTTTAAACAATTCTGTTTTGTTTAGTATTTGCTTCATATTATACCACATTGGTTAAGATGCGGCTGGCACATATCCTTTACAGACACAGACACACACACAAACACACACACACACATGCAAACACAATAATGAAAGTGGGCAACTGGCCAATGTTATTGACACATGATTTAAGTAAAGAGGTCAAGTGTATAAATAGTGTAGGGATTTTTCTTCGCTATGAAAATATATCAGAAACAACTAAAATTTAATGATTATGCATAAAATGATTTAATAATAATTTCGAAATTTGGAAAAACAAAAATAATAATAATATTTCCATAACCATTCATCCTTTTTTTCGAATAATTGGCAGTTTGTTAAACCAATATTGGCGTTATCAAATATGCGTTCATATATAATTATTTAGATTAATCGTTTGATACTCAGACGTTTGTCTAGTTTGCTAATTTATGCTTAGTTTGTGTAGATAAAACACAACAAATAATACAATCAAAAATCTACTGAAGTTCTCATAGCCACAGTTTTTGAATACAATATCATAAAACAATTAAAAATGCAACAACAACAAAATTAACGCAACACCTCTTGGCAGGTAATGGCAAACATACAAGAGTAAAAATTGCCAATGAAAAGCTTTTCACTTCGCCATTCGGATTCGGCATCAAACTGTAAGTCCCTTCCATTCATGTACAAATATAACACGCACAACATGAGTGGATGCGAAAAGCTAGGCCTTTGGCGCTACATGCGGTCATAGTCGACACTGATAAACTGAAGTTCATTGTGGTAAAGGCATAACACTTGCCACAATGGCTGCCTATCTCTTTATCGGTGTCCTGTATGATCACATTCACTCTCGCATTCTCCCTTCTTCTTCCTCTCACCTATCAATCTTCCTTCCATTCAACACAATGCTCTGCTTTCATAGGAGTACACCCTGTGTGTTCAATTTATCAATAAAAAAAAAAACATAACCCCACAAAAATTTGCAGATCTGAGTGGCCAGTCAATGTCGCCATATTTTCACACCATACGTCCGGGGAATTTGCATTGCAAAAACTGCATGGCATGGCACACCGTCTTGTTGAAACCAGTAACCGTTCAGACCTTTATCAATATGCTTTGGTTCTATTGCACTTAATACGGAAACAAATGGGACGCAATGTTTCCGTATTAAAATAAATAGTATTGTCAGACGGTGCTTGTTGGCCACGATATTTTCGACGATATGCACGGTGAGTTAACACAACTGAGCGACTATTTTCAATATACAGCGTCCCGGTTTCAACGTGAAACGATTCATGGTAAAAATTTTACTGAATTGACGTTTCAAAAATATGTTTGATCAATTCATTCGGCTGATACCATATATGTTGGAATTATTAAATTTTTACATACATAAAAGATGACGCATGTATAAATATTCAGATCGTAAAAAATGTGCTAAAAAGATAAGTTCATTATAATAAGTTCGATACACACTTTCGTCACACCATGAATGGGGAATTGAAAACCACCAGCCAATCAATTACATTTATTGAAATCTTTCCAGATACCTACTCGCATCTGGATTAATACCGTTTGGTAATTGAAAAAAGATTTGAATCTTTCAGAAAAACTGAAAAATGAGCAATCTTAATTATTGATAAGTGTCAAATATGTAAATAACTAATATAAAAAATGTCATTTGCAAACCAACTCACAACGATTTTGAATTTAAAAAAGACCAATCTCAAATCACAAAGATTGAGAATTGAACATTAATGACTAGAATTTGTGAAAACTCTTAGATTTGCATCAGCAACTTTTCTATCATCTCACAATGATTATAAATTGGAAAACACCAACCAATCTCAATAAGCGATATGAAAAAGATTGCAAGCTTTCATCTACATATGTAAATCAAAATGATTGATAATTTTTGCTAATATTGAAATGAATTTTAAACTATCAACGGTGTTGAAAACCCCTAACCAAATACGTGTACATATTTAAAAAAGATAAGAAAGTAAAATATCTAATGCGTTTTAATTAGGTAGTGCATACCTAGTAAAAAATGTGTGTACAAAATTAGTAATTACTTAGGTGTAGAAAATCACATTATTTTCACTCTGTTTTAGTTCTTCTAATTATGGCAATTTAGAATATTAAAACAAGGTCAATTAAAAAATAAATTATTCTACTTAAATGAAGCAATTAAGGAAAGTAGTAGGCAATTACTTTTCAATGCTCTTCAATGGAAAATTCTGAGCTATAAAAGCTAAATTTTAAAAGAAAGTTAAAATAAATCGTATCAAATGTGAGCAATCGGAATGTGGACGTCGGCAAGCGTAGCAAATAAAAATATTTGGCAAAAAAAAATATAAGTAGGTTCTTAAGGAAAATGAGTGCATACCAAAATCGTAAAATTTATAAAATATTTCAGAAAATAAACTCACGACAGTTTCTGGAAGTTCTACCCCAGCTTTGACAAAATGGAGACTAAAGTAAAACAACGCTCAGCTACCGGAGAACCAATGCCACTTGTTATCGACTGCATTTATATATTTCACCGCTACGAAATTGGCATTCGCATACTCGGTTTAACGCCAAATAAACGCAAATACTCGTACCTATGCGGTATATATAATATTCTGATGACCATTTTCATCGCGAGCTTTACCCTGCATCTCATGATTGGTGCGGCTATAAGCGACAATGATGATGATTTCTTTAATAATCTAACGATGGTCATAGCGGCCGTAGGGTGTTCGACCAAGCAGTTCATTCTCCGTTGGAAGCTAATTAAAATGCAGGAGCTAAAACCGCTATTCCAGCTGTTAGACTCACATATACGCACGGCCGAGGAACGCGCATACTTCAACAATGTCTGCTGGAGGCAAACTAATTTTATAATGATCTTCTTCACGGTCTCCTATTTTACTGTCTGCTTCATGGGGCTCTTTCTTATTTTGCTGTCTGTGGGCATTCTCGGTAACGATTGGTTTCTAATGTATCCCGGGTATACACCCTTCAATTGGCGCGCGAATATATTTGCATATGGGAGCGTGGTATTCTATCAATGGTCGGCTGTGCTCATGCTAGTTGTACAGAATTTAACGAATGATCTTTATGGGCCAATAACTTTATGCTTATTTGCTGGCCACGTACGAATGCTGGCAATGCGTGTCTCGAAAATTGGCTACAATGAAACGAAGATGGCTGAAGCGAAGGGAGCGGAGAAAGAGACGCAGAAAAGTAGTGATGCAGAAAATAATCGTAAATTGATAGAGGGTATCGGAGACTTTCAGCAGCTGATGAAGTAAAAATCATGTGTATTTCAAATAACCGCCAGTAAAATGGACCGGTGAGTAAACAAAAATAATAATGTATTTAATTCTATATACTTTCAGCATTTACACGCGTGTTCAGGATATTGTTTCATGGGGCATTTTTGCCCAATTCGCGACCTTCACCTTCGATATTTGTGTTGTGCTCATTTATCTCACCTTCTTTGCAGATAATTTCTTAGCTTATTTATATTACAGCTTGGAAATTGTCGCCATAGCTGTAGAGCTATTTCCATGCTGTTATTATGGAACCATATCGCATTATGAATTCAAAAAGCTACGCTATGCAATCTTCTCATGCAATTGGATCGTTCAGTCGCATGAGTTTCGCAGCAATATCATCACATTTTCTGGGCTGGCTTTGCGAGAGGTGTCGTTATTTGCCGGTGGTTTTTTTGGCATTCACTTGAATTCATTTCTGGCGACTATGAAAATGACTTGGTCTTTCTTTACGCTCATCCACAAGATGAAGAGTTAAAGAGTGCAGAAAAATTTTTGGATTAGAAGACGAACAACATCGAGACCTCTAGGAAGACCTCTAGTGAGATATTTGGTTGTATGGAAATTTTGTTACTCTGGTGGACCGAAATTAAACTAAATTTAGTACTATTTACCAGGATTGAAAATTAAGTAGAAAAGTTAATTAGAAATTTGTATTCTTATGTAGAAGAAAATTTATTATTATCAAATATTTAGTAGAAAATTTGATTGGAAATGTGAACATGACACTGTTATATAGGAATTATTTAGAACAAATTTAGTACTGCTTTTATTCGCATCCAGGGACCTGCCGTTTTATACCAAATCCAAAAGACGAAGTTAAAAGATATTTTTTAGGATATTTTTACCCTGGCAGATTGGTCTGCCATTGCAAATAATAAATTTTAAATTCGTATTTTCTATTTAATGGACTCTGCTGAGTCCTGGTGCAATAGCATACCAGTTATGGCACGGAAAACAGATAAATTGAGTACACTTTTACTAAAAACTTAGCACACATTTAATAGAAAAATGAACATAAAATAAAAGAAATTCTAGAAATTTAGTAAAAATTTAGAAAAAAAAATATATTGAATGTTATTAAAAGTTTAGAAAAAAAATATACAAAATAAATATTTAGCAGAAATTTATAAACATTTAAAAAAATTTAGTACCTACAATTTTAATATCTAATTATTGAAAATACAGTGTTGATATAGACTTATTAAAAATTTGTTAGATCATTTCTTTTTAAATTAATAAAAATCAAGTAGATCAAGTATATCAATTTGTAGAAATCTACTAAAAATTTGGTAGAAAATTTAATAAAAACAGCATGAAAACTCTTCTGTACCTTTACTTTTAAATGCCGAATAAAGCCCTTTTTATTTATTACTACCTCCGCGGTTCGGCCGCGAATGCAAAATACTTAAATGGAATCTATACAATTTTTAAATTTTCCAATTAAATAAATTAATTTTAATTTCTTACTAACAAAATTAAAACGAGTAGTGGCACACGAGATGTGAACTATATTTTTTCCCCAGGTTGCAAGCTGCTCAGACACATAAGTTATCGTTTCTTACTGTGTAGTTCTAACCTTATTTAACTTAATTTTTATTAAAATAACCCTAAAAATATGCTCAACATTTTTTATGACTAAAAAAATTAGAAATATATATTTTGTGTTGTTTTTGTTTTTGAGGAAAATTACCTCTTGCCACTTTTTCCTTTCAAAAATTTTTAATTCACAGTATCGCTAAAAGTTCCACTTCTAAAAACAAAGTAGTGTAATGTTCCAGAAAATTAGTAGGAAAGTAGTGGAAATAGTAGTGGAGTTGTAGTGGAATAATACATGGAGCTGCACGGAATACTGCATCAAAATCAACTATCCCAAAGTAGTAGGAAATAGTAGTAAAAAATAGTAAGAAGAAAAGCAAGAAAAAAATTTTATAAGAAAAATAGTACTAAAAAGTGTTGGTACTTACAGCAGTAGTAGAATTAGTAGCATAGTAGCCCTGGCACAAAATTAATCCGTTTTCATTTAAAAAAAAAATTTTTTGACAATCTCTGTAAAGAATTTTTATTTCAAAAGACAAGAAAAAAAAAAAACTGATTGAAAACTATGACATGGGAAGTGTGACATGGAAATTTATGAAATACCCTTCAGTAAAGACGTTATAAATAGCAAGGAATCAGAAAAATTATACGTGACTCGGCGTTTTAAAAGTATCATAAATCAAAAGAAAACTTGCTTTTAGTTTGTTTGTGTTTTTAGCAATTTATAGTATAATTGTCTGTAGAACATTTGCCTCGAATGTATTAACCCATTAGCATCCTCTCTTATAGGACTTTTTCAGATAAAATCAACTTTTTGTCTCATTACGAGAATTGACACTGTGTTAATAAATTCTAGAAATATGTTTCCCATAAAATTTATTATAGGTTACTAGCTACAGAAGTCTAGAAGCTTTATTTTGGTAAAAAAAACTAAAATTGAAAATAATTTTCGTAAAAAACATTGGCCCGTTCTAGCCTAGACAGCCCCTAAAACCAAAACAATAATTAAATGTAAACTTTTAAAACGCCGAGTCAGGTATAATTTATTTTCGTTACTTCAATTCACTTTCAGAACATGGTTATTTAAAGAAAAGATTTTTGTAGAAAAGTGTAATGAGCAAATTATGTAATTCAAATTTTTAAATAATTTTTTGGAATAATGTAAAATTTGAAGAATAACCTCTGACCTGAATATACAGCATTTTAATGATTGTTATTGCTTAATTGTAATCAATTTATTTGGTATAAATGCCATATATCTGTATCGGTAATGCTGGCATTTTAGATTCTGGTATTTTCTTAGATCTAAAAAAAGATAAAAATTTTAGTTTTCTTATTACCTGCTCACTGTCTTTACACCTTCTTCATCTTATCATCGCACAAACAACCTCTCGATGCAGACGCATACTTTTACATACAAAAATGGATGGAGAATATAGGATTTCGCGATGGAACGCCAAAATAAGGTGACGTAAAAACAAGGAGTTGATAGCCAACGTTCTCTTAGAAGAGCACAGGGCATTGTTTGGGCTGCGGTGACGTTTGCCGGTTAGCGCTTATGCTCGATGTCAAAGTGAAATATTATCACAAAATACGTCGTCAGAATGTATTATAATGGTTAATAAATATTAATGAACAGTGGGTAGAGCTCTAGGCTTTCACCCAAAAGAGATTGGGGTTCCATTCCCCTCCTCGTCTGGTGGTTCTAGCGATATGAAGTGAATGAGAATTATGAATAATAATGCGATAGAAAGAACACCACTTGGCAAGCATTGACGAAAATACCACGTGATAAAAGCTGTGGTCGCTGTGGTGTGGTGGTAGTGCGTTGGACCGTTACGCAAAGTATCCGGGGTTCGAATCTCACCATAACAAAATCAAAAATTAAGAAAAAAACATTTTTCTACACGAAACCACCTTTTGGCAGGCTATGGCAAACCTACAAGAGTAAAAATTGCCTATGAAAAGCTTTTAACTTCGCCGTTCGGATTCGGCATAAAACTGTAGGTCAGTTCCATTCATGTACAAAAGTAACACGCACGACATGAGTGCAGGCGAAAAGCTCGGCCTAGGCCCTCCTTGGGCTGTTGTGCCATTAAAAGAAGAAGAAGATAACAGCTGTTCGGAACCGTTGTTCTACTGTGTGGGACCTAGGTGTCTTACACTACATCCACTTAACCATTCTGCTATCCCCATATATGTCCAACGGACTGAGTATTATGGAAAGTCTATGGTCAAATCTAATCTACAAAAAAGGTCTCAACTTGAATATTTTATATTTATATATGTCATAAAGTAATCTTGCAATTGTAGCGTACTTTACCCAAACCGACTACTTCAAATTCATTTAAAGTTCGATACTTACATCCGAATAATAATTAAAACAATTAAGTGTGAACACAATTTAATTATACCCTAATTAGTTGAGTACAACATAATTACGTAAACAATTTGCTTCGCTCAATTATTCTATTTAAAAATAGAATAAGAGAAAAAATACATATGTGCGTGCATACAGACATGCATAATGAGTAACATCTGAAGAAGACATTAATACAGAAACTTTATACTGAGCTTAAAATACATACATACTACTGTGGGCAAAAGTTAGTAAGACTTTGTTCATAATTTCAAATTTTTTTATTCATTCTTCCAAATCTATTTCGTCCCCTTCAAAGTAATCCCCCCCGGCCACAATACACTTGTGCCAACGTTTTTTCCAATTCTCGAAACAGTTGTTAAAGTCAATTTCCGGAATAGCCTTCAATGCGCTTAGCGATTCATGTTTAATGTCTTCAATTGACAATTGACTCAAAACGGTGTCCACGAAGCGGTTTAAGTCAGGCGAATAGGGTGGTAGGGTGGTTGCGGAACGATATCAGTCGAATTTTTGGCAAAATGGTCTCGTAAAACCAATGCAGTGATTTTGGAACCAATCGTGCATTCACTCTTCTTAGACCCAATTGATGTTTTAAAATGGTTTTCACTGATCCTTCCGATATTCCAACGATGCCAGTAAGGTCTCTGACTGTTAATCGTCGATTCTCGAGCACCAATTCCTTGATTTTATTGACGTGTTGATCATCAGTTGATGTTGATGGCCGTCCTGGACGTGGTTCGTCGTCGACCATCTTTGAACAATTTGTACCAATCAAAAACACTTGCTCGCGACATACAATTATCACCGAAGGCCTTTTGCAACATTCTGAACGTTTCGGCACCAGAAATTTGATTCCGCGCACTAAATTTAATGGAACTTCTTTGTTGAATAATTTCACTCATTGTGAAAATCGCCGAATGCACTTTTTGTACTTCAGAAAGACAAGCGTATACTAAAATTACTTTTACTTTTAATGGCACAACAGCCCATGGAGGGCCTAGACCTAGCTTTTTCGCATCCACTCATGTTGTGCGTGTTATATTTGTACATGAATGGAAGGGACCTACAGTTTAATGCCGAATCCGAACGGCGAAGTGAAAAGCTTTTCATAGCAATTTTTACTCTTGTAGGTTTGACATTGCCCGCCAAGAGGTGGTGCCCGTGTAGAAAAATTATTTTTTCTACTTTTTTTTTTTTTTAGTTTGCCTGTGCCGAGATTCGAACCCCGGACACTCTGCGTAGCAGTCCAACGCACTACCACTACGCCACAGCGACCACTAAACACTAATGATTATTTTGATGTGACATTTGGCACAGATGTCACCGACAGTCATACCAACCTTAAAAAAATAATATTTTGATGAATGGGTTCCGCGCAAAAATTAATTTAAAAGTCTTACTACTTTTTGCCCACAGTAGTACACCTCTACACCTCAATCAGGAGAATAGC
The DNA here is from genome assembly GCA_958295655.1 of Palloptera scutellata. NCBI lineage: Eukaryota > Metazoa > Arthropoda > Insecta > Diptera > Pallopteridae > Palloptera > Palloptera scutellata. The sequence continues at coordinate 28,404,196 of OY282452.1, read as the reverse complement.
ACAACTTAAATGCTTAATAAAATATGTATGATTACACTGCACAACAAAAATGCATTTTATGTAAATAAGTAGTGTTTGAGTATTTTTGGCCGCAGTCAGGAATCTGTAAAAATTTCTTTCGGGTCACTTTATGTTTCATGTATCCCAGTATAAGTAAATATTAATTTTTTTTTTTTTTTTTTTTTGTAAATTTTAAATATTTGGCAGATTTTGTGTTTTTTTTTTCAATTTGTTAAGGTAGCGATTAACAGATGAGTATTTGTCTGCTTTTTTAAATTTAGATGAAACATTAATTAAATTTGTATTTGAATTAATTAATTTTTTTTTTTTTGAACACGAAAATTTAAATTTTATTGTGGTTTATACCAAAAAAAATTAAATTTTATGAAATTAAAAAAAAAAAAAACTGTTACCTGTTTACCCGGGTTGTACCCGGATATACGAGGTTTTCAAGTATTACCCGAGTGCTACAATAACGGGTACCAGTTGTGCTCCGGGTACGTGAGTTTTCCCAGGTACCCGTTTGCTATAAGAAATATTTTTTTAAAATAAAATACAAAATCTTCTACTGTCTATATACATATATATGGTATGTGTACATATATATGGTATGTGTACATATATATGGTATGTGTACATATATATGGTATGTGTACATATATATGTATTTACCGAGTAAACTCCTAAACGACTGAACGGAATCGAATAAAATTAGTAATTAAAAGTAGTAGTAGAAAAAGGAGTAAAGTTGTAGAAATGGTAACTGAAAATAGTAGTAAAAAGAAGTAGGAAAAGATAGTAGAAAAATTAAAAAGAAAATAGTGGTACCAGAAATAATAGCTTCTAATTCTAACCAAATAGTCATCATCAACATCAGTTGTACCTGAAGTTCACTCACTTATTATCCACAATTGTCAGGTACCCGAAATTTTCAGATACCCGGGTACCCGTTCACTGAAATGGCCGGGTTTTCGTGATATAGTAGTAGTTTCATTTTCAGGTAGTAGGTACCCGAATACCCAGGTATGTGTGTGTCCCGGTATTACCCGATGGGTATATAAAGCACTAATGTAGAATGAAACCATAAACCCCTACCGAATCAAACTTTCAAAATATATGTATAACATGACGTGATCAAAAAAAAAAAAAGTTTACTGATTCAGCAGCTAAAAATAATGCAGAAAAACTCGGCCACAACGCAGATACTATTGTGCTGTTGTACAGTGTTATTTAAAAGGGAACAGAACTAATAAACTTTTCCTAATTTCATATGCTATAAAAGTGCATATATATAAAGATTGAACAATTGAATTTGGTTATTGTCAAAGTTGTAGAGTCTGATACTAAAGTTTGGAGTAAAATTACGTATCAGGAAAAACACCACACAAATACTTCGACTACTACATTCCAAGTACTTTACATACGGTGTATACTAGTACTTACTTTTAAAAGATCTAATAAAATACTCCACCATGCTACACAAAATCAATTCCATTGCAATATTCGAACGCTATGAGCTCTCATGGAGATTTCTCGGCGTGATTACCAGTCAAAATGCAAGTAAATACCTAAGCAGACTAATCGATTTGCTAACTACTGTGTGCGTCACAATTTTATATCCATTGCATTTAATTTTTGGCGCTATCGTTAGCGAAACTGAAGATGATATATTTAGCAATCTAACAATTGGTGTAGCATGCGTGTCCTGCGGTATCAAGCAATTTATATACCGGTGGAAGATGCAGGAGATGCAGAGTGTCAAAGAGGCATTTAAAAAGCTTGACGGGCGCATCTCCAATGCCGATGAGCGTGAATACTTTGAGAAATCCATACGACAGCCATCGAATTTCATGTTGGCTTTCTTTTTCTTCGCATATTTCGCCGTGGGTTTCGTTGGCATTCTGTCGGTGATTGTGTGGGTATGTGTGCTGGGCAAGGAATGGCGTTTGTTATATCCAGCATATGTTCTGGTGGAATGGCGTACATCGAAAATAAATTATATTTGCGTAATGGCATACCAATCGACCGCTTTAATTTGGCAAACGTTACAAAATTATGCAAACGATGTTTATGGCCCATTGATTTTTTGCATGTTTGCGGGGCATGTTCATATGTTGTCATTGCGTATTGCCAACATTGGATATGATACGCAGCGGAGTGCCGATGAAGTTAATCAGGATTTAATCGCTTGCGTAAAGGATTATAAGCAACTAATGAGGTTAGTGTTATCGCAATTGCCGAGAACCCCGTTAATTACTAATTAAATATTATGTATTTGATTAATTTGTATAATTTTTAGCATTTTCCCCAGGGTCAAGAGCATCGTCTCCCTCAGTTATTTAACACAATTTGCTGGAGTCGGTATTAATATTGGTATTGGTCTCATTTATCTGCTCTTCTTTGCAGATAATATTTTTACTTATGTTTATTATACCGTGCACCTAGTAGCGATAGCTGCTGAGCTATTTCCTTGCTGCTATTATGGCACCATATTGGAATATGAGTTTGAAGTCCTGTCCTATGCAATCTTCACAAGCAACTGGAACGGGCAGTCGCGTACATTTCGTCATAATCTGTTGATATTCACGGAGCTATCGCAGAAAGAGAGAGCACTGTTTGCTGGTGGCATGTTCAAAATTCATTTGGCTTCATTCTTGGGTACTTGCCGGTTGGCGTATTCTTTCGTTACGGTCATGCAGAAAATGAAGAGATATTTGTACTGAAATACTTATGAAATACTTAGAATATGAAATTAAGGAGAAAAAAATTCACAGGCAGAGTATATGCTATTTTCATACATAGAAATCATTGTTCAATGTTCGTTTATTGAAATAAAACTGTTGACGTCATGAATATATTTCCTTGAATATAGTGCCACGATGTGGGCGTGGCACTTCCCCTTTTTTGCGTATAACTACGGAATTACTTACAAGAAAATACTGAGATTTGGTAAAAAGACGTAAGTGGAGAAAGCCCTGCTACGAGAATAATATATGTGGGGTTAGGCATAAAATACCAAAAATACAATATACTTTTATGGTAAGTAGTTTTTGTAAATGTATGCACGGTGTTGGGGATGGTTGATGTTGGAGTAATTTTCGTGCTGCAGAGGAAGAACCTATCATTTCTACTAATTTTCTATTAACACATACATATATTCTACAGCTATTTCTCCTACTTTTCTATTATTTCTTCACTACTATTTCAACCACTATTTTTCAAATAATAATTTTAAACTATTTTCCACTACCTTTTTACAACTATTTTCTTGAACTTTTTCTATTTATATTTGCTACTAATTTTCCCATTACTACTACTATTTTCTTATACTTTTCTACCACTTTTTCTCTTACATTTTTACTAGAGGTAAGTGGTGAGTTATGCATCGGGTTTTGTTTTTGGGAAAAAGATACAGGTATCCCTCGTATAACGCGGTACTTATACAACGCGTTTTCGATATAACGCGATTAGAAAAAATTCGGTTTCAGTACAACGCGAAATTTCGACTTTTATAACGCGAAGTTGACAAAATGTATGTATAATATAAATACATGCTGGTAATACTAATTGGTGTATGTACATATTCATACTTTTTTTTTTAAATAAAAAGGGAATTACCCATTATTGCTTTCAAAACATGTGTTATCGTAAAACAAAATGATATCATAAACTTGTGAATTGAAAACTATCATTACAGCGTGAACTTTTGTACATATAAGATGTTTAATTGGGAAGGATTTTTTTGAAGATTTTTTTTATTATTAAAAAAATTTTGTTAGCTATGTGTAGTGGAGAAAAGATGGATTAGTAAAGCAAAGTCTCTCGGATTAAATGAATCCACAATACGCACCATTAAACAAAATGAAAATAAAATAAGAAAATCTGTTATGGTTGGGTCATCAATAAGGGCAAAACGAGTTGCACGTATGCGCAATGTTTTAACAGAAAAAATAGAAAAAGGTTTGATGTTGTGGATAGACGACTGTGTTACAAAAAAAATGTCGCTTGATACAAATGCCATTAAGGCGAAAGCTCTTAAAATTTATACACATTTAAAAGAAAGTAATCCAGATGCAGTGCAAGTAACCAAAACATGTGAGCAGGAATTCTTAGCTAGCAAAGGCTGGTTGGAAATCTTTAAATCCCGATTTGGATTACATAATATTAAACTTCAAGGCGAAACTGGATCGGCAGACATAAAAGCTGCGATTGCTTACCCTAAAACTCTTGCTAAAATTATTGAAGAGGGTGGTTATAAGAGAGAACAAATCTTTAATGCAGACGAAACAGGTCTAAATTGGAAAAAAAAAATGCCGCGTCGGAAATACATCTCAAAAATGAAAAGGTTGCACCAGGTTTTAAGGTCGCAAAAGAAGAATTACTCTACTCCTCTGTAGTAATACATCAGGGGACTATATAACAAAACCTTTACTTATAAACCGCTCGTTAAATCTACGAGCTTTGAAAAACATTGATAAATCCAAGTTACCTGTTTATTGGCGGGCGAATAAAAAGACTTGGGTTACAAGCAGTATTTTTCGCGATTCGTTTTTTAATTGCTCTATACCCGACGTTAAAACTTATCTGAAGAAAAAAAACATCGATTTCAAAGTGCTGTTAATACTAGATAATGCGCCAGGACATCCAAGAGACTTGAACCATCCTAATGCAGAAATAGTTTTCCTACCACCTAATATCACGTCTATCATTCCGCGATAGGTTTAATATCTACGTTCAAAGCATATTATATTCGGCAAACATTTCAACTTATTCTTGACAAAATGGTTTCTAATGCTAACATGACAGTAAGAGAATTTTAAACTGCATTGAAATTGTAGAATCATCTGTTAAAGAATTAAAACAGTCCACGCTAAAGGGCGAATGAAAAAACATATGGCCGAAGGCTGTTGCAAAAGATAATGCAGTACCACCATTAAATGTGAAAGTGAGCCGAATATTACCGGTAGGTCAACGTTTCGGTGGAGAAGGCTTTAATGATATGAACGAAGATGATATTTATGAAATTATGAAAGAGTTAATTCAATTAACAACTGAATCTCCAACCGCGCCAAATCTCACTCATGAAAGTAACGACATCACTTCGGAAGAAGATATCTGTGAATCAATTCCATAATTCACACTAAAGCGCATACGAGAGGGCATAAGTTGGACTGAAGAAATGAAATCTTTCTTGCTAATAATGATCCTTCACTGGAAAGATCCAGCAAAATAATATGGCAAAAAGATATTCATTTAGCACCTTATTATGAAAAGGATCTTGGAAAAAAAGACAAGCAAAGACTGATAACTCCTCCCGCCCAACACGATCGAGGGGCGCATCCACATAACGTATGGATCGGTGACCGATGCAACAGCTTTACACGAAAATATGTAATGAGCCGCGTATATCCAAATAGGCATTCTTTACAACTACGATTATAAAACCAGTGCAAGAATCACAAGGTTCTACAACTAGTTTTGTATCCAATAGCGTCTATGTTGAAGAAATATCGTCTGATGAAGCTATTGCACACCCAAAACTTTCAAAATTTGCACGAAATGTGATGTTTGAAGACAGCGATACAGATTAATTACTTAACAACAATGAAGTGTGAAATACACATTTAATTTTTTCAGTTTGTTTTTAAATTTTATGATATGAATTATTCTTTTTTTGTTGTTTTTTGAATTTTGTGATATTATCTTTATTTTGTGTTCTTAATTTTATAACAAAGTCTAAATTTTAGTTTTAAGTTGAAATATATATACGTCTGTTATTTAGTATGAATTTTATTTAAAATAAAACCTATTGGAACATAACCCTCAAATTTATATGAAAACTAAGTCTTACATAACGCGGATCACATAACGCGGAATTTTCCTGGAACGAAACTACCGCATTATACGAGGGATACCTGTTCTATCAAAATACTATAAAAATCGTTTTTTGCGCATCTGAATATAGTATAAATAGTACGATTAAAAACACAAATTTTGGCATTCCATTACTATTACTTGTTGGCCCGAAAGACAGTTTTTGTTTTAATTTACAAAATCGTTTGGTAGTTATGCACCATGGCTTAAAATTAACGAAAACGATATAGATATTGTTTTCTTAAATAGAAAGAATAAGTAATGAAAAATTTATTTGTTTTTCTTTGTTTACGTACTAAAAAATTCTAAAAAATCAAAATATTTGATTACTAAAATTGGGTGAGGTTAATTCTACCAATCACTCCTCTGCGCATTGAACGCAAGTGTTTCATCCACGATCGCATGTATGCGATCGAGCAATGTAGCAATGCTTCTGCTCAAATTCTTTGGCATCGAACCTTTACAAATCATGCAGATGTCTTCTACTTCCAACACAATGGGCTGGTGGTTCTTTGACAGGCTCTTCTGTCTTCTTTGGATATTTTTTCGCCTCTTTCTCTAGCTTTTCATCAGAAAGTAAATTTGCCGCATTCTCAGGCGAAATCAGACTGTTGGTCTCCACTGCCTTTTGGCAACGTTTTGATTTCTTTGCCTGAGTGTCATGCTACATAAGAATAACCTAGTGTATAAAGAACTATTTTTAAATGGCTTTTAAGGCTGAAAACTATGAATATTACGTATTGCACAACTCCCCGCAAAAGTTATTGCCCAACTCCTCGCTCTCTACATTTGGCAAATGAACATATTCAAAAATTAAGTAAAAATGACAGAAACAATTTCCCAAAAAAAGATTTATAAAAAAAATTCACTCACTATCGGGAAAACAATATGACAGTAGTTGAAATTTTGAGTATATGAGTAGTTGTGCAAATGTGTGTTGCACAACTCCTAATGTTGCGAAACTTCCCACTCCATTTTCTATTACATTCCACTACTATTTTTTGACTAAGTTTTGACTGTGAACTAAGAATGGTTGAAATGAAAAAGTAACGTTAAAAATTGCTCAATAAAAGCCTAAAAATAATAAATAGCGGTTCTTTAACAATTTATTAAAAATTTAACTCTTAAAGACCGTTTAGGGCTTAGGTCTTGCTTTTCGCATTCTCCATTCATCGTGTGCAAGTTGTGTCTACACACGAATGGAAGTGATCTACAGTTTTATGCGGAATCCGAACAGAGAATTGATTTTTTTTATATATTTTTACTCTTTATGGATTTCCATTGCCTGCTTGGAAGTAGAGGTTCCGCAGAAGTCCAGCACACTATCAAGTACGCCACGGCTACCGCGTAGTAAGTATATACCACGTATATTTATATTTAATAGCCTTATGTAATGATATCTTCCGGGTGTTTTGTAATAACCTACAACCATTAATTAAAGAGCCCATTCAGTGTATATTAGGAAGTCATTATAAAATATAATTACTGTTTTCATCGCTTCCGTTTAATCGAATTGCTTTGCATTGGATATAAAAGCCTTACATAGAATTTTCAATATCTACTGTAAAAACATTAATACGACAAGCAGCTCCTGCTGGCTGTTGAACAATTCTCAAGTGATAAATTGTAAAGTTTTAAACAAATTAATTTATTCATTATTTCTCAGATATCTGAGAGGTTTCTACGAAATTTAAGTGCTTTAAAAAATGTTACCCAAATGTGATAGTGTCGCTGTGCTCAAGCGTTACTTTATCACTTGGAAAATACTCGGTTTTGATACCACTCAAAATCGTTATCTCTGTGGTCTTTACGATGTTATACTCTCAATTGTTGCAACTATGGGCTTTCCTCTGCATCTCATGTTGGGCGCTATCTATAGCCAAAACCAAGATGAGCTCTTTAGTAATCTGGTTATCGCTACATCGAGTGTAGCGTGCACCATCAAACACGTAATATATCGCTGGAAATTGCAACAAATGTATGAGCTAAACGATATATTCGAGCAATTGGATGATCGTATACAATTCAATGAAGAAAAGCAATACTTTCGTAATGTGATGCGACGTGAAAGTTATTTCATGATGAATTTCTTCTTTATCATCTATGGTGCCTTGTGTGGAATAGCGATTCTCACCGTTCTGGTTGGGTTATTGAGCAACGAATGGAATCTATTATATCCCGCATTTGTTCCATTCGATTGGCAGTCTTCTATATGGGTTTTCATATGTGTTGTTGCCTTTCAATTTTTCGGCTTAACTATGCAAGTTATACAAAATCTTTCTAATGACTTATATGGGCCTATAACTTTTTGCTTATTTGCGGGACATGTACATCTGCTGGCAGTGCGTATTGCCAAAATTGGCTATGATGAAGAGAAAAGCGACGAGCAACATTTAGCGGAGCTGGTCGACTGCATCAAGGATTATAGGAAGTTGATGAGGTTAATGTTAAATACATTGAAGCAAATTTATTTCCTATTAATTTCTATATTTTTAGCATTTATAAAAGAGTTCAAAATATCATATCGATGTGCTATTTTACACAATTCACCGCTGTTGGCTTAAATATTTGCATCGCCGTTGTCTACTTACTATTCTTTGCCGATAATATGTTCGCTTATGTCTACTACACCTTTCATATTATTGCCATCACAGTAGAATTGTTTCCGTGCTGCTATTACTGTACCATATTGGAGTATGAATTTCATATGTTACCGTACGCGATCTTCTCGTGCAATTGGCCAAAGCAGCAGCGCCCATTCCGTCGCAATATCATTATATTTACTGAGCTGACGAAGAAGGAGGTGGAATTGTTTGCCGGTGGCATGATGAAAATTAATTTGGGCTCATTTATTGTCACTTGTAAAATGGCATATTCTTTTTTCACCGTCATAAAAGGCGTGAAGTAATTGTAGATTAATGTTTCAAAAATCATATTAATTATATTTGTGTTATGTAAACAAAAATCGGATTTGAAAGTAGAAATGTAGCAAAATGCTGACTCATCATCTGATGTGAGAATGTTAAATTGTATTGTAGATATTTTAATGCCGTTTCTGAGTCAATGTTAAGTCTTGTTATAACTCAAATACGAAAATTTTGTATACATACTTTGAAGGTCATTAGTATCAGATCGTGAACCATTCTAATTTAAGTACTATTAATTGAACTTTGATATTATCAGAAATAAATTCAGAGAAACTTTGCACTAAAAGTAAGTACATAACAAACGGAGCAATTAATATTAAATTTGAAAGGGGATATTCCATTTTGTAAATCTCTCACCGTTAAGCATAAATTTAGTTCGTAGTTCCATTTTACAATTATAAAACTCATCGCTAATGAGTATTTCCATACACTCAACATGGCTAAATTGAATCCTCTATGAACGCAGATCATATTTACGACACCTAATTGTGAGCGTTAGAGATTTAAAGACAACCGTTGCTCGATCAAAACCAAGGAACCCGCAGCAAAGAGAAAAATTACAGGAAGCCAAAAAACAGAACCTGAATTGGATCATTTACACAATGTATGGGGTTGGGTAAATGTGATGATTGTAATGTTAAGTGTGGCAACACTAAAGCGGAAAGCGGAATCGCAGCTGCTGTAACATATTGACAAACAGATGGCGCTGGGTAAAAAAAAGATAAATGAAAAGTAGAGCAAAACATGTTTAACATAAACGAAAATTATAGAATAGAACATTCAAGCTAGCTCTGCATTTATCGGCTGCATTTATATAAATGGTTTAAATTCAATAAAATTCGATTGCATAACAACTAAAACCCATTCATTGTCATATATCATATAGATTTTTTTTTCTTTTGTTGATAATATGTCAATCTTTATTTTTCTTCGTCAGACAAGAACCGCTATTTTTTAAAATCTACCGCGTAATTATCAATTATTGCGCTTTTCGTCCCTTCCTTTTTCTGACATTTCGTTAAAAGTACTGCCAGATATAAATTTTAATACAAATAATAGTAATATACTAATGGCATTGCCCACATAGAATTTCATGCTCGACGACTTTTATACATTACATATAAAACTTTATTTCAATATAGTTTTGAAGGAAATAAAAGCAGCACCAACCTATATGTATTTATTCAATAAAATCGGTTCTATGTAAAAAAATTACATTTAAAAATATCTAACCAATATTTCTTAACAATACAGAACCAAATACTAGCTAGTCCATATCGGTTCGAAATTGTTTAACAATATCACATGCTAGCCCGACATCGTTCAACGATTTCCGACATCTCGACCAGTGGGAAAAGATGGAGCCGATATCGGTTTTGTATGCTTTACTTACTTACTTTTAATGGCACAACAGCCCATGGAGGACCTAGGCCGAGCTTTTCGCATCCACTCATGTTGAGCGTGTTATATTTGTACATGAATGGAAGGGACCTGCAGTTTAATGCCGAATACAAACGGCAAAGTGAAAAGATTTTCATAGCAATTTTTACTCTTGTAGGTTTGCCATTGCCTGCCAAGATTAATTGCCGTGTAGAAAAATTATATTTTCTTTTTTGATTTTACCTGTGCCGAGATTCGAACCCCGGAAACTCTGCGAAGCAGTCCAACGCATTACCACTACGCCACAGCGACCACCTCGGTTTCGTATGCGCTCCAACTTATTTTTTCGACCGGGAAAATGTTCCTGATACTCGATTTTTATGCCCAGATTTGGAATTGCCAATGAGAATATGAGCGGTCAAAATTTTATAAACCTGAGTCTAATGTCTTAGGCTTGTCTGCTAAAGCACATTTTACTTTCACTTTCAAACTAAAAATCTGAATCTGGGATTGGATAAGAAAAGTAGGCACAAAATATTTAATTGGAGATGATTGATTTTAGAGTAATTTTCGTTCTGCAGGGAGAGATGCTACTATTTCCACTACTTTTCTATTAACACATACATATATTATACTACTTTTCTATTATTTCTTCACTACTATTTCTACCAATATTTTCAGATACTAATTTTACAATACTATTTTCAATTACTTTTTTACTAATATTTTCTACTACATTTCTACAACTTTTTCTTCGACTTTTCTATTTATATTTCCTACTACTTTTTCCGCTACTATTATATCCTATTTCTATTTTTTACTACTTTTCTATTACTTTTCTACTAGTGGAGAGTGGTGCATCGAGTTTTTTTTTGGAAAAATACCTTAAAAATTTTTTTTTGCCCATCTGAATATAGTAAGAATACTTATAAATAGTACGATTAAAAACACAACTTTTGGCATGAACAGTTTGTTGAAATTCAAACCGATTCCGTTACTTTTACTTGTTAGCCCGAAAGACTGTTATTTTTAATTTTCAAAAACAAGAGTGAAATGAACGAAAACGGCATGGACATAGTTTTTTCAAATTGGAAAAATTCAGTTAGTTTTTCTCTGTTTACGAACTAAAAAATTATTAAAAATCAAAATATTTGCTTACAAAAATTGGGTTAAAACCGTAGTGAGATTAATTCTCAGAATCACTCCGATTCGCATTGAATGCAAGTGTTACATCTACGATCGCATGTATTGCAATAGACTGCATTGCTTCTGCTCAAATTTTTTGGCATTGGACCTTTACAAATTAAGCCCAACACCGATGGGCTGGTGGTTCTTTGACAACCGCTTCTTTCTTCTTTGGATATTTTTTGATCTCCATTGCCTTTTGGCAGCATTTTGGTTTCTTTGCCTGAATGTCATGCTACATAGGACTAACCTAGTGTAAAAATATGCTAAACTCACTAAGGAACTATTTTGAAATGGCTTTGAAGGTTGAAAACTGTGAATATGGCGTATTGCACAACTCCCACAAAAGTTCTTGCACAACTCTCCACTCTCTACATTTTTCAAATGGCCACCGCGCCATCGAAACATCAAATTTTCAATATTTTGTATGTACTCACCTTTGTGACCATATTCAAAAATTAAGTTAAACAAAATTCACCCACTATCGGGAAAGCCATTAAGAATGCGTATTGGCGCGAGTAGTAAAAAGTTACATCTTATCGTGAAAACAACAGTACCTGTAGTTGAAGCTTTCAAAACTTTTGCCATATGAGAGATATTGGTGTGTGCAACACAACTCCCCACTAATATTTTCTATTACATGCCACACTTTATTTTTGTATTAACTATGTTTTTGAATTTTTTTAAAAAGTGATACAAAGATGCATAAAAATAGGTTTTTTAAGTACTTATGTATTGGAGGCCTGGGGCGTACGACACTAGGTAAAGTTCGTGACAGTTACAGGTGCGTCCATGTTCGATCCTTGCGCTTCTACGTTTCAAGTCGACACACAGTCTCCTCGTGGCGTCCCCTGAATAGTGATCTGACAACCGTCAGTAAGCTAACTAATGTGTGCGGCGAGGTTATCCATGGCTTTGAATGAACGGTTGTGTGTCGGACTTGGAACCCACGACGTTAAATATTTCCCAATGAATCCTCAAACGAAGCCTCGGATATGGAACCCCCCCCCCCCCCCCCCCCTAATGTTGACGACTCCCGCAAACACCCAAAGGACAACGATTTACGGATATGGACCTGGAATGTCCGAACCCTCTACAGGGAAGGTTCCTCTATCTAGCTGGTGGATGTCCTAAAACAATATAGAGCTGACATCACCGCTATACAGGAAATGCGATGGACGGGACAGGGTTGCTCTAGAAGAACATCGTGTGATATATACTACAGCTGTCATGCGTCGAGATACGAATTTGGTGTTGGATTTGTGGTTGGGAAGAGACTGCGTCATCTAGTCTCGAGGTTCACAGCCGTGAACGAGCGCCTAGCCACTATCCGCATCAAGGAAAAATTCTTCAACATCAGCCTAATTTGTGTCCATGCCCCGATGAGTGAGAAGGATGAAACGACTAAAGAGGATTTCTACGAGCTCCTCGACAAAACTTATGAGCATTGCCCCACCACGATATTAAAAATTAAGAGCCTCTTTGGTCCGACGATCGGAAAGTTCAGGAGACTGATCGACTTCGCTGCCGCACGAAACATGACAGTTAGTAGCACCAGATTCCAACATAACCACATTGATCGCGTTGTGATCGACGGAAAGCACGCTTCCAATGTAGTAGACTTATACACAATACGCGGTGCAAACATCGACTCAGACCACTACTTGGTTGCAGCCAAGGTCTGCACACGTATATGTGTAGTAAATCGCGACGGATAGGTACAAAGAGAAAACTAAATGTCGAAAAGCTGCAATCACAACAGACAGCCGAAACTTTCGCCAACCAACTCGCACTCCTCCTATCGCAAAACACCCCTCAACTTCATGATATATGCGCGCAGTGGATGCACATTTCCCACTCTATGCGTACGGCTGCCGAAGAAGTGCTTAGCTACCACCGTCGACAGAGAAATATGTGGTACGACCAAGAGTGTCGCTGTTTACAGAGTCACCCTGCAGTCAGTTGCAAAACGAGTTGCTAAGGAGCGATACAAAGGAGGAGGGATGAGAAACGTCTTTTCAGGCGCAAGAAAAGAGATGCGGAAAGACGCGAGTTCAATGATATCGAAATGTTGCGGGACAGGAACGAGGTCCAAAAATTCTTTGAAAGAATAAGACGCCTGACTGATGGTTTGAAGACCTGGGCCTCTTCCTGCAAGGATGAAGACGGAAATCTGGTTTCAAATGTCCAGGGTATTATAAGGATATGGAGGATTACTTATCGCAGTTGCTTAATAGCGATGATGGCAATAGTCCCGCCACTGCGGAATCCTCTTCGGAAACCCCAATCACTGACGGCGTTGAAGTACCGCCGCCCGACTATGAGGAGGTCCTAACAGCCATCGCTCGGCCGTAAAACAATAAAGCTGCAGATGCAGATGGCCTGCCTGCTGAGTTGTTTAAGACCGGAGGCGAAGAGCTCCAAAAACTCATGCATGAGCTTCTATGCAGAATATGGTCGGATGAAAGCATGCCAAGTGATTGGAACCTCAGCGTACTCTGCCCAATCCATAAGAAAGGTGATTCCACGGTCTGCGCCAACTACCTTCTTAATATTGCATATAAGGTTCTATCGAGCGTACTGTGCGAAAGACTGAAGCCCATCGTCAACAAACTGATTGGAACTTGTCAGTGTGGCTTTAGGCCTGGTAAATCCACCATAGATCGACACCCATCATCTATTCGTCGATTATAAAGCCGCCTTCGACAGCACGATTAGGGACCACTTGTACGCCGCAATGTCTGATTTTGGTATCCCTGCAAAGCTCATTAATCTTTGCAAAATGACACTGACCGACATCACCAGCGCAATGAAAATTGGGACAGACCTCTTCGCGCCATTTGATACCAAAAGAGGTTTCAGACAAGGTGACTCCCACTCGGAGAAAATAATTCGAGCTGCGAACATCGACAACTCTGGCACTGTCTTCTACAAGAGTGACATGCTGCTAGCATATGCTGATGATATTAACATCATTGGCAAAAACGCTCGAAAAGGTAAAACCGCTGCAAAAACATGCCGAAAAATTTGAGCGGTTTATGGTGAAGATGATGTGAGTGAACCCCGGACCCAGGAGTAGTTTGCGCAATTCCGTTCCGGAAATTTTGATATCAAAGATGCACCTCGGTCTGGTCGGCCAGTCACTGAAAAAGCTGATGAAATTTTCCAACTGGTGGAACAAGATCGACACGCAAGCTGTCAGGAGATAGCGGAGGCACTAAACCACAACCACATGAGAGATCTGTGGGTACCAACATCATCTTGTAACGAAAAACCGAGGATACCTTTTATATGTAATTCCTAAAAAAAAAATTTTTATAACATAACAGCCCCTTGAGGTCTTAAGTTTTGCTTTTTGCATCCTCCATTCATTGTTTTTTGCGGAATCCGAACAGAGAGCTTTTATAACTTTTCTTGGGCAATTTTTACTCTTGGAGGTTTTCCATTGCCTACCTGGAAGAAGTCCAGCACACAATCTACTACACCACTACTGTGTGGTATATACCGCATATATTTATGTATATTTAATAGCTTTATGTAATGATGTCTTTAGGGCGTTTTGCAATGACCTACAACCATTAATTAAAATGTCCATTCACTGTCTATTAGGAGGTCATTATAAAATCTAATTACCGTTTTCATCGATTCCGCTTAATCTACTAGTATTTGCTTTGCATTGAATATAAAAGGCGTACATAGAATATTCTATATCTACTTATTTAAAAGCGAAGCATCAATAGGACAAGTAGTTCCAGCTGGTTGTTGGACAATTCTCAAGTGATAAATTGCAAAGTCTTAAACCAATTAATTTATTCATTATTTCTCAGATATCTGAGAGGTTTCTACGAAATTTAAGTGCTTTAAAAAATGTTACCCAAATGTGATAGCGTCGCTGTGTTCAAGCGTTACTTTATCACTTGGAAAATACTCGGTTTTGATACCACTCAAAATCGTTATCTCTGTGGTCTTTACGATGTTATACTCTCAATTGTTGCAACTGTAGTCTTTCCTCTGCATCTCATGTTGGGCGCTATCTATAGCCAAAACCAAGATGAGTTCTTTATTAATCTGGTTATCGCTACATCAACTATAGCATGCTCCATCAAACACGTAATATATCGCTGGAAATTGCGACAAATGTATGAGCTAAACGATATATTCGAGCAATTGGATGATCGTATACAATTCAATGAAGAAAAGCAATACTTTCGTAATGTGATGCGACGTGAAAGTTATTTCATGATGAATTTCTTCTATATCGTCTATGGTACCATATGTGGAATAGCGATTCTTACCGTTCTTGTTGGGTTATTGGGTAACGAATGGAATCTATTATATCCCGCATTTATTCCATTCGATTGGCAGTCGTCTGTATGGGTTTTCGTATGTGTTGTTGTCTTTCAATTTTTCGGCTTAACTATGCAAATTATACAAAATCTTTCTAATGACTTATATGGGCCTATAACTTTTTGCTTATTTGCGGGACATGTGCATCTGCTGGCAGTGCGTATTGCCAAAATTGGCTATGATGAAGAGAAAAGCGACGAGCAACATTTAGCGGAGCTGGTCGACTGCATCAAGGATTATAGGAAGTTGATGAGGTTAATGTTAAATACATTGAAGCAAATTTATTTCCTATTAATTTCTATATTTTTAGCATTTATAAAAGAGTTCAAAATATCATATCGATGTGCTATTTTACACAATTCACCGCTGTTGGCTTAAATATTTGCATCGCCGTTGTCTACTTACTATTCTTTGCCGATAATATGTTCGCTTATGTCTACTACACCTTTCATATTATTGCCATCACAGTAGAATTGTTTCCGTGCTGCTATTACGGCACAATATTAGAATATGAATTTCATATGTTACCGTACGCGATCTTTTCGTGCAACTGGCCAATGCAGCAGCGCCCATTCCGTCGCAATATCATTATATTTACTGAGCTGACGAAGAAGGAGGTGGAATTGTTTGCCGGTGGTATGATGAAAATACATTTAGGCTCATTTATTGCCACTTGTAAAATGGCATATTCTTTTTTCACCGTCATTCAAGGCATGAAGTAATTGAAGACTAATGGTTAAAAATTTTTATTAATTATACTTATGTTATGTAAACAAAAATCGGATTTTAAATTAGAAAAGTAGAGAAATGGTGTTGACTCATCATCTGATGTGAGGAAATGATGACTCAGATTAAACCTACAAAACACAGAGAGTTAAATTTTATTGTATTTTAATCTCGTTTCTGAGTCAATGTTAAGTCTTGTTATAGCTAAAATATGAAATTTTTTTTTGAATCAGGGTCATTAGTATAAGATCGTGAACCACTCTAATTTAAGTACTATTATCAGAAATAAATTCAGAGAAACTTTGCACTAAAAGTACATATGTAATAAACGAAGCAATGGAATTGATATTAAATTCGAAAGGGGATATTCCATTTTGTAAATTTCTCACCGTTAAGCAGAAATTTAGTTCTGAGCTCCATTTTACAATTCTAAAACTCATCGCTAATGACTATTTCCCAAACACTCGACAACTAAAAATCTTATAAATTCTTGTCGTGTATAAAATTTCACCAAAGTATCCGATCTGAAAAATAGTTCGGCATAGTTTTGGTTTAATTTCCGACGCCCGAAATCCAGTTCGCAGATGTCGGACTGGTTTTGGAGATATCGGGCCGAAAAGTTCCATGCATTATCGTCCGATATCATCGAATATCGGGCCAACCGAAGACTCGTTTCGGGTCCGCAAAATCAAAATTAAATATAATAAACGTGGCAGAGAAAAGTAAACAACAAAATTATCCTCAAAATTTACAATAATAAAACCTAGTCAAAAAGCTAAGTTCGGACGCGGCTGAACTTTATATACCCTGAACACCCTAGGAAGTCAAAGCACCTTTTCTTCATTCAACGTGGGTTAAATTTTTAAGCTTTTTACGTCAACAAGCCTGATTCACTATATACAATTTTATATGTGACGTAAGCGAGGTTATGCCCAATGATCATAATTTTCACATCAGTTAGTATTGAAGATATTTAGTTTAACTGTGAACTTATATACCAAATTTGGATCCATTTCTTTCACTATTTCCTTTGATATTTCACTTATATGAGAAGAAGGCGTGACTTTTGCTCAATGTTGACAATTGTTTGAGCCACCCTAATGGCCCTCTCTTTTTTAATTATTTTCTATTCTTCTCCTTTTTTTTCCTATTCTTACCTTTTCAACTTCTTTTATATATATTATTCGGATTCTTTTCGAATACTTTTAACGATTTCTTTCTCCAATAAATTATTTCTATAAATTTCTATTTCCCGGTGTTAATTTATTTCAATTATTTTCACTCAGCTTCAAATACTCTTTCCAACAAGCCACCAGAGCTTAAAAAACAATCTTCATCAAGTTTTGTACAATTCAGTTTAATTTTTCTTCGATATTCCTAAAAATTTCACTGGCATGGAAGTTACCTCGCCCACCGGACAGATTTTACGAATTTAAGAATTTAACCTCTTCCTGGTTATAAGGAATGTATGTAGCAAATTTGGTTGATATTGCTTTATGTAGTCCCACTCGAGTTATCGTGCGCAAGAACATGGCTAAATTGAATCCGCTATGAACGCAGATCATATTTACGACACCTAATTGTGAGCGTAAGAGAGTTACAAACAACCGTTGCTCGATCAAAACCAAGGAACCCGCAGCAAAGAGAAAAATTACAGGAAGTACAAAAAACAGAACCTGAATTGAATCATTTACAAAATGTATGGGGTTGGTTAAATCTGATGATTGTAATGTCAAGTTTGGCAACACTAAAGCGGAAAGCGGAATCGCAGCTGTTGTAACATATTGACAAACAGATGGCGCTAAGAAAATAAAAAGACAAATGAAAAGTAGAGCAAAACATGATTAACATAAACGAAAATTCTAGAGTAGAACATTCAAGCAATAGGTCTGGGGCCCATTACCTACATATACGTATGTATATGATTTAAATTCAATTAAATTCAATTGCGTAATGGCTGAAAACTATTCATCGTCATTTAAAACTATATTGCAATAGAGTTTTGCAGAAAATAAAAACAATTAATTTATTTCAATAAAATGTAAAAAAAATACAATTAAAACATATCTAACCGATATTTCTTAACAATACCGGATCAAATATTCGTTAGTCCATGTCGGTTCGAAATTGTTTAACAATATCAGACCAGATTCGTAAATTAGTGTTGGTCTGACATCGTTCAACGATTTCCATATCGGTTTCGCATGCGCCCGAACTTATTTTTCCGACCGGGAAAATGTTCCTCACCCTATCGTTGTTAATGGCCAGATTTATAATTCCCAATGAGAATATGCGGGGTAAAAATTTTATAAGCCTGGGTTTAATGTCTTAGGCTTGTCTGCTAAAGCGCTAGAGGACATTTTACTTTCAAACTAAAAATCTGAATCTAAACTTTAACTGGTGCTCAAAGATAAAGAGGAAAGATAGATTCTTAAAAATACATATTTTATTTCAGTAAAATTTAAGTTACTTTAAAACTGTTAGTCTTGTACGTGCTCAGAGATAATTTTTCACACAAATGCTTCGTTCCTTCGCTGGGGCTCACATCTTGAAGAGACTATATGCTCCTTATTCCAAAAAACTAGATCTAATGGGTTCGACAAAGGGTGTTCATTAGTCAGTGAACAAATGTATGGGTCGGTCTGCTAAAAGGGTCAATATTGCAAATAATATGTTTCAGTTTCAATTAAATTCATAAACGACTTATTTTGTTATGCCGCATTTCACAGAAACAATTTTCATAATTCATCTCCCACATATTTTCTATTTCATTCGCATGATAACTGCATACAATGAATACGCCATTTTACAAGTACCAAAGAATGCATTCAAGTGAATGCCAATGATGCCACCCGCTAGCGGATTAATCTGCCGATGTGCCTGCTCAGTGAAAATGCGTTGATTCTGATGAAAAGCTTTGGATTGCGTTAGCCAATTGCTGGTGAATATTGAATACGGCAATTGCTCAAATTCCTGCTGCATAATGCTGCCGTAATAGCAACAGGGGAATAGCTCAATAACTATAGCAACAAAATACACTACATAGTAAACATACAAGAACACATTATCCACATAGAAGAGTATGAAAACCAAGACGATGCAAATATTGAGACCACTGGAAATGAATTGCGCCAATTCAGCGAAAGATAAAATATCCTGAATCAGGTCGAAAATTCTATGGAAAGAAAATGTAAAAAGGATGAAATGTTTACTTTCTTTGACATTAAAACTTACAGCAACAACTTTTTATGATCCTCAATGCATTCAATCAACTCACGATTATTCTGATGCTTCGTCTTACTCTCATCACTGCCAATTTTCGCTAAACGCATCGACAGCAAACGCACATGACCCGCTATGATGCACAGACTCATTGGTGCATAAATATCATTGGCCAAATTCTGTATAATTTGTATAGTTATTCCAACAATCTGATAGATTAACGCTAGCCAATAGCTGAACGCCGTTCCTTGCCAATCAAACGGAAGCCATGCGGGATACATCAAGCGACGTTCCGAACCAAGCAACACCGCAGAAGCAGCAGCAATATTCGCACCTGTATATGCAACAAAAAATATATTCACTACACGCTGTGCGCCAACTTTGGGTTCACGATTGAAATACTCTCTCTCATCTAAGCCCAGCGCACGTTCATCCAGGTCGGCTAATAAATTTTGTACGGCCTTGATTTTGCCCAATTTAAAGCGAAATAGATAATGTTTCACGCTGCACACGATGCACGTGATGTTGATTGCTAAATTTTTGAAGATATCCGCTTGGGTGGCATTGTAAAGGCCAATGGTTAAATGCAGCGGATAGAAGATGGTAATGAAAATGTTCAACAGCAGATCATAGATACCGCAGAGATATTTATTGCAGCCCGTTTCAATGCCCACCAATTTCCAGCACATCCAGAAGGGATAATAAATGGAAACGCTTTCGACTGCGGGTGACTGCAGTTTTACTTCCATTTTTTACTAGCAGGATTTTTTTAATCCTAACAATTTTTAGCCGGTTGAACTAATTCGAAAAATTCGTTTCTTTATGACTTTGTCGTGCTGCTTTTATACATAGCTACTTACTTTGGTGTCTTACGTATATAATTGCTTAATTACTATTTCCATAAATTAAGGCGTTGAATGAACTAGTATAATTATTATTTTGTTTACACTATTGACATCGGAACCTTTCATTAGCTAATTAAATGTAGTTTACTTGTAAAATTTCAAATCTCTTTTACTGGGAACACTAACAGCTTAAGCTTTTGTTGTAGCTACAATGTGAAATTATATCTACAAGACATAAGCTCGTGACCTTTAGGTAAAAGTGAGTGCATTAAGTAGACGTAAGATATTTTATAACGTAAGTCTACCGACAAAATAAAAAACTTTTAAATTACAAATTTATATAGCATACTTTCAAACAACGCCATTAATTAATGTTGCCACACATTAAAAAGTAGACAGTTTTTTAGAACTTAAGCAGATTACTCCCCTTCCCGGGATTGCTGTCAAATTTGGTTGACTTCGGAAGTTCAGGACTAGTTACGAATTCAAATAAGAATTTGTAAGCATTTCTTATTAAATGTTTCCATTATGACCCAAACCCTTCGAAAAGGTTAAAGTGAAGTGCTTTTGAAATATTAATTAATAACTTTTAGTACAAAGACATTCGAGTCATTAAGGATTAGGTAATTAAAATCAAATTTAAATGAACCACTAAAAATAAAATTAATAAAGAATAGTTTCAAGGCAGCTTTCACCGATTCCCATATTATGTGTAGATATCAAAATCGCAAAAACAAAATTCCTACACGGACTTCTTGGCAGGCAATGGCAAGCCTACAAGAGTAAAATTTGCTTAAGAAACCTATTTACTTTGTCATTCGGACTTATCCCAAAACTGTAAGTCTCTTTCATTCGGTTATCTAACTTGCACAACACGAAAAACATTGGAAAAAATATTTACGCATGCACTTTACTCAAGTTTAAGCTAGCTGCCCTGAAATATATATGGTATACTTAGAATCTCTAGATTGCTTACCTCATGGGGTATCTATACATAGTACATATAGTTATGGGTAGGTGTCTAAGTAGAGTTTCTCTACATTCTAAGTATAAAGTGTAGTGAGGGAAATCCAGTTATAGCCCCAAATGCGGCTAGGCGTTGAATTCATTTACCTCAACAAAACGTGTTCTGTTGTATTTATGCCTATCAGATAATTTTTGGTCTTAGGTTCTGTGTTTAAGAACTGGTTTGTTCACTGGTTTGAAGACTATTTGATATGGCCAGGAACCTTTTAATCTCACGTCCCATGTTTTGTTATAGGTTTGATGACTGCTTTTATGACAGTTTTATGATCAGTAGTCAAGTTTTTTTTGTTCCAAGTACCAGTTTTCACCATGGATTAAATTACAGTTTGATTTGATCAATACCTAATATTTTTTTTTTTTGGGTTCCAGGACTTTTATAATGACTTACTGGTCTGACTTTGATTACTGTTTTGAAGATTATTTGATAAGACCAGTAGGTCCTTTTTGCCTTCATATTCACAATGAATTTAATGGCATGTTTGGTGACTAATCTTATGAAAAAGTAATAGGTAACCTATGCTGTTTGATCGTGGGTTTGGGTTTGACACGATTGGTGACATGATTGATGGCCGGGTTAATGGCTGATTTGATTACTGGTTTGATGACTAGTTTGATCAGTGGTTTGATGTTTGATTTTATGATTTCAACACAACCATAGATCTTTTGTGGCCCAAGATCTAATATTAAGGTTTTACAATGAATTTGATGATTGGTTTAATTACTTTTAATATTACCAATAAGCCATTTTTGGTCTCAGGTCACATTTTTCACCAAATATGCATTGACAGGCATGTCATGCATTAATTATCTCTTTTCGTGTATATGTAAAATGAAAGTCTCACTTAATTTGCTCATGAAGCTATAGACACTAACACCAGATATAAGGCCTCATCCACTAAGTTTGATTGATTTTAGAGAAATATTTCTGCTCACAGTGATTTAGATGGATTATTTCCTCCTTTCTGGAATGCCGAGGAATTCGCATTTAATATAATGTGTAAAATCGATAGATAATGGAAATAGGCGAAGATATTTTCTTTACTCTGCGGCTGAGTATTTTCTATTTTTTTTTAATTTACAAAGTAAACCTTATTCCTGGCTACTATTTGCCTTAGTAATTCCGTTTCTCATTTAAACACAATTATCTTCATCATCTTTGCACATAACAGCAATGAACCAAGTAAAGCAAGGTAAATAAAAAGTAATCTACTAAACTTTTTTTTTACTTACTTGTACTTCTCTCGCGCTAGTTACTTAATATTTTCTTTTCAGTAAGTAAATGCTTTGTAATTAAAATTTTATTTGCTATACTTAGACTTTAGACATTTCAAATGCTTTGGCGCATAAAATAAATAAATAGACTTAAAATCACAAATGATAAAGAAAATAAAATGCGTAAGGAGTTTTAAAATTTTCTAGGGAAAGGCGAGGGTAAGGCTATGCAGAAAAGCAGGTTACAGCATTCGTGACTACGAAGCCAGTTAGATGCTGTTGCGGCAGTCTAACAAAACTGCCTAAAGGGTGATATAAAAAACCATTAAATATTATTTATTATGCATACTTTGAGACGCACGAGTGTAACATTCAAGTTCTTGGGGTAATTACTGGAGTGTGGCGAACACAGATATTTGAACTATGAAGTGTTAAAGCAATGAGATGGAAACAAAAACATTTTAAATTGATTTTTTATTAAATTGAAAATAATTGAGAAAAGTGTAATTGAAGAAAAATTGTTTTATCTTCTATGTACATAGACATTTTGTTTAAGTTATTATTGAAATGGAATAGGCTGAGGAATTGGGTTATTATTTTTGTTTAAAATAAAA
This sequence comes from Palloptera scutellata, assembly GCA_958295655.1. Lineage (NCBI taxonomy): Eukaryota > Metazoa > Arthropoda > Insecta > Diptera > Pallopteridae > Palloptera > Palloptera scutellata. Next base: position 28,380,838 of record OY282452.1, on the reverse strand, counting down.
TTGAAACAACATAGACATAAGCATTCCAGTAAATACAATATTTTTCAGTTTAGTGAGGCTATACCGTTCATTGTTCTTCTTTTACTGAATACAGACTTTAAAAATTACTCATACGTCACGTTGTCTGTCACTGCAATGCGACATATTTTACTCCTTTCCATCGGCCGTCCTCTCATTCATTCACTCACTTGTTGTTAACCTGAATATGCAATTAATGAGAAATTTGATTGCAGTAATATTATTATTGCACTTACCTGTACTCCCCCTCCATCATATAGTATAGGTAAGTAGTAGTTAGTAAATTCAATATGGTATGTATGTACCATACTTAAATAAATAATTCTTTTTATTTAATTGTATATTAATGTAAATTCACGACAGCGATTTTAATTTTAATTAAAATACCATCAATGCGCACTCACTTAAAATACACATAGCCACAAGTGGCGCTCCTCAATAGCGCATAAGATTATACAACTACATGCACAACAAAAAATGAAATGGGATAAATAAAACATGCTTCAATAATTCAAACACTCACACACACACATGCGTACTCTTATAAAAGAAAAGTACACTTAATATTATGCCATAAAAAATATATATAAATGAATAAGTGAATAAAAGAGTGAATGAATGCATAAAATGTGTCGTAGAATTGTATGACAATATTGAAAAAAATAAAATACAAATCGATAACTATATCCATTTTAAGGACACGACATGTGAGTTGAATGAATTGAGCTTATGAAAATCAAACAAAAAAAAGGAAAAAAATCATTGCCATTGCTAGCAATGCAGCTTAAGAAATCGTCGATTGTGTGCAAGGGAAAAATAAAAACCAGTAATTCAAGGAAATTGCAGATACATACAATGTGCTGCTATATACTGGCATTTGTAAAACGCATAGTTATATGTAAGTATGTACCCACATATTGCATATAATTTTTCGCAAATGAAAATGAGTGGAATTATTTTATTTGTGCCTACATGATGCACTTACCGACAGCACATACACGCTTTCATTGACAGCAGTTTAATAATGACATTTCCACTTCCTGCGCTATTTTGACCAACTTTTCGCAAGTAAGTGTTGGCAGGTGAATGTTTGGAAACATGTACTCGTACGTAAAATAAATGAAATAAATGAAGCACTAGTAATATTTTCAAAAAGCAGTAACAAGCATAGAAATATAATAATAAAAACAATGAAAAATAATAAAAAGAAGTAAACAAAAATTTAAATTATTATTAAAAATAACTGCAGTAGTATTTCCAATTAATTAAGTCGTTGTAACTCAAAAACTGAAAATAAAATACATTGCCCAATTTCCTCGCAAAGTGTATCTATTTCCCTTGCACACTGCTAGTGTTTCTCACTGTTATCGCATTTTAAAATTCAAGTATACTGCCAATCTCACTTGACGAAGACCTTTAAAGTATGGCAAGACAGCCCATGGAAGGCCTTGGCCAAGTTTCTCACATAAGTACATTAACGTTGTGCGTGATATACTTATACATGAGTGGAAGGGACCTACAGATTTATGCCGAATTCGAACGTATTATGCCTGCCAAAGGGTAGTGCCGTGTAGAAAAATAGTTTTTTCTAATTTTTGATTTTGCCTGTGACGAGATTCGAGCCCCGGACACTCTGCATAATAGTCCAACGCATTACCTTGAATAAAATTTAACTAAAATATTTCTACCTACTGCTACTGCTATTGCTATATAATGTAAGTAATTTCAATTAATGTAAGTAATACCAACGCTCAGTGCATGCAGCAACCTATGTAAGTTAATACAAATTAGGATAAATTCTGGGTGAAATTTTTGAACAATATACAATATCACATCAGCTCGAAATTGTGCGTGTTATATTTGTACATGAATGGAAGGGACCTACCTAATGCCGAATCCGAATGGCGAAGTGAAAAGCTTTTCATAGGCAATTGTAAGTTTGCCATTGCCTGCCAAGAGGTGGTGCCGTGTAGAAAAATTATTTTTCCTACTTTTTTATTTTGCCTGTGCCGAGATTCGAACCCCGGACACTCTGCGCAGCAGTCCAACGCACTACCACTACGCCACAGCGACCATTTCAGATCTCACTAACTTTTAATCTATCTCAAATAAAGGAAGGCACACATCAGTTATTTGTTGTAAACAATCAGTTATAAAAATTTAACTACTTAACAAAACATGTCCCAACTCAGGCCACTACCGATTTTGCGTCTGTACATATTGTAGTAAAGGCGAACTGAAACTTAATGTAGTATACCGTTCCAAATTTCGACATTTAATTTACTACAGTCACTCTTGACTTCTCTTGATATTTGGGTGAAAATTTAAAAAACTTGTAAGTGGTCGGATTTGAAACACTGTGTCAAATTCATGGTAATATTTGTTCACTTTTTCAACTTCCAGCCGTTTTCGAATAAGAAATTTTAATTTATTCTATCCAAGGTGGACGCTGTAGCGTAGTGGTAGTGCGTTGGACTGTTACGAAGAGTGTTCGGGGTTCAAATCTCGGCACAGACAAAATCATAAAAGTAAAGAACAATTTTTCCACACAGCGCCACCTCTTTGCAGGCAATGGCAAACCTGCAAGAGTAAAAATTGCCTATGAAAAGCTTTTCGCTTCGGCGATCGAATTCAACATAAAACTATAGGTCCCTTCATACATGTACAAATATAACACGCACAATATGAGTAGATGCGAAAAGCTCGGCCTTTGACGCTACATGCGGTCATAGGCGGCACTAATAAAACTGAAGTTTATTATGGTAAAGGCATAACATTTGCTATCTGTTTATCGGTGTCCTGTGATTGCATTCCCTCTCTCCTTCTTTCTCCCACCAATCAATCTTCCATCCAATCAACACAATGCTCTGCATTCATAGGGGTACACCCTGTGTGTTGAACGAATCAATAAAAAACAAAACTTGAAAAGTTCAGAATAAATTTATGAAAAAATATTTGAAAAAATCTAAGTCATGATCAATTACACAGAGCAAGTTGAAAATCTGAGCAAATGTTTTTATGTCTTATTAGGTCCCTGGGAATTCCATTGGTCTAACCTTTATGCCAGATTGGTTCGAGTTTTTCTTGAATAAACTCTAACATTGGGAAATGGTTTCAATATTTATGTATACATCAGTCGATGTACATAAAAGAAAATTTTTACATAGAAAAAATATTAAATAATACCTCCCCATTTCAAAATTCTATCACTCATCCCTACTGATGAAGAAACAAGAGAATAATTTACCACCCATTTGATTTTTTTTAAATTTATTGGATAAATCCAATAAAATTTTACCATTTTTTGATACCATTATCTCAAAAACTCGAACCAATCAGACAAAACGCTTGACACCGTTGAATTTTTGGACCAAAATAAATTAGATCAGCCATCAAATACTTTGCCTAAAAAGAAAGTTGTTTATCGGACCACAGTATTCAAAGTAGCTAACTGTAATGCTTTCACTTCTGGTTGAGTGATTTTCTTTTGGTGTTTTTATTGGAAGAAGTCTGTCTGAATGCCAGACAGAGCAGTTACTAAATAAGTATATTGACAAATTAACTGACTTATCTCTACAGATGAAATAACATTTTTTATTTGTTTTTAAATCGAAGCACTTTTGCTTCGCCAATCGACAAGTGCCTTTATCTCAAGAGTCAAGTCATTTTGTCAAAAGTCAACAGTAATTTATAAAGAGAAAATACATAAGTCATTAAGAAGTTAATCGAAAAAAAAGTTTTCAACGCTATTGAAAGTTGCTTTAGAAATAAAAATCGAGAACTTTGTAACCTGGACGGTCTACTTACGTATCAGAATTCCTTTATTTTAAAACATCTAAAATTGAGTAACAATATAAAAGGAAATTAGCTCAGCATAATAGAAATATATTATATATGTATATTATTTTGTGAATTCTGTGCCACTGTGCCAATCCAATGTGTTAATATGTAGGTATGCAAATTCACTCGAGGCAAAGTGAGTGTGCATATATTTGACAAACTTATTTGCACATATGCTGCAATTCACTTTATACACACACATGTAGAAATATACATATGTCAGCAATAAGTTCGTGTCAATTTATGAAATTATGTGTATGTCGGTATGTAAGTATGCGTAAATTTAAATGTAGACACATACATACATATATATAAATGCCATAACTTATGTACTTCTGCGCCGACGTGAAGAATCTGACAGACATCCTGATGCACAATTTTCACAATGCGTTAATAGTTCGCTGTTGAAAGATTGTTGCTGCTATCGTTGTTGTAGTAATTGTCGATTGCTGCGCTTGTTCATGCTGTTACTCGTGCTGCTGGCACGCACCATTAAATACTCAATCAATAAAAAAACAAAAGAGGAACAAAAAATTCAGCTATGCAAAATAGAAAAGTTTTCGGTTTTGAAGTTGCATTAAACTGAAATACTTCATTTAGATTTCAAGTCGTTTCCGTTTAACCTATGATTCTCGCATTAAAATGCCTGACACAAATCACGCAGAAAGCCATCCAATTGTAAAATAATCAAGTTTAAAAAGACAACGAACAAATTTTTTGCAGTTCTTACAGTTTAAGTTTGCTTAGGCAACAGTAGAGAATAAGAGAAAACGGTAAGAAGAATAGCAAAAGAATGTAGTAGTAGTAGCATGAGCTTCCTGCCTATGAAATTTACGCAGATACATTTACATTTAAAAAAACATTGAGTTGCAACAACTTTGAATTGCGTTCGGCACATTTGAGCTATCAGAGAATAGCCATCAAACCCACAAATTGTCTCCAAGAAATACTAGAGGAAAGTGAGAGTAAGTAGTTAATGGATGTTTGTTGGTGTGTTACCCTGCAATGAACAGCAGACTAGAAATATTTCTAGTCCATGCATACTAGAACACAGATCAGTACAATGCAATGCTAGAATATAAAATATAATAATGTAACAAAAAAAGTAACATACGACAACTCGAGTGCTATGATTGACATACTAGCGTACGCAAGCATTAATCATCTGAGCTATATTTTGAATCGTTTCAGTAAGAGAAAAGCTGCGAAAATCAGTTTTTTGTTTCTTTTGCTTTGCTCGCTACATATTTCTTTTAAAACGATCGTACGTACAATGCTCCACAGTGTTCGAGCCAATAAAACTTCATAAAATTAAATATATAATATAGTTGTAAAAAAAAAAATAAATATAAATAGACAAAAAATTACTAAAAAAAACATTTTTATTTTTTTCTTGTGCCACGAAATGGTCAAATGTAACTAGTTCTTCCACTAGTATATCAAGAATGACAAGCCTGTATAAAACTAGTCTGTTTTTATATGTTTGAACTAGATTTGTAACCAGATGTAGTTCACCGTGGCCTACTGCATATAATACTAGTATAAGATCAGACCGGTTGGTTACAGGGTAGTTACCACTACTAGCGTAACTGCCTACCTACTAAGCAAAAAGTATCAAAATGTATTCCAGCTTCAAATTTAAACTTTTATTACGCTTGCTTTTTTGTGCTTTTCGGGTTTTTTTGTGCTTTTCTGAGGCTCCTATTTGGCAATCTATTTTTGTTATAAACCATAATGGCAACAACAAAGAAAAGTAAAATTGCATATATTGCCTTCAATATTTAGGCATTTATTCATTCATACAATTCCTTGTTGTGTTTTGTTGTTGAACTTTTTGTTGTTTTCGATAAATTGCAAAAGTATTTAAGACACTTGGCAACTCTGGTTATTTGTACTTTTTGACGCTTGTATTTATGTTCACGGTAAAGTTTTTTGTCATTTCATTTATGTGGTATTCTTTTACTAATTTTTTAGTTTACGTATTTTCGCGCTTAGGGAATATAGGTAAAAATTAAATGAATTGAAATCACTAAAAATAACACAAGCTAAACAACAAGCAGCCCAAATTCGATATAAATATATAAACCGATTGGTCTGACTCACTCACTGACTTAGGTCACTGCAAAAAGATAGTAAATGAATTAATTTAAACGAATAGCCGCACATAGTAAAGAAGTGAAACATCTATATGGAGATCTGAACCATCTCTTTACCTTTTTTCCACACTTACTCCATCTCAGCCCACAGTTTCTCGATGCCAGCACATAAATAAACGGTGGGAAAAACGGTCTATATTCAAGAAAAACAGTATTGAAACAGTATGAATCTTTGAACTTTCCTTCACTGTCCTTTCTTCACCCTCTTTCCTTGACCTCTTTCCTTGACCCTCTTTCCTTCTCCCTCTTTCCTTTCCACTCTTTCCTTCTCCCTCTTTCCTTTCCACTCTTTCCATTTCATTCTTCCTTCTCACTCTTACCCTCCTACTCTTCCCTTCCTAATCAGAGAAGCAAAGGCGAGGGACTCAAGTAACCTCAAAACCCATATCTTTTTAATACATATAATTATTTGCATTAGGGAAATATTATTTGAGGTAGGAGAAAATGCTTCAACCTTCACTAAATACAGTTTTCCATTACTTACGGTAATGCTAATTAACTTTTTAGAGTTAGGGCGTTATTAGCAAAATGTTTTGTAATTTAATAGATTGCGGGCAATGCCGAATCTTCACAATGTAGATATTTCCGTCATGTGAAATTACATACATTAATATAGTATACTTTTTGTTTTTGTTTCTTGTGTATTTGTATTTAACCTTATGGGGCAAACCCATCTAGTCAACTAAATTCACTAGTTTTTCCAATAGTTTATGCAATATCTAGTTTTTAAAGTGGTTGAACACAAATGCAGCTAAACACAGAATAATTGAAATATCGGACTGAGGTTTATTCCAGGTGTAGTACACATGCTACATTTAAGTATATAATCCGATATCGCTCATATGACCACCGCGAGCATGTTTTCATTAACCGATTCTTTAGAGCTAATTTCCTACCACTCCTCCACACATACGAGAATCGGCGGGAACATTGTCATTTTCGCGTTCGATATTGTTGCTTTGCACCTCTAAGCACTCTTAGCACTTCTAACGTTTTTGGCTTGTTGGCATAAACCAACGACTGTTTATATGACAACTAGTTGAAATGATATGCAAGCATGGAGAATTTACGTGCGCCTAGGACAACGCAGTGTTAAAAAAACCAGTTCGTGATGAGGAAAGACACGAAATGTTGCACTAGTTGTGGTGTTGAGTAAACCAGTTGATCGGCAAACTTTAAACCAGTTGTTAGCCCTATGGTATTTATACATATTTGTGCTGCGGCAAATTTTCTACGCTTACTCTTTTTGAATCAATTTTTGGTATTTGCTATTTTTTTTTGGAGCAGCATTTTGGGAATTTATATGCTCTCAAATTGAATTGGTTTCACTTTTGTACTTCAGTGTACATTAGTGCATGATTGTAGAATACTTTTACTTGTATACACGTCTGTTTGTGTAGTTATGAGAGTGTATAGATGTTTGTGTTTGTGTGTGTGTGTGTGTATGTGTGTGTTTGAAAACAATACACATGAGGTTTAAAGTTTTTAGGTTGTTATTATTGGTGCTTTTTTTGTTTGGTGCATTTTGCCAAAGCTAGAACCTATTTTTGGTAGAACAAATTTCAACTTATTTGTTTTCCATTTTTACAAACTACATACAACAACAGCAAAAAAAACAACAACAGTGAATTAATGAAATTGTTTTAAACTCATCAAACTTTTATTTTTTAAATGGTTTTCCTCTACAAACTTTTCATTACGAAAAACGAGGCTATTAAAAATATATTGTATTTTTAAAGTGTGTAGATACAAAACCAAGTTAAAACTCAGTGGAAATGGACATTGGATTTGGTCATTTATTCATGCCTGTATACCTATGAACAGTGTTAAAAAAATATTTAAGCATTCATTTTAATACTTAACATATTTGCTGCATGTGGTTGGTGGGAAGTTGTATGTTTTTATGTTTTTGTTTAGCAATTTATTTTAAGTTACACATTAAAATTATTTTAATACATAATTGCAAAAATATAAAATTTTTTTTTATTATTTTGAATTTTACAAAAAACATTAACAATTAAACACTGGGATTTTGTTAATTGTGAATGCTTTTTGCGCAAATTAATCAGTTACAAATGTAAATCGTTTTTACTGCAGTTTGATGATTGCAATCAACCTTTTAATAAATGCACCAACAACATTGCTCTATTTTATAAAAATAAAAAATATATCACTTAAGGATTTATGTTTTTCTTTTTTCTATTTAGTTGGTGGAAAAGTGATTTAACATCAAAAGCTTTTGCATAAAATTAACCTCGAAGTGCATATGTAAGGACGAATATGTGAACACATTGATATTTACATATGCATATACTATTTATGTAGGTGTGTATGTGTGTTGGCTTATGTGCACTATAAAACCACTTTAACATTAGTGTGTGTGCGCACTTTTGAAGTACTTGGGTGTATGAGCACATAACACACACATAAACGCACATAAACACATACTCAACTCAAGTTTTTCCTGCTCAAAATCTGTGATTTTATAAAAGCGTTTAGCAACTTGGCAAACATACTATATATGCATGTATAAGTAAAATTGCATATGTCTGTGTTTGTAGATGTGCACATTGTTAATGTATATGTATTTATAACTGTGTCACTGAATCACTTCTCATATATTTTAAGCTCAATTGTGTAATGATTTTAAGATATTCATACAAACTTTACTTTACATGACAAATATACAATATTTTTTGCTATCATTCACAATTTCTGGAAAGAAATTCAGGATCAATTTTAGATCGCTGCCTTCCTTGCCATATAATTATTTTCATGGAGTTTTGTATGTCAAGGAACTCGGTTTTGCAACAGGGGCATAACCACTTTGAATCTAAATACATGCACACCCTAAAATTTTTTTTTGGATTTGGATTTGACAATGTCAAAATGTTATTCAAGGTTTAGATTTTTGTCATAGTGAAGTTCACGAACTAGCAAAGTTTGTAAATTATTGAAAATTAGTACTGAAATTCTGAGTCAGTGGTCGCAACTTTAAGTTTGAAGAAAATCCTGAATTTCATCTAAAAATCATCTGCAGCGATGAAGTTCATTTTTGTCTAATCGCTTTGTCAATAAGCAAAATATGCATTATTGGAAAGCAAGAAACCCACAAGTAGTCACATGAGTGATTTCGAATTCCATACTTAAATGTAATATGTAATATGTATACTACACCTGGAATAATCCTCAGTCCGATATCTCAAGAGACTCCATTGCATCCACAAAAATGGACATTGTGGTGTGGATTTCATGCTGGAGGTATGATCGCACAGTATTATTTCGTCGATGAAAACGATCACCATGTGATGGTCAATGGCGAATCGATTCCTGAAAACATGCTCGCGGTGGTCATATGAGCGATATCGAATTCCATACTTAAATGTAATATGTATACTACACCTGGAATAATCCTCAGTCCGATATCTCAATTATTCTGTATTTTATTTAAATACAAAGTTGATATGTCCGCATTGATTTTGGGTCATCTTTACAGGCGTCAATAAATCAAGTTTCCAAATGGGAGATGGTAAGTATATACTTATACTAAATAAAAACTACAAAGAGCCAGTTTCAGTTTGTATGAATAATATATAATATGTATATATGAATAATAGATAACCGTTGATTAAACTGTAATTAGCCAGCGAAGATGTGGACGGCTGTTGGATTCAGCTATGTCGCATAGTGGCCCAGCTCTCTGAGCTACGCTGTATTTTTAAAACTAGTGAAAATATTTGAAGCTTGAATATTGTAATTCTTAATCCTTTGATAAGAAGAGAAAATAAATGCCTTTTACTTTTTTTTTATCAATTCTTAAAAAATGGGGTTTCTTACCTCCCACTGAATTTGAACCTTCATTATGGGATTTTACAGGAACCATTTGTGGTAGAGTACTAAGATTTGTTATGGAAGTAGTATTTGTCATGAGTATTCTGCTAAATTTAAAATGTATTTAATATGGGGAACCATAAAAAAGAAGACAAATAAAATTTGTGTGGGGGGAAGACGCGGTTATTGATAGTTATTGGGCCGAATATGTGCGTTTTCGGTTAAGTAGGCATGGCACTTCCCATACAAAGTAATGTAAATATTAATATCCTTGATTTTTCATGAATCTTTTTGCCGCATAGCTCGGAGAGCTGGACCACTATATGTCGTGTCGATTAATTCTCTGTTAAATATTAACAATTTCTACCTTCACCGTTTCAACAGCCATCTTCATCGAATCTGTTCATCGATACTGCCGAAATGTCAATCAGCTCTACCGCATGGGAACCTCCTTGTACGCTTGCTGGCATGAATGATACAATTGAAATCGACATCAATAAAAAGTCATTGTTTCGTCCAGTACTCTATTGGTGCGCGACACGCCACAAATGCAAAAATTTGCCACAAATTTCGATATAAATGACGTATTTGGTATATTCGAATCCTTTTTTAAAAACAACCAGCTGCTCTTATTTTATAAATAAATACTACGCAGTCAACACATAACTGGCATATAAGAAATATGTTCCAAATTAATATTTAATTTTGATATAAACAACGTGTGATAAACTTTTTTATTATACTGCAGTCAATACAGAAAACCAAAGGAGGGGAAACAGAGAAATAAATTTAATATTAATAACAAAAAATGTTTAAAAATAATCCCATCAATTGATATTCCAGAAAAAAAGATTTATTTTGGAAATTACTAGTTATACTAAATTTGTTATTGTAGCAACAAATATGATTTTCATTTGTGGATTTTTTTTTTTCGTAAATATTCTGCAAATGCTTAAATTTTAAACTACTGGAGGAACATTTTTGAATGAAATTAATTAATACAAGCATTTAATTTAAAAATAGTAATTGACTGTAGTTGATTTTGTGGTGCGTATTGGGTCGGACGCTTTAATATGGCACGCATAAAGAGAAATTAATGATTTAAAATATAAAACATTTTAAAATATGAACATTTCTCTATATGTGTGTGTGTGTGTGTGTGAAAATCGTAGAATATTTGTCAATGGAAATGTTAAAAAAAAAACTAGCAAAATCTGAAAAATATGCAAAAATTTACTTATTTCAATCAAAAATGTTTTATTCGACCACAAAACTACATACTCAAATACAAAATACACACTCCCAAAAAAAATATGTACATATATAAATTGAAAATATGTTGATCAAGTCAAGTTCACTTCAGTTGTTCTGCCTGTAAGCCACCACCACCTCGGACTGTCATAAACAATCTAACCCAAATGCTGAGGAGCAAAAAAAAAAACACACCAAAAATAGAGGAAATAGGAACACAAGCGCGAAATTTTGCGCTATTGTTCTGCTACAATCACTTATCCTTTTTCTCTATCCATTCTCCGGTTAAACTTCCTCCTACTACCCACACACACACACACATACAAATTATTCCAACAATTTGAAATTGCTCTGTTCGTGTTTTGTTTCACTAATCTTTTTTCGCTTCTAATATTTTTACTCCCAAATAGATTTTTTTTTTTTTTTTTTTACCACTTTGTCAAACCAATATTTTTTTCCAGCTTCTTCATTCTTTTATGCATTTTCGTTTTTTGTGCTGCCGCGCCTATTACTACTTTTTTGCAGTACTATTTTTTCCACTACTATTTTTTCAAGTACTATTTTTTTAACTTTCATATTCTTTTATGCATTTTGTTTTTTGTGCTTTTGCGCTTCAAATATAAAAAACCAGCAATCTTTCTGCCAATTTTTTCACACTTCTGCATTCGCAGTTGATAATTTTATTTTCCTATTGTTGCTATGCTGCTGTTGTTTGCTGTTGCTTTTTTGATGTAAGCAAGAACACTTTTTTCTGTTTTTACGCTGTCACGCTCAACTACACGCATACCTGCAAGCAAGGGCGTATTATTGGGTTTCGGGTACTCTGACCACACCCTGTCCCCTTAACAAAACGAATCAAAAATTTGTGAATTATCATTTTTAATGTATATTGGCCCTGTGAACACTATACTCGCACTTGAAAATTTTTCTATGAAATGATTGGTGGCACTCTTTTATGTACTTGATGAGGTTGTTGCAGAAAAGAGATCACAGCTGATGATGTTTTCTTTGATTTTTTATGAAGGTAGGTTTATTTTTTATATTATTATTTGTACATAAATATTTCTAAATATTAAAAAAATTTTTATTTTAATAAAGATTTTTGTTTTTTAACATTTAAGTAGTACGATATAAGATTTCCAAAGTCGGAATCATTTAGTAAATGGAAAGATGCATTTGAAATAGCATCCATTAAAAAAAAGATAATTTTTATAATTTTATTATATCCAGAAAAAAAATTTCTAGTTACAGCCTTCAGAGAATAAATTTTTTATTCATTTTTGAAAAAACTTCAGTTTACTTTACGATTTTTTCAAATAGGGTAGTATTCCACATTTTAAACTTTTTTTTTACAAATATCATCACTCAGAGAACCAAGAAATGTTATCTTTCCCTGAATAATTCCTATAGATCTCTTCGCTCACGAACGGGGGCGAACATTTAATAAGATAAATTGGATTTCTAACCACTGAAAAAAAATAGGATGTGCAACCAAGCGTGACAATAAATTTGATGATGTGTACATAATTAATTTTTACTAAACTAATACCCGAGTTTAGCTTTTCATTTTGCTATTTATTAAGTGATTACTTTACTTTACTTTTAATGGCACAACAGCCCATGGAGGGCCTAGGCCGAACTTTTTCGCATCCACTCATGTTGTGCGTGTTATATTTGTACATGAATGGAAGGGACCTACAGTTTAAGGCCGAATCCGAACGGCGAAGTGAAAAGCTTTTCATAGCAATTTATACTCTTGTAGGTTTGCCATTGCCTGCCAAGAGGTGGTGCCGTGTAGAAAAATTATTTTTTCTACTTTTTTTTTTTTTGATTTTGCCTGTGCCGAGATTCGAACCCCGGACATTCTGCGTAGCAGCCCAACACACTACCACTACGCCACAGCGACCACACATTTATTAAGTGATGGTTTAGATAAATTCCAGAAAATATTCCAGAAATTTTATTCAGGCGTGGTAAACTGTAAGTTTTATAGTGAATATTTATATTTTCTAATAGCAAAAACATGGCCAGGAGTCAGGCTTATTACTAACTAATAATATTTTAGAATGTGTTTGAGATCTCAGAGAGGTGGGGCTCCGTCTCAACCTGTAGACTCGAATGGTTATAATGTCATTCACCAGCATTACTTTCTTCTACTTATGTTTAGTCTTCTCTTCTGATTTCTATAAGTATTCTCATGCTTGTGGAGTTAGAGACATATTTGTCTAGTGGCTCACTCTTTTCGAGAAAGTATACTTATATTAAAGCTATTGGACATCAACAAATGATTCTTTCACCTGAGTAAAATTTCTCTTTAATGTGATTTGTCTTGCATAGAAATTGGCGCAACATAGCCCCTGTGGACAAAATCCTTGAAGAATCAACCTAATTTATTATAAAGGCCCAATGAAGGATGGTCTTCGTGGCGCAGTTGCTAGTTCAAATCTCGGCTCCAGCCAAATCAAAAAGTAGTAAAAGCAATTTCTCTACAAGAATAAAAATTGCCTAAGAAAAACTTTTTGCCATTCAGATTCGGCATAAAACTGTAGGTCCACCCATAAAACGACCAACATGAGTGGATGCGAAAAATTCGGCCTAGGCCGTTGTGCCTAGGCATAACTCTACGCAAGTCTACTACTTTTCTACTACCATTTCCTACTACTATTTTTACTACTAAATTTCTGCTAGTATTTTCCACCACTTTTCTACTTCTATTTGCTACCACTTTCCAGTACTATTCATTTTTATGAAACTTCTTTAGCGAGGTTGCGAATAAAAAATTTGTGTTACGAAGGTACAGATTTTTCATCAAAATTTTTTTCAAAAGGTTGAGCATATATTTAGGGTTCTCTTAGTAAAAATTAGGTTTAAAAGAAAATATTTAAAAAATAAAAGTAATTGAAATGAAAAATCTGTGTCCAAGCAACGTGTTGCCTGGAAGAACAGTAAGCGGAACATAGCTCTGCTCACGTGTACCGTTGCTAATTTTAGTTATGTTAATAAGTAAAATGAATTTAATTGAAAATGGTACCAAGTTGTTTACTTACCAAGTCTGAGTACCATATTTGTTATCTGCCCCTTAATTAGCTACTCCTTTTTTGCCCCTTTTTTGAAGTAACCATACGTGGTAGTGTAATTTTTCATTCACTTTTATAGGTAGTACAAAAGAGTGCACTATGTGAGTGAAAAGGAAAAATGAATATTCATAACGTCAATTTATGCAATTATGGCACAAAAGTTCTAGTGCCTTGTCACCGAAAAAGTTAACTGTGCGTTTTTCCAGTTTTTCATTTTCGTTTCATAACTTCAAATACAAAGTTGAAGAAAAATACTACAACTAATGTTGGTATTTGAAAGTGGAAATCAAATTTAAATTTTAATTACATTTCGGTTAAACTTAATTTCAGCATATGGAGTTTTAAAAACCATTTCACTCACCAATTATGAATTGAAAATACAACCGAATAATAACCGAAATTAATTATCTAGTTCTTCTATCAACCGAAAGTAAATATTAGTAAAAATAAATATATATTTAAGCATCCCTTCACTCATGAGCTTTGAAATATTATAAGGCTCCACCAGAAAAAAAAAAACAGTCTGTCACTTAAGTCAACAATTTGCTTTTAATTAGTGCGAATCATAATATTCTATACAAACTTTAATTGTTCACTTGTTATGGATAGTTGCACATAAAAAAAAAGCCAAGCCTCTGCAGCAAAGTACTTGTTGTTTAACCAACAAGCAACCAAAAGGTTGTAAATAAATATCAATTTAAAATTTGAGCTAACAATTTAGTGTGCCTACGCTCTCAAAGTTTACGTTTTTACTTTTTTCTTTAGTAGGTAGTTAGTTGACATTTGTGAAATTTAAAACGGAAAATTGTAAATAAAAACGTTAAAAAGACGAGTGCAAATTATTTATGAGTTCAATGTAATACAGCAATTGGTCAGTAACAAGCGAATAGTCAGTCCAAAGAGTGGCAACCAGAGCGTCAGCAACCAGTAGCATCAGCAACAGCAAGAAGTATCAAATATCGATGCGACACTTTGCCATATCAATTTCCATACACCTAACTCAGCTTAACTTTGGCTACTGCGAAGGCATGGGAAGGTAGTGATTATGAAGGTAACTTGGTAGGTACATAGTAAGCTAGATAAGTTGATTTCCGATTGTGAAGGTAACTAAACAAATTTTTATGGCAAGATTTTTATGATAAGATTTTAAATTCTTTTTCGAAAGATGCATACAATGAGAAATGTTCTGCTATATACTTCCCTATATACTTCCTAAACACACACGCACACACACACACGTAGATACTCTGCAAACATTAAAACATTATCTATCACAGAAAAACTTTTCGCGTGTCATTACTGCGATCAAGAAAGACTACGGATTAATAATCCGTAAAGGCTCAGGTTCTAGTCACCGATCGAATACAGAAGTCATTTATCATCACGACGATTACTCTTCTTTAAATGCCCTAAATGTTACATATATGAGTATATAATTACAATATCCTCGCACCACATATTCCATTCTCGTTTTTTCCTTTCAATAAAACTGGCACTAACTTTGATACTAAGTACAATAATCAAAAAGTGAACGTTAGTGGTCATCGAAGCAGTCAACGTTGCATTTTTTTTCTCCACAGCCAAGCATTTTTGCTAAGGTTATTTGTAATTTTAACTTGACAAACCGAAATCAACCAACAAAAAATAACATACCTATATTGTATAAAATTTGAAAGTTTAGCCATATCATATTTGTTTAAGATACTCCGCATATGCAGTAAAGTTATAGTTAAGCTTCTACTTCTGATACTCTTCTCATCTCTTGAATCTCAATACATGGAAAATTTGAAAAGCATCTGCAAACTATAAAAACTTTAAGCAAATTTTAAGAAGCTATCAAAAGTTTTATTACATTCTTAGCAATAAGTTGTGCATTGTGCGTGTATCAGAAGGAAGCTAAAAAACATAAAATAAAATAAAAAATATTTATAACAAAGTGTTGCTTTGCAAAAGTGTAGCAAACTATATTTTAGCAATTTTGTATTTATTATTTTTTTTATTCAACTTTCACAGAAAAGAACACAAAAATATTATATAAATCCTAACACTATTTGACGTGAAAGTGTTAAGGAAACTTTGCATTGCAATTATAAAACTCAAGGATTATTTAAGGATAAGCATAACATTGACTTTTGAATTATGAAGAGGGTAAGTGAAAGGAGTTTTTTTTTTGTATATTTGTATATGTGAGACAAATAGTTGGGAAGAAACTAAGTGTCATAACTTTTCCAAAAAAATTTACAGATAATTAAATTAATTAAATTAATTCAAATGATAAAAATAATAACAATGTGGTTTTAAAGATATTACGATTCTGGGTTCAGATGTTTTAAATATAATATACGATTTTTAAAACATTGTGTAGGTACTAATTTTAAGTTCATTTTTAAATTATTATAATATGAGTCACTTCGCTTCAATATATTTGTCAGTCTCCATATTGCAGATGAAAAGGGTAAAAAAAAGTAAGGAACGGAAAAGAAATACTAAACTTTTTCTTTCGAAATCACCACTAAATATCAATTTCAAGTTTAAATTTATTTGATTAACAAGACTAAAAAAATTTAATACGCCAATTCTATCTCAATTAGACGTCAGCTTAAATAGTTATTCCTTTTATACGCTTATACTATTGTAAATTGCCTTACGCTCCAACTAGAAGCTAAAGAAATGATATGAATATGCTATTGATTGTGATTTAGATTCTGATGTCATTGAAATATAACGAAAAGAACAGGGTAATACATAAAATCTTTTAGTGATGGTCCAGAGTAAACGATACCAGATTTTGTATACTTAGATCGAAAACCTAAAACCAAAATCTAGTCTATAATACGAAATAAGAAAACAGATGTAAAAATAGTTCAAATAGTCCAAAACTAAAACTAGACAAAAAACCAGTCCTAGAACCAGATTAAAATTCACATTATATACAAGACAATGAAAACTCCAGACTAAGACTAGACCAAAAACTAGGCTACAATCAAACCCAAGTCCACAATATAGAGCCGATTTCAGGAAAATATCAAACTTAAATCTAGTGCACAACGCAGACTGGAAAGCAGACAAAAGCTAGTCAAAAATAAGGACCAGAAACCAGTCTTAAATATACCAAAAGTCAAACCTAAAATCAGTCCTTCATCCAGACAAAAACTTGAAAATAAATCAGACTTATCTAATCAAACCAAAAATCAGAAAACATATCAGATTAAAATTTGGACCAGGCCAAAAAACCAAAAACATAAAACCAGACCAACATAAGTATTAAGTTCTATCCGAAGATCCGAAGAGAAAATAGTTATTCAAACCGAAGCCTAGTCCTAAATTGATGCCAAAAACTAGACCAATAGCCAAATAAAAACCACGAAATACAACAGAGCACTTTGTTCTCGTTAAAACTAGTTCTATCCAAAGATCAGACCAGAAAACAGTTATTCAATCAAAAACCACTCCACAATCCAGACCAGGCACAAAAATTAAGACGCAAATCTAGTTCAAAATTAAATTACCAAACTAAACAAAAAAAAATGTAAAATCCAAAGTAAATTTAAATACAGATCGAAAATCAGATATAAAACATGATCAACAATCAGGTAAAAATTTGGCTAAAAATTATAACAAAAAGCGGACCAGAAACCAGTTCAGAGCTTAAATCAGTCCAAAGACTGATTAAAAAACTAGAGAAGAAAACCGATCTAAAATAAATCCAAAATCCAGACAAAGAATAGGATTGAAAATCAGACAAAAACTAGAATAAATATCTGGGGTCAAATCGATATTGTATGAAATCCGGAGTAAATTAAGTGACCGACTGTTCGTTCCCGAATCAGATGATTCGACCCCAATCAATAATTTTTCCTAACTACATATCAAAATTATGAATAAAAAATGAAACATATATAAAAATTCAAATTAGAACCCAAAAAAAAAAATTAAGTAAAACCTAACCACCTAAATAAATTTTGGAAGAACTCAAAATTTTTGGAGGATTGCTGACAACTTATAGGGTTCGAATTTTATGAGCGATTGTGGTTACTGCATACATACTTCTATGTATATCGATGTTCCCTGATATCCAGAAAAAGCATGCGCTGAGTTATTTAATGAGATCGATGAAAACGGAATTGAACAAAGCTGGATTACAAAGTGCGAAAATTTAACAAAAATAATTTTTCAAAGTAATTCAGTCATTCCTGTCCGATACTCAGATTTTTTCCACCACTTCTAGTATTCCCGATGTAGAAGCCAGAGCTCTTTATTTAATATATGCGATACGAATGTATACAATAGAGATGGACTTGTGGCGTGAATTTTACCTGGCATGTGTCAATACACGTGAATGTAAAAGAACTCTCACGTGAGCGTGATATATGTAGTTTCCATAATTTCCACGAGAACATCCACGATAGTGATGTATATTTCACACGGAAACGCGTGAGTATTAGTTCACATTTTCTTTAAAAGCTAATGTTGGTAGTTTGAAAAGCAAATCTGTGTTTTTCTTAACCTATAACAAACAAGCTTGCAAATCCGAATTCTGTCGTCATTGAGTAGCATATGTTTTATGTTCTTTAATTTTGTACCATTTCTTCTTTTAGTTTGTGGGACTTTTTTAAAAAATGCGTACTTGAACAAGTGTGAAATATTTTTGGAAAAATGTCAAGGTACATACGTGAATTTGGTTTGGAAAAATATAAAAGTGCGTGAACTTGTGGGAGTAGTAATTTCAATAATTGACTGGCTTTCTGTGACTTTTGTGTGTTTATTATGACCGATAAAAAGTTGTTCATTATGTTACCATGAAAAAGCAAATAAAAATTACTTAGACCGCAAAATAATAAACTCTGAATTGAAAGTTAACATTAAGGGGATTGTCTACTTAAGTCTAGCATAGTGGTCGCTGTAGCGTAGAGGTAGCGCGTTGGACTGTTACGCAGAGTGTCAGGGGTTCGATTCTCGCAATGGCAAAATAAAAAAATAAAAAAAATAGGAACAACAACAAAATTTATACACGGCACCACCTCTTGGTAGGCAATGGCAAACCTACAAGAGTAAAAATTGTCTATGAAAAGCTTTTCAATTCGCCGTTCGGATTCGGCATAAAAAACTGTAAGTCCCTTCCATTCATGTACAAATATGACACGCACAACATGAGTAGATGCGAAAAGCTTGGCCTTTGGCGCTACATGTGGTCATAGTCGACACTGATAAACTGAAGTTCATTGTGGTAAAGGCACTTGCCACAATGGCTGTCTATCCCTTAATCGGTGTCCTGTGTGATTGCATTCCTTCTCTGATTCTCCCTCCTTCTTTCTCCCACCTATCAATCTTCCTTCCATGCAACACAATGCTCTGCATTCATAGAGCTACACCCTGAGTGTTGAATGTATCTATAAAATAAAAATACGGCCTTGTACGGTGCAAGAATAACATAATTGTAAAAGAAACAACGAAGAAACAACAATACATTTTTTATATTCTTGCTCAGTGCAAAGGCAAATGCTAGTCACATAGAATCCACATATTAATTTCATAATAACAGAGTTCACTTTTTGTTGTAAATGGTCTTGTAACATGCCGTTTATTTTGCAAGACCATTTACAACAAAGTGTGAACTCCGCTATTATTTTCACTTGGTGTACAAAGTTAAAAGGCGTTTTGCAAATGCTGTGGCAATTTAATAAATATAAATAAATATGAGCCTACAAATTAATCATACAAAAGCCACTCAACTTAAAGAAACAGGTAACACTGAAATGGTGTTTAAAAAACACCAAAGTTTAAAAATGAAGACCCATTTCCCTCATCCAAAATGAATAATGCATGCGAAATTCAATGTTCATGAGTGCAATTTTCACATCGTTTTTATTTATTTTATGCTTATGTTTGCTGTATATGAGAGAGTGTGTGTGTGAGTAACATAATGAAATCGTTAATTTTGTATTCACATTTGCACACAAAGCGCCCACGCCCACCTATATAAATTACACGATCATAACGCCAGTTACAGGAAGTAACTTTTATGGTATCAAAAAGGAAACGAAAAAGTAAAAGAGTAACTTTTCACTTCAGTGCCATTTTCATACCAACACTAACAGCAATGCATAATACATACAGTCATGTATTTGCATGTATATATGTGTGTGTCTCTTTTAATTTTTTTCCTATTGAAAAATGTAAAATTGCTATTATGACAATTGGCGTTGTCATAAATTCCATTTTGTGTACACAAGCATAAATAAGTATTAATGTTCGTGTATGTTTGAGAGTGTGTGGCATACAATGGCTCAAAGGATTTACTTTCAATGGTTTCGTGTTTTTTTGATATATTGCCAGCCAGAAATTCTCCACATATATCACATATACTGATCCTGTGAGGTAAAAGGACTAAAGTGGAGTTATGTTGACTCAATTTAACAGCCAATAGTTTTTTTTTTTTGTTACTTTTACAATATGAATTCTTTATTTATTTGGGTTTGTGTGTATGTGTAACACAACACTGTTGATAAATTACAAATAACTATAACAATAATTTGACATTTTTATTGTTATTTTGTATATTGTGGTTATTACTTAAAATGTGCACCAACTACCACCTTTGGTCATTGTTTGAACGATTGTGGGCAGTTTGTGATATAAATAAATATTAAGTCATATTTTTGTAAATTTTTAAACAAAATTTTCTTTATTGAAAATCAATTTTAATCAAGTATATATTGGCCATTATTATTACTGACCTTTTGCCATTTTTCGGGTAGAAAAACTAAACTAAAAACTAAATTTAAATAACGATTTTCAGAGGCTCCTCGATAGGTAAATTTTTTGCCATCAAGAGAGCTTTGCAGAGACCGAAACGAATGATAGTCTGACGGGGCAAGGTCCGTGCTATACGTCAATTTGTTCCGAGTCATCAAAGAAGTATGTGGACTATCATTGTCATGATGGAAAACAACACCTTTCCTGTTGGCCAATTCTGGTCGCTTTTCCTTGATTGCTTCGTGCAGGAGATCGAGTTGAGAGCAGTAGACAACCGAATTAACCGTTGCATTCGGCTGGAGCAGCTTCCAATCCCACCAAACACTCAACATAACCTTGTTTGCGTAGGATATTCTCGTATCGAATCCACTTTACCTCGACCGTAATGATTTGTTTCAAAAATTTTTCTATTTCGTTGTATATCAGCAGCATTTGATGGCCACTGATGGTAATACGGTAAATCACATTTATTTCTGTTAATTCATATGGTACCCAAACATCGAACTTCCTTGTTCGCCTGTTGTCTTTAAATGATTCCCAACTGTCATGTGATTGATGTTAAGTGCCTCCGCTATCTCGCTTGTCGATCTTGCTCGGCTTTTTCAGTGACTTTCAGTGCATCTTTATTATCGAAATTTCTGGAACGAAATCAAGCAAACCACTCCTCGGCCCGGCGTTCATTTACAGCATCCTCACCGTACACCGTAAAAAATTTTTAGCATGTTTTTGCAACTATTTTATATTTTCTATAGTAAAAAAGCGTTTCATAGTGTATTTCTTCACTTTATGAATGAATGACATTTATTAGAAAGTGTTCAAATACGAACTCTGTTCTCAAAAATAAGAAATTGTTATTTCCAGTTTTCATTAAATTAGAGAAATGTTCTCCCCTAAAATTAGCAACCGATGAACAACTTGGTAGCAACTCAAATAAGATAGTTAATTTTACGCAATATTTTCAACCATCCATTAAACTTTTCCACAAAATTCCGCCTCACCACTCATCAATTGTGATTGCTCAAATTTCTCTTTCCAGTTTTACTACATTTTGTGTATTAGTTTGCTATCATGCAACATCATCACCGCTTCTTACACACATTTGCATGCTATAGATTTTTCGCAGTTGCAACATCATCATGAGCAGCAACAACAACAACAGAAATCCTCATTAACCCAACGACAACAACAAGCACAACAAGAGCATCGTGAACAACAATCGCTAGAGCAAACGGACTCATCAGAAATTGGAAATGAATTTGGCGCTTCAGAGGCTTCATCCGAGGACTACGATAATCATCCGCAATATAGTTTCGCCTACGATGTTAGAGATACACTGACCGGTGATGAGAAACAGCAGGAAGAGAAACGTGATGGTGATATGGTACAAGGCCAGGTAGGTAATCGTTCAACACATACACACACAGACACACATACGCACGCCACCATTAATACCTGAATGTTGACAAGAATCGATTTTTCAATTACTCGCTTGCATTTATTTGCAGTATTCGTTGGTTGAGCCCGATGGTACACGTCGCGTTGTCGAATATACCGCCGATGATATTAACGGTTTCAATGCTATTGTCTCAAAGCAGCTTATCGACGAACAGCAACAGCTACGACTACGCACCTCCGCTTCGGCCTCTTCGCGCTACAACAGCTACGAAACGTTGCAAACGCAATTGCAAGCGCAGGCCATTGCTGAGGCACAAGCCCAAAGCGAATCGTATGCCCAGGCGCAAGTCTTAGCCGAAGCGCAACTGCAAGCACATGCCAAAGCACACGCCGAAGCAATGGCTCAAGTTCAATCCGACGCTGAGGTACAAGCACGCGCACAAGCCGAAGCGCAAGCACGCGCCCAAGCGCAGCAGCTTATGGAGCAATTCCAGCAACAGCACAAACAACAACAGCAACAGCGCCAACAGCAAGAAGAGCTGTTGCAGCAGTTGCAGCGTAACCAACAGCAACAACAATTGTTGCGCACACAAACACAACAATCGCATGAGCGTCTGAGTAACGAGCAAGCGCTCCTGCTCTCACAATCACTACCAACGAAAGCACTCGGACACAGCGTTCACGCTACAGTTGTTTCACACCCGCCCACACTCCTCTCACGCCCACCCAGCGGCACAGTGTTCGCACAAGCGCGTGATTTATCCGCGCTGAAAGAATTACGCGAACGCACCATCGAACGTACCGTGCATCCACAGCAAATTGTGATAACTCAACCGGCGAGCGCTTCGGTGCAAGCACAAGTCATACACTCGCCCTCCCTGCTACTGGATGCGGCCAATTCCGGTTTGCATTCACTGCGCGGTACTGTGATCTCAACGAAAATTACCAGCGGTGGACGCGGCGGCACTGGTAGCGGAAATATCAATTTCAGTCGTCTTAGTACCAACGAACAGCTTTTGAGCGACTTGAGTAATGGCAGCAACGAACGTCATACCATTAATGGCATAAGAATTTTAAGCGGAAACGGAAATGGCGGAAACGGTGGAGGATACTCATATGAATCTAGCGGCAGCAGTGGAGAAAATCCAAATGGTAATGGCGACAATGGAAATGGGAGCAACAACGGTAATGAGAACGGCAATGGAAATGGCAACAACAGTTTGAGAAATAGCTTAAGAAATGGCAATCGTCGTTTGCAAGGTATCTTTCCGAGCAGCAACAGCAACAACGGCATCAGAAATGTCAACGGAAACGGAAATGGTAATGGCAAGTCTGTATGGTAAAAAAGGAGCGGTCACAGACAACAACCACACCAGCAACAACAACAGCCGACCGAGAAGCAAATGTTTACAGGACGAAAATGCACAACGAACGTTTTAGTTTATTAGATAGCAGAAACAAGAAACAAAAATAAAATATTTATAACAACAACAAATTGGATACCTAACGATAACGACGACCATTGGCAAATGCTTGAAGGACAACGATTTTGTTTAAATGCGAATTAAATAAATATTAAGTTAATTCTTTTCTAGTGTTTTAGTACAATTACGAACCAAGATATTTATGTTTAATGTTTGATATGTGAGTCTACTGGGATTTCGGGTTTTTACATTTTTTTTTTTTTTGCTTTTCTTTGGCTCTAAGTTTTGCCTAGCGCTTTCATTACTGCATTTTCATATTCGCTTCTTTAACATGATGTGAAGTATACTTCTAGGCTTTTAATGTTAATGGAAATTAACGCTTTTCCACGCTTACACTAACACATCCAGCACACAGGTGTACATATCTATGTTTTGTGTTAAGTTATTACATAATTTTTGTTTATTTTACTATTTTTCCCCTGTTTTCTTTTTTTTATTCAGTACGTTCTCTAACTTTAGTCTGTAGTTAACTTAACGTGGCATACATATGTGTAAAAAACCAAAAAAAAATATGTTTTTATCTTTAATAAATAAGCAAGCATCAATTATGAAAATGCAAGAAACATTTTATTATTTATTACAATTGCCTTCTGACCAGTACGATATAATGAGAGTCGTACAGTTACTGTAATGACTTTAGGCAGAAGGGGACCTAAAGTAATACCGTCTGCGAATTAAGTTGTGATTATAGTCTGAAGCCTGTTGCCAAACACAATACATACATAAGTCAGATTGAGGAAAGAGCTCGATACGGGGGTTATTGCGAGATTTTACTCAAAACATCTCAGTACTGCCAAGTCTCATAGACTCCCGGACGAAATCAGTGTTTTACCTGCTAAGCGCTGGCCAAAAAAGAATAAAGAGACTATCTTCATAGACAGCCAAGTGGCTATCAAAGCTAAAACTCAGACTTAGTATCCGCGAAAGTAAGTCATAGGCTGGACATTGGCCTTTACTAGCTTCCAGGTCGCAAGGACATTGAAAACAATGAAAGGGCCAATAAATTCGCGAGGCAAGGCTACATAACTCAGGCACGCAATCAGTAGCTATTCCCCTGATCAAAATTAAGGCTGATATACTCTCTTACTTTCTTATCCTTGTAGATAGCAGATGAAGCAGACTTACCACAACCACATACCACATCATCAACATATTAAAAATATGACTGCAGTAAAACCAGGTTCGAGTTGTCGTTGTGGCAAAGTTGGTAGAGTGTCTGGTGTCCAAATTTCGGCACAATGTTAAATCAAAAAGAAGAAAATCTAAGACTTTTAATATAAATGATGTGTAGCTTCTCTGTGTAAAGTCCTTCGCTTTGGAGTGAGATGGTTTACTCCCTTTAGGGATGAAAACTGCTCTAACTGCACAACATACATGGGAGATGAAAATGAGGCTTAGCCAATCAGTCAAACATCATACACTTTTTCCATTTCAGCATTAACTATGTCATCAGTTCCATCAGGAACTTGAATGGCTTAAAGGTGTTTATATGCCCATCGTATCTTATGTAAGGATTATTATTTTCGGTGGTACACGGCCAAGACCGATCATCGGTTGTAGTGCCAGTTAAGTAAGTACACATTTAGTGCTGATATTGCCGAAGGAATTATGTATATTCGCTATCTTTGTACAGCATGAAAAATGTGAATCGACCAATAACTCAATTATCCCAGCACGATGTATTCCGAACCAGATGTATACCAATAGCATTCGCTATGAATGATTGCATATTTGAACTAATGGCGAGGAATTTCCTCAGCCGACTTGATTCTAAATAACTTTTTTCTATCTTACCTCAAAAATTTTCAATTGAGAACTTTTCTGCGGCTCGGATTCCTTCTTAAATTTAAGTATTCATTCTCTATAAGCTGCTTAGTTGCCTAGCTTCTTTGAAAAGTTTCCCACATTCCTCCCTTTTAGAAGCAATGCTGGTAGACTCCCATGGTGGTTTCGACCGCTAGAAGTTCAAAATGGACAGGAGATTTCGGTTGCTGTGTGGCATGCGAATGTTAGTGTTTCTACCAATTTACCTAAATAGTCAGTAGAGTGAATGTTGCTCGGTGAATCTTTAGCAGAAGCGGCATGAAACATAATTTTCTACTTAGACACTAGAGAAAGACATAAGTGATTATCATTCCCAAGGAAAAGAGCCCGAAAGGCTTATCAGATTATCTTCTTTCGTGATTTTCATAAGAGACGCTGGTCCAATCTGGACATCTGTAAAACGGCTAAGTGTTTTGTGATTTGTCCAAACAGGAAGGCAGCAGAATTCCTTCTTTAATTAGGAAGGAAGGACCTTCGCCGGATGGTGGGACTCATCACAGGACATAATCCATGGGGCCAACATATGACCACCATTGGTATCACCGAGGACCTGACCTGCATATCTTGTCTGGAGGAGGTGGACAGCACAGAGCATTTTCTCTGCACATGTCCCGCCTTTGCCAGAACGAGATGAGGCATTTTGAGTTTCGATGTCACAGGAATGGACAAAGTTCCCTCCTTCCTCTTCTGCGATCTTCTGAGATTTGCGAGAGAATCCGGAAAATTTGCGGAAGAGATCGTAGTCCCCCGTATAACCCCTTTTTCGACTTTTCCCTCTTTTACTCTAACCCCTCGGCCTTCTTCAGATCCATCATCTTCTTTCGTTTTAAAGACATTAGAAAAGATGATTGACAAATGCTTAAAATAATTTCAGGCTAGGTTTTGCTTTCTAGCATCTCGGCACGTCTCCGATGCATGAATTCTGATGCTGTTGCTGGACTTGGACTTGGACAATTTTTTTCAGTAATCGATATCTTTTTCAATTGATTTCTAACTATTCATCATTTCAATTTAAAGCCTTCATATACTTTGAAAATAATTGGATTACAAGTCAAATATTTTTGTTTTCTTTCAGTTAAATTTGAAATTAATGAACATGTATATTTTTTTCGTACCCACATAAGTGATAAATGCTAAACGAACAATAATTTTTCTTGACAATATAAAATCAAAAAACAAAAACAAAACCAAACAAAATATAAATTCGAAAAAATGCGGACTATAACGCTTCGTCAGCCATCGAAATTCAGAAAATTTGCAATAAGTTTAATAAGAAATCTACCATTGAATCCAGCTAAATTTAAGCGACAGTACTCGGACTCCCACACTTCGCCAACTGTGCCGCCCCTCAACAATAGCGGTAACGGTACGAAGCCACCTGCACCGATGGATAAGTCCTTATGTGATAAACCGCGCAAAACTTATGAAACACCACATCCACCAAAGGATCCACCAGATGATTATTGTCCGAAGAGTTTTAGTCATGAAGCCTTCACTCCACCTGAAATGTTACCATTTTCGATATTTCGTCTATTCTCATCGGACGACGAGGTGTTAGGTCCCTCTGCACACAAATGTTTGGAGTACAAGAATCCCGAGTATTTTTCGTATCATCGTTTCTCGTTTGTTGGCATTCAGCTGGAAACGTTGGAATTGAATAAACAGCAGGCGAATAGCGACACTACGAGTGGCGATACTACGAGCAGCAGCGGAAGTACCAGCAGCGATGACAGTGATGTGGATTGCAAGCGGGAGTTGAGATAATGTAAAGCATGCCTATTTACTTTGTAAAACATAAATGTTTTGTGATTTTTCCGAATTTTACTGTCATTCAAATTGTTGTAAACATGTGCAGTTTGAGGTGTTGTTAACATATTATAAGTATTTATACAATTATCTACCTATATATTTTATAAAAACTGAAATATTATCAGCAATGTAATTGGGCTTTCCATTTATACTATTCAGTACCGGTATGATAAAAGAATTGCAATGTATAATAATTTGTGTTTGATGTTATTGCATAATATTTTTGGAGTTTCCGATTGATTACACAGAACAATAACTTAGAACTTGTTTATTTCCGCTGTTTAGAGTTGATGTTTTTTTGAAAGAGGCAGCTTCCTAACTAAATCAGTTCCTCCGAAGACACCTATAGACTGCTAAGTCACAATTTTTTTTAAGGTTAAGATTGAGTTCTGATTTGAATCGACGGAAAAATCTTTTATTTGAAGTCCTACAGCTTCAATTTCTAAAACAAAATTGTTTGTTATGAAAAGCTTAACAGGTTTTGGGTAAACATTTTCTTAAAATGCTCATAAAGTGTAAATAAATGGCTTGGAATAACGATATACTTTCTTCAGCAAAAATGTTCCTCACACTAAGGGAAAGGAAGCGCCCTTATATCAGAAGTACTCCCTGATTCACTTAACTGGGAATTTGTTCAGACATTTGTACCAAAAACCCCCGAAAAGAAGAAGGGTATAGAGAGGAAATGGAGGGTTGGTGTAAAAAATAAAACCAACTCAGACAACAACGCAGTAAAATTTAAAAATAAAAACCGTTCTCACCGATTCCCATCAGCCCTCGATTGTGAACTTTACATGAATAAAAATTTCACGCGTCAGCCCATAGGTATTCATCGTTGCGAAAACAAGAACGAACAGTTCTGTAAAGACAGGAGGATGTCATCTGTTTTGAAGCCTTACCAATCTAATAACTTCAAAATCATGACTGCTTTGAAGTTTTTGAAATCACTTGGAGTCAATTGGGATTTGAGAGAGCGCAAAACATCTTTCTCTTTCTACCTGTCTCTCTCGCACAGTCTTTCATGCTTGCGTCGGTGTAAACAGCCACATTGACGTCAGTTGATTTGAAGTCATTCGAAGTCTATTGGAATTTAAAGCCAATAGGATTTGAAGTCACATGGATTTGGATTTGGAATTACACGGGAAACGAAGTAAATTTTAATATAAACGAATTCATGATGTTTATAATCGCATTTTTTACTACATACCAATGTTTGTAATGCGTTTCGAACTATAAAATTTTCCGGTTCTCACACTTCTTATACTCGTAATCGAAAAGGAAGGCATCAGTCGTAAATCAAGTACAAGTCTTTAATAAGATATATCAGATAACTTCAAATTCCAAGTGACTCCAAGTTACTTTAAGTAACTCCAACTAATTCCAACAGACTTCAAAGCAGTCATTCCCATGACTTCCAATAAAAGTATTTTCCTAACTCCAAAAAAGACATCAATAAACAAATCGCTGACTCCAAAAAAATATTTTAGTCTTTATATCTTGAATTCAATAGCTGCACTCAAAAATAATTATATGTTTGTGAGTTAAATCGTCACATGATTGCATTCTCTTTCATTTGCGAACCTGTAAAGTTTCACTGTTTAAACTTTATACCTTAAAGTCAGTAACTGCATTCAAAAATAATTATGTGTTTGTGAGTTAAATCGTCACATGATTGCATTCCTTTTGAGTTGCGAACCTGTAAAGTTTCACTCTTGTAGATTTACCTCTCTAGCAAGCTCGCTGTCATAAAATGATGTTAATACTAACTCCATTTATCCGTGACCGCAATTAAACAAGCAGAACTTAGCAATCTCAACCAAATTACGTACAGAAATTCATTGCCGCCAAGACACCAGATAAGTTTTAAAAAGAGTAAAATCGAACAGTAGGCGAGGTACTTCCAACAAGTAAAAATTATAATTCAAATCTTTCACCTATTCGGTACCCACCTTATTAGCTTTCGTTCCGACCAGAAGTAATGAACAACTAAAACAATATTGCGCAGCAGGATTTTAACTGTCTAGGAGTCTACTATGGCGAGTTATAACTCAAGCTAAGCAAAATCCAAACCGTAAACATTGCAATTGGTTCTACTCATATGTACATTTTATATTCTGGCAACAATGATTTAACTTAAGCCCTACATACATATCCATCAATATTCTGAACTGCCCGTAACTCCTTTTTGACTAACTCACTGACTGACTGACTGACTGGGCTTTTTACATCAAATTAATTTAATGTCAAGGGCGCAAGGGAAGCGCACGAATTATACTCACAAATAACACCGTAAATATTTTCACAAAAAGAAATTCACTCTACCTAGAGAAGTTACTGCGGCAAATTGCAGCACGCGCCTGCTACTCACTGCATTTCCACTTCCCAGTTGTTGTTGCTGTTACTACTTATTACCTTGACGCCAACTACTTTGCCTTCTGCAATTGCAGTTTTTCCCTTTTAAATTTGTTGAATTTTTTATCAAAGTTGTGCTCGAAAACAAGAAGGAAAAAAAGTTATGTATTTCGTTACACTTTGCTTTTTTTGTTTTGTTATTTTGTTTTTGTTTTTTGTAAAAGCCTTACTCGACAATGTAACAGTCAAACCAACAGCAGCAACAGCAGCAGCAATTGCTGTGCTATGTTGTTAACTTAATTTCTTGTTGTTGCCTTAGTTGATGTTATAATACCCTCTCGTAGCTTGTACATAGTAAATTTTTGTTACTCTTCATGTTCGGTCGGCACGTAAACGTTACAAAGTTTACTCAGTAAACTAAGTACAACAAGAAAAATCAACAGCAACGACAACTATGTAAGAAGAAAATCACTTGTATTTAAGTCAGAGAAATAGAAAGATAGCTGCAAGGATACGGATTGAGTGAAAGGCAGAGAGATAAGGAGAAAAGATGGGAAAAGGACGTAGCAAGGAAGAATTAAAACGTGTTGCTAGATAATATCAAACAACACAGACACATACACACACATTACTACAGTAACTACAACAACAAGAAATCCTTCTTCAGCAGCATGTTGTTTTTGTTTTATAAAACTTTATAAAACTGACCTTTTCCATGATGCATAGATTCTAAAATTCCACAAAAGTCAGATAAGAAACAAAAATATATATTTCTAACTTTTATTAATGCCGCATGAACCTGTTGATCTTCTTGTTACTGCCGCTTTTACTGTTGCTGCAACTGATACTGTTGATAATTGTAGCTGCTGAGATTGTAGCTACCTTGCTAACTTTCAATAGACTTTATACTATTTATTTGCTATACCTAATAAATTGTTAAATTGATACAGTGCTCCGTTGTAGCTGTTACTGCTACTGTTGTGTTTTTCTACTGAATATATTGTCAGAATCATGCTCGAAAGTACTTAATTAAAGTCGCACACCATGCTGTCATTGCCTCCAACATCGACCAATCGAACTCTATGGGCGACAAAAATGATTGCAATGTGAACCTGTTCATGACATTCGAGCATCGTTACGTTGGCATCATAATTGACAAGCTAGTAAAGTTTGCCCAAAAGAATGTATATTATTTAGTCTTGCTGGTGTTTGTGATGGTTTAGTATAGTGGGTGATAACCACAACGATGAACGAGAGAATATGTGTGCTTGGCATTATGGTGCTATCATATATGTGTGTGTAGTATATATAGGTACTTATATTCAAGTAATTAATTTTAAATAGATTTTTGTTAACCCCTCAACCATAAAATCTTTAATAAAGAGAAGAAGAATAAGTTGTAAACTTTTTAAACTTGGTGCGCTAGGACCTAATGGTATAATACGAGCTACGCTTCAGGTCAGTCAGAAATTATTATTCGTTGATTAAAATTTATTACTCGTATATGCTATTAAACTGCATACAAAATTATCAACTGTACTCAAAGTTGTCTTCCTACCCAAGCGATGACGACATCTCACAATAAAGAAAATAACTTCCGGCATATGAGTATTTCTTGATGGCAACTGAATGAAAGCGGCGGAAAAATCTGTCAAAGGATCGTACTGCGGTTCTTTAGTCGTATATTCTGTGCATATTAAAATAAAAATTTCCCTGTAATTCTTGGGTCAGAATATTATATGTACTTCCCTTAGATATGCACCGTTTGATAACACTGAACAACAATTTAAAACTTGTTGATTTCCGCTGCGTTGTGTTAATGATTTTTTCTTTTTTTAAAATGTATTCAAACATTTTTTTATTCAATTATAAATTGTTATATGAATTTATTTCTTTAAATTTTTTTAACGAAAAGCTTTCTCAATTATATTATAATTGTAAGTTATGCTTTTTTGAATTAAGAATTAAATTGAAACACATTTTGATAAGAACACGATTGGGCTCTGCTAGAAATCGATGGAGCAATTACCTATTAGAAGTCTTACAGCTTTGACCCCTAAAGCAAAATTGTTCGTTATGGAAAGCTTAACAATTATTATTTTTACACCAACCGTCTACTTCCTCCCTGAAACTAAATTTCTGCCTCTATGCTATCTCGCCCGTACCTACGGTACTGCCACAGAATCAGATGGTGTATTAAGATTTCTCCTAGCACTTCTTCATTAAACTTGTTGCTGTGGCGTAGTGGTAATGCATTGGACTGCTACACAGAGTGTCCCGGGTTCGAATCTCAGCACAGGCAAAATCAAAATAAAAACAAAAAGTTTACACGGCACCACTTCTTGGCAGGCAATGGCAAAACCTACAAGAGTAAAAATTTCTATGAAAAGCTTTTCACTTCGCCGTTCGGATTCGGCATTAAACTGTAGGTCTCTTCCATTCATGTACAAATATAACACGCACAACATGAGTGGATGCGAAAAGCTCGGCCTAGGCCCTCCATGGGCTGTTGTGCCATTAAAAGTAAAGTAAATTCTTCATTAAATTCAAAAGTACTCGCAAGTAAAACTTTTACTTTTTTGTAGGGATATACTCGTAAGATCAAAGGTTATCAAAATTATTAACAAAAAATAATAAACAAAATATGAAAAAATATGCATTAACAATTGAATGTCATTTTCAAGGAAATTTCCTGATTCGTAACTTAACCATTCCACTTTTGAGATGCCCAGAAAAAACATGAGTTTGCATGAAATTCCTTGCACCAATTATAAATCTATTTCATATCGCCCTTTAATATAGCAAAAATGTGGGGTTCCAGATAATTTTAGTATGTGTATATCAGTTTAAAGTGTCATTACAATTTTTCTTTATGTTACCAATACACGCTCTGAAGCAAGTGCACACTCTTATACCCTCTGACGGTTATCGTTATGTATGAGACGCTCACTATGTATGAGAAGGATATGTATTTAATCCAGGGATGCTAACCGATTGTGAACCAAATTATTTTAAAACCGAACCATCTACAGCTTAACTTACTTGAACCGAACCATGAACCGAACCATTTTTGTTTTTTTTTTCTTTTAAATCAAACCATGATTTTTCCAATCTATGATTTTTTTAAACCGAACCATCTACAGCTTAACTTACTTGAACCGAACCATGAACCGAACCATTTTTGTTTTTTTTTTCTTTTAAATCAAACCATGATTTTTCCAATCTATGATTTTTTTCATTTACCCACACATTTCTCTCAACTTTTGGGTAGAAATGAAGATGTACATTCTTTATTACAATCCATAAAAAAATCGATTTGAAAAAAGTGTTTACCATAGAAAAAATCATATAAAATAATAATTTTGCGGATTTTTGAACCGAAACATTTTTGAACCAGCGGTTCGAAGGTCTGGAACAACCGGGTTTTGAACCGACACTACATGTTTTAATCTATTTAATGCTTGGATTGAGGTTTAAGAGTGCTTTTTCAAATATGTAACTCTTAATAAACCGTCATAACGTAATAAAATGCTTACATAAAAACGGCAGTATTCCATACGTAGTTTTTAGATATTTGTGTATTTTTATTTTTAATTCATTTTTCTCGAATTTACAAACGTATACGCCTATTTTTTATACATAAAAAAGTAAGTAATGTTTCTATAATTTTGCATATTACACTTTCTTTGCGAGATAAATTTTTTCTTATGTGAAAACTGCAATGTTTTGAACTCAATGCGTCAAAGGTACTGTGACAACTGAGGATCCTGATTTCACTCTCTCTCATTGTTTTCAGTTAAATAAAACAGAATTAATAACAGAATTTTCAATTACCAACAACTATATTCAATTATTGTGTGGCATAAAGGAATTGTTTAATCAGTTTTTCTCCTTTAATTTCTATTTTCGTTGTACTACTTAGTTGTATATGTACCTACATACATATGTATAGTACATACTCGTAGAAATACTTGTATACATAAAGTTTATTAATTTAATATATAAATTTTTTGTTTTAGTTGCTTGTCTACTTCCGCACTCTTACCATACTTTCCTTCAGTTAGTAATAAATAGTAAAAAAAATAGTTACTAAAAGAATACGAGTATCGGTTGTATTATAGGCAAAAAATAAACAATTCATATTCATAAAAATCTCCAAAGAATGTGCATGCGTGGATTTTTGTGGTACCTACAGAAAATATTTGGCATGCCTTATGCGTTATAAAATCTCATTCTGATACTTTTAAACAGCAAATGACCACACCTAGTTTTACATAAAACTTAAACTCTTCTGGGTCATAAGGTGTGTCCATACAATCGCAATAAAAGGAGATTAACATACTACATACAGACTCAACTCATGACTCAACGGCAATCGTACCGTATGTACTCATATACACGCACGATAAAATGCAACCCTTCTGTAATGTTATATAAAATATACATAATAACAACAACAATCAATAATGATAACATTACCAGACATTTAACAAATTTGTTTTGTAAACGCTTGAGGATATTTGCATCTTTCTATTCTCTTGCTAAACGCACACAAATGCGGCCCACGGCATTTACACTTTTCCAACTACTTCCACTCGTACGTCTTATGGTGACATATGGACAAACTGATTGCGTTAATAGTACCGGAAGTGCACTAATTCACACTTTTATATAAGTAAATACTCACAATTCTTTTACACATGCACATATACTTATGTAAGTACTCGTACATGGTAGATATGGGCGCGTGAGTACTTTGAAAATATTGAGCCTTTGATTATTTACAAATGTTTATGTACGTTGATATTTTTCAAAAATAAAAAAAAACCATTCTCGCATGTTTACTTTTAATGGCGCAACAGCCCATAGAGGAGCTAGGCCGAGCTTTTCGCATCCACTCATGTTGTGCGTGTTATATTTGTTCATGAATGGAAGGGACCTACAGTTTAATGCCGAATCCGAACGGCGAAGTGAAAAGCTTTTCATAGGCAATGGTGCCGTGTAGAAAAATTATTTTTTTCTATTTTTTTTTTATTTTGCCTGTGCCGAGATGTTAACACATGTAACAGATGTTAACTCGCATGTTAACACATTTCCAAAATATAAACATATTTAAAAAATGTGCTGGAAACGAAAAAAAATACAAAATTAAAGAACATACAACATATTTAGGGTAGGCCATCTAACATTTGGAAGTTGAACTACTAGTTATTTTGAGAGCGGCAACTCTGCTGTCATTCGTATTATGACAGAAAATTAGTTTTATATTTTTGGTTAACGAAAAGGATCAATATTCGCTTAAACAACGTTGGGAATTGAACATTTCACCAATTTATTATTTCTTTGTTGCGAATTTCGCATAAAGACCTCAATATAAAGTTGGACAAAGTTAAATTGGTACAACAGTTGAAGCCACATGACCATCCGCAACGTTTTCGGTTCACTAATTGGGTTCTGGAGCTCACGAAAGATACCTTAATAATGGTACCTTAATAAGCACAATTGTCGCATCTGGGGCCAGGAAAAACCTGCGCGATTGTTGCACCTTCAGCTAGTAACTGTTTGGTGGGGCTTTTGGATCGGCGATATCATTGAGCCATTTTTCTTTGAAAATGAGAAAGAAAGATACGTTACAACGAATGGTATGTCCTACCGCACTATGATAGCTGGTTATTTGTGGCCTATTTTAGAAGATATGGACTTAGACAACATTTAGTTCCAAAACCAATCTTTTGCATGGGATATTTGAAAATCGCATTGTGCATTGGCCACCACGCAGTTGCGATTTGACTCCGTTGGAATATTATTTGTGCGGAACCGTTAAAAAAAAGTCTCTTACGCTAACCACCCAGCAACGATTGAGGTTCTTAAGGACGAAATGCAGCCGTCGGTTAAGTACAGCTCTATACAGTTGAAAATGTACCTACATAATTGGGTTGATGGTATGGGCTACTGCAAGTCCAGCCGGTGAAGTCATCTGAATGAAATAGTGTTACACAATTAACCGGAAGGATTTTATAAGCACTTTCGAATAATAAAAACCACATTGAGAAAAAATTATTCTTTTCTTATTTACACCAAAATCAAATTCCAAATTATAAATGGTCCACCCGTATGCTTCACAGTTATAACAGATTTTGGAATTCCAAGTTTTTTAGCTTAAGTATAACACAAGTTTGTTCCTTAAACTGCTAAAATGTTCTTTTTAAAGGAAATGCGAACTCAAACTCATACACAATCATGTAAAGTTCAAGCATGTTCACGGAGAAATTAGAAAAACCATATAACGCACGCTCACGTGGAAATTAATTCACGTTCATGCGTGTCACTTAAAGTTCACGTCACGCATCCATCTCTAGTACATAGACTCCCAAGCACTACACTCGGGCCCTTGCATCTCCACCCGTAATCGTACTTACTACTGTAACTTTCAGAACTCATACATACACACATAGTTTATTACAGTATATGTGTACATATGTACATAATTATGACAATAGTTAAGCATATATGCTAAAGTATCTGCAACATCAAGGTTCTAGTATAACTTATCTCTTTACACAAATAATAAGCGTTTGTTTGACCTCTGAGGTGTATGTAGATAGATGGAAATATTTCTTAAAATTAATAACAGTTCACTATTGAAATAATATTAAAACAATAATTAACACAGATAAATAGTTAATTTACTTTACCTTTCAGAGTCTCTGGCGAATGGCCTTGACAATCAATCGTCACTCTTTTTCTTTTCCCATACTCGATTTATGCGAGCATTTCGGAGCATACACGTTTTATTTACACACTTTTTATATATAAGAGCATATTCACATGACTTTTACACATTCTGAACTTCACTGCATTTTTCCAACACTGAATTTAATACATTTATAAATTTTAATAGTAAAATTCTGTGAAAAACAAACGAAAATGGATACCGGCACCACCGTGAAAAATTGCAAACTAATCAAAATGGCAATTAGAGGAGAGTTGCCAACCACTTTAAAGCGTAATTGTAATTCGTTAAATTAAAAATCCTAATGCGAGCCTAAAAAATCATTATAATTGAATTGAATTGAAAAAATAAATCTTTTTATTTATAGATATCATTTTTTTAAAATATAATTCCGTACTGGCAATAATGTTCCTACCCAATGTCATCATCTTTATTTTCCACGCAATGAGCGAGTACACAAACCTAAACAATTTCACGACGGCAGATGTCGCTGCAAAGAACTGTGCTGCCACATCTACATGTGTCGTCCGCTTTGAGAAAGAATGCAATATATCAATTTTATAAACTTTTATGTTGCCGCATTCAAAGTATGTATGTACATACATATAAATAAGTACAATTTAATTTTTTTTATCGAAATGTGAAATATAACACACAAAATCCATAAAACTATGTGTTAGGAAATTAGGGAATTCCACAAAACGATGCAACACCAACATATATGTTGGTCCATCTAATATTTACCGGAACAATTACGGACAATTAACTTTCGAATAATAAAAACTACATTCGAAAAAATATGGAGATCTTGGAAATTATGACAATTCCAATAATAAAACTTGGCATAAAAATGAATATTCAGCTGGCGGCTCACACTGGGCGCCACTGCCAAAAATTCTATATTTTCCTACCAAATTTCTTGGAGCTATACTTTTTAAGAAAATTTTAGATGATTTAAATTATTGGCCACCACGATTTCGCCCATAATTGAACGACCCAGTGTGTGCCTTCGGGAAAAAATGTCTGATATTCAGTAAGTTGGCGTGGCTCTCTTTTTGCAACCAAAACACTCATAACAACATAGCTTGAGAGCAATGGCAGCTTCAATCATAATATTTTACATTAGAACGTAAGTTTATTTAGTACTGCTATGATATAAATTTGGGAGAAATTCGGTAAATATGTAAATAAATGTTTTAATAAAATTGCTATATTTTACGTTTACTTGACAGATATATAAGCTTGTTCATCAATGTAAATGTATATTTTATGGAAAGGAATTCGATTATACGAGCGTTCAAAAAGCCCACTAGAACTCATTCATAAAAAAAAGGAATTTTAAAATTTCAGTAACTACTTAAAGTAACAAATAAAACGACGGGTACTTGCTTGTATTTTTTTGCCTGCATACATTTTTTACTACCAATATTTGCAATTTTTACGCTTCTTTGGGTCAATTTCGTATTCACCACTCTTAGTTTTTTACTCTACACTTACTACCCAAAATTGCATTCATGCGCACTTCCGCTTCAAGTCGTGTTCTGCCAAACGAATTCAAAAGTTTTACTTAAATTAAATTTTATTTCGCACATCGGTCGATTCTTTTGTGTTTCGTATTAAAAGTGAAATCGTATAGAATTCTCGTTTTCAAGCTAAAGCCCTAACATGCATTTTTCAACTTTCGAAGGAAAAGCAAAAAACATTTTGAAACTTTGATATTTTCAGTATTTGTTTCAAAATATTGTAATTTAAAATTAGAAAAAAAACGAAATACGTTTTAGGTCTAAGGCTAGAATAGCTTTATGGCAGAGATGCAGATGGATACGCTTAATCACATTCCATAAAAATTCGATTTTGCACAATTTTATGTTAGAGCCTTTTTCAAATAAACATAGAACATGAAAAATAAAGTGGAAAACAACTTTTGATTTCATTAAACTGAATTTCTCATTCATAAATTGTGCACAAATTTGAATTGTTAAATAATAAAAAATAAAAATATTTGACATGCAATTTTATGCACTCTATATCGAAGCGGAAACTGAGTTTTTTGGATCAATTCAGGGACAAAGTTAAGTAAATCACGCAGACGTATGTTGTCTACGAATTTATATTGAAATTGAGGATGCTCTACATATTTGTTATAGTGACGTTTTATCTGTTGTATTCATTATGGTAATTTCCAATTTGACACCACAAGTGCTTGCAATGGTATTCAAATATTGTACAGTAAACCCAGATTAAGTATCTCAGCTTAAAATCTCAGTCATTTAAGGTACTTAAGCGTGGAAGGCACTTGAAAGGGGGAATTTATGCATAGTAAGCGGGAAAGGCACTTAACCATCTAGTTCTAAAATTTTTGATTGACCTAAAAAAAATTATAATATGTAGATAGATATCGATGTAAGAAACAGAGAAATGTTCTCAGAAAACTTAAAAAAAAAATTAATTGATGTGGATTTATGCAGTCGGGATTCCTCAAAGAAATTATGATTGTTTGAGCCTGTTAGCAAATTTTTTTTTTTTTTTTAATGTTTCATCATTTTATATTAATGTTCCTATTCTTCACTAATCTTAATCTGTTTCATGTACTGTTAGATTCACGGAAAGTATTTTATTTATTTGTTTTTATTTTGAACCAGAATTCTCAAACTCAATCTAAATAATTAATTTTTCAGATTTTCGAACATTTTTGGCTTTGATTGCTTCCAAGGCTTCCAAGCAGCTGTAATACGCATCGCAACTCATAGCCGATGCATTATGGTATAATGAAAGATCCAGACTACTTTTCTAGTGGTTATTACACCCGTTTTGGTGATGGCTGTCTAGAGGACTATTTGGAAACTAGAGGGTTAAGAGAGAAGTACTTAACGGTGGTTTACTACATACTCAAATTGCTAATACTGTGCCATAGGAATGATGACGATGAGTAATGAATGCTTATAAAGGTTGTTTTTTTTTAGAAGTGTGACTTTCAATCAGGCAATACTGTTTTCTGAGTTGGTCTTTTTGACAACTGTCACTTGAGTTATGCTCAGTTTGGTTTGCCATTTCATAATGAATAAACTTACGCCTGAACAATGTTTGCAAATTATTGAAATTTATTATCAAAATTCGTGCTCTGTGAAAAATGTTTTTATCGCAAAATTGTCTTCAGCGACGAGGCTAATTTTTTTCTCAATGGATACGTGAATCAGCAGGATTGCCATATTTGGAGTGATGACCAGC
Source organism: Palloptera scutellata (assembly GCA_958295655.1). Lineage (NCBI taxonomy): Eukaryota > Metazoa > Arthropoda > Insecta > Diptera > Pallopteridae > Palloptera > Palloptera scutellata. The sequence continues at coordinate 28,341,084 of OY282452.1, read as the reverse complement.
CACAGGCAACTCAGCAGCTACCAATGCGTCCCGAAAAATGCACTGTTTGGTGCGGTTTATGAGAAGGCGGCATCATTGGGCCGCACTTCTTCAAAGACGATGAAGGCCGCAACGTTACGGTTAATGGAGAAAGATACCGCTCGATTAAACCAGACTTTTTTTTTTACCGAAAATGCAAGAATTGAACTCGGCCGACATGTGGTTCCAACAGGACGGTGCCACATGCCACACTGCACGCGAAACCATGCATATGCATCAATTGAGAGGCGAATTTGGTGAGCAAACAATATGCATCTGACGTTTTGGTGTAGTCAATTGGCTTATAAGATCATGTGATTTGACCCCGTTAGACTATTTTTTGTGGAGCTATGTAAAGTCTCTTGTCTATAGGGACCAGCCAAACACGATTATTGCTTTGGAAGCCAACATTGAACGCGCCATTTGTGAGATTCCGGCCGAAATGTGTGGAAAATGTGCCAAAATTGGACCTTCAGCGGGCAACACATAAGTGAAATTGTCTTTAAAAGTAAATGGCAGGAATTGATTCATCGATCCAAATAAAAATTTCATTCACTTTTGTAAAGTTTCTGTGTTTTTTTTTTTTCATTTTCAAAAACTAAAATCTTATAAAAATCACCCTTTAGTTTGATTCTTACTTAGCCGGCACGGCACTTCAGAAGCGATAACGAAGTAACAGTGGAAAGTTTTAGAATATAGTAGAACCATAATGGTCATGCACTTATTTCCGCGGACCATTATCATCACCGATTAATGTGAATTGAAAGTTTTAATCGTTTGTTGTCGATGTTAATGATGCCGGTTAAGTTTGCCATGCAGGCATAACTTTTCCCCGACTCAGTATTATTCCCTTCCTATGTATAATACTTACAACTTGCACAATTATTAAATATTACGTGGAACTAATACCCGCTGGCTTTTCCACCTCGCAATGTTTTCTCTTATACTTTCTACCTAAATAATATAATTAAACCTACTAGTTATGCTAGATATTTCCAGCATGATCCATATTTAATACTCGCTAACCTCAAATAAGTTTTAATCATATTTCTTCTTTCATTTTTTTGTGGCGCATTCGGTTGAGGCGAGCGCGTTGCCAATTTCCTTTTGTCATTCTCAACACCTCATTAACGGTAGATATGCCATAAATCGCCATAATTATGGTACGAAAATATGTTGAAAAACATTGTTTATTTACCATCTGCTTTTCTCATTCCTCCGCATGCAGCGTTCATTTGTGGCTGTGCCGAGATCTTTCTTTCACTTGTTCGAGTAGGTACTGTGTAAGTTGCGGTGGTATTCGGTGGTATTCCCTCCCAACTGCATCATTATGGTTCATTGACCAAAAACAACAAGAATTTTTAGCTAATTTAAATAAAACTGCAACAACAACACAAACAACCAGAAAAACAGAAATTTTTCTTACTTTTAAGTTTTTCGTTTTTATGCTGTTGCTGCTGTTGCTGTTGCTTTTATTTTTTTTTTTTTTTGCTTTATGGTTTTTGCAGAGTTTGTTGTTTTTTCACTCTCAACTTTTCGCTTAAGCAGAAAATTGCTGCAAAAATATTTACACATTTATCGCATGAAGCGCATTTGGCGGTGTATTTGCTGATAAATGGGTAAATGTCGAAGTTACGCTATTTGTTGTTGCTATTATAGTTGATGTTGTTGCTGTTGTTGGTGATGTTGTTGTTATTGTGGTATTTGCAGTACATATTGCTATTGCCGTAGTTGTGTCACTTGGCTGCAATCACTAGTGCTATAGGAATTTTTTTTTTTTTTTTTTTTTTTTTTGTTTCTCCCTTTATGTAATTTTTTTTTTATATATTTATGCTGTTTTTGTTCATGTATGTACGAGTATTTACTGCAAACTAATATTTATAAATGTGGCAACCTTGTATTGTAATGGTATGCACAGTGGAATTTTTTAGTTTTCATCTTGAAGTGTACTGCTTCAAAGCTTTCCTCTAAAATATTCGATATAATTCACTTTAAATCAATGACAGCTCTATGTGCACTTTTGGGCAAACGAAGCTTTAAGCTCTGTGCTGAGTTGAAGCGTATTTGGCGGTGAGATATTTTCTCGCAAAAAGCCTCATGAAACTTTGCCGTAGGTACGGTTAGTCCATTATCAGATTTCCACGACCATAGTACTTAGGTACACGGACTCATCAATTCTCCTTAATAGTTTACACGTCGTTGGTTAAACCGTAGTGTCGACTTCGCTGCCGTCCTTATGAAACCCTTTTGGGCAATTTCTTTCCCTTCAGTTCTACTATATCCGAGAAGCGAGCATAGAGAGACAGTTTGAGATGTCACAGCCATGAACGAAGTACAGTGCCTGTGGCTTAACTATTTTGGACTTTATGTCTTTTAAAGTTGCTTTGCTGTCCACTAAAATATTGATATTCGTCGACCCAATAGTGCTATTTTGTATAAGTTATGCTGCTTTTCGATTGCAAAGATCTCCGACTGGAAGGCACTGTAGTTATTGGGAAGACAATGTAAGTGCCATACCTACAAGGCTTCTGAGTACAGACCCACTCCGGTTCTTTCATCCATTTTAGAACCATCGGTATAAAATCATTAACAAAACAATAAGAAAACACATAGTTCTGGGTTAATTCATATTATTTTTTTCCAACATAGTCTTCTTTAACCTCGATACACTTGGTACAACGTCTCTGGAATTTTTTGATCCTATCCAAATAACCGATTACTCAAACCCTTCATAATAGGCGATTGTTTCCGCAATGACCTCTTCTTCTGAGACAAATCTCTTTCTGCCGAGCCAGGTTTGGAATCAGCAATTAGTCACAAGGGTGGCAAATCTGGGGAATATAATGGATGAGGAAATAATTCGTGGCGCAATTAATGTAATTTCGCCATAGTTTCTGCACCCATGCATTGTATTTATGGAAGGATACTTTTTTGTTTGCGTTACCTTCTTTTTTTCAAATCGTTGTGAATTCTGCCGCTTGCATTCAAAAAAAGAGTCGGCATAATCTTTGTTGACAGACCCATCTTGGCCTTTTTCGGCGCCAATCTGCACGGAGAACCTCACTGTTTTGATTATTTATTAGTCTGGTGCAGCCATTCCACGAACTTCATCCTACACGGTTTTGATTTCATTTGGTATTTTGCCTTTCAAATTGAAGTATTTAATTACTGCAAGAAACTCGTTTTTTCCATTGTTCAAAAATAAAACGAAAGTATTTTACTTTAATCAATTGTAAAAATGAGACCATGCAATCAATACTGCTGACAGCAGTCTATTGATAGATAGTACTTCTTCAGAAACACCTCTCCGAAACCTGTGTGAAAACTAGGGCAGCCGTCTTTTAGATTTTGAACGGACTTATTAGCTTATCCTCTGGTAGCCTCACTGTTACGAAACACCGATCCATTCTCCCAGTCTTCTTTGTTTACATAAAGCGCTTTTTTTTTTTTTTGATTTTGCCTGTGCCGAGATTTGAACCCCGGACACTCTGCGCAGCAGTCCAACGCACTACCACTACGCCACAGCGACCTCTTTACCTCACTCAAAATAGCTCCAATTCCATAGTTATTCGACTTTCATCCTTTAAATTCCCGAAGTGGGAGAATTTCCTTGCGGCTTGGTACTGACTGAAAATATGCAGCGGCATATAGCGGAAATATAATGTTGTACGTCTTCGGTAACTAAAACGAATTGCACTGAAGTTAACATGCATCCTCAACAGACACCAATTTAGACTTTAAAAGGGTGGGTACCTTTACTAGTGAAAGTAAAAGCTATTTGTTTACTAAAATAGGAACCGAATATATTGCTACAGAGTAGTAACGATCAACTGGTCAAATTGGTACCTTACTAAGATATAAATACTTGCCTACATGAAACGAGCTAGAAAACTGCTCAGTTGTAACATACTTACGCACAATATTTTGTCAGTGATATATAATGAGCGTCACTGTTAGAGAACGATACTGTTAAAGAATATTATTTGATTTGGATTCTTACTTTTCTATACCTTTCAGTTACATATTGCCTACCTCCAACGAAAACTATTTACATGCATGCTTATGAAGCTTTACTGGAAATCTATATTCCCAGTATGGCATAAATACTGAGTACAACAGCACAACAACAACCGAAAAAAAGGCAAAATATTTAAGATAAGAGGAAAATTTGTGTATACTTTTCACAGGTGCATGATGTGCGCTAGACGCGGTAGACAAAGTGAATACAAATAAAGCAAACGCTTTTGCTTTTTTTCACACTTAACTACTAGGAGGCAGTCGTCGTTTTGCCAACAGCTGCAAATACCAGCACACACACACACACACGTGCATTTGTATCTCATAGCTGCACATGTAAAGATCTAAGATTTTACGCGCTTTTCAGCTCGCTTGCATTGTGTGTTTCTCATTCAAGTTTACCCATAGAATTCTCAAATTAGCTGCGCTTCTAAGCGAGCAATACTAGCTCTTCATACACTTGCATAGTTTAAGCTACAAATACTGTAAACAGATGTGTGTGTGTGTGTGTGTGTATGTAACTTTGTTCCTCGGCACATCATGACTGAGTTAATTCGTTCGTGCTGTTTTTGCGCTACATTTTCTAATTTTTCCTTACTTTGATTTCTATAGTTTTTTTTTTGTTTTGCTTTAGTTCTTCCGTTGTCTTGTATTTTCTTGTTTTTGCTGAGGGTTACGTCTTTCTGCGCCCTTTTACATTTATGTGTGTGTGTGTATTTTATTTGTTGTTGTTGTCATTGCTGTATTTGTAATCTCTTACAGAACCATCATCATCATTTGCGCCTGCTCAAATGCGATCACAGCGGCAGCAGCAGCAGCACATTGCTGTAATGTTTTTCTTTATGTTGTTGGTTGGTTGGTTAGTTGGTTGGTTGGTTGGTTGCCTATTTGCCTTGCCTGCAATATGTACTCACCTGTGGTGTTTCTAGTAGTGTTTGAGTTCACAAAAACAAAACACACTCGCTTAAACAACAGCACGAAAAAAAGTGTTTCCCATCATCATCAAAGATGGCGTAAAATGTTTGCTTGTGAATGTTTCTTTCATTTGATCATAGATCAAAAGAAATATTCTACAGTGGGCAAACTTTGCCCAGAGTTATATTAGAAGAACAAAAATAAAAAAACACAAAAAACCCAAACAGTCAGTGAAAATATAAAATTAAAGCAATTTTATTGATGTTAGTTGCCCACCTCTGCATTTGTATTTTATCCCTACAGTTTCAAAAATGAGTTTTCTTTCTCCTTGCTTGTTTTTGTTATTGTTTTCCTGATCACTTCCTCACACGATTTTCTGCCTTTTTAGCGTGCAATTTGCATAATTTGCACTTTTGCCCCCCATCAAGTGTCCAGAGGTACTCGATGGCACCAGCGCAAGACAAATAATGCTGAAGAAAAGTCTCATGCAAGGCTGTCACAGGTATAACGATTCAGGCAAACAGGCCAACTGCCAGAGCTTAGACAAAAGACAGCAGCAACAACAAATTGGGTTTCAGTATGTACATAGTATGTATTTGTGTTACCACCAAGCGTAGCAATTGAAGAAGAAAAAGAAGAAATAGAAGGAGAAACAGCATGATGACGCGTTAGAATGATTGAGAGTTGATTGAATTACGGCAATAAAGGCAATAAAATGAGTCAAATTCGTATAGAATTTTTGTACGGGGAGGGGGTAAACGTTAATAAAAACAACATGGGTGGGCTGCTGCTCCAAAACGTTGTGGCTGTGATATAGCTTTTAAGCGAATCATAAGAATATAATTGATCAAATATCGGTTATATTTGTATAAAATGGTCGCTGTGGAGTAGTTGGTAGTGCTCTGGCGGAGTTCAAATGTCGGCACAGGCAAAATCAAAAAGTAGAGAAAACTATTTTTCTCCACGCCACCACCTCGTGGCAGGTAATGGCAAACCTACAAGAGTAAAAATGGCCTATGAAAAGCTTTTCTCTTCGCCGTTCGGATTCAGCATAAAAATGTAGGATACTTCCATTCATGTACAAATATAACATGAGTGAATGCGAGAAGCTCGGCCTAGGTCCTTTATAGACTGTGGCGCCTTTAAAAGAAGAAGAAGTAATGCAACCGGTAAAACTTTAACTAGTTAAAGTTATATATAATATTTTTATATATTTCGTGTTTAGTGTCTGAAAGAAAGTTATTCATTACGAAATTTTTAACATTTTTGATCCCTGTTTATAGGTTATGCATCAAGAAGCTGCTGGATTTGTGGCAACTTTTCTCTTTGTCAGGAGGTCAGTTAAACTTGAATATAAGCACAAATCGAGACTTGTGTACTTTTTGTTAAAAATAAATTTCATTTGCAAATGGCGAGCACTAATTTGGTCCAAGGTGACTCAACATCAATGTTTGTGCAGGGAATGAGATGAAACCAAAAGCAAATCAAATCTATCAGCTTCCTCAATAGAACCCTATCATGGTTTTTCTAGATCACTTCTAAATTTTTTTTATACGCTTTTAAAGTAAGTAGATTGTGTACTCTAAACTTTAGGTTGAAAAAATTGAGTAAAATTTCTAAAATAATGTTACTTTTATAAAATTATTTTGGCAAGTTATGGTATCTACTGTTTTTTGGAGCTTTTTGTAGTTTCTAGATGTTGATATGCTTTATGTCACTAGTTAGCAAAGCTACGAGCATTTAGCAATGCCAGGAACATCTGGAGCTGATGCCGCGCTTCATGACATATTGTACCATGTAAATGTCATAGATCGTTTTGTAGCTAACTACGCAATAAGTGAGTTGTTCTTAATGCATATGTGCATGCATTGAATGCTTGTATTCTATATTATGATATATTTCTTAAAGAAAAGTGAGAGCTTAAACTCGAATTTCCCAGCATTTTGAGGAATACCCCACAGATTGGCAATACTGGTTTTTGTACTATTGTTTTTCATTAACACAATATTTTATATACTACATACTTATATGAGCTCTTATGTTTCTCTTTTTGATTGAGTCAACAACTCAATACACACACATACAATTAAACTTTTAATCAATTCAATCAAAAGATATATTTGTATTAAAATGGTGCGCAGGTTTCAATTTCATCTTAACTCAAAAATGTAGATTACATATTTAATTTAAGTTCAGCCCACTTGTTCAATGGAAAATATCGATATCATCATAAACTGCACCCTTTGCCTTTGGTTAAAACTTAATCCCAATCCAAGCGATCCTCACTGGGGTACATGTTTAAGCAACATAGACGCGTACTACCCACTTTTGAAAATCTTCTTATTTTTCTTCTACATCTTCTTCTTCTTTTTTGCTAGCTAAAACTTTATATTGCCAGATCACCAACATTTATAACAACTCACTTAACAAAAATGTTTTTGCTTTCTGCTGCTATTTGCCTACCTACAGCTCCGTTGCAACAAAAATTGCTCCCTGAAGTGTTTGAAACAGAAAGAAATCTTCAATGAAAAATTAATACAAATGATAGAGGATTTTTTTTTGCAACAGCAATATCTGCAACATATAAAAATCGTCCATGCGCGCACACGCTCGTTAGCAACAGCAACAAATAACTGTTGAGCATTCCCCTTCATAGAATGAATTGCTCAAGCTGCATTTGGCGCGTGGTCCACTTGGAGTAGCATCGAATAGCTGAAAGCATTTTTTAGATGTTTCGATTTAAATTAATGAACGAGAAGTATAAACAAAAATGTATAAACTTATATTTGCATGCACAGGAACTATTCCTGAGCTAAAAAGTAACCCACGTTTTCAATATGGTCTAAAAAATCAGTGTATAAATTCTAGTGTATTAAGTATTCGACACATGTCACAAATAGTTTATGAGCATTTTGAAATTAACCTTTTATACTCGTAAACTTAGAAAGGTTTACACAGAAAAAATACCATGAAATACAGTAATTGAATCGTTTTCGAAGCTCCCTGTTCCGATTTGGGTTTCTCGTTTTTCTAAAAGCGTTTGACACTAATAAATCTCTCCTGCTTTAGGCTACTTGCTTTCGAATCAAAGAAACGATAAAATGAAATCCAGTCAGTGTATGACATTACTTATAAGTAGTATATGTGTATACATATATATACAGTGACGAGGAAAACTGTCAACATGAAAGAACATTTTTAAACACCATAAGTAGCCAATAATGATGAGAAATCAAAAAGTAACAGCAGAAAATATATAGTAAATAACAAAAATAGTAAATAAATGGATAAAAAAATCTGTTGTGTCGTCACCCAGCGCGATAGAAGTGAAACTTTTAGGCATGCTAATAATATTCAGGGCCAATTGATTGAGTTGTACCTTGAGAACTTTTCACGTACACTGAGAAGAATGACTATAATTTCTAAACTTCTATAATTAAGAATTTAGACACAGAAGTTTCACTAAAATACCTTTTATCTTTTCCTATTGTACATACATAACCTCATTTAAATCCAATTTTTATTAAAATAACCCTTAAAATATGACGATATTTTTTATGACCAAACCAAATTTAAATTTTAAGTATATCAATTCAATTTATATCCCTTCAATAATTCAGTATAATAAAAAGATATTTGTTTGTAAGTTCTTATGATTCCCGCAGAGTCCTATTGGCTTGTTTGCAGGAAACTCTAATACAGTGGGTCAAATGTTCCAGATCTTCTCTTTTGCTTTTTCTATTCCGTGTGGTTAGTAGCTTCAGTAAACTCATTGGTGCAATAAGAAAATAGTAGTGCAAATTAAATCTATGCGAATACTGGAAAAGCAAATGCGAGCAGAAAAACACAATAGCTTGAAAAAACTAAGAAACTTAATTTCAATGATGCCAACTTATGTTATTTTTTTTCGACAATAATAAAAATTACTTACAGAAATTAGAATGCGAATAGACAGAATGCGAATATTGAAACTTATGCGAACTATTCGAAATTGGTATAGCAATTATTCGCACAACTCTAAAAAAATTTGTGTTAAAAAAGCAATAGAAATAATAGCAAAAAAATTCTAGAAATATGGTAGCACCAAAAAAGTAGTAGTAATGAGAAATAAAAAACAATAGCAGAAGTTGTTGTAGAAATATAGAATAATATTAATAGAAAAGGAGTGAAAGTTGTAGAAAATAGTAGATGAAATATTAGCAGAATAGCAATAGAAAAAGTAGTGGCAAATAGTAGTAGAAATAGTTGTAGAAAAGTGTTAGAAAATTAATAGTAGAAGTAAGAGTTGTAGAAAGGTAGTAGAAGAAAATAGTAGTGGAATTGGAGAACAATAGTATAGATAGTAGTAAAAATACTAAAGCCCATGAAATGAAACTGAGACGTGGACTCTCCGCTTAATTGTAACGGTTATTTTTTTCTTAAAGGTGGAGAACTTTAAATTTAAATAAAACACCGAAAATTTCATTAAATATCCATGAAATGGCTTTATTTTAAAGATATTAATGTTTGAATATGATTTCGGGTACGTCGCCCCTGCGTCTGGAGCATTCATGGCGTAATCTGGAGGTTCAATTTTCACACACACCTCGAAATAATCAAGTGTTTCTGGTATATACATGCAACTTTAAATATCCCCAAAAAAAAAATCAAATATGAGGCGAACGATGGTTGTGTGGCTTCAATTCCTGTGCAAGTTGATTCTTGTAAGCACGAAAACCAAGAGCGGATGGACACAAGCTTACTTGTTGAGCACATGACGAATTGACACATTTGCATCATCATCAGCACTACGCTGCACACCAGCAATCTCTGATGGACGATAAAACGCACGTAATGCTCGATGTGTTTCTCGAATTGAACCATGTTTTTCAAAATAAATTTGTACAATTTTCAAAAGTGTCCCGTCTGAGTTAATTCATGATGAATTGCCAAACTAACTTCAAAATAACCGTGAACTGTCAAATAGGCTGTCACAGAAAACGATGTTGTCAATTTAACGTTCTCCCCATATGTTTTCGTTCCGTAAACACTATCACTTGCTTAACTTCGTTTCTTAAAACTCATATTCCGTTACACAATTTTCAATTCACAACCCCGCCACACATTTTTTCATTCTCTCTGGCAATGTGTAAATGCCTCGCCAAAAAAAAACTGCTCGTTTTTTGAGTCGAACAAGTCATCAAGCCATTTTTTCACATTTTCGTACGAATCGAAGTGCTGCTCAGCAAGTGCGTGGCCCATTGCTGAAAATAAGTTTTAGTCAGATGGAGCCAAGTCTGGTGAATAAGACGCATGGGGGAGGGCTTCCCAGCTGTAAGAATCTACCAATTCCAGAGTCTGTTTTGTTCGATGAGATGGTGCATTGTCATCAAGAAAAATCACTTTGTGTTGCCTAGCTTGATATTCTGGAGGTTTGTGGCGCAGCCTTGACCAGTAACTGTTTCCCCTGGTTTAAGAAGGTCAAACCAGATAACACCTCGCTGATCCCAGAAAACACAGAGCATTGTCTTCTTTCTGAAGCGATTTGGCTTTGCTGTCGATTTGGTCGGTATATCGGGCTTAACACATGATCGTTTACGTTTGGGATTCTCGAAATATATCCATTTTTCATCGCCGGTAACAATTCGATGAGGATATGACTTTATTTTGTAGCTGGCGAGCAACAATTCACAGGTGGTTTTACGATTTTCTTGCTGTCAATTCAATTTCAGTCAATTCATGGGGCACCCATCTTCTCATCTTCCCACCTTCAAAATTAATCCCATAGCTTTTAAACGTTGAGAAATATATTGTTGGGTCACATTTAATTGTTCTGCAAGTTGTTCTTGCGTTTGACCATCATCCTCATCGAGTAAATCTTGCAATTCGGCATCTTCAAACTTTTTCGGTGGTCTTCCACGTTTTTCGTTTCTCACATCAAAATCGCCACTTTTAAACCTATTGAACCACTCGTTGGACTGTGTTTTGACCAGAGCGTGGCAGTAGCTTCCACAAGCATTCGATGATATTCCAAAGCAGGTTTATTCAATTCGAAGCAGAAAATCAATGATGCCCGCATATCGTAGTTTGTGGGCACAAAATTCGACATATTTACGAGCGAAAAAAAATATGTTGTTGTATGAAACTTGATTGTTTATGAACTGAATATTGTTGACAGAACTAAATGCGAAGAAATGGCGCCAATGATTTGGTTTGGCAGAGCGTATAGTTTTACTTTACGAAATAGAGATGTACTTACCTGTTTCATACTTGTACACGTGGTATATAAAAAGATTATAGAAACTTATTTTTCAAACCAGATAATGTTTATGGATGCCGTACGTTATTTAAAATGTAGAACTTTTGTTAAAAATTCAGCAAAAATTGTATGAAAACATTCGCATTTGAAAATTATTTCTTTTTGTGTTAATCTGAATCAGATAAAGTTTTTTCCCGTTGTAACTTTTCAATTTATCGACATTACTATTTATCGTGTTTCAAAAATGCTATTTCATGTTGCCAATTTTGGATGCGTAACATTTTGGACTACAAAGCGAATAGCATAAAAAAGGCAAGGCTACGGATGATTCTAAGTTAATTTGCGCAAGATAACATTGGTCTAAACTCAATTTCGAACCTCCTCATTTTTGAAAATAGGTTTTGGTACCTACCCATGAAAAGTATGATTGGTTATGCACCCAATAATATTATGATATTTTGAGTAGATTTGCTCACAGGCCCCACAGTCCATTTTGCTTACTTTAGAGGAAAGTTGTATCTGGAAGCTTCGTGTTGGAAATGTGGCTATGCTTTTATGAAGTTTAGGTATTAGATAGTCTGTGTTTTTGGTATCTACTCTTGAGTTCTTCTATGTTCGAAGATTTTGCCATTGAATGACAAAATATTTCTATGACTCTGACTACACTTACTTGATGCTGCTATAGTTTCAGTATATAGTTGCATAGGTAGCAGATGAATTAGCATGATCAACGCGTTCTTTGGAAAAGTTGCGTACTGCAATGCACTCGTAAGTCTATAGACGCGCGTTCAGTATTGAATATTTGAACATCACTTAGACATTCACTTCTTTTATGGATCAATGGTCCACAATGTTTTAAAACATGTTTTTATGTTTCTTCTTCTTCATTACAAAACCAACGTAAAATCGTAAAATGATACCTGCTGATTTCAAAATACTTAACTCTTTACGATTTCCAACTGGTATATAGTTTGAGAGTTACAGTGGTGCTATTATCAATTTCGCTTCAATCCAAACACATACAAAAAAAATTAATTAAGAAAAAAAGGTTGTGGACTTCTGTCACATTTCCATAATTCATGCGCACGCGCTCAAAATCCAATATGTTATTGTTGGCAATGCTGCTGTCGAAACACTGTATGCAGTAGTTATTATTGCTACCAACACATAGGTGTACACATACTATATGCAGCAATAATGTTGCACGCTGCGATTTACGCTTGCATTGACAGTTTAGAGTGTATTATGGTTTCGCTGTTGTTTGTATTCTTACTGTCGTTGCTGTAGCTGCGGCAAAGCAATTTACCAATTTGAGGCAACACATGCTCATAATGGTAAATATGCGGCCGACAGCAGCAGGAGCAACAGTGGCGGCTCAAGTGTTACAGTTGCATTATTGTTGCCCATAAATGGTCATAGCCAACAACAAACGATGAGGCAAAGCAAGCCAAGCCATGCACCATAGAGGTAAAAATTTGCTGTTTTTTGCAAGTGCAATAAAATGAAACGAAAACTACCATTAACTAAAATATTTATGTTGGCTATATTGCCGAGAAATATATTTGGAATTTATGTATTATTAAAATTTTATTAGTGCACATCTGTTGTTCTTTTCAATTCCTATGTATGGCATCGAATTCCTAGCAATTTTCTATCAAAAACAGATTAAATTAAATTAGTTTTCTACTTTGATATTCAAATTATTCATGCTCTGCAATGTGTTAACTTGTCTCTTAATGTTTTGCATATAAAACTTTGCACACTCATAGAGAAAACACAAATGCATAGCAATGTTGCTTGTTAAAATGCAGTGTTGCTGTTGCTCTTCAACAATTCCCATTGGCTTTGCTAAATTTGGCAAAGTAAAACTAGAAAATTTTAAAATTACCCTTAATCAGCGAGTGAAAATGCGAAAAAGCAGCATACAACATTTGACGTTGCAACAGACCAATTTAGAGCAGTTCATTGGCAACAGAAACGAAAACAAAACAGAAAACGTGCGGCAATGTCATTGAAGTACTCTTTACCCTAAGCTGCCTGTTGTTGCTGCTGAGCTGTTGAGCTGGTCTGGTCTCTTTTATGCTTGGGAACTCTTTCTGTGCAATGTGCAATACTCGTACTTATTCTAAAATTGTGTGGGAATTGCTGAAAATTTAGTGCAGTTCACCGCACGTTTTTACACACGAAATTAGGATGCAAATGTTTCTTTTTTTGTATTTATGAAGCAACGATAATTTTTCTAAAATACCTAATCGTTTTTTATTTAACAACCACTTTTGACCAACTGTTTTTTAACAAATTTTAATATATCTAGTATATCTAGCAAATGTTATTAATTCAAAGGAGATTTGTGCAATTCGTAAATGGAGATTTTAAGCTGAGAATGAGATCATAAGAAACCATTGCAGTGTATGCTATTTTCTCTGTGGAAAGAAAAACAAAAGATTAAAGCAACAAACTCTCTGTTTGACATAAACAAGAAGCACATAAATTTGACGTATGTAACTAACCACTTAATTACATGTGTTTTTCGCTACAATTGTAAAATCGTGTCAGGCGACCATATTCGCAAGTATATACCGGAAATGATAAGCCGGATGCCGAAAAGCTGCAATCACAACGGACAGCTAAAATCACCTGTCATATTGATGGTATATACGTACAGTGACACAGATTTCAACAACTGAAGAAGAGGTGCTAGGCTACCACCGCCGACGAAGAAATATGTATTAAGACCAAGAGTGTTGCGATGCTGCTGAAGTCAAAAATTTAGTATATGCAGCCACCCTGTAGTCAGGTGCAACACCACCGATACAGAGAGTTGAGGAAAAACCTTTTTTTTTCAGGCGGAAGAAAATAAAGGCTGAAGGGCGCCGGAAAGGGGACGGACAAGAATGAGGAAATAAGAACACTTCTGACTAACGGTTTGAAGACATGGGCCTCTTCCTGCAAGGACGAACGCAGAAATCTAGTAACATATTATCCAGGGTATTGTGAGGTTATTGTTGCAAGCACTTCTCGCAGCTGCTTAACAGCGATGATGTCAATAATCCCGCCACGGGGGAATGTGCTTTAACAGCCATCTTACTTTACTTTACTTTTAATGGCACAACAACCCATGGAGGGCCTAGACCGAGCTTTTCGCATCCACTCATGTTGTGCGTGTTATATTTGTACATGAATGGAAGGGACCCACAGTTTAATGCCGAATCCGAACGGCGAAGTGAAAAGCTTTTCATAGCTATTTTTACTCTTGTAGGTTCGTCATTGTCTGCCAAGAGGTGGTGCCGTGTAGAAAAATTATCTTTTCCACTTTTCGATTTTGCCTGTGCCGAGATTCGAACCCCGGACACTCTGCGTAGCAGTCCAACGCACTACCACTACACCACAGCGACCACTGCCATCGCTCGGCTGAAAAACAATAAGGCTGCGGGTATACGTTATCTGCCTGCTGAGTTGAGGCGAAGAGCCCACAAAACGCCTGTACGAGGTTCTATGCAGAATATGGTCGGAGGAAAGCATGCCCAGTGATTGGAACATCAACGTATTCTGCGCCAACTACTTTGCATTAAGACTTTTTAATGTCGTATATAACGTTCTATCGAGCGTACTGTGTGAAATAAAACAGCTTCAACAAACTGATTGGACCTTATTAGTGTGGCTTCAGGCCTGGTAAATCCACTATCGAACAGTTATTCACACTACGCCAGATCCTGGATAAAACTGAGAAAAACAGATCGACACCCATGGTCCAATATGCGTGGACGATGTGTATCGAATAAGATGGAACCATGAGCTGTTTGAGCTGTAAGACGACACTGACATATTCAGGTGCATGAAAATTCAGCGGCTTCGCTGGCTAGGTCATGTTGAGCGAATGGCAGAAACCGCTCCTGCTAGAATGATGCGTTATTCGAGCCACGGTGGAGGAGCACGCAGAAGAAGCGTCCTAATCTCCGTTGGAAAGAACAGGTACAGGGAGACTTGACTGCACTTGTCCTTACCAACTGACGCCAGTACGTGCATAGCTGAGGCGACTGGCGGCAAAAACCGATCATCGGTTGTTATGCCAACTAAGTAAGTAATGTACTTATAAACTATCCACTTTAATTTAGTATTCATAACATTATTTTTTAATGATAGTTTTATTTTTTAATGTTTTTTAATGATTTTTTGGAAAATTAAATGTCTGCTTTATACATATATTCTACTTTAAGTGTTCCATCAAAAGTTGATTTTTATCGCAGGGCGAAGTTGAATAATACAAATGAGAAAAATTGAGACATGAGATCAACGCCACTACCTCAACCTTGAGTAAAATCCTAATCTACAATTCCAAAGAATTTATAAACGTTGTGCGTGCAGCCAACTTTTAAGAAAAACAAATAGCGAATAGAATAGTGATTGTTAAAAAATGTATACCTAGTTAGTAGTTATAAAATTAAATAAAATAATTATACTTAAGCCGAACTTTCTAAAACATCTTCCACATTCATAGCTAAATACTAACATATTTTTACTAACTACTCGTGCCTACTATTGCTAGATGAGATCAACCTTGAAAAATCACCTTTCACACTCACAACTCAGACCCACTTCGCTACAATTAAAAGTGCAATGAACTTCTAAGCTCGCGCAACTAGCAAAAGCAAGCAAAATAATAATAGATAAATATGAAATGGAAAGAAAAAAATACGAAATATATAGATTGTTTCCGACAATAAAAAACACAAGCAACAGAAATTCTACAACAGATAATTAACTACTTATTGCAAAGTAACAACCAAAACCGTAGACTCAAAAGTCTCTAACCCATTACTTTGTGCATGTTTTGTAAAAAAAAAGAACAGAAGATAAGAAAAGAACACATATGTGGAATTAGTCGTTGAGGGCTGGCACCCCAGTATTTTGTTACTTGCAGTGTTGCAAGTTGCAAGTAAGTGTACTGCTTAGGTAATTTATATGAACTGAGTAAAAGTTCTCAACTTACGAGTATCTCTTGGAGATATTCGTACACTTGTTGTTGAAAATGAGTTGAATATATCAAGTAAATGCTTCAATGATTTCATGCATAAAT
Source organism: Palloptera scutellata (assembly GCA_958295655.1). Classification (NCBI taxonomy): domain Eukaryota; kingdom Metazoa; phylum Arthropoda; class Insecta; order Diptera; family Pallopteridae; genus Palloptera; species Palloptera scutellata. The sequence goes on along the minus strand of OY282452.1, from coordinate 28,324,819 downwards.
TATGCACGAATTTGTACCTGCAGCAGCAAGCAAGTTCAGTTGCTTATTATATTTACTCCATTTTATTTTAAAATACTAGTTGCTAATATTTTCCTGGCCATCTATTCATTCTTGCTCCCCACAAAAATGCTTATATTTTTGTCGCATTCCGCAACACTTGTTGCATGTAGTCAGTCACTAGTTACTCAAAAATAAATAAATAAAAAATCTTCCCTTTGCATCACAGGTATATTTATTATTTTTGCACCATTGTTGCTATAAAAGTTGCTAGCAAAAAATGCTACGTTATGCTTCAGAAACTTTAAAATTTTTTCTTTTTAGCTTCTTTCTTGTTTTGTAGACTGCCACTCGCAAAATTCAACATCATTAAATTTTTGGAATGTGAAGCAAGAAATTAGATCTCTTTGCTTTTATTTTTCTGTTTTTGCTTTTGTTGCTTTTGATATTAAATTGAATTATTTTGTTTGTTTAACAAAGCGTTAGATTTATAGTTTAACACTGACTTTAAATTGAGTTACAAACATTTCTCATTCTCATATTTTTTTATTACCTAAACTTTTTCGCGTTGAACTTAATAGGATTTTGAAAGGCAAAGGTTTTAGAAAGGTTGCGGTAAATTTGTTTAGTTACTGTTTCGGGGATTACTTATCAATACAAAAAAATAAAAATAAACTCTAATTTTGGTTTCGGTGTTTATGAAATATTAATTAACATTTTACAACCTTATATTTACCGCGCTCTTTTGAGTGCGTAATGTAAACCAATAAGTCGTTGGTACAGAAATATGACAGTTCTTTTTTTTCAAAAAGAAAGCAATATGAATTAAAAGAAAAATATTAAGTTTATTAAAAACCAACTTTGGTTAAATTATCGGTTAATATCGAAGAAACTACTAATAATTAAGAACTCAAATTACAGTAACCTCAATAGGTGTCCAAAGAATTTTAATACAAAATTTCATGAAAATCCGTATACTTTGACCAAACATTTATCAAGGCTTAATTTTGTATATATGAGATTTTGACGCTGATAGCTCTTTCCTCAAAATCTTAACTGTCATACCTCCGTGGAACAAAATGAATCGAGTAAAGTAAATCGAGCAATATAAGTTATACAAAAAAAATTTAAAAACCGACTTTTGTCGGATTATCGATTTATATCGAAAAAACTACTAATATAGGGTTGACCAAATGAGGCGCAGGAAAGTAAACACAAATTAAAATCTTATTTTTCTAATCAAGCATGGTACTTTATTTTGAAGGTTCATCAATGCCATTTATGTATGGAAAATGATATCAGTCAAATGTTCACCGTGGTAAGTTTTATATACGTCGATTCGATGGTCAAAATTTTTGATGGCGTCTTCCAATAGCATTATCTCGGTAATGATGTTGTTTTTTAGGTCCTGAATATTGGCTGGCTTATCTACGTAGACTTTACTCTTCAAAAATCCCCATAAAAAGAAGTCAAATGGTCTTAAATCGCATGATCTTGCAGGCCAATTCACATTTCCTCAACGCGAAATTAAGCGATTTTCGAAAAAACCTTGCAAATCGTCGAAGTGCGCGAAGCGTGTATTTTATTTTTTCACCATTTTTTAAATGTTCTTTAATAACTTTAATGCGGTCTTCAATCGAATACGACTCCATAGCGATAAATGGCAAACATTTAACTAACAAAATGACATAAAGATGACAGGAAACAAACATGGCGTCCCTGTCAAATTGACGTTTACTTTCCTGCGCCTCATTTGGTCAACCCTTTGATTAAGAACACAAAGCTTCACAGTAATCTCAATAGGTGTCCATAGAAATTTAATTCAAAATTACATGAAAGCCAACTGAGAAATGTAGGAGCCTACTTTGACCAAACATTTATCTAGGCTTTATTTTGTATATACGAAATTTTGACACTGGTAGCTCTTTGCCTCAAAATCTTAACGGTCAGTTAATCGTTTTACTTAAAAAAAACAACGTTCGGAAATATTGCAAACCTATTTCGAAAGTGAGTGCTGTGTTGCCCAATGTTGCGTATATTAAAAATAAGTTTTTTCACTTTGGTCGGTACAAAATGAAGCACCCAGCGCGATTGCTATAGCGCAATTTTGTGCAAAACGATCGTGATTGGCTTATTAGTGGACAACGCCCATGGTCTCCGTAGTCGTATACCAACGAGAATGAGGCTGCTGTGACCCATAGTGTATACAACTGAATGATTTCATGATTTCATGATTTTCAATCATATGGACTGTGTTTCAGCAGGATGGTGCGCTATACTATACAATCCATCAAACAATCGATCTTTACAGCTCTAAGTTGGGTAATTGTGTTATCAGCCGTCTTGGCGATGTCAGTTTTCCACCTAGGAGCTTCGAGTTGAACCCATTAAACTTTTTTGTGGGATGCTCGGAGAGATCAATCTTATACGGACAATCCAGAAAAGGTTCAAGTGCTTAGGGAGAATGTCATCCCCATTCATGAGTTAGATCCAGAAACTGTGAAAAACAAAATTGGGTTGACAATATGCGCAATGGGAAGCCAGCCGAGACAGACAAATTAATGAAATCGTGTTCCATAAATAATGGGAATGTTTACTATTTCTAATAAAGCCAAAATATACCAAAAAAGAGGTTTTTTTTCCTTTTTTTTTTTTTTGTTTTAAAAAAAAACTTGTATTTGGACCACCCTTTATTTCAAGAAAGTGTCTTTCCTGAATAAAAAGTTTTCTGAAATTTTGATTTTGAACTAACAGGAAAATACACTTAAGCTATTATTGTTTTCTTACCACAGACTTAATAAATCACTTTACTAATTTTGATTCACACTAACCAGCATAGAAAATATAAGTTGAAAATGAGACTTCTCACGGCTAAATTGTTTTTTAAAATTTACGTGATACTCGTACATAACTGAACAACAGATTAACTTTATGTATAACTTTATAGGAAAAAACTTGTGCATATTTTATTGCTGTTATGGAAAAAAACAACAACAGCACAACCGTAGCGTTGAAGAAATATAGTAAATTTTAACGAAACACGTGTGCATACTTTTAGGATTGAGTGAAAATAACAGCGTAGCATTTTAGTTTTACTCTCAACTATAAAAATTTTGGAACTCTTCAAAAGAAGTTACACTTCAAAAAACGATATCACTGAAAAGTCCCAGCAACGAAAAGTCTCAATCAACACAACGGATTTGACACCAATATGACGGTAACAGTCAACAGTTAAATATCATCGCCGCTGTGGTAAAAGCTGCTAACTCCAATTGACTTCAAATTGACGCAGCAGCGGCGACAATATATCTCATGAATTCTTATAAAGACGACTATACTGACTGCAGACAATGCGTCAATTGTATGCAGTCGTCGACTTCAGTTTACGTATTTTGACAGCGAGAGCATAAAAGATAAACAAAACAAACGAAATATGTTGATAAATTTTTAAAAACTTTTATTGCAAATTATTTTTTTAAATCTAGAAAATAAATAAAATGTTTGGGAAATGTTGGTATGGTAAGTAAGGTACATAAAGAATAGGATTAAGATCAGGTATCGTTACTGTGTTCATTCATTTCAATTTCCAGACTACTTTACAGCATTTATTGCAGGCTCAACTTTGCCGTCGTGTTGATGTCGCATCCATTTTATTAAATCTGTTTAAGTAAACACAACTGCCATAGACGATGAAACTGTAATTCTATATTATTTCATTGACACGCCAAATTTTCATATATTGTTCATATACACAATATATATATTTAAAGCTGCGACAGTGAGAATGGTCGTCTCGTTGCAGTTCCGCAATGCTGCAACTAATTCATTCGTCTCCATAAGAACATATTAGTTAGTTTTAAGAAGTGACAAATGCACATTCTATTTAAGTTCGTTGTCATATTTTTGGTCGCTGTGGCGTAGTGGTGTCCGGGGTTCGAATCTCGGCACAAGCAAAATCAAAAAGTATAAAAAATAATTTTTCTATACGGCACCACCTCTTGGCAGACAATGGCAAACCTACAAGAGTAAAAATTGCTATGAAAAGCTTTTCACTTCGCCGTTCTATATTTTTTCCGTTACACCTCTTCACTCCCTCACACACTAGGAAGTCAAAAATTGCGGAATAGTAACTGCCATTTTTAACTTGAGGCAAATAATTTATTGATTCGTTATTATACTTAGTTATCGTGGCGGTTATCGCCTTTTGACCCTTAACCTCAAATAATTTATTACTTCAAAATTCGATATTTGTTTTCTTGCTCTTCGCCGTGTCATTTTAAATGGCAAGAAGGTACAGAATATTATACTAGGTATAGAAATTATAACACCGTATAACTTTTTTTCACCTTTGAGATTTAGGATTAAATAAGTATTAATTGCAAAGGTAAGTAAGTTTTAATATTAGGATTTTTACCTGATAAGTATTATGATAAACGTTTCAGAATTTTATTTGTTTTTGCAAATGGGGATAATATTTATATTTGTAGAGTAATAGCCTTTTAAAATTAGACAAAGTTCTCTTTGTTGCCAGACCAAAAATATGCATCTTTTACTTTTAGAGCAAAAACAAACTTTTCATTTATAGTTGATTATATAAAATCGAGAACTAAGGACATTTTTAAACCCAAAACTACTGCAATCAAATAAAAATCGTTTTAAGCATTCCGTTACAAACGAAAACTACTGTAGGGTCATATATTACACATACTGCTGCCTTAAAACATTAGTGACCTCTATAGATTTCCAACAGCCGTTCTCAAACTCCTTATTCTTTCAATTTCCTTCACTTTATCTTTCATTACCTACCAACAATTTCCACTTACCGCAAAACATTTTATAGCTGTTTCACAACCGCTGTGACAGATTTTCTTCTATGCACTCTTATGTACTACCAAAGAATACAGCGTAGAAGAAACTTACAGCAACAACACCAGCCAACAAAAAAAGTTAGCATTTAAATGTTTAATTTCCATGACACTATAAAAACTTAGCCATTAATTTAACGTAAGCAAATGACTTTTACTTGCCTGTCCAAACAAAAAATAAAAGACAAAAAACGCTGGGAAAAGTGAAGAAGAAAAGAAGAGAAAAAATTTACCAACAATTTATTGCAAATTTTAAGCTATCTATTCTTTAGCTTCAGGAGCGGCGGCAACAACAGCAAATGAACCCACAGCTAAAAACTAAAGTTGAAAGTAATCATTAAGGAGTAAAAAAAGAAAAAAACAGCTGCCTGGTAGTTGGATTTCTAGTAAATGAAGTTGGTTGGTAAAGATTTAAAAGCCAACAGCAACTCGTAGATTTTCTTCTTCTTCTTTTTTGTTTGAACCTCAGCACTAGTTGATGTTGTTGTTGTTGTTGTTGTTGTTGTTGTTGTAATTTTCTAATGACTTTGCAACTCTCTATGGCAGGTTAGTACATTTAGAAATTGATGAGGACGACGACGATTATCGCACAAAAATCTTTCGTAGATACTCACTTACTTCCTTCTCTTTTCAGTACTTGTGAGTGGACTATCATTTTTAAACATATTTTACACTTTTCTATGTACAGCAATACCTCGATTCCTTGCGACGAATTGCTCGAGGATTCACGAACGAGATAATCTTTACATTTTTCATCCTTTCTACTTAAATCTTAGTTTTACTGTATCCACTTGTCTACTGCATTTTTCATATACTTTTTTTCAAATAATTTATACTTAAGTTTCCTAGCCGATGAATCGTTTTTTAATTAGCCGCTTTTAACAGTTATTACAATTAGCACACATAAACATAGACACACTTCGCATTTTTCTTTTGATTGTTGTTTTTAACCCTGCACCATAGATGCCACTAAGAGATCACGGGAATTTCATATAAAACATATCCCGTGAATTCTTCCAGTGCCATTAACTGTGCCGAATTGCATTGAAACACTTCACTTGATTTAATCAAATTCACTTAATTCTAAGGAAATTTAAAATAAAATAAGTATTATACTCACTTTAATCCACCACAGTGAAGTCTTGATAAAATTGGTCTGTTTCTGCTCAATAAGATTCGCATTTTTTCTAGTACTGGTATTAAAAATCATTAGCTCCCTTTGCGCTTCTTGCTAAAGTCAGCCACCTTGTCGCTCCGAAATATCCCACGATTTAATCAAAAACGCAAATTTCTTCTTACTGTTTTTTGCTCTTCATCGTTGGCCAACGTTAAGTTAAGGAAGTTGATAATTTTACTTCTTATTTTTTCACATACATAAGTTATTTTTTTTTTATTTTGTTGTTGTTGGATTTTTTTTCTCCGTGGGAACTTTTTATATTTTTTTGGTTTGTTCTGATTGGTGGTGTTATTGCTATTTATGAGAACTTCTTTTATTTTCATTCTTTAGAATACAAGAAAAATATTGCATGTTTTGCGGTTGTTGTGGCAGCAGTTTTACTTATATTTATTCATATGCACATACATATTAATTTATTTAAACCTACTAAATAAAAATGGAAAATAAATAATTTTTTTTTATACAACATTCCTTTGCATATTTTAACTGATGGCGGGAATGTTCTGTAAATAAAAACAACATATTTATATAAACTAAAAATATTTTACAAGAGATTTCATATTAAGTCAAGTTAAGTCTGCGGTACTGATCTAGCAATAATAATTATCAGTTGAATAAATTAGAGTCTTATTCCAAGACGAAACCTCGAAGACTTCACACATAAAAATGCAAAATACTAATCGTATTAGTAAGACTAGAATTTTAGTGCAAATTTAATTCAGTGCAATTTAAAAGCGACAGAAGTTTTGGTCTATTTCTCTAGTAAACTTTTCTAACTATTCCAATCATATTCATCATTAAATTAGTCTAAAAACTTCAATACAATTCAGTGCACTTCAATTATCCACACAGAACAATAAACATTTACGCAACAAAAGATTTAAGCAACGAACTTTATAAGAAAAATCTAAGACTACGACTAAAGCATGAACGCAAAATATTCGTACCACTTGTGATGTATTTGTGTTGTGTAAGTGTGTGTCTAATTTCTTCCAATCCATTTAACATAAAGCACAACACGCTGTGCTACAAAATTCTGTATGCTCTATTTGAAATTAGTTATTAACATTTTTCCTTTATGGAACAAAAATTTCTCTTATTAAATATAGTTGGTTGTTGTTTAAAATGTTTTTATTTTGATTGCTAATGCACGCACTCAAACTATGCAAAATTTCAGATTTTTGCACAAAGATATTCGTTCGTTTTTTTCTATTATTTATTCTACTAAAATGTGTCAGTTTTGTGTCTATAGCTTGTAGTCACTGTATTGTTTTTATTTGTTGTTTCTTTTGTTTTTGTTATTAGTTTTTTCTAGATAATGAAATGCGTAAAGCACGTTTGTAAGTACAATTATTTTTTTTGTGTTTTTTGTTTGTATTTTTAATGGTGTTGTTAATTATAAATGCACAGCAGGATTTTAAAATAACATAAAACAATAAAGTCAAAAAGTTACGTAGAGAACACGTACATAAATACGAGTATATTGATAGAAGTATACTATGTAAGAGTTTATTTATATTGTTATTGTATTTAGCTTATATTGCAAGAATTTCACAATAATTGCGTGAAGAAAATAATCAGAAAAATTATGTTTGTTTTTGATTATATTTTATAGCAATTAAATTAATTACTTTACTTACTTTTAATGGCACAACAGCCCTTGCAGGGCCTAGGCCGAGCTTTTCGCAGCCACTCATGTTGTGCATGTTATATTTGTGCATGAATGGAAGGGACCTACAGTTTAATGCCGAATCCGAACGGCGAAGTGAAAAGGTTTTCATAGGCAATTTTTACTCTTGTAGATTTGCCATTGCCTGCCAAGAGGTGGTGCCGTGTAGAAAAATTATCTTTTCTTATTTTTGATTTTGCCTGTGCCGAGATTCGAACCCCGGACACTCTGCGTAGCAGTCCAACGCACTAACACTACGCCACAGCGACCACATATTTAATTAATTTGAAGGCATAAATAATTGTAAATGCAGCGAAAAGAAGCGATAGAAAAAATCACATTACTCAAAAACTAGCTGAATTGCGACAATAAACATTAAGGTTGAACATTTTTCGGCATAACTTCATTAAAAGTTCTTTAATTGGATTTGAATTTAAATTGTATTTGTATTTTCGAAAAATTATCAAGAAGTTTGCATGAATTTTAAAACTTTCTGATTGTTTTCGCTGTAACTCAAAAAGTGTACGAGTTATTGTTATTATTACAACAAAAAAATTCAATATTTTTCTAAAAACAACTGTATTAGAGTTTCTTAACTTACTAATTATTTTCCTTCTATTTTTAATCCTTCTGTTTTTAATATTATTTTCCACTAATATTTTTACTGATTTTCCCAACACATTTTTTTGGATATTTTTACTACTTTTGCTGTTACTTTTTCCCAGTACTTAACTACTGCTAGTTTCTACTAAGTTTTTTCAATTTAAAAAATACTTAGCATAAGCTAAACTTTTTGGTCCACATTAAATCCACATTTAATGTTACCACGTTACTTAGCTTCATATAGATAGAATAAATTTACTCTTTGCATATTTAAGCACAAAAAGTTTCACTTTAGAAAATTACATATGAAATAATAATAATAATAATAATACATACAGCATGCTTTCAAGCTGTAATCTCTACATTTCATCAGTAAAAAAGTAAGTAACAAGATTCATGTTTTCACTGATACGGGGTACAACTTAACAAGCTATTCATTCTGAAGTGTAAACAACTTAGTATAAATTTATTATTTCCAAATGTTTTTTTTTTCTAATCTTTTATGCATTAAAAAATACCTACTTAACTAATGTCTCCTCACTTATCTTTATGCACTTAATTGAAAATCATTACTATTATAATTTAAAAACAATAAATTGCTAAGCAAAAAATAAAGCAATAATCGTATTTCACCAAACCTCCACAAGTTTGCAACAAGACTGCCCAATTTACGCTCTATTTCCCATGGCGTTAATTTTATTGAAGCTCATCCATAAAAGGAAACTTGCAGACAATACACACGCTTCATTATTGACACCAATTCTAAATTTATACAATATGAAAATAAATGCATATTTAAATATATACAAACATACACATGACCATCAATAAATATGTAGTATATGTGTATGCCATGTCAGACATCAATCAAAATGCAAATTAATACTATCAAATCTACAGACTAATAAGTAAATTTATAGAAAAATAAAAACAAGGAAGAACAGCAATAAAATGATATAAAAAAAAATTGAAAAACCAGTAGTAAATTTCACAAAATGTTTAACCAAAATGTAAACTACATGTATTTGGTATGAGTTTGTCAACTCAAACATTCTTTGCTGTCTTTTTTTTTCTAGTACGCCTTCCTGTATGTAAGTTTTGAGAGCCAAAAGGTCGATTATTGTCTGCCTAATGACAACATAAATAAAAATTAGTGTTAAATACAAATTTTCCCAAGCCTCCATCGACCAACTACGGCCAGGCATAGGCATCCACAACGCTCGAATAATTTTAAGTAAAAATACGAGTATATATGTAGTAAGAAAATTTATGAGCTTAAACTTGGCAACAGAATATGCAAATGAGTTGAGTTGAGAAGCGTGTTTTTGATTTTAGCATTGGCATAGGTAGCCTACAGAGCTACAAACTTAGCAGATAAGTTTACCCGTAGTTAAATATTGTTGCTGCTAAGATTTGTGGCTATCGCTGAGATTTGTCAGCTAGCATTGTTGCGTGTATATAGCCATCAGCTTCACTAGCTAATGTAAGTAAGTATGAGTGTATTAGTGCATATATAAATGATGACGGTGGTGGATGGTGGTGATCATCATTAGAATTGATTAAAGCGACAGTTTTAACGGTAGTGAATACATCTTAATACGCACACCACATACACATGCATTCTCATTCTCTTAGTAAATGTTTAATGATTTTTCGGTGTTTCAATCTTCAAATGCCGCTTCGTCTTTATTAAATTTTATGATACGCAATTATTGCCATCATTAGCAAATATGTATGTATTTATGTAAGTATATAAAGATAGCGCCGAAGGAGTGGAAGTTATAGCTACAGACACTGCCTTAATTTTCAAAAGCCCTGAACCGCATTTTTCAAACTTTTCAAGAGAAATTTATAGTTAAAAAAAATAAGTTTTCAGTGTATGACTCAAAATTTGTAGGCAAAGTTGCATATGGATATACTTAAACATAATCTATCAAAAACTCGATTTAATAAAATTTAATGTTAGGGCTTTTGCAAATAAAGGTAGCAAAGGGTACATATGTACTTACATACAAATGTGGAAATGTGAATGGCATGCAAATTTGTAGTGTTGAGCAATCGAGTTGAGAACAAGAAAGTGATATCAAAGTTCGTTGCCTAAATCTTTTGTTTCTTAATGCTGCTACTTTCAAACTAAAAATTCAACTTAAATTGTTTTAAACTGATTTTATTCAGCTCAGACGTCACCAACTACAACTTCCTCCTACTTATGCTTGAACTTAATTCCAACCATATACGGATGCGTGCAACTTGGGCGAATGTTTTCTTTATTCTTTTTTTTCTTTTTTTTGGTGCTACTCCTTCTAGTTGTGGCACCAGTCAGCACCACCGACACCGCCACAACTTCTCTACTTCATCTTATCTTCGTCTTCTTAGCTATAAATGGTAATGTACAATGGCGCCATATCCTCTGGCGTCTGTATAATGTAATGCGCCACACTTGTTAGCATTTATGTCAACGAAAATTCCATGCCAATAAGCTGCTGTTACTGGCTACTAGCAGCTGCTGCTATCACATGCTACTACTGCTGTTGTTGTTACGCCTGATCAACATCATTATGAGCACGATCATGATCAGTTTTGTCAACTGACCAACAAGCACAACGCCAGCGCAATATTAATTAAGAGAAGCATGAAAAATAAAATCGATAGTAATGAATGAAGCACAAATAACTTTAATCTTTAATGTTGTATTGCATTGATTGCAATACATACATACATACTACTAGTTGACACATTATTGTTGTTATTACTGACTGTTTGTAAACGATCTTGACCATAAACTGTCATCAATGACGAGTCCACTTTTCTATATAAATACTTAGTTATTGACAAAGTAAATACAACGGTTTTCTTCTTACTCAAAGAGTTGATTATACATAGTCATTGAGTTTGTTTCTTCTATTCCTTTTATTCCACAATTCATTCTAACGTTTATGTTTACTTCTATGTGGCATCAAATTGTTTAATGATCACTACAGTTCAGTTGGCAACAGTTGTGTTAAATGATGCAGATATGTTGCTCTTAAATATGGATTAAACTAACAGTAGTTGTAAATAGTACAAACAGTATTCAGTTCAGAAGTGTCTAATAAAATATGAAAATGGTTGCAAATATAGGTACACCTTTTATGCTACAGATCGCCTGAAGATCACCAACATAAAAGTTATAGCCACAAATTGAGTTTAATATGTAGTTTATATTTCTTAAGACCATCATATTCTCTATTCAGAATTTTTAAGTGTGTTTAGTAATTGCTGTTTTCATTTTATTGCTAATTTTATTGGGAAATTAATAATAATTCCTTTTTTATGATCATTCATTATTGATCTTCATTCGCACTCTCCTCCATAATCAATAACTAACAATTCAATAGAGCTCTAGAGATGCGTGTGTATCTGATATTCAAGCACACATAAACTTAAGACCGAAATGGTAATATTGAATGTCTAGCAAATTAACGATCGTTACGATCAGCAGCGTTTTATGAGCGCGCCAACTTTAAGTGACAAAAAACGATCGCAAGCCAACAATTAAATGGGATTAAATACGTTAGTATCAATATTAACCGGCAAAATTCGGAAATAATTTTCCAAATTAAAAAGGATAAAACAAACCATAAATGGGATCATATTTACAAATTAATAAATTATAATGGAGTTGGTGGTTTTGTGTACAATAGCAATTTTATTTAACTATTTGTCTACAATCTTTTTAACTTTCACACACAACAATTTATAGAGATGATAGAAGTGATAGGTAAACATATCGACAAAGGAGAAAAAAGTCAGCGCTTCAAATGAGTTTATTCAACTGTTGAAATCATCATTCTTTTTTCTTTTTGTTTTTTTTTGAACATCTGCAATAATTTCAAGCGCTTCAAGCTGGTGGCATGTGCGAACGCTGCTAACGGTTGTTTTTATTTCTTTTTTCTTTTTTGCACACCACAACGTGCTTGAAATTTTGTATTATTATTATTATTTTTCTATAGCCCAAATCAAGTAGTCAACACAACATATTTAATGTCGCCAATTCTACAAAGCACTGAACTGAACATCTTCCTTCTTCTTGTTCATCATCATCATGATCACGCTCATCATGATCGTTAGCGTCATTGTCGTCACTGTGATCGCCATCGTTGGTTGCCGTTGCTGTTTTCATCTTCATTTGGCAATTCAATCACGCATCAATCTGGCACGTTTTTATGATGATCGTATCGTTGTTCATTTCAGCTTCAGCCTCCTCTCTACTCTGGCTAAATATTTATAATATTATTATATGCCGTTGTTGTATAGTTATGCAGCACGAGTCTGGTGTTTGCACATACAAACAATACATGCGGATACGCAACAAAATTCCCATATACAATATGAGTGAATTTTCTTTTTCCCCTCAACATACAGGATCGCCATCATCATTGTTTGTGCCATTTTATGCTGATGAGTGCACACTATCAATTCCTTCGTAGGTATCGGTTTTCTGTTTCACGATCGCGATCGGTCGATCGCATTGCAATTGAACAATAATAATGCGTATGTGCGTTGAATTTTTTATTAAATTCACAATTGTTAGTAGGTATTTGAAGCAAGCATATGGTACCGGACGATATTGCTAAACGGAGACTGTCAGCCTGATTGGCTAGCTGGTATAATCAGTGTGGCGCACTGTTCGCACATTTCTCATTATTGTTATTATTTTTTTATATCTGAATTTCATTGATAATTGCATGTGTGTGTGTGTGTGTGTGTGTGTAGTATACTATATTTATATATATTGATTGCATGCACTTTGCGTACGTGCATTGCACAAATTCTTAACAATTTTCGCATAAATTATAGAAAATGATCTTGCAGCAGTAGCGATCTTTGCTGTTGAATGAAATTACTCTATGCACATAACTATGTCTGATGTATGTTGCATGTGAGAATATAGGTCAGTATTTCAATAATTTTTTTCTGTTCCTCTATTTATTTTTAATTTCCTCTCACACAACCGCACACATACGCGCAAACTCTGAAAAATATATGTAATACCTGCTGTTTTTAGTTTATTAGAAAATGCTTACCTTTTTTAATATTTCTTCTGATCGATCACATGCGTTGATTTGATTTTTTCACTCCAACCGTTAAAATTTATGGTGTTAATGGATTCTAATTTTTCTTTCTTCTACTTTTTTGTTACAGTTTATCACACTTTTGTTTCCAATATAATCATTAAAACTTATAAATTTATTTTATATATGTACGTATGTCTGTAAATATATGCATGTGTTTCTTTTGTGCTTCTATCATTTGTTTGTAATTTACTGCGCTATTTTTATTTTTTATTTTAATTGTTATATTTTGTTATTATTGTTTATTTTTTATTTTTATTGTTTCAGCGTCACAAATTGCTGTTGAATGCTGTTTGTTCCGCTTTGAACTTGTTGCGTTCGCCTTTTTCTGATTTTTTCTTTCTCTCTCTACCGATATCAATCAGCAATCATAAATCAGTTTACTGTAGATTGATAAGTGATTGTAGCATGATCTCGAAGCATAAAAATATGAACTACATACATACTTGTGAATGTATTTAACGTTTAAACTAACTCTATAGACTTGATATGTTCATTAGTTGTTTGAAAACAAATCAATATAATCATTCAAAACAAAAAATTATTGAAAGGCAATCATTAAAATGAAAGCAAAAATATTTCCTTTGCTTTTCTTTCTCTTTAATCAATAAAAACGTGACTAATTTTATTACCTTTTTGTAGTTGCTCTTATATTTTTTTCAAATATTGAAAATCAAAACTCCAAGCTACTAGTACAAAAATAATTTGTTAAGCTTATTGCGCACTGTGAAGCAAAGTGTTTGAAATTAGAGCAAATTCTAGAGAAACAGGAAGTGAGTTCTAAAATCCATCCAGCATCATTGTATTACACCAAACAGCACACTGAAGTGAATGCAAATGGTCTGCCCTTCTGCATTTGAAAATAACTGGAATGCATGGTAAGTTTTCTAGAAATCTACTTCAAACGTTTAGTCCCATTGCAAAAACTATAAAAAATTTAGATAAAAAATTAGCTAAACTTTCAATAGGATTAAAAATTAGAATACAATTCTCTGTGATTGGGTTACAATCCTAGAAAAAGCAAAGTAAAAAAAAGAAGAAAATCGCATGTCAGAAAGGACAAACCAGTTTCAAGCATAATGTTCGTAAAAAATATTAAACAATATTTTATGATACAAATCTCATAAAAATCTCTTTATCGCCAAAGGAAAAAGAACACTGCACGTAAATGAAAAATATTTACTGAATTGGTAAATACATAGTATAGATATACAAAAGATATTAATAAACATTTTATATTCAATACTTAGTACTTATTACTATTAATGGAATTAAATCTATTGATACAACGTTGTTACCATTGACTAATTTTAATAATAGAAACATTTAGGTTGATATCATCTATCTATTCATAATATTTATTTATTAATAGAATTACTATTAAATGAATGGTATTTACATTATTGATACAACATTATTACTATTGACTAATTGTAATAATAAAATCAATTTAATTGATATAAAACGGTTTCTATTTCACAGTACTTATTTTTTGTGAGTAAATGTTGTTAATTGTGGTCGCTGGAACGTAATTGGTAATGATGGACGGCTACGCTGAGTGCCCGGTTTTTAAATTTCGGCACCAGCAAATAAAAAAACCAAATTGTAGAAGTTCAAGAATTACAACAATTCGAAAGACGTCAGAGGCAGAAGTTTGCCTTCAGTGACACTAACAAACGAACCAGATTTCGCTTTGGTCTGCCTACTTAAACTAAGTTCAAAGCAGTTTAAGATTTTAACTAGCACTACATACCTTGTTTCGTCTTTTTAAAATCTCAAACTGCTTTGGACTTAGTCCACGTAGGCAGACCAAAGCGAAATCTGGTTCGCTAGTTAGTGTCAGTGAAGGCAAACTTCTGCCTCTAACGTCTTACGAATTGTTGTAATTCTTGAACTTCTACAAAATGAAGAAACACAATTTCTCCACACTGCATCATCTCTTGGCAGGCAATGGCAAACCTCCAAGAGTAAAAATTGCCCAAAATAACTTCTCATTTCGCCGATTAGAATCGGCATAAAACAGTAGGTTACTTCCAATCAAGACGAAGAAGAAATTTTTCTAGTTTAGATAGAAAATCTGAACGGCCCCTAAGGGGAGTCAAAAAATCGTCCATTATGATATCCCTATATGTGGTAACCTTTACAATTTTATTTTCTAGTATCAATGATGAGCTACTCTGTATTCCTGAGGGAACTTAACAGTGCCTCAGGCCTTCCAAACACTCTGAGTACTAAGTTGGCAGCTTTGAAAATTGTAGCAAAGGAGCAGAGTAAGTTAGAATTGGCCTCAACATCTTCTACAGAAGTTACATGCTCGACTCCTCAATGCTTTTGAGAGAATGACACAAAAACCGGAAAGTATTTCATATCTGGCAAAAAAAAGAAACTCAATAGAAGTTTAAATTTCACAATATATTTCTTTAACTTTTCGACACTGTGTCCCGTCAGTGTGTCACAGACCTGAAAGGGCAGTAAAAACGGGGATTTCCGTGCTTCAGGGCCTGCTAAAGGTAAATTTTGCAATTTGGTGGAAAATTTTAATTTCTGTAAAAATTGGCCTAAATACATATTCTATCTATATGAATTTGGTCAGCTATAGTCTCTGGGAAATATATAGGGACCTACGAGGTTATAATTTATGTATCAAGTTTGTAAATTTATCTGAATTTTTCATTTCAAATGCGTTTTGCATAAATATTATTATTTTTTTTATTGATTTTCAAAACCACCTTCCAAACAAGCATTTCTGTTTATCTAGCATCATTGCAAGGTGAGACCCAATAATTTTAAATTATTTAAGTGAAGTGAAGTGAATTTTGAAAGCCAGAATATGTAGAAATTTTAACTTTTATGTGGAAATATTTATAACTGTATTTTTGATGAATTTTATAATTAGAAGACGAAATTTTAGAATTATAAATCTTGAAGACTAGGGGCATTTTTGAGCAAATTGGAAAAATAATAGGGCCTTAAAATGAACATTGTCTTTCCCACGAGCCCGTTTTTTCTCTCCACGCGTCTGCCCATGATTGCACACTTTTTTTTTCAATTTTCAATTTTTTTTTTTTCTCTACATTTCACTTATTCATGCCACTCCATTTGCCAATCAGTTTTCCCCGATATTTCGTTTTTTGTTTTTTTGTAACCAGAACACAGTCAACATAACAAGAGGTCAATTTAAATTTATGCTGTCCAAAGTAATTTGTTGTTACTCTAGCTGTGTTACTAATTTTTTTCTTTTGCCCCTTGTTTGTAGGAATTGTTTCACTACACAATTAAATTAAAATGAAATTTTTCAAACAGCCACCCTCAACTTAACAGCAACAACAACAATAGGAAACCAGATAAAAAAAGAAATGTTCGAGAGAGAGAATGAGGGAAAGAGGAGAGACAACTCAATTTGCCTGACTGCCTGGCAGCTTGTTTGCCATTGTTTTTATGTAGTAGACAGTCACCAACCAAGAACCCAAAGTCAAACGAGCAAGTCACTTAAGTTGTTGTCTTGTCAAGCAATTCATGCATGCGATTTGTTGTTGCTTGTTGCAATTGCTGCTGACTGTAAAACGAACGAACTATTGTAAAATTGACCCCCTCACACAAAGCAAAAAACAATAAAATAATAATTGAACCACAGCAGCACAGTGAATAATGCACGAATGCAAATGTAAGTATTTCGATTTAATTGACAAATCATGATGCGAATTTTTATTTTTATTATCCTACGAAGCTGTAATGATTTGTGGCAAAAAAAAAGTTTTGTTATTTTTTTTCAAGCTTTTCATTTTGGGGATTTTTTATGGAATATGTTTTCTTTACTTGAGTAAAATTTATTAACGTTTTCTTTTGAATGCTGAATAGTTTCTCCTTTTTATTAAATACCTATCTATCTTACTATTTTTCAAAAATAGTTTGTCTCTTGAAAATTTTTGTCTTCGGAAAAAAACGATCCACTATCAATTTATGTCTCTTAAAATGGCAAGGCAAAAAACCAAGCATCGAAGCTCCTAAAATCTTATGTTGTCTATAACTTACATTAGTGTGGTCAAAATTGCACATGGTATGCAAATTTGTTGCTGGCTGATGCTGATGATGATGCTGATGCTGCTCTATAGAGTGCATTTATGGGCAACGTCTTCTTAATGGCATACCACATAAAAACAATATAAAAATGAAAACAAAAAATGCATGCTAAAATAAGGCAGCAATCTTAAATCACTGCTACTCCAAACACATTTTACAAAGTATTGATCTTCAGCATTTCTTTTATTTTTGTTGCATAGAAGCACATGCTCTTTCGCTTTTAGCTTCCACTTTTGCTATTAGCTACACTCACTTGCATGCTGCAGCATGTACTAGGAATGATTGGCCTCACTGCTGCAGTTACTGCTGTTTCCTATCTACCTACATACATTTTTGCAAATGCCACACACATGCTTTTTTCACTGCTACGCTTTTAGTTAAATCGATTGAATTTCATTCTCTCTCTTTTTTTTGTACTTGTCTACAGCTGTATGGAAAATTGGTATCTTCATCTCGTATGTACTCGTATACGATGTATAGAGGCTTCAATATATACGCACATATGTACGTATGTGTGTGTTGTGTACCTTTATATACTTACTACATTTGTATAAAGTATGGCAAGAATAAAGCTAATCAGTTTTCGCTTTTAACTGTTATTTTCTGTTGCGCAAAAAAAAAGTGAAAAATATTTTATTTGTTTTCTCATGTCTTTTTTGCTTTATCACTTTTTCAACTGTCATCGAAATGTTGACTCGATATTGACTTTGTCGCTTATCGCTTATATTAACAACAAAACTGTGAGATTTTAAGTGGCAGCATTTAGCTTAAATATGACAATTTTCTTTAAATGAAATGCCTGACAGGAATTGATGACAAAATTACTGATAACTGTGGAACACATATACGCATAAAAAAAAATATGTGATGTATACAGAATAAGTAATGCTATACACAAGTTTGCTGCTTTAATCTTTCGTTTTCTTAATGATGATATATGTACATATGTACGTATGTATGATGACGATGAAGAGCCGTTAATCTCTAACTAGGGAGCAACCTGCATCATCGAAATTCCTACAATTTAACGCTAACTATTTGAGTCTGCTTTCACTTGTCGAAATATTTATAACAAAGTTGACAATATTAAATTTCCAAATAGATATAAAAATAAAATTTAGAAATTGTGATTTATTGAGCTTTAAGTTTGTAAAGTTTTATGAGAAATTTTTCACAATATCAGAGAAAATTGGGAACAAGTTTGCTTCTAATGTCTTTCGTATTCGAATTTAATAAATTTTACCAATATATTAACTTATATTTTGTAAAAATAAAGTTAATTGCCAGAAATTTTTATTTTCGAAAATACAGAGCAAATGAGCAAAAGTTTTTTTGAAAAGTTTATCTTTTGTTTTCTCAGTGAAGAAATACATATGTGAACTTGGAAGTAAACCGTCTCAGTTAAATTCCTCCAAAGTCTATTATTTGAGGCTATCATCAGTGACAATAAGAAATTTTCAATTGAAAATTGAATTCAAATTCAGAAATCGTCTCTAATTGGGGGTTAGATCTAAATCGATGGGCATACGTTGGCCCTTCGTAACTCACCATGAAAAAAACTAAAAAAAGGAACATGAAAAACATTTTATTTTTAATAGAATTTATTTTTTATTATTATTTTATTAATTTTTATATTATGTTTTACAAAATGCGCATTTTTTTCTTGTCTGCTTTGAAATTTGTGGTAAGTTGGGAGGGGTTAACATATGACCATCGACATACCAAAATAATGAACCGGTCAAATATTATATTAATAGAAGAAGAATTTGAAAGGAAATATATCGGCAATAAGCCGAAAGGATAACGTTGCAATCCAAGTATATTGAATTAAAATCTCAAAAAATTTTTAGTGTAGGATCACCCAGTACAACTTTGAGTTAATGGAAGGAAATCAGTAGTAGTCTTTCAGCATTCTATACCTCACAAGGAGCTAGGTGATATAAAAAGATTAAAGTTTTTTTCTTAAGTCTTTCGTATTCGTAGGAGGAGTCAAATTTTTCTACAAAAATTTAGAATGGCAGAAGGTTTAAATTTATAACGAACGAGTGCCGAAATATTATATATGGAACAAAATAATTTGTATTTGAAAATATTATTTTTACTTGCCAAATACATGAAATCGTGTTTGGCTTTGAATTTATAAATTGATATGAATTCTCCAGAATAATAATAAACTGAAATCTAGTTTGTTTGTTAAATCTTTCGTACTTCTGGTCGAAACTTTTCACAATTTGTAGACAATTAAAGTTACTTTAGAATGTTATTTCAGAAATTTAGGTACAACAAAATTTTTAAAATTAAATTGTTGCTTAAATTTCTCTTATTCGAGTACACTTGTTGATGTGAAAAGTACGTATACATCTAATAACTATTGCACTTATTGACGAGCAGTATTAGTTTGATATAATTGATTACCTATAAAATTTTATTCTGACATTTACGGATATGATAGAGGCACAGTCGATTTGTCGACTCTATAAACAACTAAATATTTCATTAAATGATTCATCCAATTACATGCAAAGAAATAAATAAAACTCACACCATCATTTGCAAAAGCACTAACATAACATTTTTCAAGTGCGACTTTTAATGGATTATGATTAAACATCTCTGCCTAAAATTTTGGAGCCCTAGACCAAAAACTTACGTCTTTATAAATGAAATTTTATTTTACAATATTTTTTGAAAACAATACTGAAAATATTAAAGTCTCAAAAAATTCTTTGTATCTGATGAAAAACTTGTAGATGCGTGTTAGGGCTTTTGCATATTAAGCCAGCATTATGTGCGAGACTTGCAAATATCAACTGACACGACCACCACAATTACATCCGGTAATTTAATGTAATTTTATATATGTACAATATATATGTGCTTTCTTTTGCATTTAAATCGCCTGCGAATCACTGTTACAGGTAAACACTTCTACATATGAAAACTATATAGAAAAAAACAGCCATGGAAATAAATAAACGAAACTTGTTAGTCTGGGAAGGGGAGTTTTTTTATGCTTTATATAAAGCTGAGTATACTTGACTGTGCAACACACTTGCATATGTATAAAGGTATGCGGTCAAAAGTGAATGTAGTTACGATAAAAAACATTTTAGCCACCATCAACGATTGAGCGTCTCACACACTTACTTTATACATATTACATCTTTCTATCTTTTTTTCAAAATAAATTGAATAAGATTTTAAAAACCATTTAACTAAAGAGTTGAAACATTAGTTCCAATTATTACTCAGTACAGTCATAATACAAAGAAAAATAATTACTTAAAAATACTAGAGTAAATAGCAACAACTATATGTATTGTATTTGTAACTGCAAATATAAAATAAACAATGAATTACGAATTGTATATTGTGTGCCTTTTTAGAAATAACTTGCTTTCTTTTTGCTTTTTCCTAACTACTCTACATACTAGTAGTAGTAGTACCTTAGCTTGGTGTGTTTATACCATATGTGTGTATATATTGACTTTTGTACACCATTTATTGTTTATTTATCGAACTAACTCTGTAAAGCTTTATATGTAAATCAGCACAATATGTGCTATGTTAGAGTCTAGACTATTAACATTATATGCTTTTACTGTAAGCTGAACTAAATTTTTTGTGAACTGATTTTTTTTTC
Organism: Palloptera scutellata; assembly: GCA_958295655.1. Taxonomy (NCBI): domain Eukaryota; kingdom Metazoa; phylum Arthropoda; class Insecta; order Diptera; family Pallopteridae; genus Palloptera; species Palloptera scutellata. The sequence goes on along the minus strand of OY282452.1, from coordinate 28,303,671 downwards.
TATTTTCTATTTTTTGGGTACCTTTTTTCTTTTACTTTTTTTTGGTAAACTAATTTTTTTATACATAAATATATATGTAATTTTGTATTATATGAAGTCACAAATGATATCAATTTCATGCTATATAGCGTCAACAAAAATGATTAATGATTAACATAGGAATTAATGAGTTTTATTTGTAAAAACGGTTTTTTCGAGTTCTTTTTTCATTTGGGTTTTTGAGCTAAATGCATCTAACAACTAAAATATTTGAAAATCTCAATTTGGTCATCTAAGAGTTAAGTAAGAGCACCTTACTAACTTTGTTTTCTTGACTTTGCCATAAACTTCTAAACGCTAGAGTTCACTGCTTCTAAGCTGCTGTTACTGACTTGTGGTAGTTAGGTAAAGCCACTGTAAGTTCAAAAGCTTTTAACAGTGTTAAAAAATTAAGTTGAAATGACAGAGAAGGGGAGAGTATTCTTTCAATTGACCAGTCATATACTCTGACTTCTACTGAGTGAGAATTCAAATTTCTCAATATGAAATAGAGTTTTACTACTTAATCAAACCTAAATGAAACCGTTCGATTTCATTGACTTAGACTGAAAACTCTCGATAGGTATTAAAGTTTAAATGACAGGAAATATATTTTCAAGTAACTAATCATAGACATTGGACTCTACTGAGTGAAAAATTGAAATTTCAATACGAAATAGAGTACAAATTCCATGAGCAGAAAGAGAAAGAGAGAGAGAGAATATCAAGTGGTATACTTTCAATTGAGTTAGATCAATGTCATGCAATTCTTTGCACGCATAAATAGGCAATTCCTTATGCAATACATTGAAACAGAGGACATTGTTACCCTCTTCACCTCTCACTAATCTATAGGTAGATCAATAGATAATGCCCTGACTCAACTAACTGCTCTAGAAGCAAAAGAGATACCTTTTCTAGACATCGAAGTTGCTTGCGATAACACTAAGTATGAAGCAATAAAAGAAGCTCTCATCAGCAGAGAGGTTAATAATACCCTAGCATTATGGTTGGAAATTAAGCTTTCCAGTAGCAAACACAACAAAAGGTTATCCGCAAGGTGGTGTTCCGTCCCTGTTAAAGTGCAGGCTGAACTATCACCTGATAAAACTGCGAATATGCAGTAATGTGGATTTTATGAGGAGGATAACGAATCTTTAAAACACATTTTAGGACAGGGCAATTTTCAGCGCTTATTCAAAGCATGAAAAGAAACTTGGGAAACTACCAAATACCAGACGTCATATTTTGAAACACAGGCTCCTTTATGGGAGTACAATATTTCTGTAGGATTCGGTGCACGCTGTTCTATCATCAAATCTTAGTCTCCATTGAGCGAGAGGGTAAACCTCCTCAATATGAATGGATTTGTGTTTTTATTAGGTACTCTTTAACAACATTTCCGTAAATTCCATTCATTTTCAACCTTTTACGATTTCGTAATTGATTTTTAAATTTTATTTTTGATATTTTTGTATAGTATTTTAACAAATTAAAATAACTATCACGGCGCATCATGCTACAAATCTCCTATTTAAATACTTCTAACACTTTTGATAGAATTTTATTCGTGCATATGTTGTATTTATATTAAAAAATATTTTAAAAATAAACAATGACGTCTTCTTTGCTGTACAATGCCAAGCAGATATTGGAGTATCCGTGTACACTTCAAAAACTACATAAACTTGCGAGCCAGATAAAGAACATCAAACTAACAAAATTCCTTAAACAAAATACATACATACAAAAAAAAATGCCTACTTGTTCTTGTTGTTGCTTTAAATAATGATTAATTGTTATGAATACGAATAGCAGTCAAAAAATGTCTATTTCTTCTTCTTTTTGATGGAATATTTCATTAATTAGAATTTATTTAGACTGTTGGTTTCTGTTGCCTTAATGCTTGAGAGATGTTTTTTAAGTATTTAATGAATTTTTGAAAGTTACTTATTTTTTCTTTATTTTATTTTTCACTTTGAAGTATTTTGTTTGAGAAAGAAAATAACAATCACAATCAGAATCGATTTGTGGTATCATTAACCTAGCTTAGTCTATCGCCTTAACTTAATAGCCAGTTAAACGATGCTGTTGTAAGCAAATAGTTTCTCCCTTTCGAATAATGAAAGAATAGAAAAAATAATGAAAATAAAGATTAATAATTAACAAAGTTAAACAAAATTTAACTCTTAACAATTTATAATAGAAATTCAATAATAAAGACTATGGACTGTAAACTGTTAGAAAAAGGCGTTGCTAAGCATTTTTAAAAACGCATTTAAGTCAATGACTGAGTCGCTATTGTAATTAAAAGAGAAAAATGAAAGATGGCAACAAATAAAAGTAAATTTTAAAATATGCGCAAAGGTATATGTATTTTAAAAATAATTAAAAATTTTGTTTTTTTTTTTTATACATATGTATGTAGGTATCTAAATTGCCAAAAGCAATATTTCTTCAACAAAAAGTTAGTTTGAGGTCATGGTTAGATAAATAAAAGGTCAAGTTGGAGGTTTTTGTTTTTGAATTAAAAATATAAAAGTGAAAAAAATTTCTGAAGCAAAATTTCAGTTAAAATTCTTATGGTATGCACTGCATCGGCACGGCGTAGCATAACCGAAACGGCCATGTCCTTGCCTATGTCTTGCTATGTCTATTCACACTTTCTGGCACGATTCTATTCACTATTGCACCGGCACGTTTCTATTCACACTTCATGTTGTTGCCTTTCTGTTTCCATTTTTATCAACTAGAAAGATTTATTTCATTCCGTTGTTGAAATTTTTCCATGTTTGTTTCATGCCGTAACGTGTCGTTTAAAATGTGTATCGACCTTTATCTCTAGCAACTACTGAACAAAGCTTGTGCTGCCAACACGTGACATTATGATAAATCTCAAATATTTTTGTATTCTTACCAGCAACAGGTTTTCGTTTCGTTGTTTGCAGCAGAAATAAATTGCCACCATCACACAGGAAGTTTCAAGTTAAACAAACGCACATTGACAGAAATCCATCGCAATTTTTATTTTTATGTCGTTCTAAACTAAATGTTTGATTGACAAGCATAGCTGATTGTTGAGTTACCACAAGCAAAATAGTTTGTAGTCAATGGCATGCAATAGTTCCAGCAATGCCAATCAGTGCAGCATCAGCAACAGCAGAAGCAGTAATAGCAGCAAAATCAACAGCAGCTGTTGTAGTTATACTAGATGGCGCTAGTGCTGGCAAGAATTTACTACACACTCCTCTACGCAATATCACTCCTCTACGGAAACTAAAATAAGAAAAAAGAAAAACAGAAAGGAAACCATTTATTCATTTGTTACAACATAATGTTGCATAAATCTTCTATGTACTACTACTTGAAACAGTTTACTACTACCACTGCATACTACAATCTACTATTTTTAATTATACCTAGGTACAGCTTCGCTTCCAAGCAACATCGATATAGCATTTTTCTTTCGTATTTTGCAGTTTTGCAGTTTTGCAATTTTATCTAAATGCACATATATTGTTGGCATTCATTGTTGTTGTCATGGTTGTCGTCGTCGTCGTCGATGTCGCTTGCTTCTTAGTATTTTCGCCATTTCATATTATCAATGAGTTCGTATCGTACTGTGTTAGTTACTATGTGTCGTCACTTATATTAAATCTTAAATTTCATAATTAAATGAAAATTGCTTGTAGTTACACGATATTTAATATAAAAAAATGTTTATCATATCGTGTTTTGTGTATTTATTAAATCCATGCATTTACTTACTGGCTACAAAGGAAGCTCTACATTGAGGAAGCACAAATACCTTTAAAAATAGTTTAACAAGTATTTTGATAGTATAAGTTACATAGTTGTAATAAATAGAGTTATTTGCAGTGGTAATAAGACGATGGCAAAAAGGCTTTTAGAGATAGCATCAAGATAGAAGAATTTCTAAATGTTGATGGACACTTAAGCTGCGTGGCGCAACGGACATGGCAGCGAACTCTAATATGTATCAAAACCAGCCAGTGCGGAAAATATCATGCTGGTTAGTGTATCAAGTTACTAACCAATCAACCTTCATTAATTGAATCGGTAGACACAGGATTTGATGCGAAAATCTCGGCCTAGGCCCTACATGGGCTGTTGTGCCATTAAAAAAGAAAGAAGAAGATGCTAGATTTATCTTGAAGTTATGCTCTAAATTAATCCCCGATATTCTAAATGTTCAAAACCAACTCAATTCAATCATTTTCGAAATTAACTTTATCAGTTCAATTTTTCTATTTCAAATCAACCCAATCATGTTCTAAATCAACAAAATCATATTCTAAATCATATGTATGAGACCTGGTCACCCCGCATGTATCAATACTTCACAATTTAGAATTGATGTACTTAGATCTTACAAATTAATTTGTATAGTCTACAAAAATAAATATATGAAATATTCTAAATCAATTAAGTATAAATCATCTCACTCATGTTCTAAATCAACGGAATCTAGTTTTAAATGAAATCGTATTCTAAATCAAACTCAGTCTAATACAAATCAATCAAATCCTGTTCTATACTATGTCAATCATGTTCTAAAATCACTTTATATTATTTTAAATCATTAATTATAATCCAAATTAATCAAATCATGCTTTAATCAACAAAATCATGTTCTAAATCAGCTCAGTCGTGTTCTCAATTAACTGTATCTTGCTTAACATCAAGCTTGTTTTAATTTAGAAATTTCTGGCTCAACTCAGTCATGTGCTATCCACCCCAATCATGTTCTAAATCAGCTCAATCGTGATCTAAATTAACAGTTACTTGTTTAAATAATTTTTTTTATTGAAATCAAATTAATCAAATTAATTTAGAATTCAACTCAGTCGTGCTTCCAATCATATTCTAAATCAACTCAATCATATTCGATATCAACTAAATCAATATCTAAATCAACTAATTCATATTCTAAACCAACCGAACCGTTTACTATATCAACTCAAACATGTTCTAAATCAACTCTTATATTCCAAATAAATTCAATCATGTTCTAAATTAAGGCAGTCATTTTCTAAATCAACGCAATCACATTTTAAATCAATCCAATAATATTTTAACTAACTAAATTGTGTTAAATCAACTCAATCATGTTTAAATCAACTCATTAATGGTGATAATTAATTAAATTATGTTCAAACATCTTCTAAATCGAATAAATGTCGGAAGTTGGATGTAACTTTAACGAACATTGAAATATTCAAAGAAAAGAAATACTGTGTTAATTTATACTACCTGGCAACGAGGTGTGTCACTACTGTTTTTGATTCCAGATCAACCCCGATTGATTAAATTTTCAGAGACAAATCACACCCCTACTGTGTTCACTAGTTCGATTTCAACTCAATGTAGCTAACATTGCATTTCTGAAAAATGTGCTTAATGGAGTCTCCAAACTAAAGAAATCTTTGTATCAGTTAGACATTTTAGTAGCATATGAAACCTTGAGTTCGATCAAACTCTTAAGAACATTAGTGGTCTGAAGCAAAGTAAGACAATAGTACATACTATAACAACAACAATGGTTGGAGTTGTTGCAAATTAGAATTACGTAATATATCATATACGGATATCAGCACAGCCTTTATCGTTCTGACTGTATGCCGATTAAGTAAAAATTAGTCAGTACTCGTACTTGTAAATAAGTAAGTCAATTGCTATCGGTTTTTAATTTAATTGCAAATTGTTTCAATAAAACATTTTTCGAAAGCAGAAAACAATTACATGCTTGCTTCTTTTACAAGCCAAAATATTGGCATTAGATTTTTGGTTTAAATTTTCATTGCTTTCTTAAAACAGTTTAACGTTTATTGTAGCACAAGTAAAAGCAGCTGACAGGTGTTGCTGCTTTCTGACATTACGCTCATTTGTTTGTGTGTGCCCAACAGATTGAGATACACAACTTTGTATGCTACAAAAAGTTTAATGAACTTTACAGTAGCAAATAATAAAGAAAACTTGAAACAATATGTGGGTGGGATATACATAAAAACAAAATTTCTTGGAACTAAGTAGTATGAGTAATGATTAAAAGTATAAAGAGAAATTTTAAAAGTTGGTATCAATCAGCCATCCAACACTTCAAAGAAATATCATTAGTTATGAATTCAAGTACTTAGGTAGAATATTTAGAATTAAATTATAACTTTCAACTTAATTCAATTAAAATTAGTCATATTGCTAATTTTTCTTTGCCTTAAGTCTTTTAAGTACATATGTCATTTATACACTATGCATGAGTATGCAATTAGAATGCATCTGCTTGCAGCCAATCATATTTGACAAGCTTTCAAATGCACTGCTAACTGCTTCACTTAAACCAAGTTTTTTCGTTTTTCATATAATTGCAAGTAGATTTTAGTGCACAGCTAGTAGTACAGCTAGTTACTAGTTACAGCTGTTTCCTTTCGCTGCTGCTGATTATAAAATCGAGAACCTGTTTCTTTGCCAGCGTTTTTTCCCCCTGCCTGTGCTTGTCTTTTTCAAGACATTTAATCAATCAAAAATTTTCTTTTGAAAGTACTCAAGGCTACATTTAAACAGTAGCTTTGAAAGGCATTTAATTGCATCAGCAAAATATAAAGGACAACAAAAATCAGAAATTCAGTAAAACAGCAGCATTTGCTCAGAGGCATCATTTATTTGCTTGCAAAAATTTCGTACATGTATGAGTGTATTTTCATTTTTACAGAGCAACAGCTGCAATTGTGTGGATAATGGGAAATTTATTATCTTCATATATGTTGTTATAAATTTTAAGCCATTTCTGGCTAGGTGATAGGATTGATCAAGTTACAGATCTAAGCACAATTTAGTCTCGACTTTGTATATTTTATAATGTTTATTTATATTTTTTCATAGTGTTTATATTCTTCAACTTAGAGCAGCAATTTAGCGGAAAAGCTTTAAGAGGAGTTTCCAGCTCTTAACAATTGTTCTAGAAAAAAACAAAAATTTAAATTTGTTATGTGCGGCACTTTTACTTTACCTTTCTGTCTTTTTTTCTTAATTGAAAAACCAGTATTGCCCTGGTTTTTTGTGGGCAAAATAAATTACACAACAAAAGTTTTCTTGAGCATTTCATAATAATTTTTTGTATAGAATGTTGGCATTTCTTAAAAGCTGGAAACTCTGTTTTACGTGGTAAAGTAAACGTTTGGCGTGCTTGCAAAAATTTTAAAAAACTATTTTTTTAAATTATCCCAGTCATGTTTTAAATCAATTTAATTCCAAATTAATTAAATCATCATAATCATGGTCCAAACGGATTCAATCAATTTTCGCAATGTTGCATTGAAATATAATTAAGAAATAATTCTATATCAACTCATCTATGTTCTAAATGAATCCAATCATGTTAAAAATCAACTAAATCCGGTTTTAAATCCTTAATCATTGCAATGTTTTTTTAAATTAACTCGATCAAGTATCAAATCAACTCTCATGTTCTAAACTATTAAACCATAAATCACCTTAATCATGCTTTAAATCAACTCAATCATATTCTAAAGCAACTCCACTATATTCAAGATCAGCTCTTATGTCTAAAATTAACTCAGTCAAAATAAATATTTCTCCAATCATTTAATAACTCAAGCCAATCACGCTCCAAATCCACTCATAATGTTTTAAATAAACCAAACAATAGCTTAAATCAACTAACCGTTTACTAAAAAATTTAATAGTATTTTAAACAACATAATCTTGTTTAAGTTAAAGTACAATGTTGTAAATGAATTAAATCACGTTTTAAATCATCTCAATCATGTTCTAAGTTTACTCAATCATATTATATATATATCATATTATATATATAAATCGATCATGTTTTAAATTACATAACTCTATCAATTGGTTCCTTCTGGATAAACGCGTGCTATATTTACTGCTTACGGCGTTAGTTATAGCTCATCAAAAATTCATTCAAATGTCTGCCCCAAGACAGTGTGTATTCATCGATATGGTGCGTGGCATTATCCATTCTGATAAATATCACAATAACGCAGTTTCAATGACCGTCATTATGTCAGGTATTTTTAAAGGCCTCTTTGTTTTTTTCGTCTTCCTCACACTCAGCTTTATAAACGAGCCTTTACAGCAGCACAGTTAAATGCAAATGACCTAAATTTTATGTGTTTTATAATTTTTATGACTGGAATTTTTATGGAATTCCAATATGCATACACCACGTGAGGTTCTACAGACCTCAAGAAATTTACCATAACAACGGATCGGACAAATTCATATTAAATTTCTAAATTTTATAATCAGATACTTATCTATCATTGTTGCTGTAACTATGCACCAGAACCGCTGAATTAGTATCTCCAATGGTTAATCTCATCTTGCTACTACTTTCATATGGTTAAAACATAAAAATATATAATCGGTTAGAATAACGCGCTGTCAACTTTAAAACTGCAAATACTCATCTTTTTATTTCTTGGAATTATAAATAAAAATTAAAAATTTAACTTATAATTTTTATGTGCACTTTGAAGCCATGTAGAACAAATATGTAAATCAATGAAATGAAAACTATGCCTATTAGCAAATCTTGATGCCTTTATTAAGTATCATCAAATGTCACCTGAAGCTCCTTCATATCACAAAAACAACACAGCAAAACAACAAAGTAGAAATGGCGCGTAAATTGAATTTCTTTAAAAACATTAAAGACTAAAGGCAGAAGACATTAATGTGTGCCTTCATACAAACATGAGTCGTATGCATAAGAATTTATATAATTTTTATAGCATAGGTACACTTCAACTCATTTCTCTGGTGCCTCCGAAGATGGACAAACGCACTCATTGAATTCGCATTCTAAGCATTTCCATGCATACGAGAGTACGTTTAATAAGTGAGCATTTCTGGCATTAAATGATAATAGGGTATGCATTTCAGTTGCCGTGCAATGGAGTGGAGTGGAGTGAAGTGAAGAAGCCCAAGCACGCGTCCAGCTAGACGCATTAATGTATGGAGTATATGCATACTGTCGGCATATCCACAATACCTACTCAGTTAATAAAGAGAAGAGTTTCATTTCTTCTTGCATTGCCATAATTTTTATGATTAAAATTGTTCGTGCTAAGTGTGGACATATTAGTGTTCGGTGTTGGTGGCTGAAGATCAGGGAAGCTGACAACTACACATTTCTTTCATTGAAGAGGATATTGTATACAAACATATATTTAGTATAAATATTTAGGTTTGCTTTAGTTGACATTGAAGAGTAAGGTCAGAGCAGCTTATAATTTTTGGGAAACAATAATTTGTGTTACTTAATTTTTATACTAGATGCTTTTCTAGGTAGTTCGATCCAGAGGCTATGAAAAAAGATAAGGAAGGTTTAGATCTTATCATAAAAAAGTTATTCAATTCAGTGGCAACAAACCTGATGACATGAAATTTTTATCGGAAGTGTATGTTTTAAAACTTTTCTTCGTTTTGGGTCCACTGGGGCTTAAGTTATAGAACAATTTTGAAATAATATAAAAAGGAAAATATAATAAAAGAAATGAAAATCATTTCTTACAAAAATCTTATCGCTTTCAAAATTGAAAGCATTGAAGTTATTGAAGAAAAATAGGAGTAAGTAAAAGTAGAACAAACGAGAAATTCTGCTGAATTCATCACCATTAAAGAACTTTATAAATCACTTCTCTTACTTTTGCAATTACACGCTAGAAATTCAAAGGTTTTTAAATTTTCCAAATTTTTATTTATTTTTTTAAATTTATTAATATTTATTATACTTACTTACTTACTTAACTGGCACTACAACCGACGATCGGTCTTGGCCGCCTCTTCTGCCGTGTAGAAAACTTGTTTTTTTACTTTTTATTTTGCCTGTGCCGAGATTCGAACCCTGGACACTCTGTGTAACAGTCCAACGCACTACCACTACGCTACAGCGACCACAAAAAAAACTTTCTCAAATTCTTTAAAAACTTATGGCGTTTTCTTTTCTAAACAACAATGACACAAATGTCATAGTTACACAGTTTGACACAAAAAAGAATAATGCTGTAACGGTTTAAGATATTCGAGACAAATGTTTTACGGAAAATTCTATTATAAGTTGCTAAACACACAAATAACATCAGATGCAAATTTAACAAGTTCTCTTACGATTCATTATACTTCTTCTTCTTCATCTTTTAATGGCACTACAACCTAGGGGGCCTAGGCCGAGCTTTTAGCATCCACTCATGTTGTGCGTGATATTTTTTTGTACATACATAAATGGAAAGCAAAGTGAAAAGCTTTTCTTAGGCAATTGTTAACACTTTAACACTTTCGATAGAACCCTTTCCTCTGAAGATATTTTTTATTATTTAGTAACAACAATATTTTTGTCACTGAGTGTAATTTACAAAGATGCCGTGACGCATTTAATTTTATTTTCAATTTAGTTACATTAAAGATGTGTACCAAGAAATATTCGACAAGTGCGCATTAAACTTTTATACACACGCATAATTAAACGCATGCCCACATGTGCCAGCTCCTCAGCGCCTAAGTTTCTTCTCATCCTTCAACATTCACCTCTCTACATTACTTCAACAAACTTGAATACATCGTTTTCTATACCCACAAATGACATACAGGCCTAAAGAAAAAAAGGTGTGAGTTTTGTAATAGGTTTAAATATTTTAGAAGAAATAAGTAATGCAGTTAAGCATACATGTGAAACTAAGAAAAAGTAGCAGCAGTGGTGAGCCTATATACTCGTGTGTCTGTGCTGTTTGGATATCTACATCTGCATGGAGTGTCATTGCTGTTGCGCATGCCTACCCGATTTGTCTGTCCAGGTTGTCGTCTTGCATCATCTAAACATATCGATTAGATTGCGTCTGTAACTTTGTTGTTTCATAGTAAATACATGCAATGCGAGTATGTATATATATATATATATGTGTGTGTGTGTGTATGAATGTGTACCTCTCACTTGCTATAATCGTCTTGCTCCTTAACTCCTTAAGCACTTCCTGATGTTTTAATCAGTAATCATTTGCTGCAGCCTCCTGCTGCAGCAGCGTTCTTTCTGCTGCCACTTGTGTTAAATTAATGATGCAACATGACTTTGTTGTGCTGCTGCCTATTACTGATTGCAGTTTTGTCCTGTCTTAGGCGTGTACATTTAATAAGATTTATTAGAACATTCGTAGCAAATTCTTTTATTTTTTTGGTTTTTCCATTGCATTTGCGATAAATTGTTGAGTTAATCGCTTGCTTACGTACGTACAATTTTTCTTTAAATTCTTCTTCTTAACATTTGACAGACCTAACGATAAACTCTGCAGCGCGGTAGGAAGCAAGGAATTATTAATTTGATTTTTCAGTAGTTGTTAAGCAACAGTTTATGGACACGTGAAATTGTCGTTGAAATTAATGAGTAATGAAAGTAATAAAATATATAAAATAAATTTTAGATTTTTACTTTCCATTATATAGATAAGTTTAGATTAATTGGATTTTTAATATTGAAAAAAAAACTTATATATTTATTATCTTAAAAGTAAGAAGCATTTCAATGGACCGTAATGTGATGTGTTCATTGATGAATATTGATGAAAGTCATTATCATAATGATATATAATGATATATATATCAGGCCAATAAATCGAATTTTGATATTGTGTGTATTACTTAAAAATGAAGGATTTACAATTGATGGCTTTATTACTTTCATGTTTTAGCTACGTTCCATAACTTTTGGTTTAATTATGTATAAATTTGCCAAAGTGTAAACAACATAACCTTTTTGCATTCCAAATAAACAGCATTTGCGGAACGTTTTCCTTTTCTTCTTTAATTCGAAAAAGTACTGCTGAAAATCATCGATTGATGTTGGAAGTTTACGGTGAATATACTCCATCGATTAAATCATGTAAATTCTAGTTTCAACGCTTCAAAAGGGGAGATTTTGACACGGAAGACAAGGAACGCCATGGCCAAGTGGAAAAGCTCGAAAATGAAGAATTTAAGATGTTACTCGACGAAGACTCGTGGCAAAGGCAAGAGGTGCTTGCAATAACATTGGGAGTTACTAAAGCAGCACTTTCTAAGCGTCTAAATCATTGAGGTTTATTCAAAAGGAAGGAAATTGGGAAATTTTGCACGTCTGAAATACTGCTTCAATGCTATAAAAACAAGTCGTTTTTGCATCAAATTATTGCTGATGACGAAAAATGGATTCATTACGAAAACCCGAAGCGCAAGAAGTAGTATGTGAATGCTTTGTATTTGGTGGGATCAGAAGGAACTATCAGAATGAATTATTAGCAGCTAAATCCTGATTAAACTATTACGGGAGAGCTGAATCGAAAACAAACGATTCGTTTAAAGAGAGCAATAGCCGAGAAACAACTAGAATATTCGACCAGACACGAGATCTTAAACGCTAGACCTCATGTTGTTAGACCGGTTGCAAATTATTTGGAAAATAGTGGATGGGAAGTTTTGGCTCACCCGCTGTATTCACCTTGCTCCGTCTGACTATCACTTATTTTGATATGCCCTTACTGGAATACGCTTTACTTCAGTTGACAGAAAAAACGTTCTCAAAAGACGGAGTGTTTTTTTTTGTTTTTGCCAACGATTAAAATACCCTATAAAATACCTGAAAGATGGAAAAATGTCATCGCTTCCGATGGACTCTACTTTGAATAATATATTCATTAGATTTGATATTAAAATATGGGTAAATTTTTTTCTCAAATCCGTCATAGTCAAGATATAGTATATTAATTGGATTTGTTGAATTTCATGCTCTCCAATCGGATGAACTGTAGGTATCTAAATTACTTTTCGACCAACTTTGAGACTAAAATACTTTCGAAAAGTTAATTAAATTTTTCTTGCAGCCAGTTCAGTTTCAAAATTATCATCAAACCAAAAACAAAAAACAATTAACTACAATACTTGGGTTTCTCAATTTCAAATTTCTACTATACTGACCTTGCTCAATTTTTACGTATAAATGAATTAATCACAATATGCTATTGAGAAAAAAATCCAACTTTACAAGCTCAAAGTACAGAGTAAATAATAAGAACCTTTCTGAAATGCAAGACAAAAAACAGGTTTTTTCTCTACCTACAATGCAACAAACAACATTAAACAATATAATTACAAAGACATTTGACACCACTTTACAAAATAGAATATTAAAATTAAGTAAGTAATACTATAAAATAGACAGAAGTTAAACGAATATATGTAATAATCAGAGGCATATCGAGTAAAACAATTTTCAGCAGGAAAAGTAAATATTAATACAATATTTTATTATCAGAGTTTACCTTACGCATATGTTCCTAGCAATCTGTATTATAATTGAACTGTATATTAGACTGGGTCACAGGTTATGGAGTCACCGGAAAAAGTTAAATGTCTCTCCAATATATTTCAAAAATTACCCGACAGTGTTTCAGGGCAAAAAGAAATGTTCTTGAGATAGCGCCCCATTTTGTTTATTTTTTTTACTATAGGTATATACCATATAATATACTTGCTATATCGTCAAGTATATTATATGGTTGGAAAGCTTTCAACGTGTATGACCTTTTGTGGTCAGGTATTATTGATCTCCTTTGTCACCTTTGGAGATCAATAGTTATAGTTATTGATCTCCTAGTTATACCAATTTTTAGACTTTTTGAACTAGATATAGTGGAACCTTGGTTTTTATTTTTTTTTTTAATTTTCGTCTTATTTCTATATTTCTATAAATACTACTTATTAAGTATAATAAACTTTAAACCATAACTTGTTAATTTTGCAAGTATATTTCTACTAAAACTAAATTAACAGATTTTTGTTGTTCAGTGACTTATAGTATGTATGTAAAACTTTATGAGCAACATATTCCCAGAAGTTATAAACTCTCTAAAAACTCTCGTAATTGGGTCGACAGTGGGTTAATATGTTCCAGAAAAATATTTCTTCTATAAAACTTTAATTCAGGTTGCTGAACATCGGAACATCATCTTATGCGGACTTGGCTGAATATGGTCATTATCTTCACCACCACTTTTTACTTTATCATCACAATCTGACCCTCGTAATGGGATAAAAATACAAATTTCTCCTGAAAAGGCCAACAAAATTCCTTAATGGGTTAATACATTATTCAAGGAATAAGAAAAAGTTGAGAGGTGACGCAACCCCTTCCCGCACACCACCCACAATATATTAAATGAGCAATTTGTAAAAAAGTAGTAGATTGTCATAAAAAAGTTCACAAAATATTCAAAAATGTGTTTATTCCATAATTTGATTAAATTAAACCAAAGTTTACTCGTTCATATTTCTACAGTGCATATTGAGAGGATTTCGATATTACTCATTTAGAAAACAATGACTGTGATTTGTCAATTTAAAGCATTGCATGTGATATTCTTTCTTTCTGATGTAAGACAAGTATTTTACTCACAGTTAATGGAGACCGAGACACCTGTGATTGGGCAATTGAAAGAAAGTAAAGTGTAGGAAAGTTTTGGTGTCGTAATTTTAATAATTAGAAAACAGCATTCTTCTTCTCAAATAAGTAGCAGTAGTTAGTGGGGTGGCCACCTCACCTCTAAATTTATGTGTATGTATGTAGTTATATATAATATGTACTTGCATATTTTTTTCTCATAACTATCTCGTCTCTTCTTTTATTTTCTATATTGTAAATTGACAAATATCATATTTCAATTTACTATCAGACAACAGTGAATAAAACAATGAATCAGACAATCACTGTAAAACGAAAAGCTATCATCACTTTCCATTCACTGCAAGTACTCCAACCACTATTATTATTAATGCTACCACTACCTATTACTTCCACTACGACCATTTCTTATACGAGTACTCCTGTATTAAGTAGTTAGCAGTTTTCTTTTTATTTTTCTTTACCACAACTTTCTGTGTCGAGTAGTCTGTAATTTAATTTTATTGTTCGGCAGTTGACAATCTAGACATTATTGTCAACTGATATCGCTATGGGATTGAGATATCTTCTTTCTATTTTCTGTATTTTATTTTTCTGTCTCCATATGCAGATTTAGTGATACCGAGATACAATTTTGATTGTTTACTTCGAATTGAATTTTTTATATGTGTAGAGCATGAATTAAAATTATAATATATGTTGTTTGATGCTGTAGGCAAAGACGAAAAACTATAAAAAATTAGAGCTCGAGTTAAGTTCACACGCTTTCACTGATTTGCTTTTCAACTTCTTCTGTACACACATATTTTAATTTATACTTTGATTTACTATATAAATTAAAGTAGGTGAGTCCAATCGCTTCCATTCATATAAATGTAAGAAACAGTGCAGGTAATGATGTTGAGGCAGCGATGAAAATGAAAATTTCGGTTGTAGATAAAATTAAATATTCAGATTCTTACAACTACGTTTTAATAAAGCAACAGCCCATGGAGAGCGCCTAGGCCGAGTTTTACGCATCAATTCATGTTGTAATACGAATGGAAGGTACTAGTACATACTATTTTATGTCAAATGCAAACGGTAAAGTGAAAATCTTCTCTTAAGTAAATTTTACTGTTGGAGGTTTTCCATTGCCTGCCAACAGTTGATGCCGTTTAGAAAAATTGTATTTCTATTTGTTTGATTTTGCATGCTCCGAGAATTGAACCCCGGACACTTTAGCTCCACCACTGGCACATTAAGAGAATTTTACTCTCACTAAACGCAAAACAATGACTTTGCTTGGTCAATCGGAAGCATAGCTTCGTTCTAAGCAATGTTTTCGATTAATCTTCGCCAGAAAGTTCAGAGAGTAGAGGAAATCTCTAATTATATAATCTAAGTTAATTTGTATTAGAGGACATTCAATTTGATTAGATTGAATGTGAAAGTCTGTTTGAAGACACAGTTTCTTACGAATAAAGAAAATTCCAACTCTAATAAAACTATTGGTGTGCTTTATTTTCGCCACCAGTGTATTTCGCATGAAGCATGCATGTGATTAATTTGTACGTATTTGAATTTTTTTCGCTCCATGACTTTATCATTATCTCTTGATCGCAATATACTCGTATATTTTATCTCACGAATTGTTAATTGCAGCATAACATTTTCATTATTTTTTTTGTATTTTAATTTTCTAAATTGTTGTTCAAACAATTTCAAACGAACTTTGTAAATTATTTCCAGCCGCTGTTGTTAGTCGTAACTGAAGTTGTAGATTTTAAGTTGTAGTAGTCAACCACAAAAACAAGATAAATCATCAGTATTTAGCTTACATTTTTCGCCGGTCCATTTAGTACTCTTATTTTAGAAATTGAGTTAAAGTTCTGTAAAAACGAAAAGAGAAAAAAAAATTTGTTTGTAATTGATGATAGTATAAGTGTGGATATATAGGATAACTTTAAAACTATATGAGCTATGACTAAAAGACATCGTATATGTAATTATGAATAGTGGAAAAAAAGTTTCTGGAAGCATAAGTATTGATTTTACTGCGTAAAATTGCATTACATAATAATATATTTTTAGTTTAGAAATACCTTTGGGAAACATTTGT
This sequence comes from Palloptera scutellata, assembly GCA_958295655.1. NCBI lineage: Eukaryota > Metazoa > Arthropoda > Insecta > Diptera > Pallopteridae > Palloptera > Palloptera scutellata. The sequence continues at coordinate 28,287,064 of OY282452.1, read as the reverse complement.
TCACTAGAGTATTTATTTGAAATTCGGGTTTATTTGAAATTCGGGTTTATTTTCACTAAAACAGATTTTTATTCTTCATTGAATTATATACAGTAAAATTTTATAAGCAACATATTTCTAGAACTTGTTAACCCTTAAATTCTACTATCAATTCCTGAACATACAAACAACCTCAGATATAGAAATTTTCAAGTTGTTTTATGATTCTTAATTTGTTAAAACTTGGAAAACTTTAAGCCCGTGTAAAACAAAATATAGATATAAACTTTTAAAACGCTGAGACATCTAGAATCTTCTCTCGGGGTTCTATAGAATTTCACTTTCAGTACCTTGGTATTTTCGAAAAAATTAATTTGTGTCGAAAAATTTAATTTTCATTGCCATTGAAAAATGGAAAGCTAATGATATTTTCCATTCAATTTATTGGCATTGAATTTTTAATTCTAATGCTAGTTTTAATGCTCAATTCCACTATCCACTATTGATCATTTAAAGACTCTTTATCTTAACGCAATAGAAATTGTCACTCTTATTGTATTTAACGTTTAAATACAGTAAATCTCCTATAAGCGGGGGAATGGGATAAATTCCCCATATTTTTTGTTTGTATAGACAGACACCTATAAATAATAGTCGCCTATAAACACACTAAAAATTTTATTCATTGACCTTCAAATTGTTCCCTTTAATTTATTTAAATTTATTTTTTCCTCCACAATTCTAACTGACACTTATGCAGGTATGGAAAAAAAACGTAACAAATTGGGAAAACCTTTTTCGTCATAAGGCTTTATATTGACAAATATAACTTACGAATTCTAAAAACTTTATTTATTAATCTTGTATGCAACAAACATGTTACAACTACAACAACAACAATTTATATTGCCTACCTTCGTGGAAAGAGTGCGCAAGCGCAACACACACAAATATGTAGATACAATAAATCAATACAACACCATTAAGCTACAACAACATAACACTAACAACAACAGCATCAGGAACACAGCATTCCAACAATAAATAAAACAAATTATTATCAATAATATAAAATTTTCTTACATATTCACAAATACGCAGCACCAGCACACAGTCACATTTCATATTTTGCCACATCATAAATGTCAAGAAATGCTGGATATGTATGTATGTAGCATTTTCTCGTTTTTGGTTTTTGCAACACTTACAGATAGACTAAGGCGTGTTTACAAACACATATGTACATACGAGTACATATGTACATACCATATTAATACATATGAATACTGTGTATATGGAGGCAGATGATTGCTGCTGACGACATAAGGTTAATTGCTATGCTGCACTCTTAAGTATTTGAGATAGTGCTATAAAATGTGGAAATATACGCAAAAGTGTGAATAAAGAAATGTTCTTAGATATACGCTAGCTAATAAAAATTTGACTTTTTAAGTGTTGGCAATAATTCCAATAGTAAAAAAATAAAAAAGATCTAATAGAATAACAGAATCATTGTGAAAGGAAATACATATACAAGGTTTTTATGGACTTTAGAAATACTCCTCTTTAGAACTAATTTTCTTCAACACCTTTTACTCAATCACTTATGTTTAACACTGTCCAACACAAACGTTCTTCTTGTCGTTTGTCATTAGCTGATCTTTCATTAATAATTTATATTATTGCTGTTGCAATTGTTCTCGATGTGTTTGCTCTTAAAATTACTGTTTGCTATTGCTGGTGGTAATGATGTTTCTGTGTTGTTTACTGCAATTGTCATTGCTTACTTTTTTTCTCCTACATCTGCTTCTTCTTCCTTTTCTTGTATCTGGTTGCACTTTTGCTCATGCGCCTTCTTTTGTTGCTATTTGTTGGTGTTGAAGTTGTTGTTGTAGTTGTAGTTGTTGATGTTTTGGTGTTGCTAACGAAACCGAAACTGGTTTTATTGAAATTTAATAATTGTGGCAAGTTATTTTATACCCTTTTGCGCTGCCTTTTTGAGTAAATTATTGCATTTTAAACGTTTTTTTTTTTTTTTGGTGTTAGCGCATTCCTCATGCTTATTTTCTTTTTTGCTTTTCTTCCAGTGTTCCTTTTAGTTTTTACCATCTTTTTGTCTTTGTTCTGCTATTTTGTTTTTTTCTCTCTTCCGTTTTTTTTTTCAGTTTTATTTCAATTTTGTAATTGAAGAAGTAAATTACTTGCTTGAAATTGGAACGGATGCATTGGAGCGACTCCTTAATACTTTTTGTAACATTGTATAAACGCATTCTCATTGATGAAAATTTATGAGAGAATTTGGAGTTTATCATGATCCTCTCTTTACATAAAACCCTACAAATGTTTTAAACTGAAATGTTCCTACCCCATCCCCTTCTCCCAAGGCCTTGCCTTTCTTATGTATTTCATTGCAGTATTGGATTTTATATTGTTGACATACTTAAATTTGTAAACCAAAACCTTAGAAATGCAGTGAAACACGTAAACATCTACTTATATACTGGATTATTCTATAATTCCTAAATGTTAAAATCATTAATGAATACAAATAAAGTAAATATTATTAAAAAAAAAATACAACAAAATAAAAACTATTGCTAATTGATATTTTGCACATATAGAAGTAGCTTTCTAAAACTCTTCAAATGCTTTAAGCTTTCAAATATTTACTGGAGATTCTTCTAACATATTCTGTTAAGAAATTATGCCCAGTATCCATCTTGCTACCTACTAAAGTAAACCATACAAATGTGGTTAACGATAAAAATTTAATTATGTAAGTGTTCATTAATGTGAATATAACGCATTGATTTTATATCTACTCAAATATTATGTTCATTTTCCAACTTATACAAATGCAATATTTGGCTTAGCGTGTTTCCACAAATATAAACCACTGCAACACTTTATGTCATTTATTAGATCACGGTATTTTCAATGCGTAACTTCTTTATTCTTCTTCTTTTTTTTTAATGGCGCAACATCCCATGGAGGCCCTAGGCTGAGTATTTCGCATCCACTAATGTTGTGCGTTGTATATTTGTACATGAATAGAAGGGGCATACAGTTCTATGCCAAATCCGAACGGCGAAAGCTTTTCATAGGCGATTTTTTCTTTTGTATGATTCCAAATGCCTGCCAAGAGGTGGTATGTAGATTTTAACCCCAGATATTTTGAGTAACAGGACAGCACACTACCCATTGTGCAATGCAATGGTGACCACTATCTTATCAATGACCCACTATCTGATTCCTATTCTGAGCGTGAAGGCTTATATTCCAACAGAAATTTCGAACGAAAACCCTACAAATGATCCAACATCTTCATATTTAATTAAATATTCTAGTATTTTACGCTCTCTATCTACAGTATTATCTTTTTTTTAAATAAATTTCCTCCTTGCCCAACTTCTCTGAATGAAATAATTAGCTTCAAAACTTCCATATACTACTGTGGGCAAAAAGTAGTAAGACTTTTTAATTTAAATTTCGCGCGGAAACCCATTCATCAAAATATTTTTTTTAAGGTTGGTATGACTGTCGGTGACATCTGTGCCAAATGTCACATCAAAATAATCATTAGTGTTTAGTATACGCTCGTCTTTCTGAAGTACAAAAAGTGCATTCGGCGATTTTCACAATGAGTGAAATTATTCAACAAAGAAGTTCCATTAAATTTTGTGTGCGGAATCAAATTTCTGGTGCCGAAACGTTCAGAATGTTGCAAAAGGCCTTCGGTGATAATTGTATGTCGCGAGCAAGTGTTTTTGATTGGTACAAATTGTTCAAAGATGGTCGAGAACGCGTTGACGACGAATGATGATCAACACGTCAATAAAATCAAGGAATTGGTGCTCGAGAATCGACGATTAACAGTCAGAGACCTTACTGGCATCGTTGGAATATCGGAAGGATCAGTGAAAACCATTTTAAAACATCATTTGGGCCTAAGAAGAGTGAATGCACGATTGGTTCCAAAATCACTGCATTGGTTTTACGAGACCATTTTGCCAAAAATTCGATTGATATCGTTCCGCAACCACCCTATTCGCCTGACTTAGCACCGTGTGACTTTTGTTTTTTTTCTTAACTCAAAAAACCGCTTCGTGGACACCGTTTTGAGTCAATTGAAGACATTAAACATGAATCGCTAAGCGCATTGAAGGCTATTCCGGAAATTGACTTTAACAACTGTTTCGAGAATTGGAAAAAACGTTGGCACAAGTGTATTGGGGCCGGGGGGATTACTTTGAAGGGGACGAAATAGATTTGGAAGAATGAATAAAAAAATTTGAAATTATGAACAAAGTCTTACTACTTTTTGCCCACAGTAGTACATAGGTACTACTGTGAAAAGCTATTTGCTATGAAAAGCTTTTCACTTCGCCGTTCGGATTCGGCTTTAAACTGTAGGTCCCTTCCATTCATGTATAAATATAACACGCACAACATGAATGGATGCGAAAAGCTCGGCCTAGGCCCTCCATGGGCTGTTGTGCCATCAAAAGTAAAAGTAAAGTAAGTAAGTAGTACATAGGTACATAAATTTTAATTCAGTACCCTACAAATGTTTTTTCTATTTTATTTCAATACTTACTTTAATTAAGTTCAAGATTTCTACAAATATATAAATTTTAAATTTAACTAAACATTTTTTTTTATGTTACCTGAAAATCAAAAAAAATCCACGAACAAATGGTACTTGGAATTTATGTATGTATGTACATCTTTGCATTTACTCGAATGTATATTCGAAAACCTTATAATGCGTATAAAGTCACATAAATCATACACACTTATATGAATTCATGCACATTTTAAAAATCGGCTTAAAGTACAATTTCGGCATAATTTCAAATAAGATTTATATATTTTTTCATGCCTTTTTGCGAGTAATTTCGCAATTTTCTGATGTCATGCGAACAAACAACACCTAAATTATTATTATTTGTCATTGTTGAAATAAAAAGAAACACACGAGTTCTCAACTATTTTATTTTGTTGCTATTTTATACAGTCGCTGTAGTTGTTGCTATTTGAAATTAATATAATTTCATGAAATGACACGACGATGTCTCCTTAATGATATAATATAATCAAGTAAGTTCTAAGCAAAATAATAGGTTTAAAATTTTTAACGTAAAAAAAATAATGACGAGTTCAAAAACAGGCAGCGTAAAGAAAACTAAAAACAAAACAAGTTAACTACTTATAATCATAGAACAACAGCAGCAAATACAGACAATCAAACAGGAAAACAAAAAACCGAACAAAAACAATTGAACTAGGAAATATCAACAACATCATCATCAGCAGCAACAGCAGCAGCAACAATATCATCAGATTTATGTGAATTTATAGTTTGGGTTTGGATTTGGTTTTTGCTTTTGTTTTTCGGAAATTGTTGCCATTGTTACTTGTTTTTGTAGTTGCTATTGTTGCTGTGTTGTCAAATGTTCACGATTTTTTGAAACAGTCACGTTTGCAACTATGTGTACTACACCCATATTGATGTAACTTAGCAGAAAGATAGAAAGACATGCAGACGGACAAACACTCACCAGCAATAATCTTGAGCATAATGATGTCGACGTTGAGGATGGTTTTACGTTTGTTTGTTCATATCCATTTCGCGTAAAGTTCCAAAATAAACTTATTATTATTAGGCTAGCTATTTTCGCTTGCTACTCTCTATTTACAAATTGAAATCTCAAAATCTGATTATTTTTAAGCATTTTTAAGACGAGCTTATGTATCATTTGCAATCAGCAATCAGTAAAAAATTTTATTCTTCATATTTTTCCCCCCCATTTTTTCAAAACGTTGACGACCTTATCATCGTCAGTGTCATGAAAACAGTCATCATTATCATCATCAGCACAGTCAACATCATCACGCCAATCATCAACAGCAACATCATCAAGCTCAACAACACTAACCAACGTAACTACTTTTTGGATTATGATGTTCACATTGATTTTGGTTTACTCTCTTGCAGCGTCTGTTGTGACTTTAGACTGTCCATCTTGACTGCTCTCGTCTGCCTGCCAACTGTTGTTGTTCTAAAACTCTTTAAAAAGAAGTGTTGACGTTTTACTATTTGCTGTTGCAGCTGCCAAATGTTGCCCATTGCTATAGTCTTTCATCTACGAACTCAACGACGGCGACGACGATGCGTCCATGTAATGACAGCTTAAAATACATACTTACATAAATGGAATACATACATTGAAACGTAGCCAAGTTAAGTTAAGCAATTAGTTAAGTTAGCGCATGTAATATCTGGCTTAAAGGCATTCAACAACCAGCAATAACAAACGACTACTTTTTTCAGCTTCATCTTCATCTTTGGACCGACTACATACTTACAGAGCTTATGTACTTATGTATATATATACATACCAGAGAGGATATATGAGTATATGTGAAGAGGTTTCAAAATCAAGCAGCAACTTTCAACAAATATTGTACCGAAATACAACACCATAAAGAAGAACTAAATAAAAACTGCTCATCACAGCTATGACTATGATAATAACGATGATGATCATGCGCTGAGACTCAGCATTTTCGTAATCGCTTGATACATAAGTGTGTTTGTATGTGTGTGTTGGTGCCTATTGCTGAGTGTTACATGCAATAATTGCTACTGATCGTGAGCTTGAAATGTATAATTAAGGCAATGCTTCTAGTCCAGACCGTCCAACCAATGAACTGTATACAGCATCTCTACGAAAAAAAGGTCAGTACATAAAATAAGGCGAACGCTAAGCGTTGAAAAGCGTTTCTTAAATGGCGCAACTACTAATCGTTCAAGATCACTCAATGTCAATGGCAGCGTTATAAACACTTGAAAACTTTACTTTTTATTTAACTGTTTTTGTGAATTTGCAGCTCAAATCTTTCCTCTTTAAGAGTTGTCATGACATTAATGTGAAAATATGCTACTTTTGATGAGAGCTTCAGTGCTAAGGAGATGAAAATGTTGTAAGACTGAAAAATACATAGAAAAAAACTCTTGCCATTTTCGTTTCATTTACTTCCCCTTAAAAAGTAAGTTTAACCTTTGCTGTGAATAAAGTTTAGTTCACGGCAACGAAACAGAATAGGCAAGTTCTACTTGTATTCCAAATCGTTTCCATAAATACTTATATGCTTTTACAGTTTCGATATCCGCTTGAGAGGATTCAAACTCGATTCAATTTACTTTCCTCATAGTTCTCGGGCACTCTAACTGTTTTCACTTCCACTTGTTTTACGCTTTCCCAGTACGTCACCGCACAGCCGAAGACGAAATGATAAGTTCTGCAAACACTGTATCGTATTGACGACGGCAACATAAGAATACATAACTACAACTCACGCCGTTTAGCTACTTGCTACTTGATTATGTACAATGAAAACGACAGCACCAGCATAAACCCAAGCAGTTCTGTTCACTCTTTCTCCTCTGGTATGCACCTTTACAATCATGAATTTATTCCCGAATATATCGAAATATTTCAGATAAGACTTTTCACAATATAAAATAAAGCAATTCTGTTTTTTATAGTTAATACGGACAAGCTAGTGTAATTTCAATACAAAAAGGGTTAAGCATAAATCTTTCAACTACATGTTTAGGTATGTACATATGTATGTACTTATTGTATATAAATCCGATAAGAGCCTTACAAATGTCAACAGAAATCTTTTCTAGCTAACAAAAATAAAAATATTTGCCCTTAACAGTCAATAAAAGGTAAATACGTATAAATATCAAAAAAATAAATAAAAAACATACTAAATACAACACTCCAAAAAATAGAAAACATACATGAAACTGCTGTAAAAGTTAATTTTTTTTTACAATATTCAGCCAACATTTAAAAATATCAAAATTTATATTATAAAATTGAATGAATGAATTTAACAAGAAAAATGTATTATTGATGTTAAACAATGAAAATGTAAAATAAATACATTATTTCAATGTGTTATCGATTTTTAAAATCAAATGACAAAATGTAACATTAATAAAAAATTAATGTAAAATTGATATAACAAAATGTAAACTTGAAATGTTTTTAATGTAGAATTGAATATTTTTAATGTTAAATAAAACACAATAAACAAGCAGACTCACAAATAAACAGACGAAAAACTGCTTTCGAAATTAAATTACTCGTGCAAATTTTGTTCCTGTTTTAGAAAGAAGACGTCCTAATCTCCGTTGAAAATACCAGGTATGAGGGAACCTGACTGCACTTAGCCTTATTGCATATAGCAGAGGCGACTGGCGAAGTTTTATCGAGGCGGCCTAGATCAATCATCGTTTGCAGTGCCAGCTAAGTAAGCAAGTTTTGTTATTTGCAAACTGCATTATTTTCTGAAATCGATTGCAGAGTCATTTCCGGTAGAGATGCTCACATTATTATATGCTATGGAAATTTTCAGAATCGTCTGTAACACTAGAAATGTAATCGATTTAATGATCAGTGAAGGGTTTATCCATATTTATTTACACTGTTGAACAAACTTTTTCCATTACGATTAATAAAATACAATACGATTATTGAAAAGCTGTAGATTTCGCAAATGAGTCTAAATTTTTTATTAATATTAACCTCGTGGATATAGTATTACCAGTTCTAATTTTTTATGCTATATTTATAGCCTGTTTACATTTGTAATGTTAAATTTGCTGTAAAATTAACGTTTTAACATTGGAGGTTACATTACAAAAATATCAATTTTACATCATACTTTTGTTTGAGTGTATACATACCAGTAAATACATGTGCACATGAACCATGAAAATCAACAATGAGTGGTAACAAGAAAAATCATAAAGATCGTGATCATATTGGCGGAAAGAAAATAAAAACAAAAAACCTAAATGCTCTCAACTTAAAAGGTAAAAGCTACAGAATTTCATTGTATCTAACTAACTACAAATAATGAAAGCTTCTACTTTACTGGTGCAATGGTATATAAGTTGGAATTTTTTTTTTTCTGTAGTTGCTGTTACATCCAAAAAGTTGCTGTTAGCCCAAAATATCAACTAAACAACATACCAAATATTGAAAAGCTACGCACCAAAAAATAAATAAAATTAAAATAGAGGTACCTACCTACAACCTTTTATTTTTATTTTCTGTTTCTTTTATTTTTGTTAGCCGAAGCTTCCTTTCATAGCTGGAAAGTCTTCTCCAAAAAGCAAAATAAAGAGAAACAGAAATAGTTATATTTTCGTTTTGTTATTGTTTTTGTTTTTGTGCTACAAATATGTGCCTGTATATGCCTGTTTGCCTGCCTGTCGGTCGTTTCAAATGGGAGTGTGTGTGGGAGCAATAGCAACAGTCAACAGCCAACAACATTTTCTTTTCAGATGCTGTGTGTACTCGTACATGTTTGTTATTTTGCTTCTCTTTTTTTTTGTAGTTAAGCCTAGATACCACAAAAAATAAAGGTACTTGAACCAGCAACATCACTAGCACCACCACCTGATATGACTAGAGGTTTCAAATATTGAAAGGCAAATGTTTTGTATACATATACAAAGTAACGAAAAAAACATGAATTTGTGGTAGGTACCTATCAATAAAAAAAACGATAGACGAGCAATTCAAATTAACCGGTTGTTGTTTTTGCTGGCAAGTTACAGCAGCAGGAGCAGCCCAAGCAGCAACAGCAATTGAAATTCGTATTTTGTAAGTTTCAACTTCTTAATTACTTGAGCTTAAGTTTCTGCTACACATGAATAACGTAGCTCTATTTGTTTTGCTTCCAATTCTCTGCATTAGTGTCATATTTATCACACTTCATTTCATACCTTTAATCAATTAATCTTCAATTATCTGGTTTAAATGAGCAATAATTAAATGCTGTCAATAAATAACAAATGTGTCTGTCAAAATGTTTAAATATCATTTTGGTAGTCAGTTTTGTATAACGAGAGGCGCTTATTTTCCCCTGCTCTCCAGTTCTCTACAGAGTAATCCATTATCCTTTTGGTCGCTATATATACAAGCTTAAGGTACTTTAATGTAAATTTAGGTGTCAGTAAATATGAAAACGAATAGAATTAACATCATTGCTGCTAAAACTCAATGCGTAACTATTATGCCAAATATAGGGCAGGAAATTTCGTTAAAATTACATAATCATAATCATTAATTTCAATCATTTGCAAACGATCTTAGGAGAGGTTAGATAAGAGTGGCTGTGCTATAGTAGGCCAGAATGGCCTAATGTCATACCGCATGGTTGGAACTACAGTTTAGCGCCGGTTCTGAACAGCGAAGTGATAATTAAGTATCACTTGGTGGTTTTGCCATTGCCTGCCAAAGAGTCTACTTGTGCACTTTCTTATAATTGTCGTTTACTTCATATCGGTAGGAATGTAAGAAAGTTATGAGTGAAATTTAAACACCAGACTCATCATGGGTGAGAGTCCAGTGCGCTACCGACTAGACTATTGAGGTCGTTTTCAAGCGATTCTAGTCACTGGTAAACCATTTATGGCGCCAATTGTAGCCGAAATTGCTATAGCTGATGTACTTTTTCGAACTAATTATATAATTTTAATACTTAATTTTTATTTATATGCACATTTTTTCGCTGCTCATAGACACTGAAATAATGAATTCACTGGCAAGTTCAAAATCTGGGCAAAGGTTTTGATGGCTGATCTCACCTAATACAGCCCGAAGGAATACATTGGTTTGAGTTTTCGAAATAGCGGTATTTTTAATGTTTTCCTAGAGTAAAGCCAAAGGGAATGTATCCCTTTCCTATGAAATATTTTTATTAATCGACTTCGACTTCTTTTGAGCAATTTCATATTTCAATCAGAAATATATCCCCGAAATTCAAAATCTTATCCACGCCACTGGTATACATAATCTCTATATAGATGAATTTAATATCAATACAAAATTTTCAGTAGTTTTTTTGAACAAGTTTGCTCAAGTTTGACCATTTTTCGATACCGTTATCTCGAAAACTCGCATCAATCTGACAAAATTGTTGGCACCATTGCATCGGGGGAATTGGGTAAAATTACCATCAAAATCTTTACGCAAAAAAAAAAGTTAAAAATCAGAGCACAGTGTTTTTATTCAATCTTAGTCACTAGAATTGTTAACAATATTGGCGCCTATTGTGGGGTCTGGTAATTTACCAAACTATGTAATTATAGAATTCTAATGATTCTATATTTAAATTTTTTCAATAATTTTCCTCCGTAATTTGCCACTGAAATCGTAAACACTCATATATGGAGCGCTTTTAGGGGTCCAAAAATGTCTTAAAAAAATTCAAAAAATTATGGTATTTTGTAGTTGATTGTAAAATTCTGTTGTTATTTGAAAACAGTATTGGATACGCCAGGGAATTAATGAATCAAAAAAACATACATTTTAAATGATTCATATACAAACGTACTCCTAACATGGAGCATTTATCGTATTTTACAATTGATAGATATCAGAATATACCGAAAGCATCACTCAAACTCTATATATGTAACTTGATTCCATTACCTTTTATTTACAAAAGTGATGAAAATCATAAAACTGTAGTTATGGCGGCCACAGTGGAGTGTCAATCGATGAACAGTTAATTCTTTTTATCATTTTTGTAGTTTTAGGTAAATATTTTGCCACTAGTCAACTTATACCTATGCATATGACTAAGATAATCTGGACCTAATAGTGACCATGGTGGGGTGTAAATCAACAGCAAAGGAAATTTATTTTAATTTGATTAAAGTTTTTATTAATATTTCGAGCCACTAGACTCTCGTCTGTATAACTGAGATACGCCTAAAACAATCTAAACTTAATAGCACCCATGCTGGAGCCATAATAACGAGGCACATTTTAAGTGCTCCCAAGTAATGCCACTAGACATTCGCCTGTGTAGAGTATGGCCAAGTCAATCTAGTCTTAATAGAACCCACGAGGGGACTTCAATGAGGGGGACTTAGGTTAACCCTTTTCAATATGTTTGAATACTTTTAGTATTTGTAATTCCATTAAACACTCATCTCTGTTGTATAGAGTTCGAAACTAACCCAAGCTAGATCTATTACAAATCACATATATGGTGTTATACTTGGTTTTTACCCCTTACTTTTATTCTCAGTGTTTCGTTTTGCTTTTAGAATGTAACTAAGTAACTGCCAGGCTACATTAGAGTTGTCTCGCAAGAAAAAAAAACCCTCAACAACAACTACTGCAACCGAAACAACATTTAACTTAACTAAACATAAGGAACCTCAATTCAAAATGAGTTTTGCTGTAGTTTTGTTTTTTTATTTTTTTTGCGGTACGTTAATTTGTTTTTAAGGCTTGTAGTCTTCAATCTTTCTCTACAGAGTTAAACCATTTAAGAGCTTGTATAAGATTAATAATTTTAACACTTGTCTAAAACTAAATACTTACTTACTTTTGATGGCACAACAGCCCATGGAGGGCCTAGGCCGAGCTTTTCGCATCCACTCATGTTGTGCGAGTTATATTTATACATGAATGGAAGGGACCTACAGTTTAAAGCCGAATCCGAACGGCGAAGTGAAAAGCTTTTCATAGCAAGTTTTACTCTTGTAGGTTTGCCATTGCCTGACAAGAGGTGGTGCCGTGTAGAAAAATTATTTTTTTTACTTTTTGATTTTGCCTGTGCCGAGATTCGAACCCCGGACACTCTGCGTAGCAGTCCAACGCACTACCACTACGCTACAGCGACCAAACTAAATGCTTTGGTTTAAATGTCAGCTCATATATTTACATTTATGTGAATCGCCTGTCTCCATATGTAGGTGTGGGAGTAATTTTGTTGGTTTTTATTTTTGTGAATTTTAAACTCTCGGACAAAAAAGTTATAAGGTTAATATTTAGAGCAAGGAGTAAGTTGCCAAACTCAAATTTATTTTTGAAATATTGCCACATACCCACCACATATGGAGTAGCTCACCACCACCACTCTGCAATACGAATACAAAAAAACAAGAAATCCAACGACATCTTTCCATTTCCTTTCCATTTGCCTAGCCTTACCAAATAACGAACAATTTCATCACTTTTCAACAGAAATCAAAAATCAATGCTTCAATGTTTATGACATACCATTCGCGCATTAACTGCGCGCTTAACTGATTACATGTTATGGGTGCTTGTTCTGCTTCTTTTTTTTCAAAGCAGAAGAAGAAGAAAATGTGGAGGCTATAGTAAAAATAAAGGAAGAAGACCATAAGCAAAGAGTTAAGCGCGCAATTCCTCTTGCTTGCCATGTTTTTTTTTGCGTTTTATTTTGCCTGCTCCTCACTCACAAAAACACAAGAATTGACAATGCCTGATAAAAACAACAACAGCAATAGCAACAAAATGATGACGACGACAAGAACAACAGTTGCAACTGTTGCTTATGTTCACTGCTGCACATAAGCGTTGTTGCTCTGCTACTGCACCTTTAAAAAAAAAAACACTGACAAAGTCTTGGTTCGAGTGATTTTGAGTGAGGAAGATGATGTTGCACAGTCAACAGAAATCTGTCGTTCATTGGTTTAGCTGCAGCGAGATAAAAACAGCAAGAAACAGGGAAAGAACGAAGAAAAAAAGTGAAATCTACTAGAATTAATCTTGCAACATAAGTTTTTTATGTTTTAAGATACAAGAAACCGGTAATTGCAGCAACAGCATATACGAGCAGGAACAGAAACAGACACAGCTTTTGAAGAAGAAAACCTAAATAGAAGAAGAAGAGAAGCAACAGCAGGCAGTGAACAGCAGATAACAGCAGGAGCTGCAACAGCAACAGAGCAACAAAACGCACATCTGTATAGGTTTTTCCGAATTCTGGCTGCTGTTGCTTTCCAGTAATTTTTGTGTGCTGTTTTTTAACGTTGCGTTGCATTGTAGAAATTCTACCAAAATGTGTGGCTGGCTGTAGCAGCGATATAATAAATGCAATTGTTGTTGCTGTTGTATCTTGCTGTTATTGAAACCTTTCATTGGCTGTCATCATTACTTTTATTTCAGTTCCATTTTTTCATACTATTTGTTTCGTTTAGTTTTGTTGTACTGTTTTAATTTGATTCAGTTGTTCAGTTGCAGTTTTTTTTTTCACTGTTTATGCGCATTTGTTTGTTGAATGCACCTGTATGCATATTGTTTTTTGTTTTTGTTTTTCGTTTTCTTTTGATTTTTTTCTTAATGACTTTTTAAATGTTCACATTTGTAAAAATTGTTGTCTATTTTTCAGCTGTTTCCACTTTTAACGTGTGCTCACTGTACGACTTTGTTTAGTGGAACAGTAGTCAGTAGCATATAGTACATATGTTGTTGGTTGATTGTTTGTAATCCGTTTAAGCAAGAGGCATTAAAGCGTTTTAGTTTCTTATTTTTATTTTGATTTATGCAGATGGCCACACTTTTTCACGTTTACGCGTGTTTATAATTAAAGGGGAATCAAAGTTATTTATTATGCAAAAGAAAAATGAGGGTTTATGCTTTAGTTTTCGTTCGACTTTTGGATAAAAAAAAACTGTTATTTTGCTTTTCCACCTGTTGGTGTTGAAGTTTTCGGTTATTTATTTCTGAGCGCCTAAGCTGGAGATAGATCTTTGTCTCAGAAAATGGAAATAAAATAAAATTCTAAATCGTAAAATTTCGAGCGGATTGATGTTATATATGTGTAAGAAGCATATTTAATTAGAGCGCCTAACGTGAGGCTTGTTATTTTGTTTCGAAAATTGGAATTAATAAACGACACCGACATCGCTGGTTTAAGTTTTATTTCAGTTTTGGTTTCAGTCACTCTCAGTTACACAAATTATAGTCACATTCAAACCAAAATTGATCAAATACAAGTATTAATTATAGATCCTAGGATAGGTTAAGTTAGAAGTGGTGACGGATGCCTCACATACACCGCTAGGTCCATAGTGTTACCACAAACTCTTTACAGTTAATTAGAAATTCGAACTATATCCATTACTGTTTCCGGTTTGAAAGCACAAGTATTATGTGTAATGTTTTTTAAAAGTTTATACTTGGCGCCTAAGGTGGGGTTGAAATCAGCAAATTGAAACAACATATTTTGTGCTAACAGCATATATTTTTTTGATTTAGTAGCTGACTTAGATATCCCTTACTCATCAAAAACAACAGAAGCATCAGTTTTTCTTGATAATAGTCTGAAATATCAGACGTATTTCTTTGTAGTCCATATACCCCACGCTGGGCGCATCAGATTTACTACGTAGATGTTGTTTAACCCAATCATTTAAGAAATGGAAACACACAAATTTAGTTCAAATGAAACTGAAAGAATGATCAATGATCTCTGACTTGAAGGTCCCTCATTAGGCGCCATAGTTACATACAAAAATTTATAGTAGTAAAATTTCATAAATATTGAATCTTAATCAATAAAATTTAATAATATTCAACATTTGTGAAATGGTTGTAATTCCATTTGTAAAAGAAAAAACTAAGAGTCCATGGAAAAATTGCCATGAAATTTATAAATAATTTTTTTTTAATAATTTGATAAGGTGTCAAATATAGATATACTCGATGATAAATAAATTGTATATGAAATCAAACCATATATTAACTAAATTAAAACTAATCTCTGTAGCTACAGAATAACCAATAATATTTGAGGCGAAATAGCAGGCCCTATTTTGGGCGCTATTCCAGGATAGAACAGTGTAAAAACCAGAATGTAGGTCGAAAAATAATTGAAATCTTCAATATTTCAAAATTCCTCAATGATATTCCACATTCGAAATTGATTTCCTTTAATCTTTTTCCATTTCGCCTCAATACATAGCAGTTAGGTGCACAATTATTATTATTATTTAGTATGTATGTGTGCTACGGAAAGGCAATATCAATTACAAAATTCCATTTCAACTGGTTTTGTTTTCCTTAATAATTTTTTTTTTTTTTGCATTTGTGTTTTGTGAGTGTGTACAGCAATTCTACGGTTTCATGTGTTGCACATTACCTTAACTTGTACTACTGCATATAGAAGGTATACTTGAAGCTGCTTGCCACAAGTGTTGGCAACTTCATTTTTATTGTGGAGTACAAATGCGAGTGCGAGAATGTACCTAATTTAATGTTGAAATGACCCAAAGCGAAAAACATGAGCGGAACATAAAATCAATAATACAAAAAAAAAAAAAAAATACAATAACATCAACAAAAACAGCACGCTTGAAAAGCACTGAAGGTATATATATCTTAAAGCGACAAAGGTGAAGTACGGGAAGAGGAGCAGCATAGCTGAATAAAAAGAAATTCCACATCCGCTATGGCAGCAGCAGCAAGAGCAGTAACATTGAACTTTTGCTATTTATGGGGCAACATTCGTGTATGTGTGTGATTGTGTGTGTAGGGAGCAACAATTGCTGCATCTTTAGTTTCTACAATTTGCTACTCATTTCTTTATTTATGTTGCAAGCTTATGTAAAACTTATTTAGTTTGAAATTTTACAAACAAGTGGCAGTTTTTTGCAACAAACCCACAAACAGAATGCAACACATACATACCTATACATACCACACAACAGCAGCAAAAGAAAAAACTTCACATAAATAAGCATACAAAAAAAGCAAAAACAAAATACGAAAAAACTGCAACAACAAAACGAAAACAAAAAAGTGCGTGTTTCACTGTATGCAACTCTTGAATGTTGCTACTTTGTGTTGTAGTCTGTTGTGGCAGCAATCCATCAGTCCAACAGTTCTTCTGAGAAACGAATGATAAGTTGCCACTACAAGCAGAAAGGCAATCAGACAGTCAGGCAATCAGGCAGGCAAGAAGACAGAGGTCACACGATTGTCTCTGTAAATGTAAATGCACTGGTGACTGTGTCTCTGCTCTGTGTGTGTGCCTTTTTTTAAGCCCTCTTCTTCACCTGGGCTTTTTGTTGCCTTTTGACTTTTGTCTGTTGTTGCGTGGAATTTCAATAAATGTCAGTCTTGCAATGTACAATTTTATGACCTTTTTTTTTTAGTAGATGCAAGTATGTAAAAGCCCCAGCGAAGGAAACAAAGTTTATACTGCAAAGTACAGATACCAAGCTTAAGCTTTTGCTGAAAAAGATGATGAGTTGATGTTGATATTTTTATTGTTTTTATCAAAACTAAATTAAAACTAAAAACGCTTTAAATTGAATTGCGGCTAGAAATATGTAATAAGAAATTGTTAAAAAAGAAACTAGAGTTTCCCACGTTGCCGCATATTTCGTTGCCCTCATTTTTGAAGTTGCTGTTGTTTTTGTTTCTTTTTAACCATTCGCTCAGGTTATTTGCCTGCAGTGTTTCGCGATCGGCGTTGGTTTGGTGGTTGCGCATGCGCATACCTAATTACTTTTATATCACTGTTGTAATATTTTTTTGTTTTTGTATGTATGTTTTTGTTATGTCTAAGTGTTGCCATGTGAACTTTGCTTCTTTTATTTGTTTTTCTTTTTATAGTATCAAGCTGGCTAACTACTGTTGCAATCAAACCACTTGTTTCCACCTTAATTACCCTGTTTTATATTTTATTTTTCTGATATACATACATACATACGATTGCATACATACAATATATTTTTATTTTTGCTTCGTCTATATTTGTTTTATGTCTGTACTGCATACTGCCTTTGACTTCATACGTTCAATGTTCACTGACTCTGTTGTTTTTTATTCAACTTTATCTCTACTCTCTTTAGAATATTTAAAATATTCATAGACAGCTTTTTTTCTGCTTGGGTTTTACAACTTACTGTATTTGTCGCTGTTTTTGTTACTTCTTCTTTTTTCAAAGTGTCGATAATTCTAAGAATTTGTTTTATTTATTAGTTCTTTTTTTAAGTACTAGTGCATATGCTGACAGTAGCATTTTCGAATTTGTTAACCTTTTTCTTTTTTTTCCTTTGTGGATGTTGAAATTTCTTCTTTTTTCAGTTTGATTCTCTTGAAGTTGTAAAATTTTGACTGCTTTCAAAACACGTGAGATAAATATACAGTCGTCAAGTGATGTTGAAATCATTGACTTCAAGCGAATTAAAAATATACAATATTAATACTTTTTTATATATTTACATAAGGAAATGCATAAAAGAAATTCCTAGCGTTAACTCGGAAACTCATCTAAGGTTAAGAACCTATGATTGGTTAAGTATTTTACTTCTAGTGCAACTCAAAATATAGTTATTTTACGCACTTTAAGACCGAACGAACGGCACAACGGCACAAATTAATATTTGCTATTATATAATTAGTATTTTTTATATAATTCAAACTTTTGGCATCAAAAAAAGTAAGTAAGTAATAAGTTGGCATCAAATTGATGGCATTGTAAACTAGAGAAAGGTCTTTCACACTCATAACATAAAAAAGCAAATGAAAGCAATGCAAACCACAGATTCGAACCCCTTGGAAAATATTGAACATGTCTTAATAAATATGTAGCTATAGAAGCGAGTTCAAGCTGATTCGGAAAATATTTGCATCATATATGTGGCCCCTTTCTATATACGAAGCTTCATATTCTTCCTCTTTTATTTTTTTAATGGCACAACAGCCCATGGAGTGTCTAGGCCAATCAAAATTCAACGGCTGATGCACGGAGATGCACACAGAGAAGAAGACTACCTAATCTCCTTTGAAAAGACCAGGTACAGGGAGATCTGATTGCACTTGTCCGAGCATAGCAGAGGCGGCTGGCAAAGCTTTTCGAGGTGGTGAAGACCTATCATCGGTTATAGAGCCAACTAAGTAAATAAGAAATATATTTTTAGCTATGTATGTATATTGTTTAACATCACCAGTTTCTATAACAACCCTACTGTGAACTGTTAATAATGAAAGAAGACGAACAACTGCCATTGAGTGCTATTGAACTGTATCACTGTGAATGACAATAAAACGAAGAAAAGATTCAAGAAGTTGATCGATTTGTTCGCACATGCTAAACTACCTGGCGAATAAAACACAGTTTATGTTTTAAAATTTTGCCAAGCAATATCAAACTTCATACAATGAATTCACAATAGAGCAAGAATTTTTAACGAAGAATTAACTTCGTTTTTTAAAATTAATTTATTTATTGCATATTTCTTTTTAGATATAAGAAACTAACAATAATTATTAAAAATTTAGGACTAAAAGTGATGTTCACTATGTTTTGTGCCATTGCTGCGTAACAGTGTAGTTTAACAAGAATAAGAGTTACAACAAATCAATGGTATCTTTAATTTTTAAGCGTTTGAAACCGCCATTGAGTACGTGGCTAGCATGTTGGGATGGTTTTGTAATGTATCGAAGTATTTTTTACTAAATGGTCCGAGTGGATGGTATCATTTTTGATATACCAAGGCGATCCTGAGATTATTCGAACAATTTTCGATTCAGTTTGTTGAAGTTTTTCAATCTTAGAGGGGAACGCGGTGTCCCAGAGATGAACACCATAAACCCAAATTAACTTTATAATCACATTGTATTTACAATAAGTCGCAAACGTAATCAACCAATTTCCTAAGGTTATAACTTTTTTTTTTTTTTGTAAATAAAGCTTATTACTATTGTGATTAAAACCAATTAATCGAAAAATACTGAAATAATTTTCGGATCATCGAGGAAATTTAATTAAAAAAATCGAAATGATAATGAGTGTATTTCATAGCTAATAACTGTTAGAACAAAAGCTCGGCCTAGGCCCTCCATGGGCTGTTGTACCATTAAAAGTAAGTAAAAGTTAGAACAGCATACAAATTTATATTTTTGAAACAAATATTTTCACCACATGATTGCCGCCAACAGAATTATATAGTCGTCTAAAATTTTAAGCTAATTTTATTATACCATATATCTCGGTTAGAATCATAAATTAGTCTAGAATTAAAAATTCATTAATAATTTAAGCACTCGCTGGGTTAAAGACTTCAACTAATTAACCTCAATTTAAAATATTAAAATCAATCTC
Organism: Palloptera scutellata; assembly: GCA_958295655.1. Lineage (NCBI taxonomy): Eukaryota > Metazoa > Arthropoda > Insecta > Diptera > Pallopteridae > Palloptera > Palloptera scutellata. The sequence continues at coordinate 28,267,117 of OY282452.1, read as the reverse complement.
TTTTCTATAGGTTGCTTTTATGATCGATGGTGAAAGAATAAAAGGAGAACCCAACTTATGATATTAGAATTTAAATTTCTGATAAATGATTCTCACCCCACGTTGAACGCCACAATTTGATACTAAAATTGACACTTTTAAAAGACAATAAAAGCACAAGATATCTAAGAGCAAAGTTGTCCTGAATCGTTAACTCACAATTATAGCACCCTCGGTGTGCTACGAAGCAAGTAAAAATTTAAGCAATAAGCTGAGCTATTAATATCATACAATTTCTTGCTTCTCACAACCGATGATTATAGAATGCCTCATTGCTGGTTTTAGAGAGGCACAGGAAACAACTAATTGAAGAAAATAAATGCATTAAAGGAAATACCTTCTAATATCAGAAGTGGTAAAGGAAAGAAACCACGTATGAGTATGTGTGCAGTAAAAGATTATTTCCCATCAAAATTTCTACATTCGATCATTTTTCAAATAGATTATTTCACCTTCTCTTCAGGCTTTCAGTTGGTTTTCTTTGTAGTTTTCTGTTTTTCTCTATTTTTCGAGATGTGTGCAACACCAACTAAAAGCCAAAAAACCCAACAAATTCGATGGGGGAAAAAACAATTTGTTGTTCAATATTACTTACTTTCAATACCGTGATCATTTTTGGAATGCCTATCATCCCAATACATTTTGATTTTGTTACAATTAATGATGTCACTACCAAACTAATGCGCACCATAATTATGGTAACTTTTTCGTGTAATTTCGGAAAGAGCAGAAAGCAAAGTAGTTACTAGTAGGAAGAAACATACATTTTTGCTTCTTAAAAAAAAATCCAAGCAAATGAAGATGAAGTCGAATAAGAAGTAAAATTTACTTGAAGAGAAAATGTTTTTTAATCGTTTATTGACTTGTTTATACCCGCAAAAGCATGATCATTCTTCTTTTCTACATCTCCGTGGTACAAATTATTTTTAATGATGCTGCAAAAAAGTACATTTTACAAAAAACAGAAAAAAAACAACTGCCAGCTATACAACGCTAAAAAAATATACCTAGAAAAATTTATGTATGTAGTAATCGCAATGTTAAGGTAAGTGGACTCACACATACATACATACTCGTATATATGTATGTATGTACACTTGTACATATTGTATATGTATTTATACATATGTATTACGTTTTATTTGTACATATCGCTCGTTTACTGCAAGACTGTCATAAGTAAAAAAAAAAAAAATTCTTAGTTAAGTATACAGGAATAACTGTTATTTAGTGCTTTATCTTGTGTAAAAAAACCATACCTGTATCTTATGAACTCTTCTTGTGAGCAGAGAATTAATCTTTAACAATTGTATGGAGTGAGAGGTAAATTGAAAAGTTTAAATGAATGTTTTTCAGAATTTATATTTTTCGAGTTATGACAGTCTTGCAGCAAACGAGCAAGATGTATTTTGTAATACGAGTACTATACTACTTTTTTGTTTTGTTTTATAGTTTTATGTTGTTGCTACTTTTTAATGGCTTTTTTTTCTATCAACTTCTACTTTTAGAATTACTGCTGCTGCCACTTGGCTACAGCTAGATTTTTAAGCCTTTGAGCTATTTACATTTATATAGAAAAATAATATAAAAAACTATAAGCAATTTCCGTTCACATACATTCGGTTTTTGTTAATTTTTAATACATAGTTTTGTTCATACTTATTTAGAGCACATGCGTGCAATTTTAAGCTCATGAAATGCTCAAGCCTGGAGAACAGCTCTTCCTATCATGCGACTACTTTGTTTTATTATTATGTCTCTGAACGTTACCAACTACATCAAGTTTCAAGAAGTAAAGTTGAAGTTTCTTGTACGCTCATAGGATCTGCATGAAATTTACCACTAATACTTAAATCCACAAAACACAAAACTGTGTTATTAGATGTTCATCACTATTGTTAAGAAAATTTGTCATATTGAACGCAATTTGTTTGATTGGATGGTATTTGCCTTTACATTGACAATTTTCATAACAATGCTTTAGTTAAAATTATCTGTTGAATATTTTAATTAAGAACATTTCTGATTAAGAGCATCTATCTTACATCTTTTTTTAACTTTAAATTATGAACAATGTTTTAAAAACAATTCTAAAGTCGGTAGCTCACTTGACTCTTTTACAACAAACCGGTGCAATTTTTTACATTAATGTCACTGTTTTCCAAGTTAAATCGTTTTTATAAAACCTTTCATTTCAGATTCCGTCAGACTGTAATAAATTGCATTAACTTTTTCAAAAGTGGATCGTGCAGCTACTTTGCATGATAAATGTTTTCAATATTATATGTTATATGAATAAATGCAAAATCAAAAAAATAATGGTATTTTCTTTACCATCAACAGCCTAACGTTTGTTTTAACAGATTTTACTGTTGATTGCAAAATAATAATAATTTTTAATAACAGTTTTACTCTTTTTATTGTATATATCGAAACAATTGACAGTTTTATCATGGATTTAACAGAATTCACTGTCAAATTTGAAGTAACAATATTTTATACTGTGGAATGGAAAACAACAGTACACTGTCTGTTAGATTAATAGTATTCACTTTCGAATGGGATTCAAAAATAAAATGTTTTAATTTAACATTCTTTCCATTTGTTATAACAGAAATTTTTCTCTCAGTGTACTATAGCAACTAACGTGGGGTTTTAATACCCTTCCTGACAATACTTCTCGTTGGCATAATCTGTAATATGCACAGGAAAGTTAAGCTCACAGTACACCTTTGAAAGGCTAATGTAATTTATATCCTCAGTGAACTCGAAATTGACCGTGCTTTCAGGACGGACCAATCCAGAATTAAATTCAGCATTAAGCTCAACAACAAAATTAGTGTTTTACTTATACATTAAAATTTAAAATTTAAAATATAAAATTATTAAATCAATCGCTTAAAAAATGTATTAAGTCCTTAAAACAAATTTCAAACGCCCTTATTATATGATCTGCAAGTAATTGTCTTAATAACTTACCATAACAGTTGAAGCCTCCCTTCAAGATCTTCCTCGCCTTCTTCATCATGGCATGCTTCTTCTTACCACTTATTTCAACGTCATCTTTATTACTTCACATGTCATTGCTCAAGTAAAAAGTCTCACATTTCGATGATGAACATGGACGAAAGACATCAAGGGCGACAATCTTTCCGTATGTTGTCAATAAATTTTCGACATTTGTTTGACAATTACAAATGTGAAATATTTTCCCTTTTCTTTTTTTTTTTTGTTTCTTTTGTGGTTGAAACATATGAAAATTGTATCGAATTACAACAACAAAAAAGCAAGTAGTCAGTTTTATCTTACAGCTCAGCAAAAAAAAAGAAGAAAAAATGTGCTATTTTCTGGCAGCGTTGGCAGTTTTCAACACACAATTCGAAATTATTGTAAATTGGTGATTTATGAGTCATATTGATTTTTACATAGTTCGAAAAATTCATTTGAACAACAAAAAAGTGCTCGGCAATTGAGAAGTTGAATACACATACACAATTTCTTGGCTATTGTTGTTGTTGTTGCTGGTCCACTTGACAGCAGTTGGAACCGAAGAAAAAAATGCCGGTTACTTTATTTACTTTGACTATTTAAATGTGTTTTTTTTTTATTCAAGTTTATGTGAAGTACGAAATTTGACAAAAGTTTTTACCAACAAAAAAGTAGAAGTAGAAACAAATAAATTTTTTTTTTTGGTAATAAATACGTACATACTTATGAATATGTATGTTTTTATAGTTTAAATGTCTATCGACAATTTGCACCTGATGCTAACAAAGTATTTTTTAATTGATTTTTAGTCAGTCTTTCCGTGATTTTAATCATTTTATATTGACACTTGAGTCTGTGAATTGAATTGTGTTTTTATATTGTTTTTTTTTATATATTTAATTTAAATACTTCTATTTCAGTACAATATATTTCAAATTAGTGTACCCAGTAGTTGTTGTAAGTAATAGCAGAGGTATAGTTTAACAGCTTAGCGGATCACTTCCAACTGCACTCGTCGATCGCTGACAGTAAACTGATCGCAACAAACGTGGCCAACACGACAGGTAGGCAAAAAAAAAACACACATACACAAAACTATCAAGAATGAACAACAGTCAACGATAATAGTAGTAGCAGCAGCAGTACAACAATCGTATACGTACAAAAAAATAGTTAAACGAGAATCAAGCAGAAGCGATCTCGATCGAGCGAGCAACCGTAGTAGGTACGAGCAACGATCTCGGGCAGAGCAATATGCATGTGTCCGTTTCGCTTGCGTTTCGTTTTATGACTTGCGCAGAAACATAAAAACTCGGGCTTTTTGTAACCTTTTTCCTTCCCAAACACGAACGATCCAAGAGTTAGTCAGAGAAAAAACACAGTTAGTTTGTTGGCACGCTCTTTTGTCAACTTCGACTTTTCTCTGTGTATAGAGGCGAGAGTGATCGTGACTGTATAGTGTACTCATCCTAACACATGCTTTGAACACCTGTTGTCACTGTAATATATTACCTTTTTTCTACTTCATAAGTACATGGAATGAATGTGAATGCACTGAACCGTATTGAATACATAGAACACAGGTGTAATTTATAGAGTCATAACATATTTATGTATAGCGTACTCACTCTATTAAGCTTATAGAAACAATGCAAGAAAGAGCATACGATATACTTTGATATGAGCTAAGAACATTTACGATAATTTGCTTCTAATTTTCTTTTTTTTTAATAAAATGTAAAAAAGAAGGTACAAAATCATCATACTCTCTAAATTGCCCCCTTTGAACTAATGATCATTAACATTTTCTCTAGCGCTAGTATCAAATTCTAAGTGGAATTATTGAACTGTTCTTATGTCATAGTAATTTTTAAACTACAATTAACTATAATTTCACAAACTGTATTATTTGTTTTAAGACCTCAATTGCTCTACATATGTGTTGGCGTTGTACTCGTAAGTTTTAGTAAGCAATAACAAAAGTAGCAATTTAATAAAAAATAATAATTTAAAAAAAATTTTTTTTTTTTTTTTAATTAATCAAAATGGCATAACTTCAAATTCAGCTTTTCACTTCACTTACCAACTTTCGTATCTCTTTGTTCCTTTTATCGTTTGTTTTATCATGTTTTATGGTATGTTTTGTTTTTACCCTTTTTTTTGTGTTCATTTCACTTCCGTTTTGTACAAAATTCTGTTTTTTTTCTTTATTTTGTGGAAAATTTTAATTTAGTGTGATTTTTGTTTGTTATACATAATTTCTCTGTTCTGCTCTTTGTTTGCTGTCTGTTCTTAAGGTTGGTGTTGTTGCTTTTGTGATTGGTCGGTCAGAGGCCTTTATTTCCTGTTACCATGTTTTGTTGCTGCTGCCGTTGTGGTTCTGTATCTTTTTTTCTTTTTTTTTGTACTTTATTTAACACTGGTACAATTTTAATTGTAACATGTTTTGAAAATTTACATTTATTTTCACATTTAATGTTTAATAGTGGAATTTTTATTTTAACATGAGGTTAGTTCAAAATTATATCGACGCTTCAATTAGAAAGTACGGAGTGATTTTATGGAAAAAATTTCATCTAAAATATAATGAAATAAAAAAAAATGAAAATCAGTTTGTGAAATAAACCAGGGATTTAAACCGGTTTTGAACGAAATAATTTTCGAACCGAACCATACGCAGTTTGATTTACTTGTATCAAAACCAAACCATTTTGTTTCGCTTCAGCTAAAGCACGAAAAGCAAATTTGATAAAAAAAAAAGGTATTAAGCAAAGCAAAAATCTGTAAAATAGGAGATTTCTGAATTTTTTTAATCAATTATAAAATTCGTTTAGAAAGGCCTGTACACTGGTCATCTTTCCCCCCTCATGCACAAGTACAATTGAACGGCATTAAAATGGCAGACTATTTTTCTAAAAAGTTATAAAATTTGTACAGATGAAACTCTGAGCACGAATTACGAGCACGTTTATTGGGTCACTGATTACGAATTTGAGGTCAAATATTCAAAAAATTAAATTGCCTTTACAAAATGGCGGAATTTTGTTTTTCCAAAAGTCATCAAATCTGCATAAATCTCTGAGTTGAAGAGTTTTCAGGGTCACTGATAATGAATTTAAAAAACAAAATCTTATTTTCTTCGTTTAATGGCTCAACAGCTAGGCCGAGCTTTTCGCATCCACTCATGTTGTGCGTGTTATCTTTCTACATGAATGGAAGGGACGTATAGTTTTATTCCGAATCCGAACGGCGAAGTGGAAAGCTTTTCGTAGGCATTTTTACTCTTGCACATTTGCCATTGGTTCCCAATTTTTGATTTTGCCTGTGCTAGATTTGAATATACTCTAGACCGGATACTCTGCATAGCAGGCCAACACACTATCAATAACACAACAATGAACAAAAAACCAAATAGTGGTTACTAAATAGAGGACATTTTTCTGAAAAGTCATCAAAAATTTATGAAACTCTGAATTGTATAGATTTTTAATGCAGCGCTCGGCAAGTTTTTAACTTTGGCCACTAATTATCGCGAATTGCCTCAATCTTCCATAACTCAAAAATATGTTCACCGAACCCTACTGTTTTGACCATATTATATGTTGACATTTAATAAAAAACAAATTTTCTACTTTGGGTTTTGGTCCATAATTACATATTTTATTTTACGAGCTCATTGAGTTTGTTATTTGCAGACATAAGATATCATGATTATTTTCGCATCTGAGAATGTTTATGTGTTCAGCACCTTAATAAAATCTCCCGTAGAATATATGCTTATGCTTGGAATGTATTAACCCGTTAGCTCCCTTCCACACGGGGTTTATTGCCATTTTTAGGAGAAAAGACAATTTTATCACATTACGAGGGATCATAGAAAGTTAATTAATATGTTTTAGTAAAATATTTCCTATAAAATTTTATTTCAGGTTACCGAAAAAAAGAAACGTATTAGCTTTATTCTAGAACTACTACGATATGTTTATTATTTTTCAATTCTATTTCTTAAGCTTTTTTTAATAGACCAGGCTGAATTGGGTTATCTTCATCACTATTTTCTTATTCGTCATAATAATTTTCATCGCCTCCATCATCCGTCATCTTCATTTTTCTTCATTATCTTTATTTAAGAACCATCACAAGCCCACTATCATGGTGTTTTTCTTTTTTCCGCAGTATCGGTTTTCCATATCCAGGGCTGCTTGAACAGATTCGGATGACAATTAAATTTTATATTTATCTATGTTTTATATAAAAAAAAACACAAATTGATTTTAACGATATGTTGAAATTTAAAATCTTAGATGCAAAAAGAACAACGATATCTTATGTTTTATTATACTAATAAGTTCAGAAATGGGCAAGTTTTGGACATTTAGGCCCAAAACGGACTTTACTACACTAAGTACTCTGGAGTACTACCGCTATGTAAGAAGCATACTCTGATTGCGATCACTTTTTATCGACATCAATTTGTCCTACAGTGTTATTATTATTATTCGCTTAATATTCAATGAAATTACTTATTTTGATTGCCAATGACGTATTTCAATCTAGATACCTTCCTGTGCCTCAACCATGTTGTAAAATTAAAATTAAAATCTAATTTTTTCCACTTTCAAATACATTTTCGCAGTTGAAAAGATTTCAGCTCACTATGCTACGCGCTCGACTGATACATTCGAAGTGAATGTGCAGGCAAGATTTCGATAATTGTTTCGTTTAGTTCCCGAAATTTGTTGATCCCAACTATGTTGTAAAAAAATGCGTTTAAAAAATTATATTGAAATCAAAATATTTTGACAGTTTTTTCGGATTTTATATCAGTGTGTAGCGGTTCAAAGATACGAAAGAACCGCTGAACTTAACCTGCGGTGGTCGCTGTGGCAGTGCGTTGGACTGTTACGCAGAGTGTCCAAGGTTCACATCTCGGCGCACGCAAAATCAAAAACTACAGCACCACCTCTTGGCAGGCAATGGCAAACCTACAGTAAAATTGCCTATGGAAAGCTTTTCACTTCGCCGTTCGGATTCGGAATAAAAGTGTAGGTCCCTTCCACTCATGTAAAAATATAACACGCACAACATATGTGGATGCGAAAAGCTCGGCCTGGGCCCTCCATTGTTTGTCATGCAATTCAAAGAAGAAAGAAAAGAAACCTGCGGTTCAAAGAGGCCGTAAATCGGTGGAGCGAACCATACTGCAAAATTGTGTTGGTACACATCCCTAAAATAAGCACCAATTAAACTGATATTAATCAAAAACCTTTTAACCTTCAGGTTATAAAACTCCATTCTATTATTAATTTTAATCTTTACTAACACGAAACCATTTTCTAACCAGAACTGAACTTGCATATCGAAAATTAGCGAAAGCTTTAATTTTTCTCACTTTCAAAGGGCAGAAGGGAGCATGGAGTTGTTCATATTCGTCTTCAGGTATTTATCAATTAAGTTTCTAATAATTTTTCCATCAATTTCATTCATATTTCACGCCATTAGTAACAGTTTCTTTCGCAATTACTGAACTTCTATTTAAATTACAAAGCTTGTAAAAAAAACGAAAAGTTTTTTAAGTTCTACTTGCAACTTCGATACACTTCCTTTTAAAGTATTCCTAAATAATAATAATAAAAATATTATAAATTACTGCAACTAATGGTTGTTTTCCATCATTCGCAATACTTGAGGCAATACAAACTGTTAACGATTGCTTCCGCAGACAGTAAAAGCAGCATCAGTACCACTAGCAGCAACCAGTCACAACAAATCTTTCAAAGATGAAAACTTTATTTGTAGCAGCAGCAGCAGCAGCAACAAGCTACTCATCTTAACTATGTGTGAGTGTAACTCGATGCTTATTAGTCTAGACTTTTCCTTTAAAACAAAGACATAGTAACGGTAAAACTTTATTTTATTTTACTTTTCGCAAGAAATAGAAAAAATAAATAAAATCAAAAAATACACAACTCTAAAAACTGCAGATAAAAAGACAGGCAGAATAGTTAGTCACTGAGTGAGTGAGTGGTCAGTGAATGTAACAGCCATGGAAAAAGTTCCACACGATTGCCCTCAAATAAACAGAACCCGAAAAGAAGAATCACTGTGCAGCAATTGTTCCTTCTGCTGCGTCCATAGTAAAATAAAAATAAAAAACATTGTGAAAATTGAAAAATGAATGAAAAACTGCTAACATTTGCCATTATTTGCCATGCTATAACAAAATTATGAATTTTCCCTTTAAAAAAATATTCAAAAACAAGAACAGAAGATAGCAGCGGCTGTTGTATGTATATAGTGAAGCCTCTGGATGCAAGCAACTAAATGCAACAGTAGCTGCAGTTTTGCCACCTTTACTCTTGCCACTTCTACAACTTATTACAACTGAGTTATGCCATTATTTTTCTTTTGCTTGCTTTATTTAACGTTGTTTCTTTTTTTATTATTTTTAATTGATTGTCAACGGTGCTTGCAACTACATGCTGATATCTTTCTGCAATCGAGCACGATCGTCGCTTATTTAAGCTGCTAAAATTATAAATTTTATGTAAAACGATGATTGATTAGTTTCCAATTATCCTATTAGTATGTGCGACAGCCACATTGACAGCCACTGTTCTTACGCAGGCTGATTATGTATGTACTTATATGCTTAAATGTGGTATGCTGCATGCAACATAAATATTTACAGCATACTTAGTATCAATTTGAGAGGTAGAAGTGATTTTCCAAGCGTTATTTTGCATGTATAATTTTTTACAATAATTAATGCACAATACCTAAATATTTTATATCCGTTGTGTTGTAATTTGAAGAGGATATAAAAGTTTTATGAGAAGTGAGAAAGGTAGAACTGAGGTTCGATTATGTACAAAACTTTGATATTTAGAAGGCCATAAAGTTAGCCTTAGTATACGCTGTGCCGTAGTGGTAGTGCATTGGACTGTTACGCAGAGTGTCCGGGGTTCAAATCTCGGCACAGGCAAAAACAAAAAGCCATCACTTGGTGGACGTCGGTACATTTTCCTTATCCTTCCTATCCTATTTATTCCAAATGTATACTGGTGACATGGTAGATGGGATTTCGATGGGTGCTCAAGCATCTTTAGTCTGAAGAGCTGGTTGACTATATTTAGTTGACACCCATATACAAATATACATTGCATTTCTGGCCGCTTTAAAAACGTATACGGGCAATAAATGCCTTGGGTTAATCTTAGAAATTCAACATATATAATAAAAAACCACCACTGCCATATTGGAAACATATTTTTGACGTCAGTCCCAAAGAGTCGTTTTTATTAAATTCGAAATAAGTATATAATAAGTAAGTTTTTACAAAAAATTATTACTGAGAGCGAATTATTTTACATATTATTTGGAAGTATGAAGACACAGTGAAAAAACCAAAATATTTTTCGTTTAAGAAATACGACTCTCGCTGCACCCGCGGTAAAGTTGCTACAGAAAACCGGGAATGTGAACTATGATGAATGTGAAGATGATTTTTCGATGAAATTCAGAATTTTCTTCAAACTTTCATAGAGCCCAATCGGAGAAGTTTCGTTTCGGCGCTTGAAATGATCACTTCTTGTGTTACATAATTTGATCTTGAAGAGTGTAGGTTGAGAGGTTCTCAGATTCCTGTGAACGGCGGGGAATCGACTGATTTGGTTAACTTTGAACAGATATATTTACGACTGCGATACTTTCGGTACGTCCACCGGCGCGTTGTCTCACTGGCACGGAAACATTCACTAGTGAATATGTTGACTCCAATTTATTTACTATAGCACAGGCGGTGCTGTCTGGCGCAACGGTTAATGGACCACCAACTCAGAATTTCGGAAGTAAATTTAATAATTTCCAAACTTTGTTGGTTCGTGAACTTCACCATGATAAAAATAAACCTTGACTTTTTGACATTACCAGATCAAAAAAAAATAAAAAATTTAATTGTTATGTCTTGTTATTGTTATGTCTATTGAAAAATCCTTTATATTAAAATATAAAAATAAAAGTATATTTTTTACAGGTATTAAAAACAAAATTTTGGGTTTAAAGACAAATAATATTTTCACCCTAAATGTAAGCACCAATCGTGCTACAAATCGTGGCTGAGATATTTCATAATTAATAATCAGATTATATGGTAAGTGCCACTCTCTCTTTTACAATCTCACACAACAATCAATCAGCGTCTCTGTACTGCAAATGGATAAGCAGATATACTCAAAAATGCATTAGGATCGTGTCACGACCAATCGCCCAATACCATTCCCATTAACTATTTTTTATTATTGCAATAACCGCCAAATGAATACTTACGGCATAATCTTGTCTTCAATAGGGTTCTTATATTTAGGCTAAGTACTTTCTCGCTAATATTCATTACGTTGGGTCCATTGAGGTGCTAAAGAGCACATCAGTTTTCTTTGTATAATTGCTTTGGGTTTGCTACAACAAATAAGAATAAATTACATATATACCAATTTTGTCCAAATTTTTGTAATTTAGTGAAAAAGAATTTTCGAAAACAGAAACAAATAGTGAAATATATTGGATTGGGTACGAAATCACCTCAAAAAAAAACCCGAAACTCAAAATCCACAAACTCAAAATCCCCAAATACCAAATCCCCAAATACTAAATACCCAAACTCTTTATTTTTTCTGTGAAATACGTTTATATTATGTTTAAAATCGCCGCGATTGCTTACTTCTTAAAAATATATGTATGTAGATCGCAAGTAATCTTTTTGATTTGTATCCAAATGGCTTTTAATATTTTTTATATTTTCGAAGATATTTTATATATTTTCGGTTTCTTTCGTTTGATCAATGCATTTGTTTTTTTTTTAATTTGAAACCAGTTTTAAAACTTGGGCCCTGTCTAAATAATTTGCTTACGTTAAAGTTATATAAAATTTATTTTGGAGTTTACAATATCTAAGATCAGATATGTGATGTATGGAAACAACGAATATTTTGAAAATTTAAATAAAGTTTTAGTTAAATTTCACAATTTACAAAAAATTAACTAACCATCAATTTGAATTAGCACTCTTCTTTATAGGTGTCTGCGCCTACGTCGGTGACTTGCGACTACGGCTACGACTGCGTCGGACACGACGGCGTCCACGACGTCGTCCTCCGCGATCCTCAAGTTCACCACCGACTTCTTTGGAATCTTTAGAGTCTTTATTACCATCGCCTTCCATTTTACTGGTTTCTTCATTGCTCATCCCTTCCAGGTCGACAGGAGCCGCAAAATACTTATGATTAGTCCGTTGTATGTAACCATAGCGTACTCCGCCATGCAAAGTCTCTTGCACCGATTGCCTAACATCATCGGCATGTACCTGGTAAAACAGAGCAAGAGAGAGAGAGAGAAAGTAGCATCGAGGAAATTTAATTTTCTTTTGTTAAAAAGCTTACCCGCGCTGCATCAGCAATATGAGTTACAATTTTGGTTACAGTCGCTGGCTCATTAAGATTTTGTAATGCTTGCAAAATTAACTGCCCATTCTGGTTAGCCATTATTAGATTTATAATTTAATAAAATTAAACACCAAATTTTAAATACGAAGAAAATTGTTTGTGAAACAAACAATTCCCAATCAAATTGAAGAAATTCGGAAAACAATTGTGATCATTTTTGAAAGTAAAGTAAAAGTGAAAACATAGGAAAGCGATTGTATTATAGAAACCAGAAAAATTATTAACCGAACTTTCGACTCATAAACTTCATAAACACATACAATCTTGAATATCTCCGAAGTTTGATTTAATCGAAAATGAAATACGCCTCGAATTTTCTTAGATTTACATTGCCCGTTATTTTCAGAATTATATACCTATTGGCATTTGTTGCAGATAAAATATTTTATAAAATATTTCTTAATCCTGGTTAATCCTGTTGTGACTCACAGGACGTAATATCTACGGTCCCTAAGTTTCTGAAAAAAAAATAATATGCTCAAAAAAGTTAGAAACCATTGAAAAAAATAATATTTTTCTTATTTATTAACATGCTGAATCAATTCGTATTCGTAGGTTGAAAAGATTAAGTGTTAAGTGGTTGACCATCAGGATATATCAAGACGAGAGACGGTTCGTTATTATATATACTTCGGGTGATATACAATTAGGGTGATACACTTTTCGTACATTAGCCTAGTTTAAGATCGACGGGTGAAAGTTTGGCTTGTTGTCTCGTCTCTATATAACTATGCATTGAAAGTCATACTTCTCCATCTACTCTTACGAATAATAGAAGTACAATTTCACCACTTCCATTTGCTCGCAACGATGGCAAATTTGTTTCAACAATAAGTTCACACTGAGTTACCAGAATCGCTTGAGATTAACAATGCTTGCACACGTTTGTCGCGTAATAAATTTGTCAGCTGTTTACCGTCGTAAGGCGAGAAAAGAAAGAAGAAAATTGAAAATAAGAGGGTAGGCTCCTTTCAAAATCCAACAAGTTTGTTTCTGTCTGTCAATAACTGATGTCAAATTTTCAGCCATGTTGCTTTCATGATTTTATTTTTAAAAACAAACAACTTTAGTTTTTTTTGGGCAATGAAAAGACAAAATATCGAAAGAAATGAAAGCCGAGTTGGATGCAGTTCAGCTGATCGGTTCCGAAGAAGGCCAAGGTGGTTCTGTCGACCAACAAGGTGGGATGCACGCGTATTATTTCACATTGATTACCTTGAAAAGGAGAAAAAGGGAAAAGGGGAAAACAATCAACGGCGAATATTGTTGCAACCTATTGGAACTGTTTAGTTTTCATTTCTGAAAACAACAATTTCCCTTGACTGACGCAAAAATTTCAGGGAATAAAAGAGCCCTTTCACCAATTTTCGATCATTTCGATTTTTAATAAATAACCTGGTTTTTTTAAACGCGTTTCATTTTAATCAACTTGTATTCAAAACGCTGGTTTAAAAATTTAGTAAACTGGTATAAAAAATCTGAGGAATTTTTTATAAATAAACGAGTTTTTTTTTGGAGTCTAGTGGATTTTGTAACCCAAGGGCTACTCGAAAGTGAGAAGAAATATTGATTCAGGACGTGACTTTTTTGATTGGCATGACCTTTTCTGAAATACTCTGCAGTGGTCGGGCAAGCTAAATATTTTTTATTTTTTTTATTTAGTTTTTTCGCAAACGACGTTAGCTTGAACTCTGTCGTTCAGCTTAAAGCCGTCCGTGTAGAAATGGATTGAAGCCTTATGAAGCTGCTCTTCACATTCCGACGTTAGAGGGTGTAATCAATTATTTTTGGCCCTCCTTCTAACTAAAAGAATGCCACCGAAGTAGCGAGACAAGTGCTATGAAGTTTTATTTTACTTCATCGTTTCTGGAAAGCTATAGAATTTCGCTAGAAATTTAGATCACAATCAAAATAATTTGTATTTATTTTACAATACAACAACCTTTTAACTCTAAGAAGCATTGTTTAATTCACCTTTGTACCTCATTTGTATGTAGCTCTCAATTTTTCAGTACTCTCAAATTCAACGAAATTCAGCAATAAAACAGAAAAGTCATTTCAATGATCACTGCAATTAGCTAAATTGACAAAATAAAATTATAAAAAAAATGAAATAATATTAAAACGAAAAAATCCCACAAACAGAAAATAAGTCATCACATCATCAGTTGTGGGTAATGGATACAAACATAGAACGACATTGTTTTTTGTAGGTACGAATTTGTATATCATCTATTGTTAATGGCAAAGAAGTTAATTTGGTAATAAATAAAATTTGAGTAGCAATATTAGCAAAAAAAAAAAAGTATTAAATTACAATACTCATACTAGCAATTGAAAGTATCACAAAGCAAAGCAATAAAAGTGTCAACACTTTTTGCCGTTAACAGAAGAAAAAATAAGTTTTGATTTTCATCGGAAGTGCTTAGGCAATTGGAGATTGCTGTTGTAGCTGTTGCAGTTGCTTGCACTTCCGTCTTTAATGCTGGCAAATTGCAGCAATAATGGAAAATGAGCATGTAATTTCATAAATGTTACAACATGTGAAATTCTTTACCTGTCATAAATTATGTATGTGCTAGTCTAATGATTGGTGGTCTTATTGTTTTTTGACTTTTAAATACCAGTAGCAATTTCTATATAATTCTTCTTCTTGTTTTTTCTTTGGTTTTTGCATTGTCATTTCCTTATCAAAGAAAATAATGAAAAACAGAACTGTCATTTCAAAATTTTCTTTATATCAAATGTAAAAAATACATTTTTAAATAAAATTGCGTTCACAGCAGGTAGCATTTTTGTCGCTGTTGTTGTTGTTGTAGGTAGCTAACACTACCAACAATAAATAATCGTTATATGTAATTAATTACCCTCTCTCTTTTTCCATACGCTTATGCGCCATTTTCAATTTAAAATATTTTATTTGTAAATTATACTGTTTTCTTATTTAGTTTTGTTGTTATATAGTATTAACGCCCCTATATCTAAAAAATTAACATTTAAAATTCGATTTTTGTTCAAATTGTCGCATGACTACAAAATATTCACACACATGCACATACTCGTACATGTATCATACATACATATCTTCAAAACAAATTAATAAATACAAAAAATAGCAACACAAAATTTTCATTTGGATCCACATTCTATTGGGATAGTTTATCGGCTGTACACTGTACAGGTACAGGTTCATCACAATTACACTAACGTCAGCTACCGCCACCCTACCATATTCGGTCACGGTTCGTTGACGCAGCACACGTGAATATGCACCATCATCATCATTATCACCAATACCAAAAACAAAAAAAAAAAAACAAAATATACATACAACAATAACATCACCAGCAAAATAGCACTAATACTAGCAGGAATAACAACAACAACCACCACGTACCAATAACACTGACAATTCTAGAAAGTGATCAGCTTTGTATAATTTTCTCAGTTCACACACGATTTTATTATTTTAAGTTTTTTCTATACGCAAGTACTGATGTTAGTATTTATCAGGGTATTTAATATATTAATGATATGAATAGTAGTATCTTAAAAGCGTTTCATTAAAAGGGGCCGACAAAAAAAATAACAAAAGTTCAGCCAAAAAGCTTCTTGAATACGAGTATTTGCTTTTATGTATAGAAAATATTCAAAATTTTTATTTTACTAACCTGGTTTCTCACATTCCAAAACATTTAAATTTTGTATGGAATTTCGGTTAATTTGCATGCAGATCCAAAGTATCCGATTTTTTCGGAATTCTTCTTATTAAAATTGCAACTTCTATTTAAAAATTGCAACAAAAAAAAGAAAAAAGATCTTTTAAATACAGATTAACTAGTTTTTTATTATATTAAAAATTATGGCTATTTTGAACCTAAAAAATTCTGATGTCGACCACAATTCGGATCTTAAATATATGTATATATCTCAGTACTACCCGAATAGTTCAGATGTTTTATCCAGGATCGGAACCTGTCTGGAATATTCTTTTCCACAAGAGGCATGGATAGTTAGAAATACAGTCGAACTTTTCTATTACGAACTTCTATATAATGTAGCCTATTACGAATTAATTTGAAGAATACTTCCTTCCTTTTTATTCCTTTTTAGTGTGTTTTGATCTCCCGTTTAAAGAACTTCCATATAGCGAATTGTTATCTATATCGAGCAAATTTTGCAGCTGTAAGTTAAACTAAGTATCGTGTATAATCCCTATATTTTTTTTAAATAATTTTTCGTTATGCATACCATGCATGCTACAATGTATGTAGTTTAATCCCATTTAAACCAGAAAAAACGGTTTAAAACACCAGCCATACCAACCCTAGTTTCGAGCAGAAATGCTTCGCTGTCTGGGGTACCAGACCTTTGTGGAATAAGTAGCTTGGCAAAATACATCGACATTGTGCATTAACTATACTTCACGGTGAACTTGGATGACGCTCTTCCAAAACAGTTTAAAATTTCTAAACCATTGATTATGATAGGTCAGTTGAAATGATAGCGCGGTATATGTTGCGTTGTATGTTTGGGATGGTAATGTTTTTACCTTACGACGACCTTGACAGTCTAGCGGTTGGCGCACTATACTCTCACTCGGAGGAGGGTTTTGATTGCCGTCTTAATCTTGAGGTTAATTCTCATAAAAAACTTCTTATATTCCTTCCGATATGAAGTGAATAGGAATTATGAGAAAATGTACAAGTACAGCACTTTTCAGTCAATGGGTAAACCACCAAGTGATAACAAATTGCCATCTCGCCGTTTGGAACCGATGTTAAACTAAATAAGTCCAATCGTATGGTATCATGGTATGGTAAATTTAACGCTATTGTAAATATTAACATATGTACCTATGTAATATATAAGCTGTGTTTTATTCGTCAACTCGTTTAACATGTGCGAATAAAACGATGGCAGCTGAAGGTGGGCTTCCAGTACATGATATTACACTTCTTTCTTTTATGCGTGAAGTGGTCTTTGCCCGCCACATAACTTAATTTGGCATACTTTTCTTTTTCTTTTTATATTGACAGTTCAAAGTAGGGCTGTTATAGAAACAAGGCAATAAAATAGCTATTTATAACAGCTATAACTATACTCGGTGGTCGCTGTGGTGTAGTGGTAGTGCGTTGGACTGCTACGTAGAGTGTCCGGGGTTCGAATCTCGGCACAGGCAAAATCAGAAAGTAGAATAAATAATTTTTCTACACGACACCACCTCTTGGCAGGCAATGGCATACCTTCAAGAGTAAAAATTGCCTATGAAAAGCTTTTCACTTCGCCGTTCGGATTCGGCTTTAAACTGTAGGTCCCTTCCATTCATGTACAAATATAACACGCACAACATGAGTGGATGCGAAAAGCTCGGCCTAGGCCCTCCATGGGCTGTTGTGCCATTTTTTTTTTACTCTTGTAGGTTTGCCATTGCCTGCCAAGAGGTGGTGCCGTGTAGAAAAATTGTCTTTTCTACTTTTTGATTTGGCCTGTGCCGAGATTCGAACCCCGGACACTCTGCGTAGCAGTCCAACGCACTACCACTACGCTACAGCGACCACTTTTACACATAAAAAAAAATCATAATGATGATATTTCGCCCATAAAATGCTCATAAAACTTTCAACCCATTTCCTAATTGCCACAATTTTCATAAAAATTACGGAAATAATTTATGAGATACCAACAAACAATCTGATGAACTTTCACCATCATAACCAGAAGCTTCCCAAAAACAACCGAACATTCATACTCGCAACATAAGAACAACAATGTATCAAATTAAAAGAAAGGAAGGCTACACCACTTTTCGGAAGACAAGACCACCAAAAAAAAAAAAAAAAAGGAACAAAAAATGAGAAATACTTTGCATTCAAGCACAAAGTACAAAACAGCAAGCAAAGCACAACCAAACTTCAATCTGTGAGCGCTTGAAGCTCGCTATGTATGTAAAACCATTTGTGTACATAAGTATGAGTTTCAAGGTTCAAAAGCAATTGACCTCCCACTGTGTTCGAGCACGCCAGCAAAAACGCTTAGTACAAAACATTAAAGCCAATGAAAAAACCTTAAGTGCGTTAGCGCCCTAATATTAGCTGAGCCTCTTGCTCTTCTTTTTCTCCTTCTACTTAAACTTTATTTTTCAGCTTTTGTTACCAGCTATGACTAATTTCATTTGGCAGTAAATGTATGAAGTTGCTTTGATATTGTTGTTGTTGCTGTAAGCATATAATATGTACTAACTCAAAATGAATACATACCTAACTAAATAACATGTCATAAGTTAACCAAGAACACAAACCTCAACAACAACAACAACAAGTAGTCACCATATTTTTTAATTTATTTCTATTTTTGTGGGAGGAGGGGGGAGATGAGGGTAGCGGGGAGAGGGGTTTTAGCTTAAGTCATCACAGAACATCATATTATATTTTTTTTAAAGCATAAATAAAATTTCTTAGTTTCTTACAAGAAAATGAATTCTATGAATTCTTATTCAACTACTTAAATTAACAAAAAAAAAAAAAAAAAACTCGTAATTCGTATTTTTTAATTACTCGGAGTAAACGGAGCATACAAAGCGGCGTTGAAGCTTAGTTCAGTACAGCACAATCATACTGCAATGGGTCGCCGCCGTATCGAGTATCTGGTTCATTGTTGTTATATTCGCTTCTTATAAAATCGTATATTTTACTGATTATGATGATGTGTCGCTATTCGCTATAAGCTTCTGCCCCACTTCACCTTCATCTTCTCCTCTATATCTGGTGATTATTCTGTTTCTTTTGCAGTTGCTGCTTCCTCTAACTTCGACTTTTTTCTATCTAATGATAGCAGTGATATGCTGCTGATTTGCTGTTGCTGGCCGACTGTTTGGCTTAGCTGTGAGTGCGTAGCACATTATGTGGCCTAACAATAATTGTATAACCTAACAGAAAACATGAGCAGCAACAAATAATACCTACTAAAACACACACAACACCAACGAAAAACCAAAAAAAACAAAAAACCAACATTAGCCAACACCAAAATGACAGTAGCAGAAAATTATTTCGTTTGGGTACACCAAATGGCCGTAGTCATTTTGTTTTTGTAATTTTTTTAATTTAATTTGGTTGGCATTTGGTAGTTTTATGTCAAAGTAATTTAATATTGTTCCATGCGGCTGCCTTTCAAGATCTGTGATAGTTTTTAATCGTGGCGCTTTTTTTGGTCGGTCTGTAGCTTGCCGCGATCTTAACAAACCGGAGTGCGTTTAATTTTTATTGCTACCCTCTTTCTAATGTTCCTATTTAAGTAGCTATGTCTGAAAGTATGTATAACAATTTCTGGGAGTTAATATGTTAGACTATGTTATATGTGATATATATGAAATGATAAACCACCATCATCAATTTTATAACCTTTCCTCTTGTGGTGCAGGTGTTTCCCATTTTCAAACAATTTTATGATGAAGTGTGAGAATTTTGGATATGTTAGTTTTTTTTTTAAAGATATTTTTATGACTACATACTATAATTGCATTAAAGTTTTCCAGTTATCTAATATTTTTCTATGATCTTTTAGATTAATTGAAATTTAGATTACTTTATAAACATAGATCAAATGAGCTAGAGATCAACCATACTTTGAACTCTTTCAAACTATGTCCACCAACAACAACCAAGAGTAATTTAACAGACCATAGCACATTTATGGACAATAAGTCGAGCCTCGCAGAACGAACGGTTGGACATCCCCTCAGAATGCCCCGATATTGTCAAAATTCCCAGAGCTGCTCAAAGCGAACCCTGTAACCAGCCCAAGTCACTCACTCCCCCTGATTAAAAATTCTGGGAAACACGGAAAAACTGAGGAATTGAAGCAAAGATATATCGTCAAAATAGCAAAAAAAAAAAAAAAAAAAAAAAGGAAACCTCAGAGAATGCAAGAACTCTCTTAAGCATAGGCAACTAAATCATTGAGCATATCATCTACATTGAGTTCTCATCACTACACAGAGACTCAGACAGGAGGCAGCTGACTTTAGGGCGATGGCATCAACTCCCCAGCAGCCTTAGAATCATCGTGGAACAATACTTCGAGTGGAGGTCACCTCTATCTCGCTCTCATTGACTTATAAAAAGCTTTTGACCCGATAGATACATCATGACACTATTCGAAAGGCGCTGAGATGTAAGGGTGTACTTTGGAAACTACTGATTCTTTTCGACGCTCTTTACTAACAACGCGTCCTAACAGAGTCGAAAATATCCGACGTATTCATGTTTTGTGATATCAATGAATCAGTAATGGAATGAGTGTTTTAAACTACTAATCAAGATCGGTGCTTACATCTCTGATTTTAAGGATTTAATTCCGATTTAGAAATCGTAGATGGAAAAAGCTTTTTAAAATTCTTAAAATCACGCTCGGCGCCTACTGTTTCCGCTCTCCAACTCGGATATCAAGGGTTCTACAAAAACCAATTCAGGCTTGTCTGATTATACATTTTTTGAATAAGTATGCTTTAAATAAAGAACATCAAATCAACTTTCTCACTGTCAAAGCAGCAAACCCTACGATTTAACTGAATTGAATTTTCTTGGAATTGCGTTATGACAAAGCTAACAATCTATGCGTCTAACAAATTGCCTCGTGCCATTTTTACTAATTATAAGATTTTTGCATCATGAAATTGTTAAGTTAAAGAAAATGCGGCCCCCTTTCATTAATTTCTATACTTTCTGCTCCACGTTCAAGTTGAATGTTCTTGTAACTGAATAAGAAATATAAAGAATTTGTTCCCCACCCCAAAGAACAAGAAAAAAATCAACAATATTTTATAACGATCGACGATATGCTCAGATGACTACGATAAAAATCATTTCATCATTGAAAATATTCTGAGCTACATGCATACACCTTAGACAAAAATCTATCTTCCGTGGCCAACTGCAAGCAGGCGCAGAGCACCAACAGCCAAATCTTGTGAGAAGGTTTAAAAAAAGCAAAAAACATCGTGTTGGTCGTTTCCGCCATTGCGCGCGTTAATGCTACGTTTACATGCACACACACACATACACACACACAAATAACCTAGTTTAAAAGCTGCCGCAATAAGGCGGTAAAGCACCTGATGCGCAACGCCGCCACTGCCGTTGCCACCGCAGTGGTTATTACAAATAGCGCAAACTTTTCGATTTGTGTATGTCTTGTTCTTCATTTTATATCATATTTTTTCTAACCTTTTTTCTAATTGTAAGTACCAAGTACAGTTTCGGCAAAAGGCGCGCATTTATATGTACAATGTATAATACATTTACGAGTAATTTCTTTTTAAGTTTTACTTGTTTTTTAGGTTCCTTACTAGTTTCTGCTGTTGCTGTTATGCCAACGTGGCATATTGTCTTACGTGCCGCAATAAATATATTCTATGTAAAAAAAATAACGAAAAAAAACCAAGAAATCAACAACAATAACTAAACACGAAAATTTCATCGCTTGATGAAACACACAATAGCAGAGCGTAGAAAATTCAACGGAGCAGAAAATCAGATCGCAGAAAACCAAAAAAAAAAAACAAAAACCTTAACCATCTTCATCTTCATTCACTTATCTTGTAGAATCTAAATGTTGCACGGCCTGGCGTGGCTTGGCATGGCGCGGTAAAGTCAACCCTTTCTTTTTAGTTTTTCTTTCTTTTATTCAACGCTTATCTGGAAATGCGATGAATTGCCGCTGCTAGTATACACTTGTTGTTGCTAGTTCGGAACAATATTGATTTTTTTTTTGCGTTAGCGAAAATGTTGCAGAAAAATTAAATGACGTGCTAATACTAAATTTTAGTCCCCCATAGCTCTCAAAATACATACACACATACTCGTAACTATCAAAGTGGAAAATGTTGCCTTGTACATAATTTGTAATTAGTTGAAACTTTGCTAGCAAGCAAGTTCTTGCATACTATTTAAATAGTTAACCCTTAAAGCATAAGAACGCGTTGCTTATTTGAGTTACAAAAGAGATGCAAAGCGTGGTTGAGATCCAATAGTAAGACGTCGCGATTGGAAACTACCCATATTAACTTTCCACCTTCAAAATTGATGAATGCAAATTGGTTAAATACAATTGTTAATTCTTTTATTTTTCGATATCGCAGGAAACAGCAATGGTCACTTCATTCGTGTTTAATGAGATATCGAAAAATTTGTACTTAATATGTAACAAATAATTGCATTTACATTTTTTTTATCAAAAGAGACACTGAAAAAAAAGTTCATATGATCTTCAATCTTATTTTATACATTCATTTTCTGACATGTCAAAGGAAAAACCCAAATACCTTTGATCCCTAAAACGGTGCTAGAAATACTCCATGATATCTGCACCGAAAATGTACAAATAACTCTCTTCGATCCGAAGCTAGATTACTGCTCAATTTGACTGAATTTCATATCAAATTTATAGTCTAGTAACTGAGTTTTATTTTCCTGATATCAGACTTTGAAGATTTCGCTTACCATACATGGGAGGTGGGTGCCGTGGCGTAGTTAGTAGTACGCTGGCCTCCTACGCAGACTGCCCGGGGTTCAAATCTCGGTACCTCGGTACAGGTAAAATCAAAAAAGTAGAAAAAACACGGTGCCACTTCTTTGGCAGCCCATGGCAAACCTAGAAGAGTAAAAATTCCCTATGAAAACCTCTACATTTTTCCATGGGAGTGGTTTTGAACTGATTACGCTTATTTCACAAAAGAAACTTCTCTGGAAGCTAAGGATGCGATTTAAATAAATAAATAAAAATAATCATCGAAACGGTAGAATAATATTCTACATATCGTTCGTCCATCACTTAACATTCTTATCTAAGGAGAAAGTCATCTGTTAAAATCACTATTTAGAAAAAGATGGGATACAATTTTCTGAAACTAAAGTATAGTCTACACTAGACTAGAAGCTAGATCTTGAACAGGCGACAGAATGAATGAAAACAGCTAGCACATTTGCTTGTTCAAAAATGAAATCTACTGTACATCAGGGTCTGGTACATCATACCAGACCCTATGCCTTTTTAAGCTTTAGCATTTGTCATAGTCTGAGCGTTGGAAAAGCTCAGGCAAGGATCTCCATGGGCTGTGGTACTACTAAAAAAAGCCGTTGGAAAACACAATTGAAAGTTGATGGACGGATACACATAGACTGATTTCATCTCTGGAAAAACAGCTTAAGTCGACTTAAGATGAACACTATTCATCATATAGTTTTGACTATAAATAACAAACTGAATCGTATTTTTTAAATATGTAATTTTTTGAATCATACTTATAATATTCCAAGAAAAGTCTTTGACCTGAATATCGAGTATTCGAAAATATAGCTTTAGTTTCTATGATATTTCCATTCAAAGCCAATATAGTAATACACTTAAGCTGTTTTCGTATTCACCACAGAAATATTAAGAGCCTGGCTCCGGTTAGGATCTTGTTAAATCCCATCACTACTTTGTAAGTCTATATTTGACACCGGAGACAGATGGAAATATTAAATATGAGTTCGGTGCAACTTAAAGATATCAAACACATTAGTAGGTGTGCCTCATTCTACCACTAAGCTCACAAGCTTTGTTCAGCAAAGGACATAGTCACAGATGAAAAGCACAACCGCTACGCTACAGCGACCATGGATGACAAAAAAGTATGATAAAATTCATACTTTTTGTTATCTGAAAATATTTTTATCTGGCCTTGCTTTGAATTTAAGCAAGTGTCCCGTGAGTGTCACTTGAATATTGCGAAATAAATTCCAATTTACATTGGCAATAAAAATTTCCATAATTCTTATCACTTCGCTTTTGAACATTTTGGCATTAATGTTTACATTTGGCAATTTTTAAAAAATAAAGTAAGGGATAAAAATATTTTCGAATAAAAATCTGTATGGAAATCCGCATTTTTTTCCACGAAGACGAAAGCCGAATTTCTGTTGATAAATTCGTACAAATAAATAAATTGTAACAATTTTTGTTTTGTTTTTGTAATTAAATTGCAACTAACGACCCATAGAATCCGTTCTGTACGTGAGAGCAAAGCACACAATTAACAACCAAGATGAAATACATGTAAATATAAGAAGTGTGGTCTATAAACAACTTAAATTACGAAATATTGAGCTTTCTTTTAATAAATAGCCAATTCTACTGCCAATTCTCTCCGATTTACGAGGGTAGATCAATAACCGATCAGTACCCGTGTTTGAAGACAGGTGGCGTTGCTGAGGGAAGTTGGCATTACCGTCGTGTACTGTCATCTGTCACACGACACCACACTGAATTTCAAACTGATTCATAGGTTAGTTTTTATTTGGCAACCATTAGTATCACACGTGTTTGGTGTTTCGCGATAAAATGGAAAAAGAACAATATCGATCCGTAATTCGCTTTTTATTTTTGGATGGAAAAACATGCGAAGAAATAAAAGCGAAGTTGGATGCTGTCTATGGGGACCCTTCACCATCTATGACAACCGTAAGATATTGGTTCAACGAATTTAAACGTGGTCGTACATCTGTTTTTGATGAGGAGCGCCCAGGCCGCCCGGCATTCGTGGTTACCGAGGAAATCGTTGAAAAGGTCCACAACATGATTCTCGCTGATCGCCGAACGAAAGTGCGCGAAGTAGCAGAGGTCGTAGGAGTGTCGTACGGAACGGTAATTAATATTTTACATGATAGGTTTGTTAAGCATGAGAAAGGTGTCGGCCCGATGGGTGCCGCGATTGCTTACGGTGGACAACAACCGGATACGGAATTGTCGCGGCCAAATTGCATGAAGTGAACTACGAATTGCTGCCGCACCCACAGTACTCGCCCGACTATGTTCCCTGCGACTTCTTTCTGTTCCCCAACATGAAAACGTGGCTCGGGGGAAAAAAATTCAGCTCAAACGAGGAGGTTATCGTCGAGACAGAAGCGTATTTTGAAGAGTTTGACAAATCGTATTTTTTGGAGAGGTTAAAGAAATGGCAGAAACGTTGGGAAAAGTGTATTGTGCTAAAAGGAGAGGAGGAAAACAAAAAAAATTATGAGAAACTTGCCTCTTCATTCCTAACATGGGTTATTGATCTACCCTCGTAAGAATCAGCACTCTACAAATTATGTGCTCTTAGGGCTGCTTACCATATTTTCATATTTTGCACAAAAACACCAAGAAAGATTTATATCAATTACCTTACAAGTGCATATACCTTTACAAATTACAAGAGATTTAAATGGAGAGGAAAAAGAGGAAAAAAAAAGCAAAATACAAAGGGTGCGAAACGAAGCGTTGCCAATTTAATACATAAAAGTTTATTCTTATATAAAAGTAGCAACGAAAGGATGAAGAAATCCACATACTACTTAAATACAATAAAATTGTATTAACACAACTGAATACACAATTCATAACGAACACGTTGCATTGTTGGGAAACAAGTTACATATCTCTAAACTAGATGGCGCTTGTACAAAAGGAAAAAATTGATTGATCTTAATGCAGAGCAAGTTCCCTTTTTGAACAATATTCTACGAGTATAATACAACAACAAACGAAAGCTGCTGCTCAATTAAAATGCAATAACAACTCTATTATCAAAGTATTTCTTTAACAACTGTAACAGCAATAATTCCAATTCCAACATAGCTTGTATGTATGTGTAGCAAATATTATGTGAGATATGTCTGTCTGTTTACATACAAACATACGACTACATATACCTACATATGTATAAATGGTAATGATTGTTTGTTGCCCTGTCTGACTATGCGGCATTGAAAAAGTAATAAATAAATCAATTTCCAATCATAGAAATACGAGAAGTTACCGTGTGTAACTGCAAAATGATGCGTAAACATGTTTTACAAAATAGGCAACAATTCAACTTAATCTGATCTCAAATGAACTGAGCTGAACTGATCTTGCAACTTGCAGTACATGATTACAAAAAATCAACAACAACAACAAAAACACATAAATGAAAAATGAAAGAAGAAAAACGGTGAAGTGAACAAACTCACACCTTTTTTTCAATGAAAGCAAAAGAAGTTGAGTAGAGTAACTTAAGAACTAAGAATTTAAAAACTATGATTATGATTGAGTTGAAAAGAACAGAATAGTATGAGTAAGTAAGTAGCAGTAGTAAAAAGTAGAAAAAACAAAAAAATATCAACAGCTGCTGTGCCATCAATCGATCGCATCGATGATCACCACTGATCACTGATCATTGTAAAGGTTTGCTATTGCTGCTGCTGAATGATTACGTTGCGATCGCTGGTGATCTTATCGCAAGAACAGCAATAAATATGAATGGCAGCCGGCGTCTAAATTGGAATGCAATTGCAGCAACAATTGCAACCGCAGGAGCAGCAGCAAGTTCCTATGGCTACAGCTGCATTCATTCAATGGCAGCATTAACAGCAACAGCAATAAAGTGTGGTAAACACTCTTGATGCCACAGAACAGATGAACAGAATGAACGAACGCAGCCAACTACTGAATGGAAACTAATAATCACAAAAAGTAGTAAAACAATCATTTTCTACAATATGATCGCTTTATTGATAATTTTTGTTCTCTTATTTTCTCCAATTTAACAAAGTAAATCATTGAGGAAAAAATGAAAAATAGCTAAATAAGTTTTGTTGAAAGGAAGCGGCAGCAACAGCAACAGCAAAAGTAACAACCAAGAAATCATAAGCACGCACTTTGTTTCGCTGATTGCTTGCTTGCTGCACAATTGTTGTTGCTGGAATTGTTGAAAGATGTATATCTACCGGTGATCTGAAGTAGAGTAGCATAAAAAACTAATACGATTTGTGTAAAAAATATTAAACCAAAAAACAAATAGCTCAGTTTGTATAATAATGAAGTTCACTGATCTGCAGAGGATCTTCGCTTTGTTGCGTTTTCTTTGAAAATTAACTTGGTTTTTTTTTTTTTTTGATGAGTAATCAAACATCACAAATAAAAATTATGTTTTCCTCTTTCTCTGCTCTCTCCTTGATTCAGATTTCATGTCACAAATTATTGTAACGAAGAACACAGCCAAATCGTTGAGTAACACAAAATTATATATGTATGTATTAATAAAATATGTATAATAAAAGTTGACGCGCGCAAGCAGGTGTAATAATTGAAATTACTCCATATAAAATATTAATCATTTGTTTTCGGTGTTTGTGCGCTTGTCAGCTTTATGAAGTTTATGAAGCAGCTCGTAGTTCTGGTTCGAAGCTACTCTTTTCAAAAATATTCATATCTACGTTGAATGCTCAAGCACAAAATTATTTTTTTTTTCTGTTCTTTTTTTGGCGTAGATAATTCAAAAGAATTATAACTATTCTAAAGGTAGCAATACACTACGAAACAAAGCAGTATACCTAAACCTCTACCTAATCGCAAAAAATATGTGAGCAATTGTCATATGAAAAAATTAATATGTTGGTATGTACTATAATTCTAATAACACAACCCTCTGCTATTTTAATAACTTCATCTTCTTCTTTTAATGCCACAACAGCCCATGGAGGGCCTAACCGAGCTTTTTTCGCATCCAATCATGTTGTACGTGTTATACTTATTTGTACATGAATGGAACGAACATACAGTTTAATGCCGAATCCGAACGACGAAATGAAAAGCTTTTCATAGGCAATTTCCATTTCCTGCCAAGAAGTGGTACTGTGTAGAAACATTGTTTTGCCACAGCGGCGTAGTTGACAGTGTGTTAATAATGAGATTCCAATTTTCGCAAGCAAAAGATTTAACCCCAAAATGCTCAAGGGTGCTTCTTTGTTTATGCCTTTTGATAACAAATTCTGAGATACCGCTTTAATTGAAGGAGAAGGGAAACCTACTACTGTGACTGAGAATCGAGACAGATTGAATTACAGCCATACTATTTACTTTACTTACTTTTAATGGCACAACAGCCCATGGAGGGCCTAGGCCGAGCTTTTCGCATCCACTCATGTTGTGCGTGTTAGATTTGTACATGAATGGAAGGGACCTACAGCTTAATGCCGAATCCGAACGGCGAAGTGAAAAGCTTTTCACAGCAAATTTTACTCTTGTAGGTTTGCCATTGCCTGCCAAGAGGTGGTGCCGTGTAGAAAAATTATTTTTTCTACTTTTTTTTTTTATTTTGCCTGTGCCGAGATTCGAACCCCGGACACTCTGCGTAGCAGTCCAACGCACTACCACTACACCACAGCGACCACGCCATACTATACGAAGTTTATATTGCCTCGTATCCATGAGTGATCCGTAAATGCTTCGCCGTCGTAATTAAGTCCGTATGCATAGAGTTAGACTAGCCAAGAAGGAAAGAGAGAGGACAGGGGCATCGCTGTCACAGCTAGTGTCCGACCGAACCTTACATTTTGAATCGGAATAACAGGCCCTTTTTTACACCAGTAAACATCATCCACTTGCCACAATGGCTGTCTATCCCTTTTTCGGTGTCCTGTGTGATTGCATTCCCTCTCTGATTCTCCCTTCTTCTTTCTCCCACCTATCAATCTTCCTTCCATTCAACACAATCCTCTGCATTCATAGGGGTACACCATAAGTGTTGAATGTATCAATAAAAAAACAAATAAAAAAAACCAATTTAAAAAATTATTTTTGTAATGTGTTAGTGTTTGCACAAAGCAATATAAAAGATGTAAGCTATAACAAAAAATTTTAGGCTTAAAAAAAATTAATTGATAAGATCCAAGTTTCGCTACTTTCAAAACCCTCGTCTATCTGAAAATAACAACAAATTTTTCAACATCCTTGATAATTTATCATGTCACTGCATGTATCAAATAAAACAACAATTTTATTTAAAAGATATTTGGTGGTAATTTCAATAAAATTTCTAAATATCATACATACAAGTATAATAAGTTCATGTTGCTCAGTGTTAGCTTGCTACGGTTCGTTTTGCATGGCAATTTAGAAAGTTAACGTATTCTCTGAGGTACGAGTGTATGTCTTTTGTCTAAAATTAACGTGTTCAAATGGTAAAAAATTATGAAGATCATTTTCGCTGCTGTGGCATGTGGCATTCAAACATTATGTGCACTAAATATATAATGATGAACGCAATTATTTAGAGGGTGTTGGTAATAAAATGAAACCACACTGGTGACTTATGGCACGAAAAACATAAATGCTTTACTATATATGTATTTTAAGTATGTATTCTGTATGCGGAAATACTTTATTAAAATTATGTTTATATATTATAAAGAAAATGCAGAAAAAGATTATATAAAAATTTACAGAATCTACATATTACCTGAACTTTTATGAAGCCTATACATGACGATTGAGTTCTCTAATGTATGCACTCGATTTCCAAATATCATTTAAAAACATCCCCACATTTTTCCGTAGAAGTAACTACTTGAATTCACCAGTAGCTAACTAGTTTCATATAATTCAATTTGATATTAATGAAAGCTTAATTCATTCATAAAAATCACTTCATCTTTCATCATTCTGCACTACACAAATCTTACTCCTGCTCTAGAAAAAAGGAGTCTAGAACTCATAAATCATCATAAGCAAAATGTGACTCGCTACATAAGCAGAAGCAACAGAATAACATGCTACCCAAACCAGCAAGTGCCCATCATCACCAGCACTCAGCACCCAACAACAGCAGCACCAGAAATAGCAGATCACCAGTAGAAACAGACGCAACAACAAGAGTAACATAACTTCATTATCAACATCAACAGCACCATTCACTTCATTGTCGTGGAGTAAGAAAGGAAGATTTTATTAGTGTGTGTATGTTCTGAAATAAGAATAAGAAAAATTTGTGCGAAAATGGACATCTTCCAAGTACGCAGCAGCAACAGCAACGACAACAACATCGTACAAGTGCAATAATCTCCATGTGATGTTGCTGGTGTTGCTAGTGTTGTTGTTATTGTTATTGTTGTTGTTGCATGTGGTGCTTGTTTTGACAAACGCTGCTGGTGATGCATTATTTAATCGTCGATTGCACCCGTTGCGCGTGCGCAATGAAGAAAAATAGTGCGAATATTTTTGTGGTGGTGTGGTAAAATGATGAATGATGTTATGATATGTTGCTTATTGCTGGTAAAATGCAGTTCAAATGCATTAACTAAAATAAGTTTGAAGTTAAGTTTTTGTAGCTCGTATATGAAGAAATTTGAAAGTATCTAAATATGTATACGAAAAACAAAAACCGAAATATTTCCCACGCTTCCTCTTCTTTTTATTGGTTAACTACAACAACAACTAAAAACACACCCTACATGTTTACAAGCCTTTAATTAAAAGGCATAAACTGCGGCAATAATTTGTCACACTCAGTGATGATGCAACGTTATACATAAAAAATAACAAAGTATTTAAAAACAATAGGGGTTGACTTCGAGAACTACATATTTAACCATTGCGACAGTGGCTGGCGGCGGAAAGGACTAGAATTGCACTCTGACATTCTAATAATTAACTTTTCAAAGAGCCTTTTTAATTATATACATTTGCATATCATTCGTGCATATCATCAACTTTAAAATTCCATACATTCATACTTGCATCACATAACGTAGCATAACAAGTTGCAACAACATTTGTCTAGTAATATCGTTAAAATAATTGAAAAATGTTCACAGACATACATAGATGAAATAACATAGAAATGAGGCTCTCTTGAAAGGCTTAGAAGAGAAATGCATATTTACATCTAGAAAAAAAAGCAGTTGAATGAAATACTGAAATGTAATCAGTAAATACCTGCGCGCAATAAACGTAATTATGCATAAAATTAGAAGGGCATACATCTGCGCATCAGTGCGGCATGTTGCTCTTGGATGCACATTTTATGTTGAACATGAAGAAGTTACAGGAAACAAACCATGCATCATATACCAACCCCAGTGCATTGTTACTATTTACTTCAACTATCATTTCTTCTTTGGTAATTAACGCGCGCACTTGTCTGCAGTAGTTTTATAAAACATTTTCCTTTTTTTCTTCTTTTTTTTTGTTCTTTTCCAGCTTTCCTTTCTTATTCAAATTCATATTTGAATTAAAGCGCGTGAGATTATTCATAGCTCCTCAGTCACTTGAGTCGTATTTGTTGCACCTGTGTAAGAGACACCTGTGCTCAATTGCTGGCTACATGTACTTCAGAAGTGAAAAATAATGGTAAATTATTATTTTTCATATAATTGAGATGCAAAATTTTCGTTTTGTTATTCATATTCTTTTTAATTAAAAAAAAATAAAAATATTGTTGAGTTCAAATAGGTAAGGGTCGATAGTCGGTATTGGCCCAATGGAAATTAAAAGGAGTTCAAAATATAAATAAAATAGAAATAAAATTCTAAAAATATAAGGAATTCTGAAAATATAAAGGTAACCATTCTTTTTTAATTTTAAGAAAAATCAAAAGAGATTGGATAATTTGAATGAAAAATTTTTTGGCAAAGAATAAATCAAAGAAAGAAAATCTCCAATCACCGTTTACTTAATCAACTTGATCTAATCTTGTGGGATCATTTTCTCAAATCTCCGACCCTATTATTTGAAACTTTTTCCAATGTGTGATAGTTCCGTTGGAGTTTTGCTTTGAAAGTTTTTTTTATTTGTTTGTTCTATGTTGTAAAACTAACACACAACTGCTGATTTACCTAAGATCAAACACACATTACTTATTTCTCCGAAGGGTGTCCCACCTCTACCAAGGGAAGCTGCATAGAGTCTGTGTTTCGATTTAAGATGGAACTGCTCAAGAATCGAATATTGTATCATCCATTTATGAGACAGTAACAGTCTTCACCTTCTATTCTTCGCGCTCAAGTTCACCGGCATAGTTAATCGAATATAAATTCAGCGTCTTCGTTGGCTAAGTCATATTGAGTGATTGACAAAAACAGAAAACGATCCGTCTAGAACGGTATTGTATGCCGAATATGGTGGTGGAACACACAGAAGCGAGTGAATTAACTTTTTTGTTTTCGGTTAAATTAGTAGGAAGTACCTCTACTCCAACTGAAATTTTTTTTTTTTTAATTAAATAAATATGTGTTTTGTTTTTGTTTTCATTCCGTATATCCCTGAATGTATTTTGGTATTAATTTTTATACACTTCAATAAAAATAAAAACATCTAATTGAAGTTGTTCAGCACTATCCTCAGTTTGAACAACAACGCCATCTGTTAACACATATTCTCTAATATATTTCGGTACAAGTATTTGATTTGAGACGACATGCTGCATTTGCATTAGTGTTTATTATATCGTCATGAAATTTACTTCCCCAAGTCCTCCATGGTTGCAGTCAAGCGCTGGCTTTCAGATCTCGTTTGAGCTCATCCGTAAAAACATTTCTGCACCATTTGAGTGTTGGGTACCCACCACCACCCAGCTTTATTTGTACCTCTTACTCTAACGTGAGTTTAATCGTTACTCAAAATGTAAATTTTCAAGGGGATCACAACTTACAGTACTTAAACTATCTTGTTATTATTGTTAGTTCCATTGTCAGTTCATTCTACAACGCCATCTGTTACCAGTTCCTTGCTCCATTTTATGCGAAATCGGTACTCCATACTTGTTTTCTTCTAACATGGAAGTTAGATTATTTTTTTTTTTTTAAATACAGTCATCACCCAGGGGGTACCCCTATAAACGCAGAGCATTGTGTTGATTGGAAGGAAG